>OX424436.1:19452300-20702300 GCA_949152465.1 Cantharis flavilabris | reverse complement strand
TTTAAATTTTATGCAGGTAAGAATTTGTACAAGTAAATTAACGGACATTAAAATTACAAATTCATTAAAATTTAAATTAATTTCTAATTAAACTGCTAATAAGAAAATACAATTAAATTTACAGGAAGGTAAATGGTACATGAAATATAAAATTTAAATAGTAAATAAGATTTAATAATAATAATAATAATAATAATTAATTATTATTGTTGTTGTGGTATAGACAGGAAATATAAAAGGATTTATTCTTAAAGTGTAGGTAACTTAATATAATAATATGATTGATTAAATGCTTAGAGAAAATTATAATATTATGTATTGAAATTATTACAAGCTCAGGAAAATTAATCTAATTTCCGATTGAAAATGAAACATCCGATCGCTTAATTTATTGTATATTGTGTTTAATATATTTCTTGATAAACATGATTAATTAAACGATTTAATCTTAGCTACTGTTTATAATTCTACAGGCAACTGCAGCTATGTTCAATTTCGTATACCAGAGCCTAGTCAATATAAAGCTGCTATTTCCAAATTGAACTGTGTTTGTTAAATAAGATTAGAAACTTGTATTATATAATTTAATTTAAAAAATAATTACAACCTGGTACATACTATAGTAGCAAATTGTAACACATTTTAGTCATTTATACTGATCCTTTTAACTTTTCAGCAAGCTCAACTTAATTTTAGAACCTCTGGGAGTTGAACCGTTTTATTACGTTTTCTAACTTATGTTATTCTTAAAGAGCTTATTATTTTATTTCATTTCAAATAACTTCCAATAAGGTTATATTGTGCGTAAAAACTATTTAAATCGCATTTTACTTTCAAAATCAACTTTTTCTTCTTCCTTCAAAAAAGAATATTATAGTAGATCCAGATAGTTAGTGTATCGCATAGGAGTTTGGTAAATCGGTCTTACAGGTTTATCCAGATTCTAAAATAATTTATTCGTATCTGGTAATTGCAATTTCATAATACCTGAAGTTAAAATTGATGATGTTTGATTGAACGTTTGTAGCAAAACTTTTGGTTGGAGCTGTAGATAATAGCATATTATTATAAATACTTTTAGGAAATGAAAATTATATTATAGTTCATAATATTAATATTATAATTATAATAATATATAGGACCCACTATTTAAGCTTCAAAGTGCGCATGCGCAAACATTATAAATTCGTTTCTGCGCTGAAGCTGTACAGTTTATTGTACAGAAAAATGCATATTATGCAAATACAGACCTAATTGCAAGACAAAGACAATATAGATTAACGTTGAATTCAATTGCACAATCAATTTCCGGTCTTCGAATGGAAATCGAACTCTTTATCGTCTACTATATCGATTAGCTATAATATCTATACTACTGGTAGTTAATAAATAATGTATACACAAAAATATTCTTTTTATTCACTTTATACAAAAAAACATTAATATTGCAAATGACATTTTGCTAATAGAAAATGGCAAGACTTGGAACAGGACAATTCCATTATTTGTACAAATTCAGGTATATTAAATATAATTATGATTAACTTTTCTCATTGTTTCTAAACCAATCTCTATGAAAATTCATAATATATAATATTGTATATTATACTGCGAAAATATAATAATAAAATATCAAAATAGCTTTGTAATATCTTTCACACGTCTACAAAAGACATTTGTTTCGAACTTGTCAGATCTCATCTCTACAATATAAATGAACACTCTCCAATTATAGGTTTTTGGGAGACTAAATGGAAAATAAAGAATAATTAAAAAAAGAATGAATACCTATATTCACAAGGTTTTCAAATAAAATATTATAATCCTAATTATTCTCTATTGTAAAATTGACTCTGTAATTAAATTTTGAAAGCCTAACTTGTCAAGTTTATTGCTGCAATTCCAAGAAAAAGTTTCATTTTCATTTTCGTCTTTAGTTAATATAAAACTTTTTCATGTAATCAAAAATTATTGTTATAGTAAAGACTATAGCCTGATGTGCTCATCATAAATTATGATCTGTTAGTTAGATGGTTCTGTATCTAATAAAGCACTATGATAACTCAATTCAACAGACTAAAAGAGTTTAATTAATTACCATCGATTTTTCTTAAATGACTCAAATTTACTGTAGTAATACCAGTTTTAAATAAATTAAATATTCGAAATATGATTAAAAGCATTCAATTTTGAAGTTGTGTAATCCAATTTTAGTTCGATTGCAATAAATTTGTTCCTTTGGTTTTTACAATTCTTCTTGTTGGTTTAAAGAGTAATGCATCCAATTAAAACATAATTATTATAATTTTAGCCGATGGGTTCATTTCTTACCGTCTATATTTAATGCATTATTTCCGTTTTTGTCACTCGTACGCTGTTTTAAAAATAACATTGTTATATTTTTGAACACTAAAAATTGTTTGCTAAATTTTACAGTTTAAAATTTTTTGTTTTATAATTCTATTGTAGGCAAACAGATTGAATGCATGAATATTAATAATAAGAGATAACTATGATATTCACTAGAGAAAAAATCGCTTTTTTTTTAATTTAAAACTGAACTAAATTAAGGCTAAATGCAGGTAAAACAAAGTTTTAATGGTCGCTGGTTAAGGTATATCCTAATTTAGAGTAATAAGTTTAGGTAACTCAAATAAGTAGTTGTATATTTTGTAGATATTCTTTAAAACGACGCTGACAGTTTTTTTTGTTTGCTGCGTTTTTTCTTCCGCAACGACTAAGCTTGGAAATTGTAATGGTTTTTTGTGGCCATTGGTGGGTTTCCACAATATTATTATAGTACACAAGATTATAATGAATTGTTTAAATTTGGACTATACCAAAAGATTTTGTATTCTTTATTTAACCCGGTAATTTTTTAATTTAATTTAATAAAAAAAAAGGTATGGTGAGTTTGCAAAATTAATTTAAATTTTATATTATGTGGAAATAGCTAGTATAGATTAAAGGAATTATTTTTTTATCCTAACAAAAAGCTTTCAAAATTGCATTATAAAAACCAGAAAAGTATGTAATTTCGCACACCTTCAACCATCAACAAAGTTGTAGCGCTAAATTGAAGCCAAAAGTGAAAAGTTATGGCATTTTAGCAAACTTAATTTACCAAGATTTTATTTCAATATCATCAGCTGCCTGTAGGTATGGCTTATGACAAAAGTGAAGAGTATTGAATAACATCCTCAAATTTCCTCAAATCCTTTCAGGACGTTAAACTTCGTTCCAATTAATACAACTTCTATGCAGAAAGTACGAAATTTTCTTTAAAATAAAATAATAATTTTAAATGTATAAGATTTTGATCCTATTAAATATTTGAAAAAGCAACTTATAAAGGCAGCATAACGAAGTGGTAAAATTTTGCAGTTATACAGTTTTTAATTTTCCAGACAGGAAATTTTTCAATTTCTTTAATAAGTCTTTTACCTATTTTTAAAAAAAGATCTAAATAAGAAAAGGGTTTGTTTGAAAAGATGGTGGTGCACACCCCTTGACCTGGCGTGTAGCCACGTCGCCGGCGCGGGAATCCGATCAATACCACACTTACCCTCTATCCGAATTTGCAATTTTCCGTTTCAACCACAACTGAACAACAATTCCCATAAAATTAATAATATTGTAATTGATTATTGTCATGCTCGAAGTAATTTATTTAAACAATCTCTTATTGATATAATTAAAAAATTGTCCCACTTTCCTCATAGTACGTAGATACACTTAAAGATTCTTGTAAAAATGCGTTTCCAAATCATTTCCTAAAATTAGGTATCTTAATAGTATCTTTAACAAACACTATCGTAAGAAAGAGCTCATTAAGAAACCCAGCTTTATAGTTCGAGGGTTAGCGCGTGTTTAACTTAAGATCCTCAAGAATCGTTATTACACTTTGTTTGAGGACGCATAATAACCCTGTACTTGGTGGAAGAAGTAGACAACTCTATTATTAAGCTTCAAATAATGAAACGACTTTATTA
Source organism: Cantharis flavilabris (assembly GCA_949152465.1). Lineage (NCBI taxonomy): Eukaryota > Metazoa > Arthropoda > Insecta > Coleoptera > Cantharidae > Cantharis > Cantharis flavilabris. The sequence continues at coordinate 20,698,308 of OX424436.1, read as the reverse complement.
ATAGGAAATTATAACCGCATAACTTAATTCGTCATTGTGTAAAAATTTGTATACCAGATTGAAAATTGCATTTCCTGCAGTAATTAATTTGTAATAAAATTTATGTTTCTCTAAACATAAACATTTCAAAGAAACACCAAAAAGTAAAAAGGCATAAGTAATTAAAATATAATATCGTCAAATGGAATTTTATAAAAACTTCAGCTTTCAAAAGCTAAATTAATTATTCAATAAATATGTTAAAGTAATAAGCTATTCATAGGCTAAGCTCCAAGAGTAATAATTATTTATATAAAATATATAGTGTTCGTCTTGGAGTACATTTCAATTTTAATCTTAAAATTACAATATGTAGGTATGTATTTGATAAAAAAGTAATTATTGTATTTCAATAATCCGTGGCAAATCTCCCTTTTGAGTGTTTATGTTACAGATACGAAACTGCATTGAAATTGAACATTTTGTGACAACTTTCACGATGCGGTTTTATTCAAAAGCAGTTAATCAAAGAAACATTATGAATTAAAATTTGGTAGATAATTAAATCAAATTCGTTTAGATAAAATTTTTCAAGTTCTTCAAAAGTCTATCTTTCGAGACTAGTAATTGCTATCTATTTTACCACACCCTTATCATTTATCTAGTTGTTTTACAGGTCATTGTACAATACAGGGTGTAGTTATAGGGAAAATTTTTATTATTTATGAGTTTCCTTCAGTGCATGAAAAAATTAAATTGAACGAGTTAATGATATACTAAGTTTTTATGAGTAACACAAATAATTTTTTATTCCGTCTACCCCTAGACGTTAACATGAAATTGCATGAAAAGTGTATTAATTTGCGTAACAGAAAATATTTGAAATTTAACGTAAAAATACTTAAAATCACGATTTTATCTTTTAATAATCGTGCAAATCTAATATATTATTATGGTCGGCAGTATCGTAATAATTAAAGTAATCGCATTAAAATCAATATTAACTATCAAAATATAAGTGAGATAATACCTTTGGTAAATTAAATTAACGATTAATTTTTGTTACCAAGCTAACTATAATTTGTTAATGAATAGTAAAACGAAATATGTGTAATTGAAACATTTCGTTTATTTAACTGTAAAAAAAACTAACATGCGTTATTAAGTTTTTATACATCGGCAGGTTTTAATAATTACTTTCAATAAAAACTACTAAACGAAGACCTATATTAAACGTAACAATGTTGGGTTCAGTTTGACATTTATACTAATCGATATTTAACCCGTCCCTCCAAATGCAATTTTTATAGGGTTTGCAAAGTATTTTATAACGTAAAATGTAACAATAAGTCGCTCACCTTTAGCAATCCTACGTAGGATAATGTCTTTATGCTCCTGGGAGTGTGGCTCTCCGACGACGATGAGGAGATAACATCCCGTTAATGGGCTAGGTGCCGTAGGGATGCCCTTATCGGCATCGGACACGCCGTTCACAGCCTCCATCCAAACCCTGTAGTTCTTCACAGCCCCTAAAATTTATAACTTCTTCAGACGACCCGGAGGAAGTCACTAGAGCTCCGGAGCGAACCGGAAGCACGACGACTCGCGAATGCCGGCTCGTGGTGCGCTATGCAGTAACCGCTAACCCCTTGCCCCACCAGGGGCAGACATCCCACCCGCACCCGCACAGCTGACTTGTGGGGTTGATGGAAATAGGAGGTGTCTCCTGCTAGGCTAGCAGAAAGGTTCTCCTGCAAGTCTGGCAGGTACGAAGGCCTACATTTCACACCTGATTTAGCATTAATGTTAATTTAAATTAAACCAAGTTAGTAGCTGCATGTATTAAATACATAAAAATTATTTTTAATTAACTTTATTGTCATGCAAACGATGATAACATTTATTCAAATGAATTAAGACTTTCAGAATGAAACAAATAAAATGCAATAACTGTTTTCTCATCATACGTATACTTAACAGAAATAATTGCATGCACTTAATAAATATTTTTTACATATAGACATATAGCTAGGTACTATACCTAGTACACTTTTAAATGTTGTGCTTAATTGTAAATGCATATTATATAGAGCACTCAATTTTTTCAATATTATTTTCACTATTATGTTGTATACTGTAACTATTACGTATCTAATGCATTAAGTATCAGAATAATTGTTCTTATAATTTGTCCAATTTTTAGCAATTGGATATATTACCTACCTATTTATTTTCGAATGTTTTATTATGATTTTCACGTTAATTTCATATTAATTTTCACTTGAGAAAATGAAAATATGTTACCGTAAAAAAAAGTTTCATTTTGCTGCTTTATAATAAACTTTAATATACTTAATTGGTTTTAAATTACCAAAATTACAAAACGTCAAATTTGAAATACTTGGAACTGCCTTCTTTGCCGGTGCCGGCAGAATGAAACTTCACAAATCGTTACCTGCAGTGGCTTACCCTGGCTGCTGTTTATTGAACTACAAGCTCTACCTCGTCTGTCCACAAGATGCAATAATTTACCAACAGCAAAACATAATAATTTTTTATTTTTTTAGTCTTTTATATAATCTGTAGATTGACTATATTAAATTTTACTTTACATAAACATCACAATGTTAAAATAAACATAAAACCATTACATTTTTTTGGAAAACAGCATTTTCGGTTTTCCCAAGGTGCAATAATATCTCTGTATAGTTTATTTCTTTGTATTATTAACCTATAAACATTGTTTTTTATGTTTTTGATTTCTAGAAATAAAATATTCTATGAAAGTGTGTTATCGTAGAATTATATCAGTACTTTACCGTGTTGGGCCACTAAGGCCACATTGGAACTTCACCTTAAGCATGCCAAATTATTCATGCGTAATGTGCACACAAAAGTTATTAGCCTGATATCAAAAACGAGTTGTTCTGCCAAGCTATGCATTTTTATTATATTAAGCAAAAAAACTTTATATACAACATAAGATGTTGATGTTCTTCTGTCAGTTAGACATTTACAAAAATCACGATGAGATGTATAACCGCAGTAAAGCTTCTACCATTATTTTTTGATTTTCATGTTATTTGTGGGAAGCTTTTTCATTATTATAAATGACGCATACTTCGGTATAACATATTCTCTAAAAGAATTTTGATTTGTTGAAGAACATAGCTTTTATTAATTAATTTTTAACAAACTGAAATTTATAATGGTCACTTTAAAGTGCTAGAAACTTACAGATGGATAAATTAAATATATATTATTTTTTGTATATTAATTATAAAATTGTAGTACTAAGGTACAGCAATTATATAAGGTTATTATTGTTTATTCTAGAATTGTATTGGTTCTACAGCAGCTTCCAATTTAATAAACATCTGTCAATATCTTTTCAACTATACCAGGTGTTTTGAAAACTTTAGATCTAGTCAAATTAAATTAACATACAAACATTGCATTAATTACACTAATAATAGGCTTTCGAAAATAATACAACGCTATTACCTATAACCCTATCTATGATGTGGCTTACGATAATTATTTAAATGTCAACCAGATTTCAGTTTTGCCTATCTGATATTTTATACGTAAACAATATTAAATCGTCCTCCTAATTATCAAACCATGTAATTCCACTTTAATCTATATTTTAGATTTCCGCACCATTCATTTACTGCTGTTATGTCGAGAATCCAGATAGAAAAATTTGGAGTTTTACTATGCAAGTTGAATTTCCTTTGAAATTCCTTTTGGAGTCTCTCAGGACTATGGTCCGTTCGAAAGTTAAGAAGTACCAGTGGCCAATCATTTTCTGCGACTGAAGATGGAGAGTTACCGTTTGCAGTTTTGGTATCGACTTTTGGGGAAGATAAATCTTTTCTGAATGTTACAGTACCAAAATTATTTTATCGTTTAGTAATTTATGCTAAACAATCATTTGAGCGAAAAATGTTAAGAACAATTTTCTGAAGTTAGAATAACATCAATACGGTAATAAAATTTCTATTTTTTATCACTAAATCACTTTAGTGGATTAACAACATTTTTGTATGGGAAGTTGTCATCGAGGCAATGAAAATGAATATCCATTACTAAACCCCTTTATACAACAATTTTTGAAGCTGCTTTGATAATAAGTCTATTTTGATTCTCTCAATTACGTAATTTTTTTTGAACTTTTTATTTCTCATTAAAATTTAAGTTTAACAACAATTATCTTATATTGACCACATGCTTTAATTCACCTAACATTAAGATAATTTTGACGACTTGAAAATCAAAGGTAAGTAATACAAAGCTGCAAAAATTCTCCGTATAAAATGCACTGAAATATAAAACTAAAGCTAAAATTTACTTGTGTTTACAAGTAGCTTTTGAGCAATTTTATTTATTGTAGAAGTTAAGTACTTCCACAAACATGAACATGAAAGCTATAGAAAATTATAGATACAAAACTCGAAAAAGCAATAGAAAAATTACGAGGATATAAAATTATTAAGTTTATTTTAAATTCAATGTTATCTTGACAAAATTTTGGATTTATACTGCAGTAACCAAACTTATTAAATTGTTCGAAGAAAATTCGATGAACTTATTTAATAAAATGGGAAACATTTTGAAACAATAATTAAATTTTAATATTTGGTAACCACGATGGCGGCGACGGAGACATCGATTGTTCACAAATTTAATTAAATCGACAATTAAACAATAATAACTGTAATTATTGCAAAAATAATTTACATTTTAAATTAAGTATCTAATTTAATTATTGTTTATGCTAAATTGTAAATATCAACATTCAATTATGTTATGCATCGACGATTTAAAATAATTAGAAGTGCTTAGAAAATATTAAAAATTTTCAAGATTTTACTGCGTGGATTTATCGTTTTATATGTGATTATCGGATTATATATTATTATGTTTGTCGGCCAGTATACCGAATGTATTTGTATAACATGGTAACCTATACTATTTTACTCTCAGGAGCATGCATACTGTATACTGTATACTGTATAGTATACTATATGGAATATAACAGTAACACAGTGCGGACTTAATCAATATATTCGTGCTTATTAATAAAACTGAATGTTAATCATAACAAGGTTTTAGAATTTTAGAATAACTAAAAGAAAGCAAGTTTTCATAAATAAAATACACTATAATTAATTAGGTAGTACAAAATTTATTTATCTATTATAATATGATTAGGTATTATATTATTATCAATTATATTATAATTTTGCAATTTATTATCAATTGTCCCTTGGATCGATAGGGACAGGGGATAGACGTGCAAAGATTTTGTTAATTCAAAGAATCGGTTTATGTATCCAATGTAGAAATTCCGCTTCGGTGCTAGGGTCGATACCTACAGGAGTTTTTATTGGCAAATTTTTCTATCTTATCGGAGAGTTTGTTATTATAACTTGTTATTGTTACTAATTTATAAATTATTGTAAATCAGAAAAGCATTGTTAAAACCAAATAAATAATTATGTTATAAATTACAATTATTTATTATTTAAATAATGTATTAATAGTACTTTGAAGCTATTAAATATTATTTTTATGGCGTGTTTTATGGTTAAAAGCTGTATCCCATTAGAATTGCTGCACGAAAATCTTATTAAACAATGTTAAATGTACTAGTCCCTTGAAGCTGAAAAATCTATTTTCTTTTTTTTCCACTTCTTGTTCGTAACAAACTAAAAAACGATTTGCTATGATTTATCTATATTAGTGTTACAGAAAAGCCATTTCATGTTTTATTAGCTACAATCGATTATCACAAAAACTGTAAGAACCAAAAATAATTAAAATTTCTTTAAATATCTGCAGCTTGTAGTTTTTGTGACCTTCGGATAATGACATGGCCACAGTGCAAAATGCAAACATTTTATTGATTATTGAGCCTAGTACTGCTACAGGGTGAGCCATAACTCATAAGTCACACACGTTTTTGGGTTAGTTATATCTGTAATAAATAATATACACAATTATTAATTAATATTTGACTTCCAATGACTTCTTGTAGTCTTGATGTTTTGCAAAACTTGGTCTATTAATTTTAATCAAAAACCATTCGAATTTAATAATATCATTTTAAATCTTTCGTATAATTTTTCACACAAAAGTTCTAAGAGTTTAAATTTGGGTGAGTAATCTACGAGTCGATGATTTGGGATTCTTGTTTACCATCTCTCGATTATTTGCAGTGTTTTGTAAGCCTCTTGTTGCGTTTCCTGTAATTCTTCACTCCGAGATAAAAAGGAACAGCGTCAAACACGAATGCTAATGCAAACATAGACATTACCAGATGAAACATTGCACTCCCATGTACGCTGATGATAACCAGATTTACATATCAGGCTCACCACTTGACATAAATATGTCATAAATGTCATAAATGACATGAACAATGTTTTGTCAGTGCTACAACGTTTGTCTCTCTGCAACGGGCTTTTTCTTAATCCCGCAAAAATCCTATCAATGTCCGCATCGACTGCTCGATAGCAGAAAAAACCAAACGTATCGATGTTTCTGTTAACGGTTGTTTAGTCGAATGTTGTACCAAAGTAAAGAATCTTGGAGTAATGTGGGATAACCATCTGTCTTTCGCTGCTCATGTCAATAAGATTACCAGTACGTGTTATTTTAAACTCAAGACACTCCACAGATACAAGAACATCTTGCCACCCCAGGTTAAATGACAATTAATCGAAAGTCTGGTTCCATGCCACATTGATTACTGCATCACTGTGTATTATGGATGTCTGACGGATCAATTGAAGAACAAACTACAAGTATTGCAAAATGTTTCCCTTCGCTTTGCCTATGACATTGCCTATATGGAACATGTTACTCCCTAATACTCTGCACAAAGAATAATGAAGTTGGAAAAACGTTTAGAATTATTCTTTGTAGTACTGCTGTTCAATATATTTAAGTCTGGACACCCGAGTTACCTGAATGACTTCCTAATCAGAAGGTCAGATTGCCATGGCCTCAATCTACGCACTAATGAACATCTGTCTATTCCTCAGCACCACAGTTCCAAATTCAAGAGATCATTCCAATACTTAGCATGTACTACTTTCAACAAATTTGTAGACATATACCTGACGTCCAAGAATCGAGATATATTCAAGAAGAAGATGATAGAAACACTATCACCAGGGCTTTAGGTGAAAACCAGCTTTGCTGACCCTTCATCCTTTTAAGCAATAAAAATGTAATTGTTGTATTTGTACTGCTTAATAAACTTATCTACTATCTACTTCTTATTGGACCGTCTAAGCTCACTTTCGTTATTATTGTGGGAATGATATTTGGCTTTGAGATATCCTGCGCGTATAAAAAAAGTTCCTTTTAAGTGGACTGGTTTCTGAGAAAAACAAACATTCCGTTCCGCATTTAGAGAAGATATACCAACCATGGATGGATCTATCAAGCCTTTAAATATTGACAATTGCGCCACCTAGGCAAGCATGGTACAGGTCGGAACTTACAGTTTAACGTGGAAATCAAATTATGGAGTCGAATGTGGTATTTTTAAAATGCATACAAATATTCTTCACAGACAGGGATTGCATTCGGAAAATATTCTCTTGAAAACTTGAAGAAACAATGGAAATTTATTGTTTTTATTTATTAAATTTATATTTATCTGATTTCCATTTCTTTAAACCACAAATCACATATCATTTCGAAAAACAAATTTTCAATAATCGAGCCCCTGCCAGACTACTTATCGTACTGCAGATATAACGATGGAGAGTTTGCTTTGCAAAAATAAAAGAAAGATTCATGTTGGAAAGCTTCTGGCCTAATATGACCAATATTAGTGACACACCCATCGGTTTCTAAAATACTTGAGTTTGTCTTAAATTTGGGATCGTTTAGAGAATAACGGGAAGGTGAGCTGCTACCAAAATCGAAGCTATCACAACGAACGCGTATAATAAAATTGCACAAAAGTAAATATTAACTTTTACAAAAGTTCAGTAGCTTATGGCTAACTTATAGTATATTTTCGAAATGATTATTACGATTAAAACGTATACTTTTCAGCTTTCACACAAGGGCCCTATTCTGTAACGTTTTCGTTATCTAAACGATTCGTTGAAACCAGTAAAGTTTGGTGTACACTCAAAAAAATTTTAAGGTTATAAAAACATTTTTTCTATTTTGCGTCAAAACAAAGTCATTTTAAAACCCAATCGCTCATCAAACAATATTTTGAAACAAAATTTTTTGTTTTAAAGGGTTGGTAATTAATAAATTAAAGCAAATTAATGTCATTTAAATTGTCAAATTAATATTGTCAATGTCAAATTAATAACCTATTGTGAGGTATTCTAACCTGTAAATTTATAAAAAAAAAAGCAACGCGCTAGTTCAGTTGTTGCGTTCATATTAACTACACCCCAAATTAGTAAATGCTTTCGTTACCATATTAGTTACAATCGAATTATTGTACGAATTTTCTGACGTCTTCGTTAATCATTACGAATTCTATGAAAATATTTTAATTATTTAAAAACAATTTGTATAAATAAATAATAATTATTTTAATTTTCATTACTATTAATAAATAATTTTGCATAAAATATATAAAAATATTAATCTTTAAAAAATGTATAGTTTTATTAAAAAAATTTTATACCACTCTGTATTCTTTCGTAAAAAGGTAGTTCAAACGAACTCCATTACAAATTCGAATTTGAATTCGATTTTGCTTATTAGACTTCTTTACGTAACCAAACTTGACAAAAACTGTTATGATAACGAAGAAGTTACAGACTGGATTGAAAAACACAAGTTTAAAACAAAAAAAAGCATGTTTTATCAATTCTGCAACATTAGAATACACCATATCTGTAAACCAAACTGTACTAGTTTTTACGAATCTTTATGATAACGAAAACGTTACAGAATAGGGCTGTATACAGGGCCGGATTGGAAAAAATTGTTTACCGAGATTCGCAGTCGGCCACCATCACGTATGAAATATTAAAATGCGCCGCAGGCAAAAATGTAAGACATTTCAAAGTCAACAAGGTTTAAATGAAAAGTATTTTTACAGGAAATCTACAATTAATTTACAGGAAACTTAGACCATTGAGCGGCAACCTGTTCATTCCGATTTTTTACCATATTATTTACCATATTATGTTGGACGTTTTTCTATCTTTGAATTTTAATTACCTAACAATTTTAATAAAAAATTTTAAGAAATCAGTCACAGGCCCCCGATAGGCCGAACTTCCCGATTTCCCGGTGGGCCAATCCAGGCCTGGCTGTACATACGTTTATTAATATAGTCTACTAAATGTAGGTAAATATTAATTTAAAAACTGTTTAATTATAATCTAGAGTTTGAAATTTAATTTAATTATTATTTGTTTTGTTTTGATCTTAATATTTGTTTTTCATGCATGGTTGTAAATTATAAATTAGCTCACTTTAGAAGGCAACCTGTACAGTAACACCTAATTTAAACATTATGGAACTTGATGTAGGTATGCCATACAAGCTGTAGAATAAATTATTTTCAATGGCTTGTTGATATAATTTGGCTGTATCTTTATTGCTTCTAAAATATCAATACATCAAAAGCTTCAGTAACACGCAATCGCTGTCGAACATAGATTTTATTCTATTTCTTTATTTTGAATTGACAAGAGAACTGTTGAAAAAGCTAAAAATGACTACAGAGAAAACATTTTAAGATTTGAAAATTTTATTGACAATACGCCAATACATGTAAATATCATTTTCAATTCAATATATTGTTTTATATGCCGATACTTATTCTAAATACTGCAGTGTTTAAAGAATATTTTTTGCATCTGTGCTTTTGTAAAAGGTTTCTGTTTTGAATTAGAGTAATTCCAGTTTTACTTTGCATGCGTACTCGTAAATGAAACTAACCGGATATTTTGAATATTCTTATTGACCAAACCACAACCACATATTAAATGTACCTATGTATGTATAGTTTGTTTCAATTTAAATAGAATTATTAAAAAAATTTAAAAAAAAGTTTTATCAAATTACTTTGATATAAGAACGTATGAACTTTTCCGCAAAAACATAATAAAGCTACTGCCAAAATGGCTAGCGTGCGATTAAAAACATCACCTTATCTCTATATTATGTTTTTGCGGAAACGTTTTTACGTTCTTATATCAAAGTAATTTAATATATTCCTTTTTTCAATTCCATTTAGCTTGAAACAAACTATACATATAAAGAACGGCTATAGACTAAACATTAATAACTTAATAGAGGATAGTCTGGAAAAACGGTCCAACTAATATTTAAGACCGCTTCCAGAAGACAATACTTCAAAACCTAGAATTTTTTATACAAAATCACACAATTAGTGTTTTATTAATTATTATTTATTAAAACAGGTCCAACTAATAAAAAACATACGTGACATAAAAGATGCTACAAAGATCAATATGAACTTAACCAGGTTTACCCGTTGCATAGGGCAAACTGGGATAGCACAATTTTAGGCATAAAAATTTTATTCACAATGCTCTCAATGGTATTATGGCCTTGCATCAACAACGTTATCTTCGCTGTGTACGATGATGGAACATGAATTATGGGCTCATTTGTGACTAGTGGAACCACGAACCACAGATAGAATCCTATGATGAAGTTGAATAACAATCTCCACAACGCCAAGTGCAATCAGCATTATATCTATAATATTTTTGATTTGAAAGTTTTTATTTCTTTAATAAAGTTATCAAAAGACATGCATAATTTTGTAAAATAAGTAATCTTACTATACCTAGTACGATATATTTGCACTTACTTCCAATACACGTCATAAGCTCTGAAGATGTTGTTTCGAGCTCCAATTCTTTTATTGGAGCCGTCACCTGTATTGTGGCGACCTTGATTAACGACACGTAAATTGTAAAAACTATTTATTATACATATGTACAAGTGCCGGAGTTCGGTGTTTTATTTAAAGATGCTTTCTCTGCGAAGCTTAACAACCAACTGCTCTTAAAATTACCTCAAAATCTTAAAATTAAAATACAAAATTATCCCCAACAGGAGGAGGGAGAATACAAATAAAAAGCCAAATACCCAAAAGGTAAAAACTTCCAAGAAAAGCTATTAAAAACAGTCGCCAGACATAAGTCCACAAAAGAAGGGTTAAAATTTCAATAATAAGGTAAAAACCCAAAAATGGTTTTTAACAGATGTTAACCCGAATAAACAGCGTTGTCAAAATTATAAACACCGCATCTTGCAACTACTACTGTTCAATAGACTGAACTATCATTATTTATAACAGGTCGGATTGGTCCGATTTTGGACCTGTTCTTGCGACAACAGATAAGTATTCGGACATTTTCTGTAAAAATGAAGACAAATGCCTGTTCTTATAACATTTTCAGCAATGTGCAATACTATAAATACAGGTTGGCGTAATAAACTTATGATAATAAAAATCATTAACATACTCGTATGCATTTGCATTAGGTTTACATATCTATACTGCTTATATTGAGTTTAGCTTAGTATTAAAAACGAAATTTATTTAATAGTTAATTATAGTCGAATTTAATTTAAAACAATAATCCCATCTTTCTAGATGCACAACTTTCGAGTTCTGGCTATTACAGGAATGTTTTTAATAAGTGGAGCGACTCAAAGATACCGTCTTTCTAGATCTATAATTTTCGAGTTTGAACCGTTTTAGGAATATATTTAATCGATGGAGCAACTCCCAGCTACGATAATAATTGCGTTAGAAAATTAGCGAAAAACAAAAAGGGAAAACAAATAGCCGTCACATGGAATAACCCTATTAAATCAAAAATTATATATTAGAACATCATATAGGAATTACGATGTGCTTTTTCAGTGCTTCTCTACATAATATTGAAAATGATTGCTGTCAACGTTTGCAAAATTAAGTAAATCAATAAATTAAATCTTCAAACATTCTTCTGACAAACTATCTCAATTTCTACCTGATAATTGAGTTATTAAATATTAAAACAATGTATTATTTTGATGTTTTTGTATTACCTACTATTCATAAAATAAAATTATATAATGTAGATCAATTGAAATAATATTTTCTTGAGTTTTCTTAAACAAACATAAATGAAACTATTCATTTATTTCATTTCATTTCAATACATTTCTTGCAATGTTTTATGAAACACCTGCTTTTAAAATCAAATTTCAAAAAATATTATTGTTTTACTATTAAAAGATATTTGTTTATTCATAGTTCTAAAAGTAAAATTACAAATATAATTTTATTATTATTTATGTTTGAAGAAACAACTGCATGCATAGCAATTATGTTTTATATTATTGGATTTTATTTTTAATAAAAGCAATAGTTTCATATTAATGAATTTTATTTTTAATAATACAATACACAAAAACGTTTTTATTACATAGCTGCAGGACAGTAATAGGTACTAAAATAAAACAGTAATAGTTTTTTTATTTATATTAAGATTAAAGTATTCCCGAAGTTGTCTGCTACAGCGTAGTAGTTGTCAGATACATCAACAAATTATTTGAAAAATGTATCACATTTTTTATTTCCAGATAAATTGTAGAAAGGTTATGTAAGTTGAACTTGGAATGTAGATTTTATAAAATAGAAAATGTTTCAGTCACAGTAGTTTTAATTATTATAGTTTTCAAAAAATAACAATTATAATGTGTTATTGTAGCATATTTATAGATAATGTATCTTGTATGATGTATTTTTATATTACTTTTTTATTAAAAACTTAATATAATATAACAGAATAACATAACAGAAAAACATAACAGAATATGGTAGCTATAAGAAATTTGTATAATATAATTAGGGTGTTTACTCAAGCTACATGAGATCTTTCGATAGGGATAACAATTCAATGAAGTTTGTTAAAGTTACAGATAAATAACATGTGTTTAGAGAAAGGTTTACCATTTAATCAAAAGTAGATTAACACTTGAACAACGTTACCAAATTGTAGAAATTTTATTTCAAAGTCAGAGATCTATTCGCGGAACTTACAGATCTCTTCGCCTATTTTATGGTCAATTTAATCGACCTTCTGAACTGGCTATTCATGCAATGCTGGATAAATTTTGTACCACTTTCTCATTGCATGGTAAAGACTACCAACAAGATAAAGACATATGTGTACCAAAGAGACTATCGCTTCTGTGAGTGAAAGTGTGCAAGAGGACCCAAGCATTTCAATTCGCCATCGTGTTCAACAATTTGGGCTTTATCGGTCCATTTCGTTTAAAACCTTACAAAATTCAGTTGGTTCAAGGATTGAAGCCTAATGATCATAGACTGCACCGTGAGTTTGCAGATTGAGCTCACAACCATTTGGAAGTGGATCAATTTATTTTTTTCTTTAAGATCGCGTGATTTGACGCCTCTAGATAATTTTTTTGGGGATATTTTATATTCATAGTATACGCTAACAAACCAACAACTCTGGAAGCAATGGAGGTAAATATTCAGCAAAGCCATTTATGACATAAGAGCAGAAATATTGGAAAAGTGATCAAAAATTAAACTGATCCGATAAGCTTTGTAATGATTAGTCGTGATCATATGCCGGAAATCAGTTTCAAATAAAAAATGGTGATAAATTTACTTTCATACAAAAATAATAAAAAAAAAAGCATTTCATCAATTTTTTAATGGAGACATATTATTGTCCAATTTCTAAAAATTGTTGTAAAGGCAAAGTTTTATTAATAATAAAGAGATATAAATTTTAATTTTTTTGCCTAAGAGTAAAAGTAAAATAATTTACCGGTTGATGTTCAACCAAGTTTCGTAGATTCTTATAAAATTTAATTTCAGAATCACTATATGACAATCACCTGAAAGAAAAAATGGAGTTGCCGCTGGACACCAGCCAAGTAAAGGGTCCGTTGCTTTGACCCCCTCCCCCCCAGTTAAAATTTTTGTCCAAAAAGCTAGCTCCCGAATCTATGGAGCTAGCACCGGCTAGTACCCAAATATTAAAGCTAGCACCATTATAGTTTTTTCACAAATCCACATTGAAAGTGGGGGAGGATAAAGTAACGCTAGCCCCCCCCCTCCCCCAGTTAATATTTTGGCTCCAAAAGCTAGCTCCTTAATCTATATTTAATCTATAGTAAAACTCAAAAGTAAAAGAAACGAAATAGTATTTAATACACAATATATAAAATTACAAACCAAATTACAAAGTAGTTTAATAAACTGGTTAATCGGTTTGCAAACAGGTATCCTGAAAGTTTTTAAAAAAATTATTAACAAAAAGGGAGTTGAAACTCAGGTGGTTAGAAAATCTACTAACAAAACCGTAAAGCAAAATCTACAGGCAATACCATCAATACCAGTTCAGGCAAAGAAACAACAGTACCACTTTTTTTTAATAGACAAGTAGGCTCTTCGTATAAGGTACCTGCGCATAATAAGGCCTAGCTAAGGGAGATTTGCAATAAAATGAAAAATATCCAATTTAATCATCATGTTTTAATAATAATCATATTTTTAGTACATTTTCTACAAAATATAAACGAAAAATGGTAACTTGTACCATAGACAAACACAAAATTAAACATTTTTAAAAACCTTGCCAGTAGGCTTTATTTTAATATGGTACCATAATAAGGCCTATGGGTTTAACATACCTAAATAATAAAATTATACGTAATATTATTTAGTATTTGAAATCAATAAACACATAAATGCAACAACTAAACATTCTTTAAAAAAAGTATTAATTACAACGCCTTGGAGCACTCAAAATCATCGATTTCTGACCACGTTGCTCGTTTAAGAGGCGTCGCGTCGGCTTGAATCACTAAAAATAACGCTTAATGATTTAGTAATGAACATGCCTATTAATTATTTACATTCATAATATCTCAAAAGTACTGTAAAATATATTATAAAGCAAACAAATTTTGATACATGAAGTACGATAAAACTATGGTTGAATTTAGTAAGCCTTAATAAGCGCAGACCACTTTATGTAAGAAAAACAAAATAAAAATTATTTAGACCGCGATACGATATTCAAATTTTTAAGATCATCGAAGCATGTATTTAAAAAGATAAAAATTTAATTTTATATAGCTAATTATTGTAATATTACGAAAAATATTTACGATTTATTTGATCCGATTTTTATTATTTGGGACTGCACGGTCTCACTTTATGATAAATGATTAACACTAGGGGCTATAAATGAGATATTCAGCTTCCGCAAAATTTTAGCAACTTCTACATGCAATAGGTGTCTGTAACTGTGGTATTGAGCGAGGGAGGTTATTTTACGTACGGTTTTTGTTGCTTTGGCCCTATTAGGGTATAGGCCTTATTAGGTGCAGGTACCTTAATATATGTACATAATAAATGAGATGTTATTTTAGTAAGTTACTGTCACTTACCGCTCCACAATCGTAACCATTATCTACTCGCAGAATTCTTTTGTCAGGTAAACCAGCGGCAACCAGGTTTCCGATTCTGCGGTTATCTATATAATTTTATGGATCTGAAAATATTAAAACAGATCGAAACACACTTTATAAATTGCTCCTACAAAGTTTAGAAAACTATTGCAAACTACTACATAGTTTCTAAATACTGATATGCAATAAAATTCACAGACAATATTGAAAGCTTTTGCATTTTGATTAACTCAAAAAAATGTAGCACCAATTCGTATGCGTAGATTCACGATTATCTAATTTGTTTCGGTTTCCCAGTGTCGATACTAATTTCAGTTGGAGATATACCGCACATTTCTTGCAAAGATTGCACTAAAGTAACAAAAAACCAATGATCGTAAGTGATATTATAAGTCATTGAAATATTTTTCAAATAAAAACTTGGTCACCGATTTTAACCGAAAATATACATTAGAAAATCTTGTAATTTACCAAGTAGGTAACCAGTCAGAAAATGCAAAGACAAACATTTTGGTTGATGAACCAATTCAAATAAACAATACACATAATAATAACACAAATGTCAGGATGTCACTTTATTGTGCCACATGTCGTATGAAACACTTAATGTACTGCCGCACATCAAGCGTTGTAAACAGCTTTAGCTTACACCTTTGTTATTAATTAAAATTATTAGCTCTTGAAAATACAATAAATATGATTATCAATGATGAGCTAAAAGATTGATAATTGAATAATAATAATAATAATAATAATTGTTTATTCGCTGTCAAAAAAAAATACACAGCAAGTCAATAACAAAATAAATACATAAGACAGACAAGTCAATAAAATATCTCTTTTCCTTTTTTTCCTTTTTAACAATGTTTACATTTTAAAGATACATCACGATCACAACAAAAACATTGGGGCAGCAAGTCTGCAGATTCCTCTTTATTCTAAAAACTCCTGTATAGAGTAATACGCTGCCTCCATGAGCAGCCTTTTTACTGATCTTTCAAAAAGTTTCGCATTTTGGACTTTAATTTTGTTAGGTATTTTATTATAGATTTTAGTTCCCCAGTAGTCCAGATGTTGTTGCGTTTTCTTCAGTCTATGATACGGCGTATGCAAAAGATTTTTTCCCCTGGTGTTATATTGGTGAATGTCCTCATTTGTGGAATGACTCGACTTCGCATGGACCTGCTTGGCACAAGACAACATGTACACCGAAGGCAGAGTAAGTATTTGCTCCCGCTTAAAAAAACTCTCTGCAGCTATCTGTTTGTCTTAAGCCGCATATAACTCGTATCGCTTTTTTTTGCATGATGAACAGCCTCTTTGCGTCAGATGCTGTCCCCCAGAACAGAATGCCATATGTTGCGACACTGTGGAAGTTAGAGAAATATGCCATTCTCACCGCAACAGGCGATGCTATTTCTTTAAGTCGACGAAGACTGTATAGTGCTGCAGACAACTTCCTGCTTGTCTCCCCTATATGGACGCTCCAATTTAATTTTATGTCAAAGTGAACACCTAGAAACTTGGCCGAATCAAGCTGTTGGTGAACATTGAAAGTTAGTTTCTGTGTCTTGTCGCGGTTCAGCTTCAATCTGTTTGCTACGAACCATCGTTCTGCCTTTTCCAAAATATTTTCTACTTCGGCATTCACCTCCTGTAGACTTCTACCGATCCTCAGAAAAGAAGTGTCATCCACGAACAGCCAAGTGCCTTGCTCATTGACACTTATCGGCAGATCATTTATGTACACCAAAAACAACAGTGGGGCGAGGATTGAACCTTGAGGAACTCCACAATTCATCTCCGACTCTCTCGATGTTATTCCATTCCATGTCACGATTTGAGTCCGGTTCTCTAGGTAGGACTTAAAGAGTCGTAGTGCGACACCTCTCACACCATAGTATTCCAGCTTTTTCAGAAGAATGTCGTGTTGGACAGTGTCGAAGGCCTTTGTTAAATCGCATAGAACCAATTCAGCGATCTGCTTACTGTCATAAGCCTCAATGATCGCGTCAACCACACCAATCAATGCTGTATTAATGGATCTGTTTAATCTGTATCCATGCTGTCTTTCGCTGAAAATTTTATTTTTATTTAAATATCCAATGAGTTGCTTTTTAATGACAGTTTCAAAGATTTTTGAAATGACTGGTAGTATTGAAATTGGTCTGTAATTGCTGCAATTATCCCTGCTGTCCTTCTTATGTATAGGAATAACCCGGGCGCACTTTAGCTCTCTCGGAAAAGAACCCTCCACCAGACATTTATTGATAATTATAGTTATCGGTAGAATTAAACACTTCTGAATCAGCTTCATCATTTTTGTTGACATACCATAGATATCTTCGGTGCCCTTGGGTTTAATTTTATGTGCGGCTTCTGCTATTTCTTCCAGTGTGACAGCCTGAAAAAAGCAAGATTTTGTATTATTAATTTGAAAAGATTTTATAAAATTCATTGGATCTGAGTCCGCTATCACCATTTCTTCTACCGTTTGCTGTCCTATACTATTGAAGAAACAGTTGAAGTCATCTGCAGTTAAATCATTTTGCAGCGGTATATGTTTATTGTTTTTTGTTTCCTCTTTTATAATAGTCCAGATGGCTTTTTGTTTGTTTTCGGCAGTGGCAATAAAATCTTCTATGCTCCCACGCTTGGATTCCTTCATCTTACTTAAGTAGTCAGCTTTACAGATTTTGTAGGCATTCCACGATGCAGGATCATTTTTAACTTTGCAAACTGTATATAAAGCGTCCAAAGTTTTTTTCATATCCCAGAGTTTAACGCTATTTCTAAAGGCACAAGTGGGTTTGCTGGCGGAGCCCACTCTCCTGTGTACAGCAGGCATAAAATTTTCAAAGTTTTCCAGTAATATTCTGTGAAAGATAGTGTAGGCATCGTCGGTCGGCATTTCGGTCTTGCAACATCAACTTCCAATCAACGCTATCAAGTGCTTCGATTATATTAAGAGCATTATGTTCATTTACCCGCCTAGTCCTGATTTCAGTGTATTTATTTGTGTTCAATTTATTATCAGTCATCGCAGCCACTTGACCCATGTGGTCAGAGAAATGCGAATTGATCACCTGTGTAGTGAGACCACAAGTGACGTTTGTGAAAATATTATCTATGCAAGTAGAAGTTGTTTTGGTTATTCTTGAAGGTTCTTGCATTATCATTCGTAAACCATATGATTTAAAAACATTTGTAACCTCCAATTTATCTCTGGTATTATCGAGAAAGTTGATATTAAAATCCCCCATTATGAAGATATCTCTACGTTGGTAGTTGTTAGCTATTATGTCTAAAAATTTCTCAACTCTTTCAAGAAAAACTTCAAGATCTCCAGAAGGCGATCTGTATAGGACTCCAATTATTAAGTTTTTATTTTTAATGTAAACTGCACACGACTCGAAATGCTTATCTATCGCTAAAGCTTTCACTTCTGTAATTTCCCTAAATTGCATGCTTTTTTTGATCGCTATCATAACTCCACCGTTCTTAAAGGTACTCCTACAATAACAGCTCGCAATATCATAGCCCCTCATACATATGCTGTGCACCTGTTCCTCAACTAGCCAATGTTCTGTTATACCCAATACATCCACACAATTGTCATTTACAAATTCACTCATCAAATCCACTTTACTTGCTAGAGACTGTGTATTAATGTTTAGGAGCACAATTTTATTTTCGCTTTTCTTGGTAAGATCCTCGAAAAAACTTGTATTTCTGTATAATTAGATTCTCAGGCCATACCTCGGGAGCGGTTAATTCCTCAAGCAAGCTGAAATCCACACCTATCTTAAATGATTTATTTTTGCTTTTATTAGATTCATGTTTTTCAATCTTCTCAACAATAAATTCATCATTAGGATACTTATTTTTCAAATATTTTTTAATATCACTATCACTTGTAGTAGAGCTAACTTTTCCAACATACAGCCATCCCTTCTTCTCAGCTGCACGAAAGGAGTTATTATCATCACATACTTTGGCAGATCCCGTAACAAAACTCCTCTGGTTTCCGCCCTTCTTGATCGTCTTTTTCATCGTTTCTACTCTTTTATTCCCTTTGGCTTTCAGCACACCTGCATATCTTTCAGGCTTCAAATCATGTTGCTGCTGTTTATTTTCTGTCAAAACACCTGATTGCACGCACGAGACACCTGCATTTTCCAGGTTTCCTACACTGCTTAGCCTAACCTCACTATTTTGTTTATCTTTTAAAAGACTTATAATTAATTTTTGATCCTCTATCCGCTGTTCGCATTGCTCCGCATATTTTTCTAGCAGAATTTGCTTCTTACGTAGATATAAGTTCTCCTGGTGCCGCTTACAGCATCCAAAATTTTCGCAATCAACATCCTGATTTTCTGCATTTAATACCTCTCTGGAGTTTTGCTGCTCGAATATAAATTTGTCGATAGCATCGGTCGTCGTCACTGAGTCAGAAAACTGTCCATTGATTATATATTCAATTAAGTCACACTTTTTTAACTTGTTTAAATCCGCAGTTAATTGAGGTGCGTTACTTGGCGCCATCTTGTTTTCCCTCAAAGGGAAATCCCTAAAATATTGATAATCATATTTATTAAACCTTTGTTAGGCTCCCAATTTACAATTTATTGTGAACTGCGCGCCTAACGTATAGGGCTAAAGTGTGAAAAGCGTGTTTGGTATTTAAATAATAATTTATTAAAGAACAAAAATAGTACATGTTTGATAACGACCGACGCGTCGGCATGATGATAATAGTGTAAACAAATAATATAGGAAAAATCATTCGGAATCAACCCCAAATTACATTGAATGTGTAAGAAAATATTTAGTTTGTTTTTTCAATAAATCTTGTTATAATTTTCAACTTAAAAAGAAAATTTCGAACCACTTCATATATACTTACAACATTAGGTATTTGTGTTAAAAGTAAATTTCATTATTAAATTGGTCGTGGCGCTTTGTCTCAAAAAACTAATTTTTTAACTTCAACTTCTGTAAATAAATATAAATTAGAAATTGAACTCAAAATAAAAATTTTAAGTAAATTTGTGGTATGTCGTATGTATTAATGGTTAAATTTAAAACATATAAGAATAATACAATACCTATATAGAAAATCGAAAATTCAAAAAATTTAAAAAAGACAATTATCAAACATAACAGGTCTGAATCAAGAATATTTGAAATTATGAAAAATCTATAATGTAATATAACGTTATTTCATGGTTATTACCAATCATCAGTTACATTTAACAGATATAATTAAATAAAAATTGAAAAATAAGAAAAATATTCGAACTAAACAAAAATGAATTCAAAAATATTGACCAAAATTGACTTACCATAACTTCACAAAATTATTAAATCTGAACGTTGTCACGTGTAGAAATGAACAATTTAAAATAATTTGAAATTAAGAAAGAAAAAATTTGAAATTCTTAATTGCAAATTATTTTAAATTGTTCATTTCTACACGTGACAACGTTCAGATTTAATAATTTTGTGAAGTTATGGTAAGTCAATTTTTGTCAATATTTTTAAATTCTTTTTTGTTTAGTTCGAATATTTTTCTTATTTTTCAATTTTTATTTAATTATATCTGTTAAATGTAACTGATGATTGGTAATAACCATGAAATAACGTTATATTACATTATAGATTTTTCATAATTTCAAATATTCTTGATCCAGACCTGTTATCGAAAGAGGGATATTGGGAATGCGGACTCAATAAATCAAACAATGTTACGTTGTCGACGTTTCGAAGGTGTATTTAAGCCTTCATCTTCAGGACTGAAGAGAAAACAACAATAAGAACTTCGGCATACAGGTAGCAAAAAACTACAAAAAGTGAAATATCTCACCGCTGTAACGTGGTGTAAAGATTTGATAAACTTGGGACAGCGAGATGTTATACAACTTTGGAGGTAAAACATACAGGTTACAACAAAGTCACACAGGTTAATGTAAAAACAAATTAAAATGAATATATTAATAAAAATAATTAAAACTGTGAACATTACAATTATTGTTGTTGTTTTCTCCTCAGTCCTGAAGATGAAGGCCTAAATACACCTTCGAAACGTCGACAACGTAACATTGTTTGATTTATTGAGTCCGCATTCCCAATATCCCTCTTTCGATACAATTCATCGGACGAGAATCATCTTTCAGACCTGTTATGTTTGATAATTGTCTTTTTTAAATTTTTTGAATTTTTGATTTGCTACGTATTGTATTATTCTTATATTTTTTAAATTTAATACAAATTATATACTGAATGCAGTTTTGCAAAAAGCAATTTGTAAAATGGTTACATTTTTAGTTTGTTTTATGAAACGTTCAAATTCATATTTTCAATTGAAAATAATTTGGATATGTAATTTACTTTAGTTATTCGGTTTCTTTAAAAGTAAAATGATTTAATTTATTTACCTATTTAATTTGTATATAAGCTAGATACATTAATTTTTCTTCTTTTCTTTTAATGAATCACACTTTTACAAAAATAAAATCATTTTATATCGACTTTTAGAATTTATCTCAGTAACTAATAACACTCTAACCAATTTATACGTAAAAGTTTAAAATTTCGTTCTTGTTTTATCTGTTATATCAAAACTTTTACTGTTGTTAGGTAAAACCTATAATTATGCTTACAGATTTACAATTTACTCAACTTATCAACTCGGTCCGCTGCATTGTTAGGAAACAATAATAACACTGGTCTACATTGAAAAAGTATTTGGAATAATTTTAACTGATTTTTGCTTGTCTACCCATGCTTTTTTTTATTAATAGTTATTATTACAATCTATCCAAGGATAATAAGTAATACCGATGATATTACAAGACATGCAGAAATCGTCCAGTGACATCTCCCTTTATACATTTAGTCATAGTGACTGTTATAATTGACAATAAATCACTTAAGTCTCCTCATCCAGTCGTTTATATTGCGTCTCTTTAGTCTGTCGTTACTGTTGACACCTGTTTTCAGTTCTTCAACTAGCCTGTTTGGATGGGCGCACAATCTTGTGCAATAAGTTTTGCTGTAGTTTATGATTTCTTCTCTAACAGTAGGTATTTGCAAGTCTCGTTGAATAACTTCATTTGGGGCAAACCATGGAGCTTCTGTAATTATTCGTAACGTCTTGGACTGAAATGTTTCCAATATTTCAATGTTGGAGGTGGATGCTGATCTCCAAAGTTGGATACCATATGTCCATACTGGCTTCAGGATGATCTTGTAAATCAATAATTTATTTTCGAGGGTCAATTTCTGCCAATAAGCCAGTATAATTTACTTAACTTCATCCCAAGTTGCTTTCTCTTCGTGAAAATGAAAAAAAAGTCAAACGTCTATCTAAGTGAATGCCCAAGTATTTAGCATCATCGAATTGAGGAATTTGTTGGTTATTTAATTGGACCGGAGAGCAAGTACCTCTTCTCAGAGTAAACGTCACTTGAACTGATTTACTTTCATTTACTTTAATTTTTCATTTATTGATCCATGGTTACACTTTATTTAGGATTCTTTGTATAATTTTAGACGCCTCAGCAGGTTCCTCGTGTGATGTTAAGAAAGCGGTATCGTCTGCAAATGTTGCTATGGTGGTATCTGCGTTGGTCGGCAAGTCAGCAGTATAAAGTAAGTAGAGGATAGGTTCCAACACACTTCCTTGCGGAATTCCAGCCTGAATTGGAAAAATTCTGGTGTATTCTTCTCGAAATTTTACGTAAAAGTGTCTGTCAGTGAGGTACGATTTTAGTACCAGGTACATGTTATAAGGTAATGCTTTTTTCAATTTATACTGGAGACCCACTAGCCACACCTTATCAAAGGTTTGGCTTATGTCCATAAACACTGCAGTACAGTATTTCTTCTTTTCAAAGTTTTTGTTAATTTCTGTCGCTAATATGTGAACCTGCTCTACCATTGCATGCTCCCGCCTGAACCCAAACTGGTGGTCCGGCACTAGTTTTTTCTCCTTTAGGATTGGTAAAATTCTTTTTAGGAACATTCTTTCAAACAATTTGGACAAGATGGGGAGCAGACTGATGGGTCGGTATGACGTATACGCTTCAGGTAGTTTTCCACGCTTTTGTATCATTTTAATTTCAGCAACTTTCCATTATCTTGGAAAGTATCCCGTTCTTAGGATTGCATTAAAAATTTGTGTTATAGATTTTACAGCAATTTGTGGAAGTTCTTTTAATATTTTTCCGCTGATTAAATCATATCCGGGAGCTTTTTTGACTTTTAACTCTTTTCTTATCGTTGATGTTATTTCATTTATATTACATTTCTTTATCGGTAGTTCTAGTTGTCCTGGAGCATCCAAAAACTGACAGATTGTATCTTCTTCATCATGTCTGTCCAAATAATGAGGTTGGAAAACCTTAGTGAAATGCTCAGCGAATAGTTCCGCTTTATGTTTATCGGTTTTGGCCCAGTTTCCATCTTCTCTTTTCAAAGGAGGTATTTTGAGTTGTGGACGATTTAATGATTTAGTTGTTCTCCATAAAGAGTAATCTGTGACCTGCGTAGCATCGAGGTTTTCTAGGTGATTTTGGATACATTGGTTTCTATCTTCTTGTAATAACTGCTTTAGTTCCTTACTGCTTTGTCAAGTCTTGATTTATCATGGTGGCTTCTTGTGATTTGCCACTCTTTTCTAATTCGGCGTTTATCTTTTATTTTTTGTTTGATGTTTGCAGGACAGTGATTTGTTTCGTCTTGTATTTTAGTTTCTGGAGTCGAGCTCCATGCTGCTTGTTGCAACGTTTCGTTCAATTGTTCTATTGCTACTTCAATGTCATTAAGAGTTTTTAGTGGAACTTGTAGTTGTAGGTTTTTTTCTACTAGATGTCGAAAGTAATTCCAGTCGGTCTTTTTGGAGTACAATGACGGAACTTTGGTTGAATTAATCACATTTGTGCTTACAGTTACTAAAATTGGAGTATGGTCAGAAGATAAATCAAGGCTTGATTTCGCCTCCAAGCAATTATCTGGTATTCCTTTGATCACGCAGAAATCGATACAATCGGGTATTTTTTTGTGGTCCGTGGGCCAATATGTGGGTTGCCCCGTTGAGAGATGTCGTAAGTTATTTTTTTGCATTGCTTTCAGTAATTCTCGGCCCTTGGGTGTTGCTAGCCTTGAACCCCATTGTGGGTGTTTTGCATTGTAATCTCCTCCAGCTATAAATCGATGACCAAGAGTGTTGTAGAAATGCTCGAAACCGTTTTCCTTGATTGTATGTTTAGGAGGTCTACCCATGCTGAATACGATTTGATAAGTAAAAGTCATTTATTATTTTAAGTTTTCACGATATCTGATATCTTCCATATGTAACGATTTTAACCCCTTTGGACTAGATAATGTTGATATTCTCATTGTCAGTCGCTTCAACCTGGGGAAAAATGTTACAAATGACCTTATAGTTAACCCACATAAAGTGTTACTTCCACCATTGCATATAAAAAAAGGTTAAAAGCTAATAAAGAAAGGAAAATTTTGTAAAAGCAATTGACAAAAATTGAGCTGCTTTTACCTTTGCCAGAAATTTTCAGAGTTAAGTGAAACTAAGATCACAGAAGGTCTTCAAATACGAAAAAAGATAATAACTTTGACTCTACCAGAAGGTAAAGAAAAAAAAGCCTCAGACGATTTTCGCCATGCAAAAAACTTCTTGGAGAAATAACAGGAGTGACAACTACGCTAAACTTATCAAAAATATGTTATCATCATATCAACAACTGGTTTTAACATGTCCTTGAAAATCCACTTTTTTGGGACTTTTTCCCGGACAATTGTAGAGCTTCTAGCGATGAACATGGGGAGCGCTTCCATCAGGACATCGCTTACATGGAAAAACCATATCAGGGGAAGTAGAACGTTTCAATGTTGACGGCTTATTGCTGGACCGTTTGTCGAGATGTTACAGAAGCAAAATACAACCCAGACAACACAAACTTATCTTCTGGATATCTCCTTGATGTATTTACAAGATAATCCGGTATCCAGAGGATATCGGATGTTAGACTGCTAAATACAGTGGATATCTAGTAGATATCCAGGTGTCACAACTTTAATTATACAGTGGATGTAATGTATCGATATCTAATGGATGTACTTAAAGATGTCCAGAAGATATCCCAGACAACTCAAACCTATCTTCTGGATGTCTACTAGATGTCTTGACATGATAATCAGGTAGCCAGAGGATATCTTATGTTAGACTGCTAAATACAGTGGATATCTAGTGGATATCCAGGTATCACAAACTTCATTATACAGTGGATGTATTGTATCGATATCTAATGGATATACTTAAATATGTCCAGAAGATATCCCACACAACTCGCAGGAACGCAGGGACGATTCGGCGCAAAGACGGTTCGACGAATCTCGTTTCGGCTCGAAGACTATACGGTGCGAAGACTATTCGGCGCGAAGACTATTCGGAAATAGTCAGCGCAGAAACCACGTCGCAATTCGACTAATGTATAGAAGAACAGTATGATTTCGGTTAATTTTTGCAAAAACCTTGTAATTTTTTTCTCGAAAACGGAAACTAATTTTAAGTATATATTATAAATTTTGTATTCAGCATATAAAAATTAATAAAAAAAGCTACTTTCTAAGACTACTTTCTAGTAACTACTTTCTAGTAACTTTACTAAGAAGATGAAAAAAACTTTGTCCATTTATTTAAATTTGATTATATTATATACATTAAGATTTTTATGTAAATGAGCTTGAAGCATTTATTGCAACAAAAAAAAAAAGATTTTGTAAATTATAAGAATGAACATGACACGGTACTGACATTTGAGCGATATACTGTTCTTTGAACTACAAGTTATATAAAAAAAAGTAATGAAATATGTCGATGAGGATCGCATTGATATAAAAATTTTATAAATACATGATTATTGTATGACCAAGTTAGTACAGGACATTAATAATCACAGTTAGAATATCACCCATATGTATGATGTAACAATTAATAAATACTGTTCGGTCGTGCTTACTATATTTTTTCTTCACATTTTAAAACTAAAATTTACAATGTTATGAAAATATTTAATATTTTTAAATACAAGTTAAATAAATTATTGTGTAATTAAGTTAGCTTTCAAATTTCTGCAATAACAAAATAAAACTTAAATTTAATCTTTAATTGGCACTAAAATTGTATTGAGCAATAAACACTTTTCAATCAATCTGCTGAGTTTTCTTTACTTTTCTGTAGTTTAGTATATGGTTTTACTATTCAGTTCACTGCAATAAAAATTTCTGTAGAATTACAAATAAATAATATAAAATTGATTATATATAATGTACATTAACTTACCAGTGCCAGTGCAGGAAACGGGTAGACTAGAAAACTCGTGTCAAAAATGGTACTCTTAACATCCATAAAAAATTTTTATAAATACGAAATATGATTGTGATTAGTGTATCTGATGAATATCAATAAATACATTTAAAGAAATTATAAATGTACTTACAGTTTTTACAAATTTAATAAGAAAAAGTGTTATTAAAAATATTGTTTATTAAAAAAGTAAAACAAAACTTAGTTAAACCTAAAAAACCAAAAATATCCTATAGGTAATACACTAAACTAAAACATACATATAAATAAAAATTAAATAAAAAATATCAACATTAAAATATAAGCAGGTTGTATCGACGTGAAAGTTTCAACACGAATACTTTTCGAGGAAATCACTTTTCGATTCGAGAACTTTTCGACTTTCGAAATATATCTAGTATTTTCCCTTCATTTGTGGGTGATTTATTGAACAAATGAGAAGTTTTCAATGATCCCCTACCTTAAAGGTCCAGATACTTCTTAGATCTGTCGATCTAATCTGTTTGCGAAAAATATTTTTGAAAGTTGGCGGTTTATTCAAATTTTTGAAAACCCAAAAATGCACACACTTTTTTGAACTAAAATGATTTTAAGTTATCACAAATAAAATACACTGTACGTATTAAAATATCGCAAATATTTTCACCATAATACTGTAGAATTATCAGGCGATGAATTGCGATATTTTATATTTACGGTGTATTTTATTTGTGATAACTTAAAAACATTTTAGTTTCAAAAAGTGTGTGTGATATTTTTGGGTTTTCTAAAATATTCAGATGGTTACATGCTTTCAAGTTCTACGGATACTTAGATCTATTATATTTATAAAATATTTAACAAGTGAGTGCGGTTTTTTATCCCATGCCATGTGCCTTCAAGTTCTGGAAGGTTTTTGACTATGACAATTGATTGAATACAAAAATGAAGTTTAAAGAAATTGTAATTAGGCATTATATCCTTATACAGGCTTTATGTTATCGCATTTCTACTTTTCTAAATTTTATTTTTGTATTTTACACAGTAAAAATGTTTACTTTGAAGCAAAAAAACTATTTTGATTGAATATTTATTTTTGAAGCAAATAAATTTAATTTAGTTTAAATAAAATGTTTTTGGTCCAACAAAAATTTATTTAAATCAAAAAACAATTTAACTGAAGTAACTAAAAATTTTAGTTGAGTGTATTCACGCAACTAAAATTCTTGATTAACTACAATAAAATATATAAAATTTTATTTTCATTTAAATAAATTTTTGTTTGAACTAAATTATTTTATTTAAATTAGACAAAATTTATTTGCATAAAAAAAAATTATTCGAACAAAATAGGTTTTTTGTTTTTTGATTAAATAAAAAACGTTATTATTGTGTATTATATTGAATAATGTATTTTTTTCAAATATTCTTAGTCCTAATCTGTTAAAATAAGTGGCAAATTAATGTACTTTTAGTATTTTTATATAATAATTTGTTACGTACGTAAGTATATATTCTTTATTTTACCATTAAAATGCTATCATTTTAACTTCTGTTCATTCTGTTTAATTTTTGTTAAATATTTATAAGTTCATGAATTCCTAATCTCCTATTCTTTTTCAAAAATATTTAAAGTCCACATCTGGCATAATCATATTGGTTAATCAAATCATTTTTAAGTATTCTTTATACTACTATTACTTTCCCTTAACCGTTAGAATTAAAATATTTTAATTATTTCCTTTTCATTAGGATTTAAATATACATTTTAGTTGGTCAAAATGCTAAGAGAATAAGAATGCATTAACGATTTTTTCATTTTTGAAGTAGTTTTTACTAAGTAGGTTAGCAAAATAATAAAATGGTAGTTAATAGTAATTAATTTTACAACTTATGCAAAATAACTGAAAAAGTTGTGTGTTGTTTAACAGTCTTGAATAATATAATGTTCCAAAGATTCGTTCTATCTCAGAGGTCAGAACATGTCTGTAATCCTTGAAAAGAACAAATATTTTAGTTCTCATGATAAGCAAAGAATACAGTCAATCATGTTACTAAAGTACAATAATTTTATTTTTAGTGTATAACTATTTCTTAAAAAATTTTCAAACAATATTCAGGTATGTATATTTTGTATAGTTGAATTTTTGTCATTTTATGGTATCACTGGAAAAAATAATTGATAACCTTTAATCAAATCTCCATACTCTTACCTTATCTGTTATCCCGATATAAAATCTGCAGTATTTCTTTGTCGCACCAAAACATTGCAGCAATATGGAAGAAATCGGAAATTTTCCCAATGGAACCAGTTATCAATTTGCTATCTAATATCTATACTGATACTTATTTTGGTAATATAAATATTATAAATACATTTATTGTTAACTGATTATAATTCCCAAAACGATTGATTATGAAATTTGCAAACTTTTAAATTTAATATGGTTATCCATACCATGCTAACTGCTAATATTTAGTGATTATAATTAATAAATATTGATAAACGAAGCAGAAAATTTTCTTTAAATTTTGTAAATAAATTGAGTCATATTATAAATAACTAAAATTTGCAATTCTTAACTGCAATAAGATCTATATAAATATTTTATACAAAAAGTTATATTTGCACTTCAGCCGCACATCTTCAGTGCTTTTTTGTCGTTTACTGTAACTCTTCTCTCACATTATGTTATCCCGATCTAAAATGCGGGATAGTGACGTCGCAAGCCATATATGATAGACGGCTGACAGCTGTCCGTCGTATTTCGGACTAGTGGTCAATAGATAAGATTTTATATATCGAAATTGTTCAATATAGAAGATCCGTGTATATAATGTGAAGAACTTGAGGAAATATAAAGGTGTAACACTGGCGTACCATCTTCCCCAATCTTACAGGGAGAACATGAAGTGCAGGAGTTTTAATTTTTCAACAAAATCGTATTATAGTTACCTATAGCGTTATATTGCAATAGTTGTTGTCGTTATTCACTGAGGGAGACACTTGCACCACATAAAAATATAATCATTTGAAACCAAAAATACAGATTGCTTCGTATTCTAAATAGATTTTAATTATAAATATTATAATCATTGAAATAATAGTAATTCAAGGTATAAATAGGCATATCTTTGCCATATTTTAGTAATCAAAATCTGAGCTCCATAAATAACGTAATCAAATGTAGAAAAAAACTGCAACTCAAAAAATTATAAATATTTTGAATTAATTAAGGAAAACTTAAATGATTTTTTACACTTAAATACACTAACTTAATACTACCTATTATATTTTTAAAGTATAAGTAACATGACAAATTACTATGAAAAGTTAATTACGAATTAAGGGCTCGTTCACACACGGCGAGTACATAAATATTATGTAATTTAGCCGATTAGAGACTAGGACACAATAAAAATTTTTTTGTAAATTTACACAGAAAATCATTGACAACTTTGTTACCTATTATAATCTTAAGAGTCTATGTGCACACACTGACGTCAGTAGTGATGCCCCTCCAGGATTTTTTAGAAACGCCTTATGGAATACGCCTAATAAAATAATTGGCTGAAAAATAGGCGGTTGATTTAAATTTAAAACAGTGGTAACTTCTAAAACTAAAAATGTATCATAATATATACGAATAAGCAGGCCCGTAGCCAGGGGGGAGCACCTGGGGGTGTGCCCCCCCCCCGAAATGTTCAAAAGCAAAAAAAAAATTTGAAAATAAAATAGGTAAATAGATATATTTTTAAAGTGGGAACAACATTTTTTTTTCCCTAAAAATTCGCGAAAGGGGAACCTCCAAAAATATTTTTTTTATGAGTGCCCCCCCCGAAATAAAATCCTGGCTACGGGCCTGCGAATAAGTAGATACCTACATAATAGTATATTATCAATATTAAACCAAATATAAAACAAATATTAAAATAATAGAATTTTAACTATAAAGATAAGAATACATAACGTAGAAAATTATAATTTATTTAAAAAACAATGAAAATACAATAATTTAACACTTTTGACAGGGTAGGACTAAGAATGTTTGAAAAAGAAAAAATATTATTACACTGTGAAAAATATCGTCACCAAATTTTAACGGAATCTGTTAAAGATTTAAAGATTGGTGTGTATAGTAGCCGTCAAGTCTCGTCGTAATTCTAATTTCGTAGAGATGACATTATATTTTATTTCTTTCTTTGTTACACTAGGGTGTCCGTTATTTCCTAAGTTGTTTTTTTTTTGCTGCCGCCCCATGAATTTTTAGTTTTTGCCCCAAAATACGATATCCAACCCAAAAAAACTCTAAGGGCCGGTTCCACCAACTCTGATTAAATGCTTTAATGATGATTAGTTGGGGTTAATCACGGTGAAATGTAAAAGAGTGTTCCACCATGTAACGGTCCTAAACTCGATTGACCAGGCGGCCGGCCGCCAAAACAAGGACACCTGGCTACCGAGTACTCAAAAGTCCCTAAAAGAGTGCGTCGAAATCCATGGGCGCCACTCGAACTGAAGGAAACACAACCTACCTGTGAAAAACTGGGCGTCCGAGATCCCAGTCCCCAAACGAAAAGGTGGATTGGCGCTGAAAAACAATCAATGATTGGGGTTTTGTTAATGAAACCAAAACGGCGGGTGGATAACAAGAATTTAATGCCTTGCTTAAAGATAAACAATATTGCCAGCCAATAAAACTTAAAACTGTCAATGGCTCCGAACAATCGTAGCGTTGACACTTCCGTTTTACCTTTCTAAGACTTAAGCCAAAAATGGAGATGAAAACTTAAATTAATGAGGTAAAATTACTTACCCTGTAAATAATTATAAATTACACGACAATGGAACATACACACCATACAAATTGGTGGTTTGTACAGACGACAACCTGTACATACGCAACTCCAGGGTTGCATTTTTCTTGAACTAAAAATAACATAAAGAAATACAAACAATAAATAAAATTGTAAATGCATATAATGACTTTTAAGTATCAATTACGATGGACCAAATTAAATGGTTGAATCAAGCAACGAGCACGCCACTGGTAATTGATCTCAATTGTCAAGCGGGGTTAGTATAGTAATGTTATTTAAAAATAATAAAATGTAATAAAATCAAATGGTGTTGTGGAAGTCTCAAACACTATAAACAATTTTATCTATTTTATGGTATTTTATTTTATGGTCCGGCTCTGACAATTTAGAATTTAAATTTCTATTTTAATAAAGTGTACACAGAAAGAAAAGATTAGCGTTTTCAGCTAAACATTAGTTGAAATCATCTAAAGAAATGCATTGAATTTTAGCCTTCTAATTAGATTAAGTAATACATTTAATTTAAATTAGCTGATTTTAAGATTTACAGAATAAACGAATCATAGAAACAATTAGATGGATTTTCGAATTTGTTTCAATGGTTTGATGAATTAATATATATATTTCATTTAATCTGAATAGACAATTTACATACAAAATTCTTTGAATTGTTTAATAAAATTAGATATTTTAATTAATTAGATTAAATGATACATTTACTATAATTGAACGATATATTTACTGTAATTTATTGACTTATTTACTTTTATTTACTGATTTGTTCATTGTTATTTTATGCTTATTAAATATTTTGTATAATTATTACTTTAAACGATGAATTCACTTTCATAGATAATTTTGTTGATCAGCTGCTATATAGTTTGTAGTTATTGTTGATACCAACATCACTGCTAAACTCTACTACCATACCAAATTTGGTCGTGATTGGTCGAACGGTTCAGCAATAAAGCAAGATACAAAATCTAATGACAGACGGTATTTTTTGCAAATATTTACGTGTCTGAACACGGTGATCTCGAAAATGTAAAAATAGCTTGAAAAAATTTTTTTTTAGTTGGAGGTAAAACATTCAAAAAATTTAAAAATTTAAAAAATAATGTAGTGCAGCATAACGCATAAGGCCCTATTTCACGGTTGTTTCCGATCTTCACCTGCATACATAACATAATTAAAAAACAAAAAATTGTATAAAACAGAAATAATTTCAAAAACAATTGAGAAAATTTAAATACCCAAAAAAACATTAAAATAAACACATAACCCTCCTTCTGAGCGGTTTTGCGACTTCGACATTTTTCAGTTAAAAATTTACATTTACCACTTTTATAAGCTGCACTATACGAAATTTTACCCATCACCACGTTTCACCCATCACCAACAAACTTGGAAAAATAATTAATCATATGACTAGAATTTTCGCTCCTCCCCTTACGTTGCGATGCATTTTTACGCCAGTGGGTACTACCTCGTGAAGATTTAAATGCACTTTTTTTAAATACTTTTAGAAATGTTAATATCTTATATATTCATATTTTTTTAAATAAATTTTCGTTTAAACTGTTTGTATATATGAGGAAAGAAATTTACAGTTCCTTAGAAAGGTTAGTTATTCAAATAAATTTTTAAATAGTTTTTTTTACAATTCTTAAGGCGCTACAGTAGCACGTGACTTTTTATAAGCAAAACAAACATACCCCTTACGTCTCTCTTTTTGATATCTTCTGAATGATTGACAGCGCCACCGTACGCAATCATTATGTACTATAAAATTAAAAATTTGCTCTATTAATACGATTTCCTTTTTTTTTGTATTGCAACCAAGATGAAAACGAGAACATCGTTCCTTGTTTGAAACGTCATATTTCCGAGATAAGATAAGAGCGGAATGCTATAAGAATCACGTGAACATTACGTGCATTTGTTATTTAAAATTGCAGCACAAATTACAAGTGGCAAAACAATTATTAAATTGAAGGGTTTAATTTTTATTTGTATTAAAAAATATTACATTACCAATTTTTTAAATTTTAAAGTATAGTCGCAAATAAAAGTAATTCATGTAATATTATGTAATTCAGCCAAAATATCATTATACAATCCACATTCGGTCATGCTGGGAACATAATTTAGTTCATCATCTTGGGGTTCACATTTAAAATATCCAATTTGTACACAATTTTTATGTTCCCCAAAAACATGTGACGGGACATTCTTAATATCTTCTTGTAATGCAGAAATTTTTGTGTTAAGTTCCGTTTCTTCATTATTTCTGTATTTCACTGCCACTTTAATATCTTTTATGATTCTTGTTACAGAATTCACTACATGCTTTCTCAAGTTCTTCGGAATCTTCTTACTATTAAATTTACTTGCTGTTCTTTCTGAAAAAGAAAAAAAAATAATTTGTAATATATTAATAGTAAGCAGGTAAATACCATCCAATTTTCGCAATCGGTGAAAACAATTTCTGTACAAATGATTCCTACATTCAACTTTCTCAACACGTAGATTACCATATGGTTTCGCTTGGATTAATTTATAGGAAACGCTCGAATCTCCATCTCCAACCAAACGTATATATCTTAGCCGATGCATTTCTATGCTCTGTTTGAAACCCTCTACGATTATGTCGCTTTCCATAGCTGTCGAAGCTCCAGTCCAATTTTTGAAACAAATATGTTCTTTGCTTACATTTTTGCTTTCGTTATATGCACAAATTGAACAGTATTTATTACGTACACCCAAAAACAATATCTTCCCAGTTCGCTCTCCAATGATACAGGCCTAATGAAAATAAATAATAAAGAGATTTATATAAAATAAAATTCTACTTATAAACTTACCACACCAGACGACGCATTGTAATTGACATTATACGAACGCTTTGACCAAGCTCCATCTGCAATTACTGTTATATTACCTATTCCGTCTTCATCAACATCACCCAATTCCTCAGCTAGTTTGTATTCTTCTTTTCCTGCTTCGATTATAACAGATAATACGGTGTCATGTAATAGCGTCGATATCTCCTGTTGTTTTTCCAGATATGTGCCCGAAGACATAAACGGAATATTCATTGTAGATAAAAATTCATCGCATTGTGAATATCCAATGCCAGTCGATATGGCTCCAAAAGCAGCAGCTTGATTAATATTCATGCTTTCTTGGGTTGGTTCTTCTGTGTCGATGATTTTAATAATTTGGCACATTTGGCATTGGAGAGTAAATTTGGAACGTAAACCAAATCTTTGCTCCTTAATCACTATCATATCGGCTATTGTACAATCGAAAGGTTCGTGCTTTTCTGCATTACAAATTTGACTAAATAAATGTTTGACGTTAATAATTCTTCTTCCATCAATAACATCAACATTATTTTTTATCGGTGTTTCTCTAAAATATATGTTAAAATTAAAATGGAAATTTTAATTAATTTTGTTACAAATTAAATTACCTCATAACTACTTCGTTATTTTCTTCATCCATGAAAGAATTTGCTGGTAAACGTTCGCCCGATTCATCTATAATTGCTACTGTATTTTCTTCTTCGTTTATATCTATGAAACAATTCTCTGCAATAATTTCTTCAGTTGTCACAATATTTTGTTGTTCGGGAATTTCCAGATTAGTCAAGTCAACAACAACCTCTTCATGGTCCACCGTCATTTGTCTAAAATGATTACTTTATAAATGTACCAAATTGCTATTTTTCCCCGCTGATTTGCCAATTTTAAAAGTAAACGATTCAGTGTGGCATATTTAGAAAATGCTTACATATTGTAATATCGAATAACTAACAATTAATTATTATTTCACTACGAGGGGGAAATCTCTGGGGAAATTTGGTGTACAAGTGACAGGAAATCTCAGGCAATCTTAGGAAATTCTAGGCAATCTTAGGAAATCTAAGGCAATTCAAGGAAATCTTAGGCAATGCAAGGAAATGTTAGGCAATCCAAAGAAATTTTTAGGAAAACTCAGGAAATTTTAAGAAATCCGGGGAAATTTTAGGAAATCCAAGGAAATTTCATACAAGGAAATCTGGTGTACAAAAATTTTGTTTGCGGTTTTCCCCTCGTTTCACTACCAGTATAAATGCAAAAATTTGTATTCGTTATTAAAAATGTATAGTTTGGATTATTAAAATCTACGCGTAATTAAAATGAAATAATAGGTACTTACGCTGGAAATGTACTACATAATTGGTTGGATTTTTTTTCAGCAGCACTAAAAAAATTCACAATTAATAGTGCAACTTTTTAAAACTTAAAAAAACAATTTACAAAGCACGAGCATGTTTCATTCGATTTTTCATGCTTTTTCTTCTTATACTTAATGGCAAATTAATTCGTTTCTTAAGAGCCTTGTCATTAGGCATGTTGAACAATTTCGATTCTAAAATAGTAAAAATTATTGAAAACTTTATATACTTACACAACAATAAAATCTGTAAAACACTAAATAATCCGCGTTCGTTATAAGACACTGTAAACAATAAAAACACTGAAAATCTAATAATTTTTAAAACACTAAAATATCGGTTTTATAGTCTTTCAAATTCACTGGAAACAACAAAATCACTGAAAATTAGGTATTTTTTAGAGCACCAAAATAACACTTTTATATTTTATTATATAAAATGTATGATAAAATAACATTTTTTTAAATTCAAATACACCTTCGAGTGTAATGCTATTTAAAATGCAAGAATGCAATTGCATACATAAGTTGCGCGCGACAATACTAGGTATGCTAAAAATAAAGGATGTTGATTGATAAGGGAAAATGTTATGGTAAGCTATCAACTTCGACGACGTGTAAAAAATTTACACGTAATAGAAAACTTATATTGTGTTTGTGTATAAAACATAATTGGAGATGCATAGTTTTACAAATATTCGCTCCAAATCTAATAGCAGCACTGTACGGTTATAAATTTAAATCAAAAATTTTAAAT
This sequence comes from Cantharis flavilabris, assembly GCA_949152465.1. Taxonomy (NCBI): domain Eukaryota; kingdom Metazoa; phylum Arthropoda; class Insecta; order Coleoptera; family Cantharidae; genus Cantharis; species Cantharis flavilabris. The sequence goes on along the minus strand of OX424436.1, from coordinate 20,661,679 downwards.
TTAATAAACAACGTGTGTTGTTAATATACATTAATTTTTATTATAAAAATTATGGGTGATGTATAAAGTCATGACGTTTAAGTAGGCATCGATTTTTCAATTGTTTACTTCAAACCGCATTAAATTCTATGCATAAATAAAAGAACTAGAAGTATTTTCGTTAAAAGTTAGGTGTACAGTCCTCTTAATCAGTGCCGTAACTAGGGTATGGCCAATACGGCCCCGCCGTTTGAATGAAGGCGCCGAAATTCAAAAATTTTAATTAAAAATATAGGCGCCAAAGACGCCATTTGAATAAAGGTGCCGTTTAAATAAAGGCGCCGAAATTCAAAAGTTCAAATTACAAAAAATATTTCCTCTGTATTCATAAAAAAATTAAGTACTAAAATTTTTAATCAGTTTTCTTAAATTTAATAAATTTTAACTGAGAGTATGTTTCAAAATTCGCCATTTGGCACAAAAATTCAAAGAAAACTGGAGTACAAAGTCCGATAAATGTAACTTTTAACAATTTCAAAAGCTTTTTTTGGCTTTTTAAGTAAAAGTTAGATGAAATCTAATGCTCTTATCATTCGTAGTTTATATTTCTGCATTATTTTTGTGTCTTTCATTTTTTCTATAAAATAATTAGGGAAGCAGGAATTTTCATAAATAAGTTTTTACATGTTAATTTCCTAAGTTCGGCTAACTCATTCAGCACCCGGTATATTTACCTTTCTTGTAAAAATATAGATAACAAACGTCGTTGGTGGTGCCAGGAAAACGCCGAAGAAACATCAGCAATGTCTGGATTTTTATGCTTAATTGTAAGATACAGTGAAAGCCCTCGTATACGAATCCCTCGTATCCGAAAATTCTTAGAATTTATCGGGTCACCGAAAGATGCTTGCGAGGTCAACGCGTAGGCAGACTTCGGTTTTATGTTGTGGTATTTATTTCAACCAACCATTTATACGAAACATTCGCTATCCGAACATAAATGAGTCACGTTCATTTCGGATAAGAGTACTTTTACTGTAGTTCACACAATGGGCATGTAATACTTTTCAAAACACTCAACAAACCTGAAATTATACAGAAATAATGGTGCTTTCACAAAAATTTTTAAATTTACCGAATAGAAATTAATTTTACATAATCTAAACAAATAAATTTACATTGTGCTATTATATTTACACAAAAATTTTAATTTTACATAAACGTTACCGTAATTATTTATTTATATAGTTTTACAACGTAAACAGTGTAGTTTAGTTTAAAGCTTTGCCGTTTAGTATTAAGTACCTCATTTACTAAATACCTCGATGTTAATATTTACTACTTTCTTACTTCTTGTTACTACAATCACTTGCCAAAATTCACTGTGTCCTGTGTCTGTATGACCTATAGCTAAGGTGACCATTTTTATGAAATGAGCTTTTTTTTCAGGGTTTACTCTTTCTTTCGATACATCACTAGAACAATAATCACATCAGTAAATTTTTGTGTCCTGGTTAACTGTCTTGACTAACCAGGACAAAGGTTCGAAAACCAGTACTGTCCTGGTAAAACCAGTACGAATGGTCACCTTACCCATAGCCCTAGTGCACGCCTTATTTTAAATTAAGTTCAGTTTAATTCTTTATTTATTAAAAAAATGAAATTAGTAATAATTAACAAAACTAAACAAAACGTACCTACGTACATACGTACGTACAGACGTCACAACGAAATTAGTCAAAATGGATTCAGGAAAGGTCAAAACGTATATTTTCGTTAAAATCCGGAAACCGAAAAAAATCTGGATTACAATACTTCCTTTTTTACCAATGACATAATTTATATCAAAATTTAAGAAAATATTGTATCTTATAGTGTTGTAGTATTATATTTTGTAATAAATTTGTTTTTTCGGCTTTCAGAGTATGAAAAACTGAGTTTTGAAGGAGTTTTTTTAATGAAGATGAATCAATTGACAAAGGCAAACATCTGTCTGATACAAATCACGTTCTGTTTCAAGGTTGTACTAGGTTCCACTAACATCCGAGTACCACTAACTTGCTAACTCCAACAGCAAGTAGATATCATCACAATTTACAATATCACATAAGTTTCCACTACAAACTTTTTTTATTGCTTAACTTCTTTCTTCTCTTTTTCCAATAGGGTATCATAACATTTAAAGAGGTTTATAATATTATCGTATAAGCCTACGTGATCAATACTAGCAAGAATACTTCGCTTAAAAGCTTAAAAATAATTTATTCAAATTAGGAAATTAACGAAAAATTTAGATATTCAAGTCATTTTTTTTAGCTATTTGCTCAGCATCACAATTTTAAGTAAATTCTCAATTATGAGCGGTCCTTCCTTTCCTGGTATTAAAAACAGTTTTGAGTTACACTGAAAAATAAACCAGAACAACATGTGATTTTATTGTCGAAACTAACTTCAAAATCAATATTCTTTCACATGTGGGCGGATCTCATATGTGAAATTTATACGTGACGTAACATTTATGGTTACACATGGATGCTGAAATGCGAGCATACACATTAGGAGAACATCTTGTATAAGAGTAAGTGCTCTAAAAAGCTGTTAGCAGAAGATGAGAAAAGTAGGTCACCATCTCTTGACTATGACGGATAAGTGAGTAATATTAACAAACCTTTGTATTACATATTAACTTTATTATCTTCAAATTAAAGAGATTTTATGAAATGTAATTTTTGCGAATTTTATAAAAAAGAAACCCTATTAGCAATAAATTCAATTAGGTACCTGATTTGGTTATTATAATATGTAAACGAATAGAAAGAAATTAATTTTCTACATTTAAAAAAATTGTAAGTACATATTTAGTATACGTTCGTATATAATTATTGTATTATGTTAAATCTACTGTAATTATACATAACTTACTTATTATTCGATCAAAACTAAGTGATTGAGTGGTTTAGTTTGCGACACGCTGATGCTGATACCATGTACTATTTTGAATTTCGGATTCTCATCAGGCAAACCTCATGTTTATTGTAAATCACTTAATTTTGATCGAATAATTGGCAAGTTATGTAAAAAAAAGTAGATTACTAACATGCAAAACATGTTTAACTTATCAAAATATTGTCACTTGATAATGAAAAAAAAACATGTAAGGTTTTTTTATTACATAATAACAATGTATTAAATATTACATAATAATATATTTTAAATTTAGCTCTGGTATAGTTACTGCTAAATACAAATCGTCGTTCGATTTTTATTTTATTACAGAAAATTATAGTATGTACTTATGTGTTTTACAATGAAGAAAAATCCTAAGTCCAAAATCCTAATAAAAAGATAAGAATTTTCATAGGACATTATAACCATGTTTGGAAAGTATTACTGTATTGTTAGTGCAAAAAAAGAAACAAATTACAGAAAAGGTAGTTAGGGTAGTTTTGCAATTAACGTTTGAATTAATTGTACTTACCATTGTGGCTGTGGACATAGAACAAAAAATATAGTACGTCAGCTATAATTTTTAAAGTGAAATTCGATTGTAAGTTTTCACTTGTAATATCACAAGAGAATGAGAATAAATTAGATAATAATTTCACATATTTTCGAAAAGTTGTTGCCAGGTAATAGATACGAGAGCCGGTCAGATACAACTCGGCGCCGCCGACTCGGCTCAGCCAACTCGGCGCCGCCAACTAGGCGCCAGGCTAACTCGGCGCCAAACCAACTCGGCGCCAAGCCAACTCGGCGCCAAGTAAATAATAAAATGTTTGTTAAATCGTTATTCTTATAACGATTCCACATACAGGGTCGTTCGCATATTGTAACAGTTCTCTTATCAAGTCCGTAACAAGGGTATGTCTTATTTATTCTAGCATATTTTATAAGTGATTGTAGATTAGTTAGCCCTACGACAGTTGGCCCCGACAACTGGCCTTGGCGACAATTAGCATTCGGGACCTGTATCAAAAAAATGCCCAAATCAACTTCAGAACTAGCCATCTAGCCCTACTTACCCAAGCACTATACCCTTCCTCCAAAATCGAAAATTTTGTATTGCTAATGATTTACGTCCTAAACGTATATGTCCTCGACGTATTTGAAAAACAAATCTGGCTTCGCCAGTGGATATGGCTGTAAATGGGATTCTTGAAGTCCGCGTTGTGTCAAGTAAAAAATATTAATTATAAAAATAATGTATCGTAGTTAAATAAAATATAGTTTTCTAACCTAAGCTTGATCGGCGCCGAGTTTTCCATTCGCTCGGCTTGTTCCACTCACCTCGCAAATGAAAAAACTCGCTGGGCAGGAAAAGTTAATCTTTCCATTCTAATAAAACAATATACTATTACTTTCAAATTATGTTATACGATATATGGAAAAATAGAAAAATTTCAATATTTATTGTGAATTATTAGCACATACAAAACGTGTACATTGTACGTTTAGTTGGCGTTTTTTCCAATTTTAAGCATAATATAAGATTCGATCATATTGTATGATACATCGTTGTAATTTTTTTAAATGCAAAAATCCAATATGGCGCTCATAAGAAAAACCAAAGTTGAGTGTTGTAATTGTAACTCGTGCATCAAGAACGCCTTGGAAAATACGATGACAGATTTAGATTCCTTATGAAAAACTGCCCCAAGAACGTCCTAGTTAAAAACGCCTAGTTCTTGTTGTTTTCGCTTGAAAAAATAAAAAAGAAAATTGCCTTAATTTAACCGACCTCGTATCCCTTATAATAACTGAGATCCCCATGGTGGAGCTCGAAAAACGGGCACTTGATACGTATGGTTTATGCCTTGCAATACAGACTCTCAGTCTAGAGTCATTCAACCTTCGTCGTACTGTTCGATCAGACATAGATGTGCCATAATAAATGTTTTTCTAATTGTATGTTTATTTGGTGGACAGTTAGAAAAGGGGTTTTCAGTTTTCACCCCGTTTTTCTTACCAGTTGTGTAGCATTTCTCACCCTATGAAGAGAAAAATTTATATCCTTTCCTATTATATTGAACTTGATTTTTTATCTTTCCACATTTGCTTAATAACTTTTCTAAATTCTGGAGTACAATGTTTATTTCTTCCCATTATTATAATTTAAAATATTATAGGTATAAATTAACAAAGATATCACTAAGCAATTAATTTTGCTTAAAGCTTTACTCGATTTTCAGCATGGATGTATATACCACTTTGAATAGAATTGTTACACTGTCATATTTCTTTGTCCAAGCAAATTATGCACGATTGATACAAAAATCCAGAATAAAATTTTTAAAGGAATGCAGGGAGGTAAATAATATGGATAATATTATTAGAACCTCAGATTCTTTTCAAAAAAAATTAGCAACATTACCAAATATAATATGCAATATTTAGTTTTTAATATTCCCAATATTAGTAGGTACAATATGTAGTATATTTTCTTATTCAGATTAAAAGTAAAACTTTGTTTGACTCCACAATTATTACAGAATCTGCAAGGCAGAGCCACAGCGGAGCCGATTATACAGCCTATTGTAAAATCGGCGCTTAATATAGTTTGTTGTTTCTTTTTCTTAAAATGATGGGTAATATAAACGTTATTTATTATTTTCTTTTGTTTTTGTCTTATTACAAGAACAGAGCCCCTTTAACAATTTCGCACACAGGTCCGTAGACTCTGTTTGTTACGCCATCAGTGAGTTTATTTATAAATTATAAAATTATATAAATCAATTATAAAACTAAGGAGTTACTTCCACAATTAATGCAAAATGTACGAAAAACTACTTGTAAGAAGGTTGAAATGTTTGTATTTTGGTTATTTGCTAAAATAGGTAAAATACAATATAATGTGTATTATTAAAATGACAATTTAAGAAATCTGCATGTTTCGGCCATTTTAGAATCAAATAATAATCATGATCAATCAAATAAATTTGAAAATAATAATAAATGTGTTTTTATTTTTGATAAGTCTACCTAATAATAATTGTGTATATAAAATATAGTAGTACTTGAACTGTAAAAATTGGCAAATAATTGGAGTAAAAAACACCGGATAATAATGTTATAAATTGATAATATTTTGTGTAAATGTTTAGTAAATATGTATTATACTTTATATGTATGTATTTTTAACGATCATATACTTACAACTTTTAAATTTTAGGTATTTAACAAGTCAACTTTTTTATACTAATTTATTATGCAAGTATTTTGGCAATTTTTTTAAAAATAACAAATTTTTTTGTCATAATTAAGTATTAAAATTTTATTTCAATAGCCAATTCACAAAAATATTCAGTTTCAACCATCTTCTGAACAAGTATTTCAAAAATTATCCCAATATGCAAATGAATACAAAGTTATATTAGGATTACATAACCCTGCAATGGTGAGCTTTTAATCAACGTAAATTCTTTTTATGGAAGTAAAATTTACGCAAATTTTAATCTTGAAAATTAATCTAATTCATTTTAAAGTAGGTACTTTTTGAAAACTTGATTTAGTTATTTAATCAATTTAAAGACAAAATTATAAATTAAAATTGTGATTAATTAATTGAAAGTAAAATTGAAATATTCGATATGTAAAAATCATGTTTCAGTTTTTTAACAGTTTTTAAACAGATGATGCTTATACAATTTTCTTCGTTACATATTTTTTCTTTCTCATGTGACAATATACCATTCTCGAGTGACATTTTCATAAGGAACTGGGCAAATTCCAAAAGTGTTCGACTATAACATCCACTAAACTTCTGTGATCCTAGCACCTTATATAAAAATTTTCTGGAAAAAGCTAGAAAACAGAATTTTGTTTTCAGGGAAACCAAAGTAATATTAATAAAATAACTAATACTTTTTTGGCAGCGACTGACTATCGATCATTATACTAACAAAACAATATTTTATCTCACTTCTGAAATCGTAATAGAACTACACCTGCACAAGTGTAAGAGAGAAAGAACCGGTATATTACTTGAGCGAAATAGAGATCGAGAGTATTTTGTATTTCTGTATAACACATTGGTGCTTCGCTAGTAGTATTATTCTACCTTATAATATGTTCAGATATTATACCTACTAATTTAGAAAATAAGTGGTTATAAATTATAATACATAACATAAAATAGTATTATAATATTTTCATTTTTTTTTTTGTTTATGATACAATATTATAATATTATACAACTTATTGCTAATATTTTGTTAGTTGAACAAAAATGTTAGTTTGAGATGAAATACTGAAATATAAAACAATATAATAAATAATATTATATTATTATTACCTTCTTATAATATTATATTATACTTATAAATTATATCTATCTTGCAAAATTATTAACGCTTTAATAGCAGTAGGTAGTTCAATTTTCAATACAACTACACTAAAAATTTTCCCTGAGAACTACGAAGACAAAAATATAAATTTACTAATATTAAATTAAACTTGCGTATTAACCCCTTTATAGGATAGGGCAGATTACTAAAAATAAAACAGGTAATTTTTTGAAAAAAACTTGTGATTGATAGAGTTGAATGGGTATAAATTACATAATATCAATTTTCTTAACTGGTTGCAATATCGACCAGTATCCTATAAAATGGTTAAGCAATATTTATGTAATACTCGGATATCGCTTTTCATCAGTAAGTATCAATACAGAATACATACAGTTTAGTTAGGTTGCATTTATTGCAATTGTACTAGAATTCTTTTATATTATATTATATTATTATTAGCAAAAATTAATTATTATAGAAAATTGTTTTCTTCTGTGTTATTCAAGTCTGTCTTTTTCGCATAACTTAAAATCCATATAATTGATCTAATATGAATAAATTATGATTAACATTGCTTGGGAGGAAATAATATAAAAATATTTTTAATTAACCGGCTCTGGTTTGTTTGAATCAAAATACATATGGCGTAATTCTTTACGATGTTATATTTATGGATATTCATATTGCTTAGGTACATCTGAATATTTCTATTCATGACACAATTTTGATTTAAAGTTGCATTCACTGATTTATTTTCAAAGTAGGTACTAAATGCTACCGATTTAATTATCACATAAAAATTATTAAAATTTTAACAATTACTTGCATAAACTAACGTCAAAGGATAACGTAGCAATTTTATTGGCTTCGTTAACTAGGATATCATAACAGTGAAAGGTATAAAATGTTATGAATTTATACAAAATAGAGCTAACTGTTTCTTTGGAATGCACTTTTATGTCTCTTAAGGATTCTAATATCCTGCTAAGCGAAAGTCCACAAAGGCGGTCCTGGGGGTTGGCTGACATACTAGGGCGTACCCTAGCAATAGTTTGTTACACTCCTCACCAAGTTTCCGGTACTTGTTGCTTATTAATTTTCCTAATATTTTGATACACATTTAGTCATTGTGTACTTTAAGTCTTAAATATATACTTGAAAAATGTAACTTATGCAAAATTGGTTCAATTAACCCTAACCTGGTGCACCTATACAGCTTATTATGCTAAGAGTTTATTGTTAAAACACAACATTTATTTTCCTAACCTATTGTTATTAGTTACTACCCATAGTATATGTATTAACATAGTGAATGTTATTAATTTTTAATTTTAAGAAATCTAAAATCAAATTTTCTTGCGAATAAATTTGTTTATGTGTAGATTTTAGTTATTAGAAGTGCGTAGTGCATTTTTTGGTTATTATAAAATACTAATATCCAATATGGTTAATATTAAGTTTCTCTATTTAAACCACGAATCAATCGTTAATTTACTAATATGTCTTTTTCGCCAATAATAAAAAAATATTACAAACTTTTGAATTAAAAGTAATTGAAAATTAGCAAGCTCTTCAGTTAAATCTGCTTTACCACGATTCAGGCGCGGACTGGCCACATCATGCGTGCTGGGAGCTAGAGCATTCCGGTCCCCTCGGAGTAAGCTAGACCGGGTCTCCTCAATTCCAACAAATTAAAAATAATCAAAATAACCAAAAACCTTTGGTCGATGTCATAAAAGATCAAATTGGCAGAAATATAAAACAGCAAAAACAAGGTTGTTTTTTAAGGGTAAGTGTTTTCAAATTTGTCATTGCAGCGGGGCCCCTACAAATATTAGCACCCTTAAAAGAATACTACTAGTCCGCGCCTGCTCATGTTATTCAATCGAATAACGCACATAAGATCTGAGGCCCGATTTTTGGGCTCACTCGATTCGATTTCCATACGAATAGTTAAGTTTTAACCAATGAGAGAGTGAATGGTTTATTTGTACGCGAAAGTTATATGTTTACATAATATACAAATCAAGTCGTGTAAGATCAAAAATAAAGCCCACAACACCTGCAAAATTTGTGTTTTTTACATAAATTATAATTACATGTTTACCTCGGAACTAATATACGCAGTTCAATGCTCATTATATACTTTAGAAACTACCAAAATGTCTCAAATATTTTCTTATTATCAACCTGCACAAAAAGTTGCCGGTCCTTGTAAGTGCTGTACTGATGCATGTGTGAGGTCGTGCAGGTTTCAGATCTGTGACGGTCGTAAAGGTACGTGCTGCACCGTGCAAGAGTATAGTCTGTGTGATCTATAATAGTTATTATATATTCGAGCAACTGGTAGAAAGAAAAATTTTACTTAAATGCCAGTCAAAACGGCCCGGAGCGCAACCGAGAGCTACGAAGGGTAAGTTTTGGCTGGCGCAACCACGGTAAATCACGGATCCACCGTAAAATGAATGAATTAAATTAATATACTTTGGCTCCTCCTACTAATTTATGCATGGTATTTAATGTGTAAAATTTTCGATTTTTAAATGGCGTTTTTTTGAAAACTAATGGATAATCCATCGAAATTTTTTTTTAATATTCTTAAAAAATTGTCCTCTTTCCTATGGTATATATAGGAAAAAGTGAAGTTCGTGGTTCAGTTTAACTGACAGACCCCACAATATCTTCATTACATCTATAGTCCATCCCAGATACTAAAAATGTAGGTGGCAGGTCAAATGCAAAACCACATTCACACAGGAAAACGTCAATTAAAAATTCAAATTGAATGCGTTATATGTGTTGCCTAACTAAGAATGTTTAAAAGTTACGGCATAATTTTACGAAACTTATTTTCACAAATTTACTTCTATTTTAATACGATTTTGATGAAATACATAAAGAAGTACTGCATAGGAACTATTTAATGTAATACAAAAAATTAAATGTTATCTGTCACCAACACGTAAATTTCGCTAGTGTGAAGCCGCCTAATTTCTAACCAATTTCATTGGTTAACATTTCGAGGTCATCGTTTTAGTACAAATTCTTACTATTTTCTTAAATGAAATGGACTATAGAACAGTTATGGAAAAAAAGATACCATATCAATATTTTAAAAATCATAAAAAATGCGCAAAACTAACTTTTAGAAGTAAAACGTTTTTAAACTGGTCGGTAACATAATTTTATCGGAAAACATAGTCAAAGCGATGCTTTCCGAGTTTCCTCTCGGGTGAGAAAGCGAAGCATTCCTAGTCACTTAACAAATCGCCTAGTAATGTGAAATCGACTGGTAATGGTTTTCTTACTGGTCGCTTGTGTCACTTCAACATGTCGAATCATTTTTATTATAAAATACTATTAAGAAAATTTCACCGAAGCACACAGACAATTTCGCCATACTGGGTTGACCTAATTACATTGTTTTAATTCGTCTTATTTGTTTCGTTTGTAATTTTTTCGCATTTTAAGCAAATCTAACCTAAAATACAAAATTTTTTTTGCGCGCTATCAATTTGAATTTTTGCATATGCTTTCCTACCGATAATTCACAGAGGGTGAGTTTTCGAGGCTTGGTCCAGTAATCTACTATTAACAGATCTTAACCGATTTCTTTGAAATTTCAACTGCAGTAGTATGTATAGGTTTTTGACGTTATATTGTAAATTTTACTTGTTATATACAATTTTCTATGTAATTTTTTAACAAAAATAGAAATTTAAAATCAATCGTGCACTATTCTTACAAAACCCAATATTTTTAAATTTTCCTAAGTCTTTATCGAGATAATCTTATATAGAACTGAATTTTTTTTGTTTTTTGTTTAAGGTCAAAAATTGGAAGAGAGCTCTTGCCGGCGGCTGAACTCTATTTGTAAAGGGAGGTTTCCTTTGCTAAGATTTGACGCTGTCATTGTAAAAATTATTTGAATAAAAAATTATAAACTATTCTTTAAAATATGTACAATAAAATTCCTTTAAACAGATTTTGTATTGCATTTACTATAACGCCATAAAAAATTGTTAAAAATTGTTCTATTTCTTGTGTCTCTAATGCTCATACTAATAGTCGCGGATCAATCCGAGATTCGAGATTAATTCTCGAAATAGTAGCTGTTGCTACGATACGGACTAAATTCCAGTAATCTCATTGGTAAATCCTAGGATCATCTTGAATCTCGGATTGATCCGTGACTATTAGTACGGGCATAATATAGAGTGTCATTCGTTGATTTTGTACATTATATTGATGATTTCTTCATCATTACGATGAATTTTACTTGATGAATAGTGTTCATCACTATGATGTATATATTTCTTTTTTAATGAGGAATGGAAGATTATTAATTTTACTTCGCTCTACTGGTGTTTTCTGATAGGTTTTATTCGCTAGTTAAAGATATTTGATTATAGTAGCGAGTGCATGCTATTTCTATTATCTAACGACCTTGTATAGTTAAATAATTTTATGTTGGTTAATTAATTTTAACATTATAAATGTTTTTACTTTGGAAAGTTTTGTACTTTGAACTACAAAACGTACCTATTTAAAAAATCCTTAGGCAATTTAATTCTAAATAATTTTTCATCAGTTTTGCTTGCTTTTAATTTCACAGTTCTTCAAAACGCATTAAATTAAAAAAAATTGGGGTTTTCAAAACTTTAGAATGCCTATGTCCCCAGGGTCAAAACTTCTATTATTGCTTTTATTGCAAAAAATTATTACATTATCAAAACAGGTTTTAACAAAATATTGATAACAATTTTGATCGTGGGACAACGGCATAATAATGATCAATTTTTTACTTTAAAATGCGAAGTATGAAAAAGTATTATAATCGGGCGGAAAAAAAATTGAGATTTAGATGAATTTAGACATTTTGGGGTCCTAGAAGGGGAAAATCATTATTTCCAAAACATGTCTATCTGTATATCTATATGTAGGTGTGTTTGTGTGTATTATCTCAAAAAAAAGATAGGAGTTTTTTAACAAAAGTTCGAATTTTGTACATTTAGTAGAGGCATGATCATATCCGATTTTTTTATATTATATTTAATTTTAGTAGTAGATATTGTATATCTACCTTTACCTAACCTAAGTATTACCTAAGTATAGGTAAACAAAGATTGTTTTTCATTTTTATTAATTTATATTATTTGATAGGTTTTTTCTAATTCTTTTAGAAAAAACCTAAGCATAAGCTGGTAAGTAAAAAAATTGGATAATTGAAAATATTGACGCCAAATAAGAAAGTTTAGTTCTGAAATAACGTTCCATTAATCAAAATCACTCTCCTATCTAATTGATAATTATTCGTTGTATATATGTACATAAGTAGAAATATGAATTAAAACTATATTTTTTGTCATAATGTGATATTTCATATTGATATTCTATAGCAATGTAATTAATCTGCCTAAACTTGTCAAAGAGATTAATATTCATTATTAATATATTATTGTTATCAGAGAAGGGGCGTGATGAAATATTTCAGTAATGAATAATAATTATTACCACTTGGTGACAGTAATATTTAAAAAAATTATACATCTTAAATTTTTGATGCAATTGATGTTGTGTAATAATTTTTGTGAAATTAACAAAAATTACACGTAATAGTAACAAATAATTAAAAAAGTGCCAAATTATTAAGCAATATTTTAACCACTAATCATAAAGTTTATTAAAAATTTACAAAGATGAAATTAAATATTGATGATATAATCCTTACTTAGTTATATAAAACTTATAAAGATGTAATGTACAGGTAATTATTTAAAAAGAGTTAGTAGGGCATTAATCAATTAGTGTTTAAGCAAGTATGAAATAGATGTTGAACATTTTACCTCTATTTTCTGTTTTATATTACTCATTTGTTATGATTTCAATTTTTAATAAAATAAGAAAAACATGAATACCAGGGCATTTGACACAATTTCTAGAACAGTAAATTTTCTTATTGCGTGTTTTGGGTTATATACCACTAAACCGTGAAGACTGAAGAGTGTTTAACTGTGTGAGCTGATCATTTAATAATGTTCATTATTATTAAACAAAGTCTTTAACGTATAATTAATTATTGAAGTATGGTTGAAATTGTAAAGCCACAACACAAGGTGTTAAAAATTGATATATAGCAATTTATTGAATTTCGAATCTAATTTGAGCTTATTGCTTCATTAAGAAATGTAGTTTTACATTTTCATGTAAAATGTAAATACATTTAAGTTTCTGCTTTCCGTTTTAGTTCGGTACTTGATTATAGGGGACAAGTGTTGGTTTACCATGTGTGGGAAGTCTTTAAGAAATACTGAAGCATTTAATATTTAATAAAATTAATTTGTTTAGTATTTTAATTAATGTTTCATTTTTTAAATTTATAACAATATGGCCTTCATTTTCTACTACTTTCTATTACAAATTGTTAATAATGCGCTCCACTGGCACCCATATGCGCAAATTTAATTGGTCGAATGTTTTTCTGTGGCTTTGAAACTATTAAATGGAAGCTTACAAATTTTGTGAAAATTAAAATGAAATTTGACAAAAGGAAGAATGTATGATATTGGATTGGAAATATAGGAATAGCTATAGTTTTCTTTACAAGGTATATATCATTTCTATTTTAATGGTCCATTTAATAATTATTTTAATTGAGCCGGATTGAGATAAAGATAGAATTTCTGAATAGCGTCTAACTATCTATCTGATGATTCGTTATGAAGATCTATTTATATAAATCTTTGATTAATATTTGTTTGATAATGTTTTGATTTGATTTTAGTAATACCAATCCATAGATACCATATCAATATTTTTTAGAAAACTCAAAAAATGCATTAAACACTTTTAATTTCATCTTTAATATCAAGTTACACTACTTAAAGCACGTAGCAATCGACTACAATCAATAGATATTCTGATAAACTTGGCATCTGAATTGGTGTGAAAATGTAGGTATAATGAAAGGAGCAACGATAAGCTCATCATATCATTTTGGGACTTCATATCAAATGTTCGAAAGCGTTTAAGCTGAGTTCCTCCTTCAAAGAATCCAGCCAGGCATTGTGTTTAGTTGGAGTTACTTTTCTGTCTTCAACGGGGAGTAATGGAGCTTATTTAGGTTTGGACCTTGGTTTTTTATTATTATTCAATACTAAGAGATTTGAGGATATATCCTATAAACTCTATAAATTGAATAAATTACAACTAGATCATAGCAGTGTATTCGGTGCGACCAGAGATAGAACCACACTAATGATTTGCTTCTTTTATAATTCAATCTGTATTTTTTAATTTAAAGATTCTAAAAAGAAAAACAATTTCTGGGAAGATTTTTGTCTTAAACAAACGATAAAGAAGTTAAGAGACAAAGTTTATAAAAAAAGTGAGTAATTAAAAGATCTCTTAAAAATATTCGAATTTTACCATCGCGTGTTTTTCAAAACCTGAAACAAATTCGTCAAAAATAAAATCATTATTGTAGAAAACTATATTAGCTTCAATTTTACATAGAACATCTTTTTAGGTAGACTAAATGGATTTCGAGATATAAGCAAAGCATAAAAATTCAGGATCTTCTTCGTGCCCTCTTGCACCTTTTTAATATGTTTACTTTATAACTAGTCCAAACATAGACCGAAAATATAAAATTCTGATTTCAACATTTCTTTCTAGAACCCTATTTTGATCATTCATTGTGTTACCTGTGTTATTTAAGTTTTAAAAAAGTTACAGGTACAGCAAACACGTAGCTGAAATTGTAAAAATTTGTAGGTTCTACAATCAACGTTTTCCCACATCTTCAATTAAACATTTTTTCAAGGTATTAAGTCAGTCAATATAATAATACCAAATAAGGCGCAGCGCTTTTTGAACTAGAAGTTCAAAAAATGCTAAGAAAAATTTTACATGCGCTACAACTGGACTTGTGGGTTTAATATACATTTTTTAAAGTGACGGAACTTTTCAAATTGTTATTATTATTTCAAAAGAATACAAATTATTTATAATCGATTTCTAAATAATACAGTAACAGAAAGAAAAGAAATAAGTGCTCGACAGTACTATAATTTCACTTTTTATAGATGAGGTCATGAAAATTGACGTTTTTTAAGAATATTTATTTCCCCATTATTTAGAAACATCAGACTTAAAAATTAAGTACCTCGAATTAAGAGAAATAAATTTGCTTTGTACCAAATATATGCATTTCAGAATTTGAGCAGATTAATAATATGACTTACACCATTATGACTTTCACCCCCTCATATAAATACTAGGTTCAAATATACATCTTAAATACCTACGAATATATTGTCATTTTCCAAAATTCTTTATTGAAATTTTCAGTATTGGAAAATTTGTATTTTTTTGTTGTTGTTTTGGTTTTCAAGTTTGTAATACATACTTTGAATTTTTCATTTCACCGCACTTTTGTTTGGTGCGGTGATAGGCTAGCAATTAGATAGCTAGATTGCCATGTCGCATAGGTTCGATCCCCAACCAAGTATACCTGGTTATTTTAACATTGTCTCTCTCATAAGATGCTAACAACATCTTTGCTAAATACTACAAGCACTGTAGCGTTTTTTTGTAATATTGTAGTGTTTCAAAATAGAGTAGTGTACGAAAATAGTGGAGTGCATTGAATGCTAGATTTGCATAGATAGTCGCAGATTCTATCTTCGACCAAGAGTAGTGAAGCCTCATAGAGATTTATTAATTGAATAATTTAATATAAAGAGTCTTTTGCCCCAGATGACCACCCTTAGCGGTTAAGGCGCGTTCTCAGGATTCAAGTTTAATTGACCGATTACAGTTGATCAACAAAAATTGAATTAAATCTGAAGTGAGAACCTTTGTCGATGAACTAAAAAGTTGTTCAACTATATTAAAACAAAGGTTATTTGTTTCAACTTTTGTTGATCAACTAAAATCGGTCAACTAAACTTGACTCGTAAGAACGCGCCTTTAGGGAGAAGGTCTTCTACTGTATTTTTTCCGATTTAGTTCAAAATTTGCGAATAAAGTTAATTTTTGAGTGAATAATTTTTGAATAAATATTTTTGGGTTTAATTGTCCCTATTTAGGACTATTGATTTGAATTTGAAGAGGATTGATATTAATTGGTAACTAAGCATTTGAGGGGAAGTTAGATTTTTTGCTTGTTTCGTAGGTACTTACCTGAATATCATCCTTAGTTCCTAAGTTTAACGAAGTTATTGTTTACGTCAAATGTTCACAAGTTATGAATTTATATGTTTAAATATACGGAATAACAACCTAATGCAAACTGTTTTTCCCCCTCTACTTAGGTTAGATTAATTTAGATTTTGGTAATAGAGCCCAGCAAATATAAAAAATAAAGTTATAATGACGTTACAATAACCCTAAAAAGTTAATAACAATGATTTACTATTGGTAAATTCCAAGTTATGGTGTATGTTGTTGTTTACGTTTAGTTTGTAAATAACAGCTACTGACTCGTAATTCGGTTTTGCGGGTTTTTTCCGATGGTGAAATGATTTACCAAATAATTTTTAATATTTACAAGTGATGTTTCTTTTCTGTGGAATTTCTGCTTGGCGAACAATTCGATTCCATTCTACCTACAGTTATTGAGATGCTCTGGATTTAAATGTTTCTTGTCTGTGTATACTAATATTTGTTATATTCAGAGGGATTTTCCTATTTACTTTTTATTCGTAGTTTTACCATCTGTTATTTCTGTGGGATGGTAGTTTGGTAGTTTATATTTCAACTTTTTTTTCGATAAAAATATAGGTAGATCATTTGTTTATATGAAAGTATTGATAATTTGCTAATAAATACATCTGAAAAGTCGAACACAATAAAATCAAAACTTATATTTATTCTCAACTCAAAAAGGTTACCAAAAGTAATACGAGTTTTTATTCATACTCCAAATTATTGGTGAACGATGTCGTTTATAGCTTTTGCCAGTGAGTTTCGGTTCGGTTTGGAATAATGGGAACTAAATTATCTAGTAAACATAAGTAAAACACAAAGACAGGTATTCAAATAAATCAATATCACGTGTAAATAATTGCTTGATAATGAATCAGATAAAATTGTATATAAATATGATAATATGTACGACAGTTGCACTTCGATGACTAATACTTGGGTTTGTTAAGCGCCATTAAAATTCGATTTACCTACAAAAACGAAATAAAAAAATTTACTTTTACTTGGCGGTTGCATCTAATTAGAGTGGAAATAAAGTTGTGCTGATTTTTTCATTGTTATCACGACCAGTACTGATCACGACTAACATTTAAACAAGGCCTGATACAACTATTATCTACTTTAAACAGTTGCTTAGTTACTTGCTCGTAAACACCGAGTAGTTCCAATGCTGTGCTAGAAATGAAATACCGTATAGTCACTTGGATAATTCACTTCAGTTGAAACCTGGACTTGATTCGGATTTGTAGCGCGCGCACAGGTGATGCGCATTTGAATACGTGTTTTGTGATTATATTGATATAGAACGTTATTGCTATTAAATTTTAGTTTCTTGATAAAATTATTTTGTGCAAACAATTATCGATCTTGAGATTATCCAACGTGCTGGTACTAACGCTAGAAATATTAGGATGTGTTTGCGTCACGTTTAATCGATACATATAATTCTTATTAGTAATAAACAGGTAAGCCAAAAATTAGATACTATATACTTAAAAATTTACGATTAGTGATTAATGAGTCAGTTTCTTTTTTTATCTTAAAGAATGTTTCTATGCTTTATTGGAAGAAATTGTGTTACGCACCTGTTGTTTTTGTGAATCCAATTGATGAAAAACACAATTGAAGCACTAGAAAAATTGAAACGTTTCTTTAATCATCTTATTGAGAACTTAATCACCTAAAAAGTTAAATGTTGTAGGTGTACAAGTAATAATTTAAATTGTCGTCTAGTTCCTAGACAATGAATTTTAACTATGTATTTTTGTTTTGTATTCAAGTCGCACTATTTAATAGAAATTACAATGAATTATTGTAGAATTTTATTAATTTTATCGTTCTTATCTGTAACAAGAGATACAATTGTTGAGGGTGTAAAAGCAAATGTTAAAACATTCCTGGAATTCTATCGCGTTGTGTATTGAAAGTCTATCAGAAGTTCAAAAATTCAAACTTAAAGAGACAACAAATAGAAACATATTAAAATATTTTTGACAGATTTTCAAAACGACCTTCCTATGGTAAAAATAGTTTTTTTATTAAAATTATTATCAGAATATTGATTGAGTGACCAGACTTTAAAGAAAATTATTTTTTAACAAAGTTCGTCTTTGCGTCCTGATTTCGTGGATCAAAGCGGTTTCTTTCCACTAAGCGGAAAATAAACCCCATACTTTAAATTTTAAATTATTTCAAAATATATTTATTAATATAAAAATATTTAAATATTATACATATTTTCAATATTTTTGTTTTAAATCTAGTTCCTATGAAGATATTGCAATGTAGTTTCTATGCCGAATATAATTTAAAGTTTTCCAATAATATATTAGGTTATGTACCTCCAAGATTGTTAGAGATAACATTGTAATTCTACAATGACGATTTTCATACGAACATAATATTACGTTTACTCCGATTAATTATAGTTACAGGAAAGTTTAAATACTAGTTATTATTTATGTCCAAGTAAATTTTTTTGGAATATTATGTATTTAGTATGTATCTATAAAGTATGTATGACATGAATCTATATGATTATCTATATATGTATCTATATGAAGGGAATTCTTTAAATTACACGATTAACGCAACCATTAATTAATTTTGAATAATAAAATAATAAATAATAATTTTACCAGGAAACAACGTTTATAATATTATTACGTGCAAGTATTTAATAAGAAATAATAATACACATGCACTCAATAGTAAAGTATGTGTGTTTAAAATTTAATAGATAGCTATTCCTTCTTATATTTAATTTTCATTGTAGTATTTATTTCATACTTTTAATTACAATAAGATATTCAGAAAATAAAAGTATAAATACAAACTAGGATAATATCTTTAATTATGTAAAAAAAAATTCATAAATTTAAATAGTTTTGCTATTATAATTGCTATAATCTTAAATTATTTATTATATTTATATATTAAAGAGGAAATATTAATTTAATTTCTCTTTTCGTCTGTAAAACAAACAGTAAAATATCACTTGAAATTTTATATTTTTATGTATACAATTTCTATCACTAAATAATTTTTAGAGCAAAAAGGAATTAAATTCATTAATTTAAGTTAAATTGAAAGTATTATTAAATAAATGCGACAGGTTGGTAGACAACAGACAAGTATCATCTGTTATACTAAATTAATCTATAAATGTATTAATTATTATATTATTAATATTAATAAAGGTTAAATATTACAAATACTACCTAAAAAGGTATTAATCAACTGCCACATTTGTACCATAAGTCTTGACCTTAATCTTTAATCGCTTTAATGCATGATAAATGCGGTTAACTCAATAGCAGAGTTCTTAATTGGTACTATAAAGGTACTAGGCAAAAATTAGCGAAAATTAAAACGAATTCAGCAAATAACCGCAGAAAATTTGACAGTCGAAGTGCAGACAGCCGGTACCAACGAGAAAGGTTCAATACCGGAATGAAAAACTGAAAAGTTATCGATTTCTATACAATATAGTGTGGCTATTATGAAATTAATCTTATCAGGTGCAAGTGAATCAAACGATTAATTATATAGATAGAATTTTTAAAATATCTTATTAGAATCAGAGATAAATCATTCTTGTTACCTTGATAGCGAATATTATCTAGTTTATTGTTGTTCCAACTGAGTGATACTACTATCTACAAACCTTGAATAAATAATAAAACAACAGAATTTTTAATTTTGGACATAATTATTATTTTTGTGCAAAATATGGTTTTGTTGTTTTTTATACTAAATTCAAAATAAATTTGTGGTAATTTGGTACTTACGGAAATGATTTCAATGAAAAATGTTAGTTTCGAAGTTCAAATTTTTTTATACAAAATTTCCATTAAAATTAATCAATACCTGTATAATGATATTTGTAACTAAGTATAGTTGAAATTAAAATTAATCCTTAATTCTTCATGAATATAATAAAAGCAAAGAATTGTAAAAATATTTTACATATTATTCGCTTTTATTATGGTAATACCATGGTACCATACGTATTCTCAATAAAAGTTCATCATAAAATGATAAATGCATCCAAGTTTTTTGTTCCTATACATCATGGATTGTAATGAACACTTTTATATTCCATTGTATTATATAACTATTACGTTTTTTAATTCATTTTTATTGTTTTTTAAATAATTACTGTTACCTAATATAATAATTTATAATAAAAATTTAAATTGCAAATATGAAAATGAAATGTACAAAATAAGGTATCAACTACTTAATTCAGCTATTAATTGCAAGTTTGTCGTATTCTGCTTTCAAAATTAATTAAAACATATCTATAATTCTTTTTAGTGTACTATTTCAAATTTTTACCTCAAGTTTGTATTTCATCAAAAATATTGTTGGGGAAGTGAGTATCCTTATATCTAGCAAAAAATTGAAATAGATTGATATAATGAACTATCACGAAATTCAACGAATAAGGAGCATTGTATTCAAAATTCAGATTAACATTAAAATTAAGACATATTTTAGTAAAAATTAAAAAATATTTCAGCTTAAATTTTTCAGTTTCAAATAAATTTTAACAGATTTAAATTGATAAAGATTGAATGTCAAGTCTTTCGATTTCCGCGTTTGTCTATCAGCGACAATGAAAAACCGAGTTCAAAGCACACATTCGGTTAATTTTCAAAACATAGTTTCCAACGATTCGTTTGCACTGATATAGGTTTATATTGTATATTTTAATCACTTTTAATTTTACTATAACAACGTGTAATTATACAATGAATTTGAAAATGGCATATTCGCTGTGTGCGTGGGTTAAGAAGGGATACGCAAACCTATGGAAGCCCTCGGAGTGGCCGGTAACAGAACTTTTTGCGGACTTTTTCAGATTTGCCTTACGTAATTTAAAGCGGCGTTCAGATAAAAATTCTTGCTTAGGTAGAAGCTTGCTCTGTATAAAATTTATGGTTTTTAAAAATTAGTTTGTAGAATGTTGGTAATTAGCTGATTCTGTTTACTGGTACAGTAGAATCCGCTTAATGTGATCACGGATAATGTTATCAGTCGGTTATTGTGATCATTTTGACTGGGAACCGGTCGCTTTAATCACTTTACATACAAAAACCACCGGATAATGTGATCAAAAAGCCGCTTATTATTATCACTTTCAAGGAATTTCCTACACAATATTCTCTTTTTCGAAGTATTTTTTTCTGATTGGTCATTAAAATATTTTTATATATCTTTACAAAACACGTCACTCGTTTTAATTTCTATACAAAAACGAATTAAGTTTCCCGTTTCATGGCGTGTTTCTATTTTTATTTTGATAAATATGCACTTTGCTTTATGCATTTTAATGTAAGTTTAGTTTATTCTTGCTAAATTTACCTAATTCTTCTTAAATTCATTTTTTCTGAAATTTGCTTATTGTTATCAGTCGGTTAATGTTATCAAAATGTTCTTGGGCCCAAAGTGATCACATTAAGCGGATTCTACTGTATAATATAATAAAGAATGACTGACACACAGTTTTATAAATCTAAAATAGAATCTTTATCTGAACGGGGCCTTAAGGCTGTTCAGTAGGTTGAGATTTTTTCAAAAAAAATTGAAATACAGTGTATTTATAATAATATTCTTGTAGAACTACATATTTTAGGCAATATTTGTTTATAAAAATAAATTCTAAAAAAATTAGTTTAGTCGCAATTTGTACTTAAAATATGAATTTAATTATGAAGCTTTTGGCCGATCCTGAAAAGATATCACAATGAAACTTTTACTAAACGCAAGAATATTTAATTTACTTTTACATAAAATAATTTTTATTTCGATTTTTACTTAGAAAAGCAAAAAAATTTTGGAACGAAAAATGTATAATTTGCTTATTAACGTACCATTTTGAATAAGTATTTAACAATTCATATTATTTAAATCTGGGACTTTATATTATATTGAAATTTATATTAGAGCATAGATTGCAGTTTCAACTTCAATAATTTCATTGGCTTTAATTTTGTTTATATGAATTTTTTTATTTTGTCGCGTCGTTTTTGACTGACAGCAACTTAAACAAGACTGTAAAATTCAAAAAATATTTTCATCTATAGTATCTCGGAAACGGTGCAAAATAATGAAAATATTAATAAGAATTTTTTCTTCTCAGTTTTGTTCTCTACATTTTTGTTCCTATACATTTTTCTATTTTATCGCATCGTTTCCGAGATATAGATGACAATAGTTTTTGTGTTTTACAGAGTCTTCTTTAACTCGCTGTCAGTCAAAAACGGCGCGACAAAATAAAAAATTTCAAATAAACAAAATTAAAGCCAATGAAATTTTCAACAAAAAATGTCTAACAAGTTTTGCTATAAAATCGATTTTTATATGAAAAACAGCGGCTTGAAAATGTCCAATTTACATTGTTAACATAGGAGTGTCCAGATATTTTCGTTACTCACTGTACATGCAGAGTGTCCCCGGATAGATTTTACAAAATTTCCGTAGTGTAGAGGACACTTTTTAAAAAATAAATATTAAAATAATATATCGTGGTTAATTTTTTCGAACCCAGTTCTTATTATAATATTCATAATAGGAAAGTTCCGCTTTTATTTTATTTTTAGTTATATAGTACCTACCCATTTTATTTATATAATAAAATTTTTTAGTTAGTAAATTATTTATCAGATTATTCCGAAATTTATTTTTAATAAACTGTTTTATTGGTGAACTTTTTTCAAAAAAGAGAAGAGAAGTGTCGCAACAAAAGTCACGCAAAGCTATAATATTCAAATTTCCCATAGCGTACTCGCCCATTTTTTGCACATAATGTTGCCTCAGTTATTACAGATGTACATTACATCAACACAAAACTGAACGAACATCAAAAATATATTAAAACTAAAAAATTGTGCTCTATTAGTGTATTTTTATATGGCAACAGTCCGCATTTATTTACTCTATTGAGCCACCAGAGGGCAGCAGGAGAAATGCACATAGCGAATAATATGTCCAAAAATAGTGTAGAAACCATGTAGTCATAATTATCTTGAAACATAGCATCAGATACATAAGATAATATCAAATAAATTCTTTAGCTAACCAACCCTTACCAATATTTCTTAATTGCCCTTTATATTTGGTATATTTGTTTAACTAAATACTTAACAAATCATAAATAAGTAACTAAAATAATTTATTATTATTAACAACAAATCAGTTGTTTTTCTTCAAGAAGGCAATGCCACGGTTGTTTTCAGAAAATACTCTGACTACGACTGTATTATGAGCGATTCTAATAATTTATTATATCAACATGTTTATTTGTTGTGTATTTAAAAATTAGTTATTAGTTAAATCAGTCTTGAATAAAATATTAACTAAAAATGCTTCATTGTAACTTTTTCTCTATACTACAATTTTTTTATAATGGTTAATTTTGCTTTATATTTAATAACTATTAAATCCTTTTATTTCCGTTATATTTAAGTATATAATTTTTAAACGATAGGCAGGTACTATAAATTAAACCTGATTTAAAAGCTAGTCGAACACGTATTTATAATTATTAATAACAAACTGTTTAGAAGATATCTTAGGTTTTGCAAAAATAGTTTTCTTCTGCATTTATTTCCTCGTGCAGAGGAAATTATAGTTAATTATTATTAATGTTTTCATTTTTATTAGTATGCAACATAATTTTAACTAATAATATTTTAACATATTAAAGTTTTTGCAAAACAATTTTATTACCAATAAATTATAAAAAAAACTTAAAAATAATTTGTAAATATACTAAGTTGCGTTTTACCTAAAGTTTGAATTATTTATTAGCACCTATTCGTTTATTTTCTTAATTAATTATTAAAATAAATTAAAGACTAGTGAACGTGCAGTGTTAGTATCCTTGAAATCCCATTTTGATTACCTACAATCTCTTTCACTTGACTAGTTCGTGTCAATAACTTATACACTATAGCTTCCAAGGACCTTATCTCCACGAATTAAAAATTTTAGTGGATAATTGAAATATTAATAGAATTTTTATTCTAATAAATATCAACAAATTTGTTTTGCGAAGTACTATTTTTTATTATTCTTTTAAGAATACTACGTTTCAATGATTATTTTACATTACTTTAATATTGAATAAACTGAGCTTATAGTGTCCACAATAAATAATAATAGGTATATGTAGCTGTAAAATTACAAGAAGTAATATGTACTTACTAATAAAATAAGGAACCAATACTAAAAGTTTATGTTTCCAACTATTCTTTTTAAAGGAAACCTTGCCGTATAATTTATACTTCAAATTATCATTATAAAATCCTTATAGTGTATAATGTTGGAACAACGAACTTCCACAAGTAGGCAAAGTATTAGTAACTTTGAGGTACAAATTGTGGGAAATTTTTTCGCATTAATGCAAAGTTATCATGTAGCTAATATGGGAGACCGGTGTTACTTGATACGCCTTTCAATTCATGATTTGTTTCATAAAGATACAGTTAGAAAGCACACACACGTATTTTGACAACAATTTTAAAATTTTCTTATAAAAAAAAATATACAATTAATACTCTTCATTTTAATAAAGTTAGTTTTATAATAGATCTCGGTGGTTTGGCACTGCCTTGAAAATTATGTTCAGAAATTTAAAAAATATTGTGTTAGCTTAAAGAATACAGAAATTAATTACAATGAAAAGACCAGCACAGAAAGAAAACGAAAGTAGAAAAAATTAGCGCTAGAAATTTTTTTAGTAATTAAAACGACAGATGCAGATTATATCCAACACCAACAATTTTGGAGAGAATTGGACTGTGCTACTTTGCCTTTACAGTCAACTACAGTTTTTACAGTCAAATAATCATATTTATATGCACAAATCTTGATGCTTACAACTGGAAACCGCAAAAATGTTTATTATGTTATTATATAAAAAATTTAGTTCTTAGAAGTTACTGTAATTTATTCAAGCCATATAAATCTAAAAAAAATTTAAACCGATAAAATTTTACGTCTTTTTACTCATGTTTCTTCATGATTCAAATTATGTAAAAAAAATTAATGTCTTGTGAACATCTCAATATCTATTGTTTTTCTACAACTAGAACAGCTAATAAACAAAAAAATTAATTGGTATAAAATATATTTACTATAATAAATACTGTAATATATTTCTGTATTTTCTGTCAGTTATTTTTAAAATGGAATTACTTAAAAAGGTTACATAGGTTCGTGGCAATTTGTTTCATTATGGATTAATTATAGATAATTTACCATTTTAACAGTTTGTTAAAATGTTGTTTACCACTGTACATCATTACAAGTGTATCTACCTTTTAACATAAATGAATCATGTGTGCCGCCAACGGGAATTCTGTTTATAAAGCCATATAAACTAGCAAATACCTTTTTCATTTTTAAACGGATCGATAATCAATACAAACTGATATTTACCAACCAATACAAAAAAAGTTTACTATGTATTATTGTGCCCATAAAAATAGATTTCAATTATTATGAATAATATATTTTAATTTTAACCCTTCCGTAAATGTACCCAGGTAATTATTTTCAAGTTCGACCATTAAAACATAAAAATATACATAATATAATATAAACCTTGGATGGTATTTTATGATTGCAAACATACATAAATGTTTCCGTTTCTATAATACAAAATAATGGTTGCATTCTTGTATTTGCAAATACTTGAAAGTGTATATGCTAAATATTAATATGTATATTTACCGAATTTCGTATCATGGACCACATTTGTTTTATTTAAATTTTTGAAATTTAATTATGTTTCGGCAACAGGAAATAAAATTCTCTTAACAAAAATTCAAATCTATTACCATAAAAAATGCTACAAACTACAGTTTGAAGTGACACATACTTTCCATCTTAGTCATCTTCAACTACTTCTGTCCAAATTTCTTGCAGCCTGGAAAGGGTCAACATATTGTAGACTAAACTTCTGCGGATTCTGATTTTTATAATACCACAATGATCAAATCATACCTACTATAGACAAAGGTTCGGCTATTTCTACAGAATACCTTTCCATACCTATAACCTTTCCAAAAGTTGTTTCTTTAACGTTCACCTCATCTTACCTGTGCTGTTACTTAATATCTTTACTATTGCGTTCTAGTAGAAAGAAAACAGTACCTAAGCATTTCTTCAACTTGGCGGACGTATAGTTTTTCGTACTTACATTGTATTCTTCAATGCAAGGATATACGTAATGATATTTTAAGTACATTTAATAAATTTATTACAATATAAAAATATCTCCCATTGTCTATTATTTACAGTTACTACTTGAAAAGTTATAAAAGTGAAATTAAAAATTTGTGTCATTTTTACAAAGTGTCGAGTCACCAGTGTAAAATTTTAATTTTGGATATTAACTATCTTAAAATCGGTAAGATTTTTATGTTCATATTGAAAATTTTTTTAAAAACTTAATTCATTTAATTGTAAAACTATTACGTAAAATACGATGACGTTTTAAGAACTGGAATTTCTCTTATTCACGGAAGCAAATGCAGAAAGCAGTATACAGTAGGTATTTTACGTTCTGCTACAATAATTACGCTAGATTGAAATTAAGAACAAATAGCAATAAAAGTAATCTAAATATTGATTTCCGTTTAGTTTACTTTCTATAGCAATCCATTTTTTAATAAGATTTGCTATAAATCATTACAAATAATAATTATATTTTAATTTCGATTCGTAGTAGTTGTTGTAATCATTAAAAATTTGTATTCATTTTTAGTATAGTTAATATCATTTCATTGTTGTTTATAGCAACATCGACCTCTACGTGGTCTTCCTAACACGTTGGTGGACAGTGGCCTTTAGGTTAGCGGATATAGAACTTTCCCTTGGGCTTATACGTCATCCATGTTAATAAACTTAAATAGTAGGTCACTAATATATAAGAAAATACCTATTTAATTTTAACATTTGTTCATTATTTGTTATTCTTAAATCGACAAAAAGGAAATGCATTTATTTTTAATTATAAATACAAATACATCTACGTATAATATTGAAAGTAATACATTATAATTCGAATAATAATCAAGGAGAAAACCTGTATTTTTATAAAAACAGATAGGTTATATTGTACATAAAATTTTCTGGATTTTTTTACCTATAAACTAGTTACCAAGGTTATTTGTGGCTATAAATTTGAAAGAAAAATCATTTCTTAATAATTCACAATAATGTGATTGATTAATTATGCACGTAACCTACTTGTATTATCTACTTTTTTTGCTTTGATAAGGTTTATAAATTATGATCTCAAAAAATCAAATGCAAAAAGTTGGACCTTGAAATTATTAATTTGCAAACATAGCAAATTCAATAACAATGCAATATAGAAATAAATAAGATTGATAATAAAAAATAATATAGTAATTATTCATTATAATATAGTGTCAGGAAATTAATTATTCCTTACTTAATATACTTTATATTGTTACATATTAATGTTTGTTTTTAAATGCTGAGAAGTAAACAATATTTTAGTATTATTAAAAAATTCTTGTGATATACCGAGAATCGTTGATCAACAATAAATTATAATTTCAAGGTCGTTTTTTAAATATTGATATTTTCAAACTCAATACTTAACAAAACAACAATAGTTATATAATCAATTTTGGTTAGATAAACAAATAAGTGTAATTATCCACTTCAAATATATTTTGGTATATTAGGTTTAAAATTATGGAAAAGTTTGCAAATTATTGACTTTGGCTAGCTACTATTATATTTAAAAAAAAATCTAACTTAATTTAGACGGCATCAAAACGTCGAAACTTTTCAAAAGTGTTAAAATATTTTAACGCGTTATTTAAAAATAAAAGTATTTGAATAAATTTACTAAAATATTTTAAATGACCGGTTTTAACTGGGCATAGCACAAAATACTTTTACTAAAAAATGACGACTGTTTGCATATCAAAGCATCATGAATGAATTTCGGAAGAAGCAGACCGAAGAAAACTACGTGGTAAAGTTCGTGAACTTTCACGCTTGGTGAATTTGTTAACTGTATCTACTGCAGGTACATTTTATTTTACAGTACTTGTCTATATATTCAAGTAAATATTGCTAAGAATATTACGATATTTTTTGAAATTCACTATAACTCATAATCAGTTATTGATTATTCTACTTATAGAGATTCGCGGAATAAAGTTTTCCACTTCCAATCGTATAAACTCTTATTCCATTTATATTATTCATAATTTATAATCCTTTGTTTTCTTGTTTTTGTCCACTGTGCTTTCGATGGTGGTTCTCCAGGGTTGATGATTAACAATAAACAGAGTTACAAGCACATTCCTAAATCCGATTAAAGTAGCTGTGGGTTTAAGTGCTAAAATTCTCAATAAGAAAAATACGATGAAAAACCATTCAAACCGGATTTTAAAGTTTACCATATTAAGAACTATGTAATTCTAAGGAAAAACGTTTCTATACGAAACAAATATTAGAAACAATGAATCTAAAATTAATTAATTTTTTCCAGTTTTGTTATAAATGTAATAATGACAAACATGATGTCATAAATGCACTGTATCAAGATATTGTAATAAAAGTCATCCCTAAACAAAAGTTAGGTTACATATAAAAATAAAAGATTTCTTACATTAAAGCAGCTTACTCCAAATTATTTTCTAAATTTACTTAAAGAATAAAATTATTCTTTGTTTTTCTTGCCTTCTATTAGATTGAAAAACTGAACCTTAATCAAACTGCTTAGATGGATATAACTTTCATCAACGTAAATCGTGAATAAAGTAATATTTTCAAACCAATATTATTGCATAAGTATCTAATAATTGTAATAAACTCTTTTGGCACACCCATGACATATAAAGCAAAATTATAAAGTCTATTGTTGACAGGAGTAAACCTTGGACTTTTTTGAGTCACGATTCGAGTCACAATAAAAGATTAATAATTTCTGTTGTTTATTTCTTGATTTATAAGCAGATAACGCTATTCTATACATTTAAAATTTTTGTGTAAACGCACCTCGAAGTTTCTAAGATTCCTACACTTACAGGATGAACGTGACGTGACGGCAATGCATTATTTAAGTTGGCATTCCATTATATTCATACATATTACTTTTTTATTTTTAATTGATCTATCTTGTAAGTTGATGTACTTTATTTTCTTTCAAAATACTCGTAATATAATCAGAAATCATTTTTTATAAAAGATTAAATACGAAAAAATCAAAACTACCTTTAGTCATTATTTCTATTGAGAAAATTTTTTAATTTAAACAAGTAAATTCCACTTACAAAAAATACTATTACAATAATGTGAATAAACAATAGTAAACAGAAACTTTGCTATTATAAAAAATAAATGCAAAATCAAATGATTTTTAAATAAAAAAAAGATATTCAAAAAGTATTGCTATAATACCTAATTTATTATGTAATGCAATAATACGTTATAATAGCTTCTCCCACGCCTTATCATGGCGGAAATGGAATGCTTGGGCAATTGGGCATGCTCTTTGCAAAATTTCTCCATTATTACCATTAAAGTAAATACCATTCAAAATATCATAACGGAAATGAATTGGAGTTTCAGATAAAACATACTATACAATCGAATGTGTTTGGAACAAATTGTCGGTCCAGAGCAATCGGTTGATCATAAATATTAAAGATTTATTGAGATTAAGATTTATAGAGAATATAGAGCTATTACATCGTACCAGTGACGTATTTACCCAAGGGCCAAGAGGGCCATGGCCCGGGGCGGAAGGCTTCGAGGGGCGGCGGCACAAGCCGTCTCTCGCGCTCAGCTTGGAGCGCACTTTATAAACGTTACCTCCCTGAGAGAACAAATAAAAATTAATTTTTCTTTTTTTTAATTAATTTATGGGGCGGCAAACCTTTTGGGCCCAGGGCGCCAAATTTTAAAATACGTCACTGCATCGTACAAAAAGTACTATAATAATATTAAGTGGTTTTCCGGTAATTGTTGAACTCGCTTTGCTTGTCCATCAATGCAACAACGACACTATCCTACTATTAAGCATAATGAAACAATGTATAATGGCACAATTTTAATACCTAGTGGTATTCCATGTGAAAATGCAATACATAATAAGTACTTCAGTAACTTTTAAAAAAATTTCACTTTTTTTCAAATTTGAAATTTCACCGCTTTACGAAAATTTGTTGAACTGCCAAGCATTTAAATAAGCTCCTATGCTCTGTCACTATGTACATCTGTAATTGAATTAATTCAATTCCACAATTTTCTTTTTGTTATCATTGAAGAGGGTCATTGATGGTCTAAATCCAGATTATCGGGAATTTTCAGTTGTCGCGACAGCCGTCATCTTGAATTTAAGGGGGTATTTTTTTTATTAAATAACTTGCTCGTTTTCAACTTTTGGACATATATGGTTACTAAACATGTAGGAAATTAAATTTTCTATAGACTTCGTTATTACCACGTTTTGTATATGATGTTTTTCGAATTCAACCTGAGAAATTGAGCAAAATTAAATTAAATAAAATATTGTATTAACTTGTTTATTTTCAACATAAGACCATCGACAAACTTGTAGGGAACAAAAATCTTAACAACTTCGATAATATTCAACGTCAACCTGAAAAATTGAGATAAATTAAATTAAATTATGGTATTTTGCTTATTTTAAACTTGAACGCATAAAAACCAATATAATCATTAAAAAACGGACAAGTATTTAATTTCGCTTCATTTTTCATGTTAAAATCGAAATAATTCTAACAATTGTCGAGAATTTTAGTTCCTACAACTT
Organism: Cantharis flavilabris; assembly: GCA_949152465.1. Classification (NCBI taxonomy): domain Eukaryota; kingdom Metazoa; phylum Arthropoda; class Insecta; order Coleoptera; family Cantharidae; genus Cantharis; species Cantharis flavilabris. Next base: position 20,630,365 of record OX424436.1, on the reverse strand, counting down.
TGTTAATGATTTATTATTATACAAAGTTTAAAAAAAACGAGATTTAAATTTGTTTTATTTTTCAGGATAAAATCGAAAAACATTAATCGTAGATAAAAATTGTTGAATATGTAAGTTTGAGAAAATTTATTTGCCTACAAGTTTATAAATTTTCAAGTAACTTTTCAAGATAAACTTGATAAAAATATCAATCGTAGACGAAAAATGAAAATGATCTAAGTTATAGAAAATAAATTTTCCCATATAGTATGTTTAATTATAAGAACATTTTTGGAAAAAAATTGAAAACAAGCGTATTATTTAATAAAAATAAAAAATTTAATAAAAATTTTGTACATAACGATTGGGATATACTATTAAAATTTCTACAATACAAAATTAGACATAGGAAATATAAAAATTTATTTTTTTTTACATATATAAGCAAAATTATGCAGTTCAGTACGGATTTAATTTACTAGTTTAGCAAACTTTGTAATTTTTATTTCATTAATAAAATAATATTGAAGACATCAACGTTCTAGAATAATTATTAAACGTACTAATACTAGTATATTATGTATAAATTTGTGCTACTGGGTCACACACTTAATATTATGTAATATTTACTTTTACATGTTATGCAAAATAATTGAAAACGTTATTTGTTTTACTGCATCAGACTACAATAATAATGTTCCGAAGATTCACTTTTTCTCAGACGATCATTGAAAGAAACAAATTTTTTAGTTCTCATGATAAGAATACAATCACGTTAACAAATTACAATACTTATGTAAGTGCCTTTATTAAAAACTATTATACTTGAGCACTTATTGTTTATATTCTAATTTTAATGGGTTCACGAGCTAAATATTTGGAAATAAATTCAAAAAATATGAAAAACATTAAAGCTTCCTACATATCGGTAATATGATATCATTAATATCAATAATTAGAAATCATTAAGCAAAATGAAATGATTTTGTTCCAATTTAAAAAATTACATACCTATATAATTTCGTTATAATACGAGTAGATACTGTTTCGTTTAAATTTGTGTAAACTTATCATAATTTATCATTACATGCACTTTAAGTTTATTCGCATGATAAAATAGCATGGTTACTTTATACAACAGGTTGTACGGATAGAATTTTTTTAAATAGGTAATACTATAATTCTTCTCATTTTATTAGCTTTCTCTTTAACATTTTAAACTCATTTGTCGACTTTCTTAGCTAATTTACTTACGAGTGTTAAATTATAGTAATGCGGTAAATTATTATTAATATTTTCTAATAACAGTAAGCCTTGCTTACTTAGCACAATTAACACAATAATTATCACTACAAAAATTGGTTTTGCATATTGTGTGAAAATAAAAGAATTCTGATTGGTAAATTAGTAAGTACATTTTAAATTAAATGGTTATTAATTGCAATTTAGGTTATAGGAATAAGTTATAGAAAATATTTTACTTATTTTACTATTCATTTTTAAAGTTTATAAAAACTTTAACAATCTTAGTATTTTTGTAGGTCTAATTATTGTTGTTAATATTTGTCGCACTTAAACTTTGTCGCACCCGCAAGCTAAGTTAATTAAATTAATAAGACCTTGTAGAGCATATAGTATATTATTTTGTTAACATTTGAGAACAGAAATAAACAAGAATTGAGGAAATTATAGTATTATAATTATACGAAATTACTTTTACACGTTATCAAGGGAATGCTTTGAATTTAGTTTTATTTTGATTTTAGACTCGTAGACAAGTGCATTTAATATTTTTTTATGAAAAAATTAATAACAGAATGACAGTAATGAGAAACCGAAGAAAATGTCGTTAGAATTACAGGAAAAATAAATTCAAACCGATCCGGGGTAGGAGGGATGAAGGGGGTGACTTGTAGGGGTGGAACGTGTTTTTTTATAATTTCCGGCGAAATTTGATCTCAGATCGAAAAAAGTTGTATGGAGATGTTGTAAGTAAGTTCTACAACTTTTATATACATCATTGTTCACATAACCTAAAAATTTCCGAGAAACTCTAAAAAAACGTGTTTTTTGTTATTAATTTTTTTCTCCCACAAAATTGATTTTTTTTTATGAAATTTGGGGGAAACTTACCTTTTCGTGTCTCAAAGAAAATGTAATTTTTCTAAATAAAAATATTTATTTCTACATTTTATATTGATTAAAAACCTACAAAATACCCTTATTTTAAAGCAAAAAATCTCATATTAAACGTCAATTGTTTTGAACTGAATACGGGGGGAATTTGTTCGTTGATGGGTCTACTTTCAGATGCTGTAAGAAACAATTTGTATTGCTATAGATGAATATGTCAGAAAACGCAAAAAACTGTAATTACTAGATTTTCGAAATTCATTTTTTGTTTAACATTTGCAATTATTTATAAAAATTTACAGTTTAAATCATTGATAAAAGTGATATTTAATATTACTAACAAATAAAGTAATTGAAAATCGTTGAGGAATGTGTTGTTGCAAAACATATCAACAAAATAATCACTTTTCTTTACAAAAAATGAATTTCGAACATCTTGTACTTTCAGTTTTTCTCGTTTTCTGGTACATTTTTCCTTAGCAATGCAAATAGTTTCTTACAGCATCTGAAAGTAAACATTTCAACAATAAATTCCCCGTATATTCAGTTCAAAACAATTGACTTTTAACATGAGATTATTCCCTTTAAAATAAGGGTAGTTTTTCGGTTTTTAATGTAAAATGTAAAATGTAAAAATAAATATATTTAATCAAACATATTACAGTTTTTTGGGACATAAAAAGGCAAGTTTCTTCTAAATTTCATGAAAAAAAATTATTTTTGTGGGAGAAAAAAATTAAAAACTATTAACACGGTTTTTTCAATTTTTCTCGGAAAATTTGAAGTTATGTGAAAAATTATGTATAATAAAATTGTAGATCTTTTTAATACCTACAACATCTCCATACAACTTTTTTTGATTGGAGGTCAACTTTCGACGGAGATCATAAAAAGCCACGTTCCACCCCTATAAGTCCCCCCTTCATCCCACCTACCTCGGATTGGTTTGAATTTATTTTTCCTGTAATTTTAACTACATTTTCTTCCATCTCCTATCACTGTCATGCTTTTATTAATTTTTTCTATTTTTAGTTTGTTTTTCGGCTAACTGCACTGGTCATTGCTTAAAAGTCAGTTCAAAACAATTGTTGTCTTTTTAAAGCTTCCTTAAACTTAAGTTGCTGTGCTATAACTAGGTTTCAGTGTTGAGCTTTGATCAATTCAGATAACCAAAGCAGTTACTTCTAATATAAATGTCAGTATTTACAATTATACCTGTATAATTTATTGTACTTCGTAATAACAAATACATGATGCATCAATACCTACAAATTGTTAATTATTTTTGTATAACTTTGAAAATTTAATTTAAGCCGGCAACTAAAGTGCCACAGTATCTTTTTTCTTTAAAACAATAACTTATTGTGTTAATAAAAAGTGACCTTTTAAATTTTCCAATTGATTTGCGTATAGTAAACTTTTTATATATTTTTCATAAAATTGCTTATAAATAAATTATCGATCGGAAACTACTGTAATTCAAACTTTTGTTGCTTGAACGTATTAGATTGTACGATATTGGCAAACTGCCACTTTTTTTATTTATAATGAAAATTTCTTATTACATTTTTATTTATTGTTTTGATAATATTATAAACTTATATTAATTGATTTAGATAAGAAGTTTCTACTAAACCGCAGTTGGTATGTGTACATTGTAATAGTCAATATATATTTTTCAATATATTTAAATAATATACTAGTTTAATTAATAATAAAAAGCGATATTATATTTATATCGGAATTCTGAAATTATGTTTTTATTATTTTACAATATACTTATTTTGATTTACTGGTTAATGTCGATTCCGAACGTCTAATGTTAGAGTAAGTTTCCAATATTAAAACATTAATTTATTGTTCAATCAAGTGTAAGAATAATTGATGTGGTTTTTATTGCAAATTTTCTTATATATTTACGCAACAATATTATTGCAGGCTTACATATAATATATAGATATCCGCAAATTTTATTTTTTTATTTCATCTTATTCTATCCATTGTATTGTTGTAACTATTCAAATTATAATGAATGTTGTATTGTTCCCGTTAGCCATAATTAATTTTGTATGTCTATCATATTTACTACGTTAATTAGCTACGTTAATCAAATAGTCGAGCGGTTACTTATCCTCGCTGTGTATAATATACTAACTAGTCATTCTGCATATTTTAGAATTAGTGAATCTCTAACTAGATCTTAAGTTCTATTATTACCATGTCATCTCAAAAAGATAAATAAATAAATATTTATTTATTAAAAGGTAAATGAATAAATATTTATTTAACTTTAATAAGCCTAAATTTTGAATCTAATGTCAATGACGACCGAATTAAAATTCTTGAAACTTGGCAATAGTGCGTATATTTTAAATGTTTATAGTTAAAAAATAATGACAAAAAGACTATCGGTAAATTATTTATCTTTAATCGATTTGTTATTTTAATTATTTTATTTCTTAAACATGATTGAAAATAATTAGAGTTCTAAAAAGTATTCTATGCATTACTTACAAACTACATAATAATTACGGAATTTAGTTTTGTTTTACATAGTTAATTGATTTGTTTGATATGCTGCAATGGTGTACAACAGTTCATCACAAGAGCTGCTTTCTTTCGCTAACCAAATTTAGATATATAATTGCGATGTATTGAATTTATATTACGAATACAGACTAATAAATAGACCTAGTGTTAATAAATTAATTTTGATTATTATTTAATTCAGGTTTAATACAGGTAATCGTTTTGAATTTTAAGAAATTTATATTTTTAATAAGCTTAATATGTCTGGCGCCAAATTAATTATTTATTTTCTAATGATATGAATATTAATTTTCAGAACGTTTCCATTATTTAAATAGCTACATAAATAGATAGATTTGTTAATTATAGCGATTTTTTTACTTGTACGGGTAAATAAAATATAGAATATGTCTGTAAAGGTACAGCCAAGTAATAAATTATCAAAGTTTTCAAGTAATTAATCAGCTTTGTTATTACTTAGGCATGTTAATATAATAAATTGGATGGCATAAAATGAATGTTCGTATAATTTATTTAAATATCAATTCCAAATTGATTACTCAAACTCATAGTTCATCAGCAATAGAAAAGCAATTTCATAATTGATGATTTTTTTGAGAAAAAGAAAATTCAGAAAAGCAATTATTTATTCTATAATATTATGTTTTAGAAATGAGAAATATTATGTCTTTAATTTTATATGCGTGGTATGTTAACAATGTAAATATTATAGTGATAGAATGCTGTAAGGATAACTTTTCAATTAAGTTAACAACAAAAACTTTTATAATATAACAATTTCAAGAGTTCAAAATAATATAATGTACTAGTATAATATGGTAGATTGTTAGTATGCAACACACTTTAATGACAATAGATAAATCTTATTATGTATAGTGTATGTAAGGATGTCCCAATTGCAACTATTGTGATGAGGTGCTATTTGGTAAGGTTGTAATGTTAAAATATTATTTTATATGTCATCATATAAATAGCACAAAGGTTTGTTAAAAAAGATTATGATTAGTAAATTGGCAACATGACTTTGTTGACTTGTCGTGAACCATTTAACGAGAATTACCGTTATAATACAAGATTGAATATTTTATGTATTTTAAATTGTACAAGATGGCGCATTTTACACCAACATGCTACAATTAGTCACTAAATTATGTAGGTCAACGGTATAGTTAAAATCTTTTAAAAATGTTATTTTAATTGCTTGTGTAGGTAGGTGTATAACCTTAAATGTTGATGATGGAAATTAACAGTTTCATGATGTTTTCGTTCTTTAAATTGGGGTTTTTATATTTTTGTTCAAGCAGCAATGTTTTATAAATAAAGACACGAATCAATATAATATGCAAGTTTTTCGGTTTGAAATGTTTGAACGAAGAATACCAACAACATACATATTGCTGTCTTATTAGATCTCATGAGTGACATCGAAATATAGAAGGAGATTCCAGGAGGTTTCAGTTTGAGTCTTCGATAATCATATTACATTCCAGTAGTTTACACAGCATCCATAAAGTTATGGTCATGGTCATTCATAGACCATCCGAAAAACTATTATTTCCAAAAATCCAATTCAAATCCAAAAATTCTTTTATGGAATATCGAATAGAGAGAAATCTTTCCAAGCAAAAAGAAGGACCGACATAGCTATTATGGCACAATTTGCGGCATAAGTTACCATTCATTTGTATAAGCTAAAACCCATAAAACTGTTATAAATTTATTTTAACTAGCACCAAGAAATATTTCCTAACACTGTAGAGGACTCTATAAAATGAACAATAATAGAAATTTTAGAAATTACATCAATTATTGAACATTATTTGTCTATCCAGAGACAATGCCATATAAACACCAAAAGGATTTTACAAATTGGTGTAATTGGGTCATTAATATTTTCTAATTCATTTAGAAACTTAAAACTTAGTTTGGAACTACCAGCTTACAAAAAATTAAATTGCTTATATGCGATAAAATGAGTAATAAAGATCAAAATAGAAAGAAAAAATATATGCATCTACCTACATTATATTAATATCTAAAAATAAGTAAAAATTATGCTATAAACATAAAAAGCTAAAAAATCTAAATTTTAGTTTTATAATGTTACGTTGGTAGGTACTATTTTGGGCTAATCTCAGCTAACTTTTTGAACGTCGTGATTATTTTTGTTGTCAACGATCTGATTTGTTTTATTGAAATTTACGAACTTGAATTTATTGAGTGCATCTTTGAAAACATTTGTAATAGATTAATTTTATCACCAAATTTAATTGTTATTTAATTACATTTAACTTACTACAATAAATTTAAGTAATAAATTTCACTTTATATAAAGAATTCGGTCAAGAATTTTTATTTAACTTTAACTTTCGTTTCTATTTAAACTTCTAGTGAAAACTTATTACGTTTTTTTTTGCAGATAGACGAATTTTCCTGGCAGTAACAATGCTATTATGAGCTTCACGCTTCGTTTCACGCTAGGTATGTAACTAATTACCGTGGTATAGGTCATATAAATCAGTTGTATCAGAATTACTATACATATACATACGTAAAAATAATGATACAAGGTAGAAGTTTATAACCTTTTATCTTAGGTAATTGCAAAACTTTAAGGTTGTACTAGAACTTAATTTTCACATTATCGCACAGATAGATTATTGTATTGATCTAATAACACACTTAGAACATCTACAGGATATGTACTGCTTACTCAATATAAGATATCTTCCATAGTCTTTTAATTATATTTAACAAATATAAAAAAGTAAAATAAAAATAAAAATTAAATGTAAAAAAACAACTATTATTATTAGTAGTCAGTATCTATACCAAATTTGATCATTTTTACTTTTAGACAGGCTTCCACTTTTAGATTTTAAATATGAACCTTTAGAATAAAATACAAAGTAATAATTTAATATTTTATGCATGCGTTATAGAAAATATACGTAACTGGAAAATGTATAAATTTACCGGTAAATGTGTACATGTTAGATGGGGGTTTGTAAGAGGGCGTTGAATAATATAAATGAAAACGTTATTATTACATTTACCGGTAAATGTACACATACGAACATGTACCTACCTGAACATTATACATGTTGTACCAATTCTATTGGGAAAAATACATTATAATATGTACATTTATCAAAGCATTAATGTACATTTGCCGGAAAATGTCCACATTTATCGGTAAACGCTCTTTTTCCGTATAATATAATCCGTATAATAAATTAATGTTATAAGAAGTAACTTTTTGTAAATAATTTTAAAATTAATTTTATTTTGTAAAGGTGTGAAAGAGGACCACCCAGATGAGACCCCTTGTGAATAAAAACTAATTTATTTATTACTATCATCCTTTTAATTTTTAGAAATGATTATTGTCTTTCTCATAAATTAATTACATAATTAATTTTTTCGGATTCAATTCAAAATCATTTATTAAAGTGGCACTTTACCACATAGAAAAGTCACTTTACTATATAGTAATGTCACTGTCAATAAACAACCTACACAAGTACCTACTATGAAATATTTTGAATTAGCAATAACTCAAAAACGGCACTAGATATTGCACAAAATCCGAAAAAATAGTATAAACAAACCTTGTAAGTAAAGCATTTTTACTAAACTCATTAGCTTTTAAGTTACTCGCTCGCTGCGCTCGCTCGTACTCAAAGGCTAAATTCGTTTAGTAAAACTTTGCTTTACTAAACTTGTTGTTTAATATACTATTAAAAAATGATTCCAAATTCTGTAATAACCCCATTTAAAAATAATACCTCTAATACGTGATAGTTGACCTTCACTAGTACAAGCTTAAAAATTATTATATTTGAAGAGCATACCTTTTAAAAAACGTCATAATTATATTGCACGACGCCACGTGACCGACTTTTTGAATTTCATTTTTGAAATCACTTTATATCTTTTGGAAATGACTTTGAAGTGCTTTCCTATTTTGAAAAATTATTGAATTTTAAGCACAATCGGTTTTTAGTAACCTACCCCTCACAACTAATAATTCTTAGAAGCTAATTTAAGTTGTTTTTTTCTTTTACAAAATAATACTCTCTGCAGAAACCAGTTAGTATCCGTTCAAATAATACTGCATTTTATAAATTTACAGAAGAGGAAACTTTTATGACGTCAATGAAATTAAATTTGAGATATGTATCCATTAATTGTAAATCATGATAAGAACGAAACTAACAATCGACAACTTTTTTAATTTTGTATAATGTACAACCAATAATAATAGGAACAAAGGTGCTTTATTGGAATTGTTTAATTGTGTGAAAATTTCAATACCTATAATTTATTATATAATCAAATAATAAAATTCAATTAATTTTGTGTTTATAATTAGAAACACACTACTAGTATTTATGTTAAGTAGTTATACAATTTAAAATCATGGATTTTTAATATAAACATAAGAAAAAAAGGGGAAAATTATGTATTGGTACTTTTTCATTTTTTTTTTACAGCCAAATTATTAAATAACAGCTGTCTAGTAATAAATATTTTTATCAAAAAAAATCCACTTTTATTATTTATCAAGCATAAAATTATTGAATCATTGCTGTGAAAAACATTTAAAAACCAAATTTTTTATTAGCCCGATATATTTTCTATTTTTTTTATTCTTTTACAAAAATTTGGTTATTCCTTTGTTTACGAAATACTAGACCTACTATGTGTAAGAGGACAATTTTAATGAATAATCAGACACTTTTAAAATTTATTTGTAATTTATTATTATGATAATGAAAACAAGCTAGCTTGATATACGGTAGCTTTGTTTGACATTTCATTACGGCTTTTGTTACTTTTCCTCATTAAATGAGGAAAAACAACATCAGTAGGGCGTAAACTAGAAACCGTGGTTCTATCTTGGTCGCACCGAATACAATTCTTTGATCCAGTTATATAAGTTTAGGATCATGCTCATCTCTCGTAGTATTATTTAAGTAATAGTGATATAATGACTACATGAAAATAATAATTATTCATAATTCAATTCGTCCATTTTAGTTTTTTAAATTGTCTGAATTTCTATAATAATATCTACAATTTTATTCTGATAATGAAAAAGGAATTTCGGCGAAAACGGTATAGGTACTGAATCAAAATGATTTTGAAATTTTTTAAACTGAATGATGGTGTAACAACCGAATCATATATTTTTGTATAACTATTAGTCGTTCTAATTGACGATTTCATTTTGTATTGTAAAATTTTGACTATAATAGTGTGAATTATATCATTTTTTGTTAATACGATGTTAGCCCCCGTTTCTGAAATAATTTATGACTCCTACTTTCATGATTAAAACAGAGAACTTTTCTAAATATTAGATATCAATTGAAAGGAATATTATATTTACTATAAAGAACAAATTAATAATAATATAATAATTTAATTACTAAACAATTATTTTAAATGTAAAAAAATATTTTACATAAATATTATACGGTCAAAATATTTAAATCATTAATATTTAAAAAAAAACAATTTTTTTTTCTAAATTGCATTAATTTAAACAGACCTTGAAAATATTCAGACAAAAAGAATTGTTTCATATTTAATTATTACCAAGTACGTAAAATTCCTTACCAAATAAAATTTTTCCTTTTCAAATTATTCCTAAATTATTTTGCATAGTACTTTAATTCTCTCATTTGCATTTTTTACTTCCTGTGTGCACCTACTGTACTATACCAGAAATATCAAACAAGGAGACAGGCACTACGAGTTAAATTTTACTGATTTTTATGAAATTGTACTATTCTTCATTGTGCTAGTACGCAGAAATATAATCACATATCGTTTCTACTAAAAAGGTTAATACTGGTTATATTTAAAGTAAAAATAAAAGTGATTCTTTTGTAAAGAAATCTAAATTTCGTTCATCCACCTATGCGCGAAATAATATTTACATTTCATAAAGATGTTTGCTTTCAATAACGGACGTTAAAAAATAAATTCGTGGTGTGTTTTCTTGTAAAATGAAAAGGTTTATTTTCAATTTCTCTTCATTTTATAAATTATAGAAAAGTGATTTTTAGTTTAGTCTGTATATAGTACTATGAGAAAGTATTATTTCATAACTAAACCTCAGATATCTCAATGACAATTAGATTATCGAACGTTATCCCTATATACCTAATAAGTTCTATTAATTTAAGTTTTACAGTAGTGCGAATGTCATTGTTCTAAACAATGATTTTTAAATTACTACTCAGTTTAAATAATTTACAGCTACGTGCTCATAAACTATGAAAACCACGAGCGCTTAAAAAGATATTATTCATTCTATTGTGCGAGTATTATCATCATCTTGGGTGTAATATTTTACTATCATGTAATTTTTAAAAGTGTATTAATAACAGTTATCCTGAATGTATTTTAATTATTGTCATTTACTTTAAAATAAGAACAATTAGTATTTTCACGATTGTTATATAGTTATACAGGGGCGGACTGCTAGTTCCACAAATAACTAGTTCATTTTAATTTTTTTTTCTTTGTTCTCTGTGTTTTCCGATGAAATATTTTTTAACGATATTATTATTTTTAAGGAATTATCCTGGTGTTGTCAACATGCAGTACTACTTCAAATGGTGCAGTTGCGTCTCGTCACACCAGACAAACTTATTTTTACGAACATCCACCAGAGAATTTAAGTTTAGAAGATGTAAGCGTATCAAATGATACATCCAATATAAAAACAACAAGCCATGTAAATACCACCCCAGAAAATTTAAATGCTTTTCCAGAAAGTATTAAAAATGGAAGTATAATACAAAATAAACCAAAGACTGAAAATATTACTAAAAGTTATGTTGATAATAATAATAGCAATATAGTTAATAAGAATAGAAATTATATAATAAATAATAAATTAGCAAAAATTAGTGATGCAAATGAAAGAGTAGAACAGACTAAAAATGAATTGAGAAAAGTTCTTTCGACAGATTTGGAAGGAAAACAGGAATCGACATTAGACACCGTAACAAAAACAACAGAAACCACCAGAAATGAAAACGGACGGTCACTTGATATAGATATCAGCAAATATGTATCAGATGATTTCCACAATAAAAATAATGAATATACGTTTTCTGTTTCTCCAGATACAGATAAATATACAAATTTGCAAAACGTTTTGCCCGATTATGAACATAATATTAGTGAATTTGATTCGCAATATACGACTAGTTCTAATTACAATTTTGATGAAAGGCGACATAATATTGAACGTGGAATAAAAGATAATTTAAAATATATTGATGAAAAAACTGCTGCTAATAAAGATATCCACGGTATTGAACAATTTGAAGTTAGCAGTGAAAGCTTAAAAGACAATTTAAATAAAAACAAAGATGGTGTTATTAATAATTTCCAATCGAATTTAAATTATACAAAATTTAGAAATATAACTGCCGATGATAGTACGAATAAAAATCATGTTCGAAAAGAACTTGATTTAACATCTGGTCAAAATTTAGATTTTAATTCATCTTATAGAACGGAAATCTTAGATAATTTGCAGAAAGACTATAAAAACAGAATTCCAACAAGCGATGATGATCTAAACCTTGAGTTATCATCCTCAATTACGTTAGATCGTGGTGATGGTAGTTCTACAGTTGCAGCCATAGTTCCTGTCACAAAACAATTAGAACTAAGTAGTCCCGAATCCGTATTTCCAGAAATTTTGAAAACGTCACATACTCAAAATGAAACGGAAACTCAGAAACCTACATTAAGTAACAATATCGAATTAGATATTGGAAATAAACAAAATAAACTAAAATGGAAAACTACGAAACCCAATATTTTATATTTACTATCGACTGCAAATCCTTTGAAAACAACAAATGCTGGCCAAGAAGAAGAATTAGTTTATGTACCATATTCTAATGATGCCACAATAAATGTTTCAAAAAGAGGTTCTACGAAGTATACAGATACGATCAAGACGACGACAGAAAGTATTTTGTTAAATAAAAACGTTGTATCTAATAAGAATAGATCAATATTGTCTAATAAAATATTATTGACAGAAAAAGATAATATTTCTTCAGAACCAGCAGTTCAAGAAAATCAAATGATTCCTATTCAAGTGGTAGCTCCTACTAACTTATCGAGTACCACCGAAAACAAACATATTGAGAGCTCCACAGTGCCCTTAAAATATGATACTGTATTACCTCCCTTTGTAACTACTATTAAACCTAGCAAAGCTTTACCTAATCTTGATGATAAACAGACAACGAGCATGAACGATTCAGATATGTTAACATTATCTTCTACGGAAACATCCACATCTTCGATTAATCACATTAATGATAAAGAATCATCAACTTATACTACCTTAGATGAACATATAACAACCGAAGGAGAAGCAGAAAGTACAACCGAAATTGGTCAAAATTTAGAAATAACAACAGAAGATATTACTGCCACTATTGATATAGAATCAAACACGAGCACTACATTATCAGAAATAACCCAAGTTACTACGGAAGCGACCGATCTTACTACTAACGAAATGACAACTACAGAAAATGATAATACTGATCCATCACAAACAACTTTAAATGTAGACCCTACAAGATCAACAAGTCCAGATTTATGGGCATACATGAGGGGATCTTCTTCGACGGATTCCGAAGACTACACTGCATCTGCAAAATTTTCAACTGATGAACGGACGAGTAATGGCAGAAATATGAAAACTAGCAGCTCATCTCACCCAACAGCTACCCTTCACGATAGCACAAGTAGTTTAGCATTACAAGTAACTTTAACTACTCCTAATAGTTTAAATATAACGGAAACAGAGATAACTGAAACCGATAAAACTGAAACCACTGAAGCAATTATTAATACAAATACTGCTAGTACAATTGAACAGAGTGATTACATAACTACTGTTACCCAATCAACAAATGAAGTTATTTATAATAACTCTCCAACTGACTTAAATCACAGGCATGTATCTGAAAATGACAGTTATCAACATACAGCTTCATCTACTCAAAAACAACAGAAGCCAGATTACAATGATAGTACATCTGAAAGTACACCATTGATTATTCCATTAAATCCGGATCCAGATAATGCTGATGCAACAACAAATGATAGCAACATAGCACTAGAAGAAGAGGAAAAAGAAGAAAGCAATAGTGGAAAAATTGCAGCCATTGCTATTTCTTGTATCGGAGCTGTTTGCTTAATAATTTTGGCAACTTTATTGGTAAGATTATTTTAATTTTCAAATGGTCTTATAAATTATTGCTGATTTTTTTTATAAATATTTACAGTTTGTTATGAGAAAAAGACACAAGCGGTTTAATTATGGTCAAAGATGTACTCCTGTAAGTTTAGATGCTTACAGCGTGGACAACGTGTCTGTTTACAATAGCGTAAGAAGAAAGGCTGCATTGAGAGCTAGTAAGAGATCTTATGGAAATTTAGCATTTGATGATCCAGTAAGTTGAATTATATTTATATCCCAGCTTCAATTTTATCTGTAAACTTTTATTTTATAGTCTATAACATCAAATCCATTGAACTTCTCCGCGTTAGTCAAATTTTCTAGTTATAAAGATGCTATTTATAAAGAGTTCGAAGAAGTACCTCAGGTGACTGCCTCGACAAGTGAATTACCCGAGGGTTGCGAAACGAAAAATCGTTATGCAAATGTAATACCTTTACCAGAAACTCGAGTTTTTCTAAGTTCAATAGACGGTCAACCTAATAACGATTACATTAATGCAAATTACGTTACGGTAAGTGGTATGCATGATTTTATTTTTGAAAGTAATGCAAACTTTATTTTAGGGACCAAAGAGTTCGAAACGCTACTATATTGCGTGTCAAGCTCCGATTCAGAATACTGTAGACGATTTCTGGAAAATGGTTTGGGAACAACAGTCGAAAGTCATTATTATGTTAACTCATTTATTTGAAAATGGCAATGTAAGTGAGATACTTAATAGATTTTTGTTTTGATAGTAACACATTATTTATACATTATAGGAAAAGTGTGTTGATTATTTACCACCATCAGAAGTGTTAGATTGTCATAGATTATTTGGCGATTATAATGTAACGTTAAAAAAGAGAGAAGTAAAAGAAAAATATGTCATATCCAGTTTGCATTTAAAGGTAGGTAAATCTTTATTTTTGCCTTTTCTCCGTTTTAACATTGACTGCTTGTCTACTGTCCAGACGAATTCATATAATAAAAATAAGTACATAATTATGCATAAAAAATGAAATTATTTTTTTTAGAATATGGTATCTAATAGTTGGAGAGAAGTAACTCATTTATGGTATCTAGGTTGGCCAGAAAAAGGTGTTCCTTCTGAAGCTAATTCTCTAATAGCTTTTCTTATAGAAGCTAGAAGTTATAATAAGTCAGTGACTACTGTTGAAAATGGAAAGGTATGAAAATTTTACGGCACTTAATTATTTTTATTGCTCTTTTATTTTATTTTATTTAATATACTTGCACGGAATGTTGAATAATATATTACCTGTACCATTAACCTAACAAAAATTAGTGCTAACGTGCAATAAATCTGAACTATCACAAAAGAAATATTTGCATGGGAATCGTTGTATGTGCAACAAACAAATAAGGAAAAATGAATTATTTCCGTAATATACGTGAGAATTTTGACCGAGGTGTAGCCGAGTTTAAAAACACGCTTCCCGTTTGTTTGTTATTTTTCAAATTAATATTAATTGGAACAATTCAATTGCATCACAGACAATTAGTATTCGATACTTCTAACTCTGAACTCCTGATGGTAAATTCAGTTGCAGCATTCCCTTGAGAAAATTTTTTAATTAACTTTTTAAATTGTTTCGATCGAAAGATAGCTTGGATACAATTCAATAAATTAATCTTGATGTAGCAAAGTATATTTAATTCTTGAAATGCAAGATGGAGATGACACATCATAATATAATAATAATAATACAACATATTATTATGTTGTATTATAGGTATATAGATATTATGTTCTCTTTCTGGAAGATTTAATTTTTAAAAATTTAGGGTATTTTTAATCCCCTATAATTATTATTTAATGAATATAATAGAGTTTCTGCTTATATGATAGATCTTCTATTAATCCACGACATTTGAAAACGAACCGGATCCAAAATCGCATTAAAATTGAAATATTTGTGAAAATAATTTTGTAAAATTATGATGTTATAAACTTATAAACATTCTAAAGTAGGCAACACACATGACACATTAATCTGGTTTTGCATTCGATGCGCCACCTACATTGTTCGTATCGCGGATCGACTATAAAGATATCTCGAGATGAAGAAATTAAATTTTTTTAAATATATAAGTAAATATATGTAGGTACATAAATTTTTGCTTGTTGGTTTTGTATTTTATTGCCAAAATTTGTAAATTTGAAAATGAACTAATACGAATCATTGTTCAGCATAATTGCGCATTGTTTCACTAACTCTCTTTTAACTATATATTATTTACATTTAGGGGAGAGTGGGGGAATATCGACCACTTAAGCGCCATTAAGATTTCCAGTAGTAATCTTTGGAATTAGATGCTCAAAATGGTAAAATTGCTTGGTCACTTTATCTACTACGAGATTCTTATAGTAAAACGAACCTGTGATAATTAATCGGCTGAAACTCACGCTATATTATACTTATATTTATTAAAAATAAATGAATAAACATAAATTGATACAATTGTTTCGAAGGGATAAACCACTTCTTCTTCAAGTCCCCATTCAACATCAATAGGAACATTTTTTCCTTTATATAGGAAAAGAATAGATACCAACCGTGTTGAAATATACAGAGGGGCTTATGAAAGAGAGAAAGGTCGTAAACAAACAAGTCATTAGCCAATCTTATGGAATCTTAAACAACAGTGGTGAACTGATGTCTTGGAGTTCCAATTGTGAATTGGTCAAGTTTTGTCCGCTTAGTAACGCTTTCTTAATTTCAAGGCTTTCTAGTAAGGTTAATATGCGACCTTTACGTTCTGTATGTAACACCACGATGTTATCAGAATCTAAACCATGATTTGTTTCATGGCAATGTGTAGAAAACCCGGTACTCGTTCTATTATTGGCTAGATCTGCCTCATGTTCTTTGACCCGTGTGTAAATCGATCTTCCGCTTTGTCCAATATAAATGGCTTCGCATGTGTTGCAATGAAGTTGATATATCCCGCTATTTTTGAGTTTGTCTGTCTTCCCTTTCGTAGTGGCAAAAATGGATCCTAAGTTAACTTTGTTTACTTCTGTAATTCGGATATCTGACTTACGTAACTGTTTCATTATTTGCCCGCTAGTATATGAAACATAGTTTATAACTCCCCAATTGGGAGCCGGCTCTTCAATCTGGGTGGCAAGTGAAGCAGTAACCAGACTTCTTTCAATCAGTTTCTCTTTTTTCTTGATAAGGTTATCGACTAAGTCTGTGGGGTATCCATTTGCATCTGCTATCGACCGGATTGTATTTGCTTCTATTAGAAAATTTCTTTTTGACATGGGTATTTTAAAAAGTCGGTAAATCAAACTATGGAATGCGGCCATTTTTATTTTCCAAGATTGATTGGAACAATATGGAATGATAGTGTCGGTCGTGGTGGGTTTTATGTAAATTGATATGTCTAATCCTTCTTCCATCTTAGTTAAGGTGACGTCCAAGAAGTTTAATCTATTCTCTTTTTCCTCCTCCATCGTGAACTGGATTTTCTTATTTAGTGAATTAAGGAAAGTGAGGAATAGACATAGTTGGCGGGCAGAACCTTTCCATATGCAAAACACATCATCTACGTAACGACACCAAAATACTACGTATCTTAAAAGCCAAAGGTTGGAGGCGAATAACATTTCTTCAAAATTCTTCATGAATATTTCTGCGAAAATGGGAGCAGTAGGTACTCCCATTGATTGAAGAGCCGGCTCCCAATTGGGGAGTTATAAACCATGTTTCATATACTAGCGGGCAAATAATGAAACAGTTACGTAAGTCAGATATCCGAATTACAGAAGTAAACAAAGTTAACTTAGGATCCATTTTTGCCACTACGAAAGGGAAGACAGACAAACTCAAAAATAGCGGGATATATCAACTTCATTGCAACACATGCGAAGCTATTTATATTGGACAAAGCGGAAGATCGATTTACACACGGGTCAAAGAACATGAGGCAGATCTAGCCAATAATAGAACGAGTACCGGGTTTTCTACACATTGCCATGAAACAAATCATGGTTTAGATTCTGATAACATCGTGGTGTTACATACAGAACGTAAAGGTCGCATATTAACCTTACTAGAAAGCCTTGAAATTAAGAAAGCGTTACTAAGCGGACAAAACTTGACCAATTCACAATTGGAACTCCAAGACATCAGTTCACCACTGTTGTTTAAGATTCCATAAGATTGGCTAATGACTTGTTTGTTTACGACCTTTCTCTCTTTCATAAGCCCCTCTGTATATTTCAACACGGTTGGTATCTATTCTTTTCCTATATAAAGGAAAAAATGTTCCTATTGATGTTGAATGGGGACTTGAAGAAGAAGTGGTTTATCCCTTCGAAACAATTGTATCAATTTATGTTTATTCATTTATTTTTAATAAATATAAGTATAATATAGCGTGAGTTTCAGCCGATTAATTATCACAGGTTCGTTTTATAGTTATCATGCTCCGCACAAAAAGTGTTACTATCGATTTTATTAATTATTCTTATAGTAATTTTTCAAAAAAAACTAATGACTTTATTTTTACGGTACATTTTTAAAAAAAGAAAAAAAGTCGGGTAATTTCGACCATGGTGGAGGGAAAAATCAACCAACAGTAATATTTTGAAATAAATTTTATTTTAACATTTTAATGTTCATTTACTCTTACATAGATCACAACCATACCTATCAAGTGTAAATACTGTAATAGTATCTAATAGCTAAAGTATCTAGTGTAATATCGATGACTGGAGGGTAATATGGACCATCATGGTCGATTTTACCCGAACCTGTACATTTAAAGCGAAAAATACAGATTAAAATTGCACCAAATTAGATTCAAATTATGGAGAACTATCCACTGTATCCTAGCAATATAAAATTCAATACATTTAGAAAATATAAAACTGTCCCAGCCTTAATAAAAGCAGCACAACTTTAATAAAAAAAGTCTTAAAACCAGCAAAACTGACAGCATACACACATGAAGAGTGATAGCACCATACTAACTTTATAAATTAGGCATATACAAAACTATCTTTCGGCTGGTAGGTAAAGTTCGCTCGTATGGCGCCAAGTTTATGAGATTTGAAGCTGGTCGATTTTACCCGACGGTCGATATTCCCCCACTCTCCCCTATATCTTACACTTTGTAAAAGTAAATTTCAAGCACATCAACAATAAGATTGTTATAATAATAATTGCAAAAATTTCAGCTATTCTGATTTTACACATTTAAGGTCAAGAATTTAATGTAAACAAGTTGAAGGGTTTATACATCTTCAATTAGCATTCAGTTAGCATGGTACTGTGCTAACGAAAAATTAAATTTAATATCTTTAATCTTCAAATGAATTAATCTTGACTCCCATACGATTCAATATTTCAATAATGATTTGCAAGACAAAATAATTTTATAAATAGTGATTTACATTTATACAATTCCAAAATTTATCATGGCGTACATATTTACCTATGTACCTACTGTATACCTTTATTCAGAATGTTAAAATGGACGGTTATCTCCCACGGTGATTTAATGTCCTAAAAACTCCCTAGGGAATTAAAAACTTTCTTTCTTTATCTTACCTAAAATGTTAGTAGTTTGTTTGTTACTTAAGCGTCTATAACATTATGTCACTTGTTACTATATGAATTTCCTATTAATACAAACTATTTTTATTAATTTGAGACTTAATGCATCTACTGTACCAGTTTTCGGGTGTACATAATATAGGGTAGATTCGAATAAATCACCAATTTATATTTGTTGCATGGTAATAATTATTATCTTAATTATTAAAAGTAGAATTGATGTAAATTAATTATACATAATTTTATTTGCTATTAAATTATATGATAAACATTTAAAAATTAATTATTATTTTTGATTTTAGTCAACAGAATCTGAACAGAACAGAATAAATTCTGAACAAAATCCAGTAATTGTTCATTGTAGTCCTGGAACAGGAAGAACTGGAACCGTAATTGCATGTGATATTGCAATTCGGGAATTTGAATTAGCACGGCAGGTTGATATACCAAAAACAGTTTATCGCATCCGACGAGATCGAGCAAGTTCTGTACAAACCAAAGAACAATATGGATTTATATATGAGGTAATTCAGAATTTAATTTCAAATTAATAAGAAGGTATTAATGATATTTTTCTGCAATAGGTAATTACTTTATATGCAACAAAACTAACCGGAGGAGTGTTGGATTCATTATGAAGCTAGTGATTTTATTAATTGTGATGTAGAAAAACTAAGAACAAATTTATAAATTTAAGATTCTTTCTAATAATAATTAGTATAAATTCTAAAATTATATATACTGCAAGTTCGAATTACAGAGGGTATATTATGTACATAAGTATTTTTGTAAAATTATTATGATCAAGATTTTATAAATTCTTGTGAAGCTCTCTATTATAAATTTTTAAATTATATATTATAATTGGTACTGTTAGGAATTATTATAAACATTTATTATTCTAAGAAGTACGTCAATGAAAGAAAATTACTTTTTATTATTTTTTAAAACATTTCTGTTTTAATTTATAGATTTGAGTTTTGAGATTCACATTTGTTCCTAATTATTAATTTAAGTAATAAATGTAATGTATTGTATGAGAGACAGTTGAGCTATTGTAAATAATTATTATCAATAATAGAACGTCTATTATGTGAAACCGAATTTTATTTCAACATTTGAGTTTTTCATTAATTATTATTTTTAAATAAAATATTTTTTGTTTGAAGTTACTTTAAATATGTATCCATGGGGTATTGCCAAATTTAAGTTATATTTATAGTCTGATACATATAAATATTGACTGCATATTTACTCAAGTCAATCATCTAATCATATACTGACCAAGAAGTTTCTATAGTAATTGGAATGCATGACAACGTCGCCGTCGTGCTGAATAATTTTATTAGTCACCTTCGTAAGATTAGTTTGGTCGTTCAAGTAAATTACAATTTGAAATTTATGAAATTTCGTTATTTATATCAGTATTTTGAAAATGTCTACATATTTCCAATCAAAATAACAGAATTTTTGGAACCGACTTACCAAGTTCGTTATAACCATAAACTGCAGTACAATTACATAGTTTTTTAATTAATAATTTCAGCATTAATTTATTATTATCCATATATTATAATATCCGTATAATGAAAATAAGTACCTATGAAATAAATGAAATTGAATGAAAACCATACTGCACTCTAATTACGTAAGTAATGGTCAACAAGATATTCACCAAAAAATTATTTTTGTGACTTTTGACCCCGCGTAGAATTGTTAGCGGTACTCGGAATCATGGGGAACTTTCAGATCATATTTAGAACCACAAAAGCAAGGTTTCTACAAAAATTCAGCTTTCCGCCATTTATTTCCTAGAACCGCGTTTTTAATGTCGAATTTCCCGAGACTTTTAAGTAACTCTTGACTTGAATTTACAAGTATTTTATTTGCTTACTAGGACCGTATGATGAAATCACGTATCTATATAACGGTTCCATCGAGTTAACTGAAGTATATTACATTTCTCTGAACTATTTTTTTTCTGTGTGTAGGGGTCTCAGACATGTTTTGGAAACACCCACCTATGTAGGACAGGCGTACTGATTAACGGACGAGAATGGGTATTTTCAATGTGGTATGGTCGTTACCTTACTATTAATTTAATTTTTCAACAAATTTAATCATATTTATCATTCAATATTTTATTCTTTCTTTATTTCGAACCATCAATATAAAACCAAACAATAAATTTATATCAAACAAACTGAATAAAACTGTAAAAAAGTGGTGATCCAAAAGGAATTGAGACACTTTCCGTCAATTTTCAACGGATGTTTACCATTTTCAGCTGGCCTCTAAGTCTAGTTATGATGGACATTTATGCCAAATTTCAAGATAGTTGGTTGCGTGGTTCAACCTGTGCGATTTATACTATTTATTTTCATACTCTAACAACACACAGACACACTGACATACAGACGAACTTAGTAGTACTTAGTACTTGTTCACAATGTACCTATGACATAAGACGTACATAAGAATTAAAAATATAAAAACAAAGAAAAGTTTAATGGACTTAAGTAACATTAATCTTAAATTACACGACGCGCGACATAGACTGTTTTTTACATATAACAAAATAACTCCAGTAAGTATATTCAATATTTGATTAAAGTCTTATATTTGTATTTGTAATTCTTACGTTTTATGTATTTCTTAATTCTTATGTCTTATGCACATTGTAAACAAGCACTAGGTCTTTTTTTATCGGCAATAACATCAATTATTTTACCAATGTCTAAATTTCAGGCAACTTGATTTTCAATACAGAGCATTGCCAAATTGCTAAACCTTTTATGAGGAGGCTTCTTAAGTCTACTTCTACTTTTTAAAGTGACTTTCGATTAACTATGATTTTGAAAATGATCTTCTAGCAAATCTGAAGTTACAAATCACTAAAGAAAAAGTTATACTTTGGTACTGCTAAAATGGGAAATCATTGCATATTTATTTTTTGTTTGGTATTTAGTCAATTGAAAATATGGATAAATGCAAAAATTAAATACTAATAGGTACTAGAAACTAGATTATTTAATTTTAATCTTTAAAATGGTTTTAAATTTTTTTAAAACAATTAAGGAAGGTTGCAGCAGAATAGGGGCCCTTTTAGCCGGGCGCCCGCGTGCGTCGCACCTACCGCACCCCGGTAGTTCCGCCCTAACTGCTATTAATTGATACAAATATTTTGAAATTAATATATTATTATTAGATAGTGTTAGTATAAACATCGTAATACACTATGCATGCAACCCTAAAAGCTTACAACAATAGAGAGCTACAACTTCTTAGGGGCAGACCCAGATTGCAGCTTTCATCTCGAAGAAGATACAAAAATGAATTAACTGAAAAAATAACGAAAGAGATTATAATGATTATGATTATGAAACAGTTTAAAAAAAATTATTAATGCGCTAAGAGTCTATTAAAAACCTAATTTATTTCATTGCTGTTAAATTTTCAGAATAAATTTATAAATAAATTTATTTCGTATTGAAATTTTAGAAAATTTTCTGAGGATCTTCACCGCAACTATATTACCAAGACAAATGACGCCATCGGAAGTAATCCTAAACTTTTGTGGAAGTATGTTGATGAATGTAATGGGTCAAAGGCTATTCGTTGTGCATGTTCTTGGGTGGAAGAATAGCTAACTCTGGGGAGAAATACGTTGACTTGTTTGGATCTAATTTCTCGACAGTGTATTGTGCTGAAGACTCGGTCGATTATTATTATGAATTCTTCCGCAGGGTGAATTGTGATTCGTTGGACGGAACGATTGATGATGTTTTTCGGAAAATCTCCAGATTGCCTGATAGCTTTACTTCTGGACCTGTTGGTATTGCGCCGTTTTTCTGAGGAGATGTCGGAACAGCTTTGTGAATCTTAATGGTTGAACTTCAAGCATTCCCTATCTAGCGCAATTGTTCCTAATATTTTCCTTTAAAAAGAAGAATCATAGAAATATTGAAAATTTTAGGAAAATTTTCATTCAATCTAAGTTACTAACTCAAAATGCTGGATAAACTAACATCGTCATTATAAATTGCTGTTGGCAAACATATTATATCGGATAATCAGAATAATTTCTTCAAATCTCTTGTCTCTTGTTACTGCCATTTTATCAATTTGTGATTGCTGGTTTTTGCAACTGGATCTTGATAACCTGCAATCAAATTCCAAGCGGAGTAACATCGATGTCTTCAATTAGTATTATCATTAATCGTCTCTCTGAGGTGAATGATCTTGGGGTATTGCTTGACTCAGGTCTGACTTTCAAATATCATATTGAGTATATAAGCAAAAGTGCTTTTTGCACTATCGGTTTTATTTGTCGTCAAGGTAGGTACTTTACTGCTGACACAGTCAAGAGGCTTAATTTCTCACTTGTTAGACGAAAATTGGAATACGCATCGTGTATATGGTCGCCATATCAAGTCACATACGTCAGCAGACTTGAATTGGTAGAAATAAAGTTTTTCAGGTACTACCATTTTAAACTCGGAAACGCACCGGATGAATTCTCCTACAATTATTGCCTGGCTTTAAGTAATACTAAATCTTTGAAATACAGAAGACTGATAGCAGATCTTTGTTTTGTTCAGTGGTAGAATTAATTGTTTATATACTATACTAACATAATTTAGGTCTTAAGGCCTGTTAGTTTCAGGTTCTTGTGGTATAGACTGCCAGCTCTCGTTCTATATCTTTGGTGGCCTTCCAGGCAGTTGTTCGTTCTATCCTCTTCCTTTGTTGTCTCATCCATCTTGCTATGTATAAGTAATAACTGACATGTGCCTAGGATTACTTCGTTTCTTATCCTAACACTTATCCCTAGTGTTTTTTCCGTTATTGTGCGTACGGTTCTCATTTCGGCTGTTTGCAGTAGCCTTTTTGTTTTAGAGTTATTGGGACGTGTTTCCGCGGCATATGTCATTACCCGTCTTATTTGTTCATATTTGTTGCAACAATTTCATCCTTACAGCAGAATATATTCAGAAAGCAGAGAAAAGTATGCTCCCAGCACCAGACTGCGAACTACGGTATAGAAATGAAGAGAATGCGGAGATTGATAAACAGGTGTGTACTTGTGTACAGTACAATAGTAATAATAGTGTAGAAATATTTTTGCAATGTATTTAATAAGGGACATGTGATGAGGATGAGAGCAGATAACGAGGAAATAACAAGAAATATGGTGGCATGGAAACCCAATGAAAAACGATCCAGAGGAAAACTTAAGCTAAAGTGGAGCAATGAAGTGAAGAAAGATCTTGAGAAGATGGAATAATAAGGGTGGAGATAAAAGGTTATGGAACATGCAGCCTGAAGAAACGAGATGCGAAGACACACCGGAACCTATAATTAATTATAATACGAGGATTAATCCACCTCAATGAATGGATTTTGTAAGTCCGAAAGGACAGCTATATTCTAACTAGAATGTAATGCTATTAAATAAAAATTTAAAAGTTTGATTATGTGTATTGTAAATGCAGAAATTTTGACAGAAAACGTGCAGATATTATGTATGTAAAAATGGTATAATAAAATATTAATTTTAAATAATGATAAAGTTACTAAAATCACAAGCGATTTTATAAATTACTTTATTTACTACTTGATAGTTTTATAATGTGTATCATATTGTAGAAAAAAAGTTACGGATACTCACACCTGGACTTGGCTAGATTTTCAGAAAATATTCTATATTTTATTTAAACATTAATTGTAAGTTTTTAAAAAATAAACAGTTTTATGTTATAACATAAGCTTTCAGCAATGGTTAATTACTATATCCATATTTAACCTCCAATAGTTTTTATAAATTCACAATTATTAATATTATTGCACAGATATTAATAATTATTTATATATTTTATTTATACACTAGTTTTCAAATTTATGTATTTTATATTAAAAACATATGAAAATATCTGAAAAGAACCTAATCCTGGGGGGAATCGAAACATAGAGAAAAATAGATACTTGCTCAATTTTAACCTCCTTTTTTACCGTATTTCCTTTTCAACCTCCAAAACCTTGTTCTTATTTTAGACTAACACGTGAAAGGCTCTTCTCGTTAGAAACAATTGTGGTTATTTGTTATTTCCGTTACAATTTCTTGTGTATTGAAAAATACGACTATTCGGCTAAAAGTGACTGAATATCAGTCGATTATACATACTATATTAATTTGAAGTCTGAGTCAGTTTTCAATAACCTTGAATATAATAAAGCAGGGCTCGGAACTTTGTGCCCTAAAAAATAATGAAATATGTGCATTGTGCATACGTAGGCGCTAAAAAATAGAAAAATATGCGGTATAAATGCAATAAAAATTAGGATATAATATTATGCAAAATTTATAAAGACATTTTTCTTTAATTTTAAAATACCAAAAAACATACCAAATTTTTTTTAACAATTCCGAATTTTTAAAAAATAAAGACGAGTCAACCTGAATTCGTCAACGAAGACAGACGTGAGACTGCTTACGGATACTAACTAATGTTAATTACCATATATTCAAGACTAATTAAACTAATAACCTTAATTATAAGTGCAAGTGATAGTGCATATTATCGGAAGTGCATGTGCGACAGCTGCACAAATTTGACAATCTGCTCACCGCGGTGAGTAGATAAAAATACTAACAAAACTGAATAGACAATTAATAAATAAAATTACCAACAAAATTTATACAAATATGACCAACCCAAATAACCAATCACAAACCAAATCCTACTCAAACATCCTAATGAACGACTTCTTCCCGAAAAAAGAAAATGCCATGGTCATGCAAAAACAACAAAACTTAGAACTAACTGATCTATTCTAGCATTACAAACTGTAACAGATCTCAAAAATATAGTTGATGCCTACCCTATGAGCTTTAACAGAATAGTTATATATTTTAAAACAGAAGAAATTGCAACACAAATAACAAACGATCATAAATCTATAAAAATTGGCAATCTGGAGATACCAATAAGAAAATTAATATCAAACGCAAAACGAATGATCATACATGTACCAGCTTACATCCCACATGAAAAAATTAGCGAAATACTCAAAATAAATAAAATCGAAACCCTATCAGCAATAACACACATAAAAATCAGTAATAATCCCCTCATCTCACATATAAACAGTGGACGCAGACAAGTTTACATACTACCTAAAGATGAAGAAAAAATCCCAGATAGTTTAATCATTGATTACAATAATGAACAATGCAGAATATTCCTCACTTCCGAACAATGTGAAATATGTAAACGTTACGGCCACAACAAGGATTTGTTGTTGTAGAGATACTACAAAAGATCCCCTAATAGAAAAATACACTAACCTAAACTCAATAATTAGTCAACAAAAAAAACATCTCAAACAGAACAATCAAATAACAGCCAATTAAACACCCAATTAGCTGAAAATATGACAATAGAAATTCCAGAAACAACAAAAGAAATAACAATATAGACCACAAAACAACCCAGAAACCAATCAAAAACATAACAAAACCCAATATTCAGAAAATCAAAACAAAATAATCAATAAACGAACCATGCCATCAATGAACAATTGAAAAATTTTACGAAGAAACCAACAAATCCACTAACCCTCTCGAAACAGCAATACAATTTAACTCAGATATTGAAAAAACTAAAACCACACTAAAAGATCTCAAAATCCTTCTCCAAAGCAGCAAAATGAAAAACAGATTCACACGCATAGTAACAAAACTAGAAAAGGCTCAGAGAAAAGAACTTAGTGATACTTTTTTCTCATCATCAAGCCAAGACTGTTACTAACAAATCAAACTAAATAAATAAAAAAAAAAAACCTAAACAAACTAAAAAAAAAAAAATCAAGGCACAAAATAATAAATATGATAAAAAATAAACATATAGAAAATAACAAAATATCTATAATACAATGGAACTTAAATGGATATTACACCAGAATGCCCCAACTGCAAATATTAATAAATAACATAAAACCGCAAATACTATGCCTTCAAGAAACGCATATAAAAGAAAACAAACAAATTTCATTGAAAGGTTATCAAGAATATTCCAAACACAGACAAAATCGAGATTATGCCAGTGGAGGAGTTTGCACATTTATATCCAACAGCATCTACTCAGAAAAAATCAACTTGACAACAGAACTTGAAGCTGTTGCTGTCACAGTCTATCTACCCCAAAAAATACATATTTGTAACATATACCTACCACCGAACAAACCAGTAACATTAAATGAGATGCAAACTTTAATAGAACAACTTCCAAAACCACATTTAATAGCAGGAGATTTTAACGCACACAATAAGATATGGGGATTAAAATACACAGATAAACGAGGGAAAATCATTGAAGACCTACTACTACAATCAGACACATTAATAATACTGAATCAAAAACAACCTACTCACTTCAATTGTTCAAACAACACATTCAGTAACATCGATCTTACTCTCACAACATCGCATTTAGCACCTATCGTAACATGGAACACATTAGAACAACTCTACGACAGTGATCACTATCCAATATCGATTAACATCACACAAAAAATGGAATCCAGCCCAGCTACAACAATAAATAAATGGAAACTGGAAACTGCAGACTGGACAAAATATACTGAACTCACTACACTACAAACACCCCTAGATCCATATGAAGATAAAAATATTAATAACACAGTCTCGAAATTAGTTACAATTATAAATACAGCAGCAAACGAAACAATAACAAAAATTAAAAAAAGCTGTTCTAAAAAACGAATAGTTACCTGGTGGAATGATCAATGCAAAGAAACCTTAAAAAACAGTCATCATGCTTTCAATAGATATAAAAAAACAGGAACAATTAACGATCTAATAGAATTTAAAAAAAGAAGAGCAATTGCAAGAAAAACAATTAAAACACGCAAAACTGAATCATGGAAACAGTTTGTACAATCAATTAATACAAACACCACAAGTCAAGAAATGTGGAATAAAATAAAAGCGATTAAAGGAAATAACAAACAATTCAATATCCCTGCACTAAAAATCAACAATGATATCATTACAAAAAAACAAGACATTGCTAACATAATTGCAAAATGTTTAGAAAAAACCTATTCAAATGAAACATATGATAAAGAATTTATAAAATATAAGAAAAATACTGAAGACAATTTTAAAACCAACTACCCCGAAACACAAGACCCAATAAACAATCTAATCACCATAAAAGAAATGGAAGAAAACATGAATAAAAGCAAAAACACTAGCCCAGGTCCAGACAACATTCCATATGAATTGATTAAACATTTATCCCAATCTGCAAAACAATCACTCCTAAATATATATAACTACATATGGAAAGAAAATGAATACCCTGACATGTGGAGGGAAGTAACGGTTATACCAATACTAAAACCCGAAAAAATCTCAACAAATCCACTCAACTATAGACCCATTGCACTAGCATCATGCCTCGCCAAACTATTAGAAAAAATAGTTAACAACAGACTAATGTGGAAATTAGAAACAAATTACATGCTCACGAAAAATCAATCAGGATTTAGAAAACGCCATAACACAACAGATCAAATTCTGAACATAGAATCTGAGATGCATGAAACAATCTTAAACAAAGAACACATGATAGCAATTTTTCTAGACATAGAAAAAGCTTTTGATAAAACATGGAGACATCTTATAATAAGACAAATCATAGATTGGAAGATAACGGGCAATATACTAAACTTTATCAAAAACAT
Source organism: Cantharis flavilabris (assembly GCA_949152465.1). NCBI lineage: Eukaryota > Metazoa > Arthropoda > Insecta > Coleoptera > Cantharidae > Cantharis > Cantharis flavilabris. The sequence goes on along the minus strand of OX424436.1, from coordinate 20,601,061 downwards.
ACTAACCAAAAGAGTTTTTAGAGTCAAAATACAAGATATATACTCAAATATAACTGAAATGGAAAACAGCATTCCACAAGGATCACCAATAAGTGCGACACTCTTTCTAATAGCAATAAATACCATACAACAACAAATCAAAGCCCCTATCAAAATCTCTCTATTTGCAGATGACATTGCCATATATTATAGAAATCAAAATCTCAATACCATTCAAGAAATAATGCAACATGCTATCAACAAAATAGAAAATTGGTCCAAATTAACAGGATTCAAAATATCACATGAAAAAACAAAAGCTGTACATTTCACAAGACTTAAAAAATACAATAACCAACATCCTCAAATCAAAATTAATGGAAATAATATAGAATACATCAGGTCAATTAAATATCTAGGAATAATATTTGATAACAAATTAAATTGGAAAGATCACATAAATTACCTCAAAACAAGAACAACCCAACCACTCAACATTCTTAAAATCATATCTAATAACAAATGGGGAGCAATGCGTGATACATTAATGACAGTCTACAAATCCACCATTAGATCAAAACTAGATTATGGATCCATTATCTATTCATCAGCACACGAAAAATTATTAAACAAAATTGAACCAATACAAAATGCATCATTACGTATGGTACAAGGAGCATTTTGAACAACACCAATAGAAAGCCTACGATGCGAATCATCAGTACCTTCCCTAAAAACACGCAGAAATATCTTAACAACAAAATATGCACTAAAGATAATAACAAATCCATCCCACACCTCCTTTTCCAATGTATTATCCCACAGAAACACACTCAGATACAACCAATCCTGTAAATTCTCTAGACCATTCCACATAAGATTCAATGATATCCTTAAAAACAATCACTATCAACTACCAAAAATAAAACAAATAAAAAAAGAAAAAATAGAACCATGGACTACAACAGAAATAAAAATCAATTCAGAACTAAAAAAACACAAGAAATGTAACACCAACCAACTTACATACCGCCACGAATACAACACGTTACTAGAATTATACCAGGGATTCGAACATCTATACACGGATGCCTCGAAACAAAATGAGCTTGTGGGATGTGCATTTATGCATAGAAACACAACCAAACAGTATCGCTTGCCAAATGAAAGCTCAATATATACAGCAGAAGCAACAGCTATCCATCAAGCTCTTAAATATATAATCAACCAAAAAGAAAAAAGCTTCTTAATAATAACTGATTCATATAGTGTACTAGAATCCATACAAAACAACAAAAACAACAACCCATTAGCAACAAAAATATCTAACATATATAATCTAATAAAACGAAATCAAAAAGACCTAGTTTCATGTGGGTACCATCACATATAGGTATACCGGGAAATGAAAAAATAGATACCATAGCCAAAGAAGCAATCAACAATAATAACGCTACAATCAAAACAACTATATATAGCAATGACATATTCAATATAATAAAAACAAAAATACTCAATAAATGGCAAGAACATTGGAAAGAAACCAATCAAAAATTATACCAAATAAAAAAGAACATCAAGCCTTGGACAAACACACAAAAATTAAACAGAACACTGGAAACTATCCTCACCAGACTCAGACTTGGACACACTGCAATCACTCACCTCCATAAAATAAAAAAAGAAATACCACCCCAATGTATAATATGTAAAACAGAACAAACTGTAAAACACATAATAAAAGATTTCCCAATATATAATCAAGAACGAGAAGAAAGTGGAATCCACAAACACCTTGGAGAAGCTCTCAATCCAGAAAAAGACCATATATACAACACAATCAATTACTTGCAAAAAATAAAAATCATCCACCAAATATAAAATAAAAATGTATACTTCACAATGTATTGTAAGTGCTAATAACCGAGCTGTTGATGCACTCAAAATTTCAAATAAAAAAAAAAAAAAAAAAATAAAGAAATTAAAAATTTTGATCTAAGCATAGTTGAAGCGATAAAGGAATGTATTTAAAGAACATTCATACCAAATTTCAAATCAATCGGTTCATTAGAACTTGAGATATTATGCACGCCTTTTCTTTTTAGACCTCCCACTTTTCCAGCTCATAATTTTGTGAATTTTGAGTTTTTTTTTCGGTTAATATTTTATATAATCCCAAAATATCAATAAATAAATGATAAAAAAAATAGATAGTAAGAACTTTTTTTTCGTTTGTACAGAGCTTCAAAATCCGCCAGGAATTCATGCTTTTAGACTAGAATACCCCTTTAAATCAACAAAATATGCAATAATATGTTCTTAAACCTAAAATATGCCAGTTTGTCCAAAAAGTAACGAAATATTCAAAATTATGCGAAAAAAACTTTTATATTAGACATGTAGGTAATATCAATATAATATGAAACGAATTTGTGTCAAATTAGAATTACAATATGCACTTTTCAAACAAATATCCAAAAGTCTAATGTTCCGAGCCCTGATGATAAGGCACTCGTGGCTGGTTTATATTAGGTATTCGCGAATTTTCTAAATTGTTAGGTGTATAGTTTGTTCAGTTTAGGTTAGAATGTCTGTTTTGATTTTATTATAATTATTTTAGTCCAGGCGTTTTAGACTTTTGCTGCCAAATTCGTGCCCTACAAAAAATTTTTTAGTTTATTGTGTTTTCGCACCATAATTTCTCAATTATCTTGCTTTTTATGTCTTAGAATGAAAATTAACTATTGGTGTTATTGGGCTCGGTAATCTTTATTCTCTATCAGAGACATTTTATTTACATCTATTTACAATGAATAAGTCAAAAAATGCATTCATTTCCGTGCCACCTTACAGATAGAATACTTTACGCGCTTTTATTTACATGATTTCTCCAAGAGGCAAAATCCATACCGGATCTTAAATTAGTCAAGACTTCCGACTCCTTCGGTATGTGAAACTTTATCGTCCAATGAGAAATCGTTGCCATTGCTTTTATTCTGATAAGAGTCTGTATCGTCCATTTTGTCCTTCCTAGCAATTATAGGTGCGGAATTCCAGCAGGAGTGACTGTTGCATAGGCAACAAACTGTTGAAGAATTCAATCCTACTTTTCTACAGTTACATTTTTCTAAACGGAACTAAATGCATTTTTTACTTAGTCCGCATCGTATCTCTAAAACGGTTAGGAGTACGGAAAATTTGTATAAGACCATTAAGATAGAGAATTTACAGATGTACCTCTTTTGTAACAGGTGTTGTTACCATTTGGGCCATAAAAACTGAGATAATCCCGATTCTGCAGTTTCCGCGATCTTCCGACGCGATTTTCACGAATTCCTCCAGGTGTATCGTGGCGTAACTACTAAGTGTTATTCAAGACGTCCAAATAAACACAATAAAAAATAATTTTTTCGTAGGGCACGAATTTAGCACAGAAGTCAATTTTATAGCTAAAACACCTGGATTATTTATTGTTATTAGCACTTGTTCAGATTTAGTATTATTTTACTATGTATAAAAGAATTCTGACCGGACCTCGTATGATTATTTGTTTGTCATAATATCGGCGCAGCGCATGCTCGTCTTAGGTAGTACTTCACTCTACCTTCAAGTGTATGGACGCTTGAAGACAATATTGTAATAAAAGTTTCTTTTCTGTGTATATAATATCATTAAAATAAATACTTATTTTAATCACAAGTGCCTAGCCTATTTCATCATACAGTCCACTGAAAATTATTACCATTTGGGGTGCAATCCAAACAGCACTTGTATTTTTATTTTTTATTATAATTTGTAATTTTAATCGATCACCAATTCATTTCGGAGTACATAAACATATATCTGTTTTAGTCAAACATTCTTACTGTTCTGTATACTAGTATATTTAACAAAAATAAACAGAACTTGACAATATAGAATCTTCCGAACCGTCAACTGAAAAACACATACATAGAAAATTGCCACTAAAAAATGACTTTCATAGCAGCTTTTGTTGAACTGAGTTCGTCTGAGAGTAAAACATACGTTTTAAGGTATCACCAAAGCTTTACAGTTTGAAATTGGATTCTACACATTTTTATTAAACAATCCTGAAAAAATCAACTGGTTATCAATAAATTTTTCAAAGTTATGTAATTTTTACATATTTCTATTGGTAGAGACACCCTTAAGGTCGCAAAATTTTTGTCGGACAATTTTGTTCTCGCGCGTTACATGTATTTTTCGTGCAATTATATTTTATAAAAGTACAGTATCTATAAATTTTTTATGCAATACCAAATTGACGACTTTCGGAAAAATTGCTGAGGAAACTCCGCGATTGCGAAAATTTTCAAAGAGGGAAAAGATGGTAGACTAGACGTAATTAACCCACACAAGAAATTATAAGCGGTTATGTATGAATTGAACTAAGTATATTATGTCGGCGGGCACCCAGACTATAAGATTAGTTGGGGTATTTGGGCCATGGTATTACAACGTGAGCGAGTAGATTATACTTTGTGGTTACCTGAAAACCACTAATAAGTTATATTAATATCTAAAATATTTTTTTACATACAATAGGTACAATAAACAGTCTTCAAATAAGTCCAGGGAAATTAGACTTTTCCTAGGAAATAAGTGGCGGAAAGCTGAATTTTTGCAGAAATGTTGTTCTTGTGGTTCTAAATAAGAACTGAAAGTTCCCCATCTATCCGAGTGCCGCTAAAAACCTATGTGCTGTAAAAACCTATTTTTACAACATTTGACCCCACGTAGAATTGTTAGCGACACTCGGATCTATGGGGAACTTTCAGTTCTTATTTAGAACCACAAAAAACAACGTTTTTACAAAAATTCAGCTTTCCGCCACTAATAAAAAAAGTCTGATGAGCCCAGATACCCCTAGAAATTGGGGTAACTGGACAATACGAGCCTTGGTTTCATATAAACAATTATTGTTATTTGAAGTGGGGTATGTGGACCTGTTGGCAAACATGTAAACTTCATACAAAAACTTCCACATAGCATTTAAATCACGGTTGTTGACGATGTAATTCCTAAGTAATGACTCAGACCTGTACTCGGGAAATACTCAGATATTATTCAAGCCCTTGTGCTATTTCAAGCGAATATTTTGTGCACGTGTGTATCTATTACGGCAAACGTACGTAATAAATAAAAACAAAGTACTTAAAGTGCTTGGAGTAACTGGGTCCCAGGCGGCCTAGATACCCCAATTACCTGGCCCACTTACTCAATTTTTAAAAATTTAGGGGGGTAACTGGGCCACCCACTCAAACTTATAATCTAATGGAGAACACGTCTGGACAACAATATACTAAGGTTATGTTATGTTTATAATTTATGTTAAATAAACTGTGTCATTGATAATACTTAAAGTAAACCTGTAGTTATGTTATAAAGATCAGGATTACACACGTTGCTATGAAAATTTTACACTATAAAATTTAAAAAACTGTTACATGAAAGTAACAACAATCAGAGACACGAGCCTAATTGTTATAGTGAGATGAAATTGTTCTTCAGTGCTGACAACCGCTTCAAGTAAAATTACCCACACAAGATTTACCGAAACAACCATGGCCCAGTTACCCCCAGGGTCCAGATACCCCATCTGACCTTATGTGTATAATTTGATATTACTCGTATAATAACTTGACATTTGCTTATTTGATTTCATGGATGCCGACCAGGTTCCAAAATCTGTATTTTTACCTATTTTATGAATATTTTAGTGCATAGTTTTATAGTAATGCATACAACTTTTTACTTTTACTGGAATTAATATAATATTATAAGATAATAAATTTCTTGAAGAAAAATTTAAAATAGACCATATTATCGTTGATTAGTTTAGAATAACATTTCTTGTTAAAATATGAATTATAACCATAAAGTTAAATTAACATCGGAAAATTATTTTCACTTACGTTGAACTCGCATAATTCATACCTATGGTCTATCTAAAACTAAAGCCAATATACGTCAGACTTTGCGATTATAAAGTGCTATAAACAGTGTATGAACCTTAGGTATGAACCGGACACCGTTACTTCGGCGATTCCAGTTCGGCACCGTCATTTCGGCAATTCTCATTCGGCGACAGAAAATTCGACTACGTCGATTCGGCAACAGAAAATTTATTTAAGTGTTAAAATTTATTAAAAATATTAATAAAATTTATTTTTTATTTTTATCATAATATTTAATTTATAATATTTAATTATTGCTTAAAAAGTATGTATAATTATGATACCTGTGATGTATATAAAACTAAATATTTAATTTAAAAATAAAAAATAAATTTTTTTAATATTCTTAATAAATTTTAACACTTAAATAAATTTTCCGTCGCCGAATCGACGTAGTCGAATTTTCTGTCGGCGAATGAGAATCGCCGAATTGACCGTCGCCGAATATACTTTGTCGAATCGCTTTCGCCGAACTGCGGTCGCCGAAACGACGTGTACCGGTATGAACACTGTACATACAGTGTTGTGTGTTGTGTGTTGCGATGACAGTTCAGCATACAGTGACTCAAGAAAGTCTCCGTATGATTCAGTATTTCCCTATATTATCCATGCAAATGGCATCGTATAGAATGTCTTAGAAATATAACTGAAAAATTACTGAAAAAAAACTGAAAAAAAGTCTTCGTACGATGCAATTTACATTGACAACATAGGAAAATATTGAATCGTACGGAGACTTTTTTGAGCCACTGTAAGTCTCACTTTATAATCACATTTTTGACAACGCTGGTTTAATGTGACCTCATCAATGCTAATGACGTGTATTGGTTTTGGTTTTTGATAGACCATATTATAATTATTTTGTGTTAAAACTTGAAACTGTATTAATGATTCTTAGATAACATATCTTTCGTTAGAGTATATATTATGATAATCTATAATATGATTTACAATAATTGTTTAAGTAAGACTAATTGAATAAACCAGTATATCCAGACAATAGCAGAATTATCAGGCTTGCTATTTCAATAACATATTTACAGCGAAAACTTTGTTTGAATACTTTATTTAACAAATAAACAAAAATAATTTCCTTATAATAATCTAGTACAGTATTCCTAGTATATTATGATTCTATTATATTATTTTCATGGAATGTAACCGTTGGCTGGTGGTTACAGCGTTGGTTTGCTATGCTAATGCCATAGTAGTGGCTCTAAATCCTACACAAAAGCATGAAAACTGTTCTGAACATGTTTCCCTCACAAAATGCTGAGAACATCTTTGAGGTTATAAATGCATATAATATAAATAAGTGTCCTCTGCAGGACCTGTATGTTCCTTGTTCCTGAATTCAAAGGAACCACTCGAGTAAATTATATAATATAATATAGAATTATATTTTATAAACTACAAATTTTGTTAACCAGTAAAATTAATATTTTATTAAAATTTTAAACTTAACTCCTAAAATAAATAATAAAAAGTTAATAGTAAAAAAAAGTATAAATTGAGAGCAATACGTTTGTTTCCATCGTCATATACTGTAATAAACAAAAATGTTTTTTATTATATTTGCTAACCATCTAGCCAATGTATTCAAACCATTTCCAACTGAAGATCTTGAGGAAGACTCTAAAATTACTGAATTTCTCGAAGTCCCGTTTCAAACGGATTTACCAATAAAGAAGATCAAGAAGAGTGAAATTTCTACACTTATCAAGCAAGAACTAAAAAATGTAAAAAAATCTCCAGGTTTTGATTTGATAACCGCAAAAATCCTGAAAGAATCACCAGAATATATCAGCATTGTTCTCAATGTCAGAGAACGTTGCGTGGCGTAACTTTCAAGCGTATACATCTTAATTAAAAGTAAAAAAAAAAGTTTCGCGGCGCTCGATTTTTAGAAGATTGCATGATTTTCAAGCTAATAGTCCTGAACTAAAAAAAAACTTTGACTTTCGTGTCTAAAATCGGTAACGAAACAGCTAACTTTTGTTTATAGTCCCGGAGCCCTGAGCCTTTTTGACAAACAATTAATACCCGCTAATTTTTTGTAAGCGGCTTCATTTTACCGAGACGCCCAAGTTTTTTCTCTGCAAAAATTATGGAAACAGGTAGCTATCTGAGAGATTTAGCTCAAAAATTAACTGGTATTAATCAATTTTTTATAATCACCAAATCTACGTGGTTGGCACTTGCTCACTCTGTTAGCTACCAGTTTCGATCATTTTCGCAAAAACAAAAGTTGGGCATCAAAAGTTGAAACAAGGTTTTATACAACAATTTTCGAGTGCAGGACTAGGAAAACCAACTAATATATGTATTTGTAGGACAATGTGACTATTTAATTATGCTAAGTTTTACCAATCTATAATAAAAAAATTAGCAGGGTATTAATCATTTTTTATTACCGAGTTATTTCTACATACATTTGAGGGGGAAGACATTTTTGATCATATCATTTTTTTTTGGTAAGACAAATGTCCAAAAAAATAAAATAATCTCAACATTTAGATAAAAAATTAACTGGTATTAATCAATTTTTCTTAATCACCAAATCAACATGTTTTACACCTGCGCACTCAGATAATAGCTACCTGTTTCCATAACTTTCGCAGAGGAAAAACTTGGGCGTCTCGGTAAAATGAAACCGCTTACGAAAAATTAGCCGGGTATTAATTGTTTGTCGAAAAGGCACAGGGCTCCCGGACATTAGTTTGGATAAAAAGATGAATATGTGCTATTGATCACTGTATTATAGAAAATTTAATTCTTTACAAATTGTCACTTTACAATATTTTGCCGTAGTACTTACCGTATTTTCGGCGTTTTCAATTCAACGATTCTATATTTTCTTTTATGCTTTTTTTTGGGATATACATATGTGGATACACATACACATCCATTGTTCATCTTGAGTTAGATAAAAGCTTTAAATAATAATAAGTCGGTAAGTACATAAAAACGCTTGAGTTGCAATAAACTATACTAGTTTTTATTCAATTTAAATTTTTATTTGAATAATTTATTTTTCAGCATGTAATTGTATTTGTGTAGGATACAGTATACTCACATGTTTGTTAAAAATCTACATAGATCACGAATCTTTCTATCTGATTGTTTGTTACTATAATATAGTAGAGTACATAGTAGTAAAATATATATATTATATAGGTACTATAATAAAATAATATGATTGCTTTACTAAAAAAATATCTTAGAAAATTTATTTTCGCTTCTTCATCATCACTATGAAAAAGAAAATAAAATGATACGCGATAATTCAAGATATAGAAATGCATATTTTATGTACATACTTAATAATATAATGAAAATAAAAATACAATTAGTATAAAATTATGTGCACTTATTTACTACAAATTTATAATGGATTTTAAGCACTTCGGGTCAATGGTAAATATTAAATTATATTTTATAACGTCACTAATTACAATAGGTGGGTAACAAGTGTAAAAATTAACACTTATGTATGCTAACACTTGTTATTAAACTATAAAACAAATTTACTACTTTAAATAATGGGTTTCTTAAATAAAGTTAATTAAATAACGTCCTATTATATTGAGTCAAAATTACAAAAATGTATAGACATGGTAACTTACCAAAGATTTACGTAACCGTTACAATATTATGTAGATAAATTTTTCTAATTTCAATTTCCCAATGTAAGTTATAAGCTCACAAAAAGTGGGTTTCTTGAGGAAATCATATTTTTAATTTTTTTTCAAAATGTTTTTATTTTTTATATTTTTGAAAAACATTTCGAGAATAACATTAGATTTTTATTTCAAAAACTTAAAATGCCGCTATCGAGCGTTAGAACTTATTTTGGGTAAAAAACTGATAGATATGTAATCTTCAATAAATTTTAAGACATTTACAAATTTGTTGTTAGAAAATGAAATACAGTGAAACTTCCCTAACTCAAACTGCTCTAACTCGAATTATTCTATAAATCGAATTTTTTTTAAATATATAATTACAAAATTGTATGTGATAATTTTCATTCTAGGAATAATAAATCCCCGGGTAAATAGGGGTAGGGGAGAGTGTTCCACAGTGAAACATGTTCCACAGTGAAACATCCCTGTTTAAAAAAAAAACTACTAAACATACAACTACTGCTTTTTCGTGAGTAAAAGTTGACTAACATTCTCAGGCTTTAAAGGATAGAAAGTCAATTTATCTAACGCAGTTTTGTCGGTATTACAGGTCAGTTAACAAAAACAGACAAAAGTTAATATACTCTATCACTTCAACAGCTTATTTTAAGTTTGAACGTAAATTTTATTATTTAATTATTATTGCGACAGAAAGCCCTGGTCTTGTATAATGTAAGTACTCTTTTAAATAGCTTTAATAGTTCTTGTTTAGTTGCAACGAATTTTTTCTCTCTAAGGTTATATATGGGTTACAGTAAAACAGTCATGTTTCACTGTGGATATTTTAATAGTAGCATTAAAATGATCTTGCCAAAACCAATTAAGGGTGCAAAAACAAAGTGGCAGGTAGATTTGCTTTTATTTGAAATCCTCTTTAACAGCATTGAACTGCGTTAAATGATCTAGATTTTATTCTTATTATTTTTATTGTTTAGAATACCTATGATGCATTATATATGCATTGTTTGATATTGTTTTCTTTTGTTTATTACAAATTTTAAATTCTAAGTTCTTTGCAAATAAACGATAATCGATTTTCCTACTTTTTAAATGTTGTTTCATAGCACCCCACTAGTGTTGCACAGTGAAACAAAAAACTTAGTTTAAAAAAATAATAATATTACCAAAATTATCGCATTTTTTAAAAATTTTTCATAATCTGATTGAAGTCTAATGTATACTTGTCCGAATTATTGACCCAAACCTCGTGTTTTAGGGTATGCCTAGGTTTTGCAAATAAAAAATAAAAAAATTTTTCACTGTGGAACACTATCCCCTAATATGGCAACTTGTTTTTTAAACACGTCTAACTTTGTCTCTATGACTTGCACAGACTTAAAGTTGGTGGCATACTACAGCTCAGATATTGAGCATTTTGCCGAAAATCATTTACTCTGATATACCTATCGAAATAATGTGAAATAGCAGTTTTAGTCGATGTACCCATATTGCCATATTCTCCAAACCTAGGGGTAATATGGCAACATGGCAACAATAACAAGAAAATGAACCCAAAATAAAAATTTTAAGCAAATTTGTGGTATGTAGTATGCATTTATAGATAAAATTTAATGAAAATTTAAATGAACAACACTATACTTATATTTATTATAAATCAAAAATAACATTGCAACGCAGTGCTAACATTGTGAAGCATATTACCCCATACGGTACTTCATGACTTATAACGATTCTACGAAATTTTTGCGTACATATCGTCTGTGTATTTTATGAAAAATGTAAGGTTATAAATCGTATTTGATGACGGAACATTAACAACGGTGTAAATTTTACATGAATAGGTACATATTTACAAAGACATTAATAAAGTTTAAAAAAAATGTATTAACTTAGTTGGCAGTAAAATGTTGATTTCAACCACAAAAGCAAAAACTTTTGATTTCAACAAAGTTTAAACACCATGACGAGTGTTTACGTCCAAGTTTCACTCACTTCTGTGCTATTTAGTAGAACTACACAAGAAATACCGAAGTGTGGCATATTACCCAGCGCAGCATATTCACCCAATTTACTAGGTTTGTCAGATATTTATGTTACGTGTAATTCTATCTCCATAACTTGAAGTTTCTCTAATTCGAACTTTTTTGGTGGTCTCTTGAGATGCGAGTTAGGGAAGTTTGACTTTACTTCTATAGATAAGAACTATCCAAGTTGGAACAATATAATATTGCCTTAAAAAATTGTACAAAAAATAGGAGAGCAATAATTCAAGTCAAACAATCACATTTATACAAATGAGACATACTACTTTTTTTCAAAATCATAATTAAATACAACCAAATAATTAAATAATGTGAAATATTTTAAAGTTTTAAAACTATTAAAAATTTGCTAAAAACATCTATGGTACAGTCTTATGTTTTCGTAAAACAAAAATATAAAATATGAATGGAATTATTTCCTTGATTTGGTTATTGATTTTTTATATCTTTTATAACTAGTAAATTTTACCAAAATTATTAGTACTAATCATCACAAACAAAAAATATTAAGAAAAAATCGTTAAGAAATTTTTCTGTTAAAATTAAAAAGCTACTGACTAATGCCCGATTTCTTCACCTTGAAATGTCTATCGGATTATGAATCCGTCCGACAAACTAATCAAGTAACCAATCAAATTTTTGCTTTGTTATTTTGAATTGCCTGATTGGTCACTTGATTAATTTGTTGGGCGGATTCGTTACCCGATGAAGAAATCTTCGGTGAAGAAATCGGGCATTAGCAAGTTTAAATTTTTGATTTTATTATAACTGCTTATTTGTATAACTGTCTACTTGCCAACTCAAATATCAGTCAGTTTAAATGTAAATAACAATATTTTTAAAAAAATTTGTATTCTGAATTTTGTGTATAACTCAAAAACGATTAGTAGATAGTACATAATTTTGGTAAAATTTAAGTCATTTTCAAAACATCTACAAAGTAATGAAGATCGTAATACTCCTAATATTTTGTTAGAACAGTAAAACTAATCTGTTTTTATCAAAAAAGCTGTGCTATAGTTATTTTCCGGAAAGGCCGGGTAAGCATGGGGAAATGGCCCTTACACCGATTTGGCTAATTTTTTTCTCTGAGGTTTCTCTCTAAGCAACATTACATTTTCCAAAATATTAGATCCTAAATATTGATAGTTTCTTAGAAAAAATTTTTTTTCGAAATTTAGTAAAGAATTTTTTTCTCAGGAAGGATTATTGCAAATTGAATGATATTGGAATATGTTATAGAGGTACTAAAGACCTATAAGTGGAAATTTTTTGGTGATTTTAGCTAAACATAAAACGTGGAAAAAACGGAAAAAAATTTTCAAAAATTAAAAAAATTAAATTTTGGCCTTACAACAATCACCAAATTTTTGTCAAATATTCCTTATATAAAAAAATATAAGGGTAAAAGGAATATTTAAATTTCAAGAAATTCAAAAATTTTTAAAAACTTTTTTAGTTGACCTTTAGAAACTACAGTGAATTATAGTTGAGATATTGATCATAAAAATCTACACAGTAGATTGAAATTCTAAATAAACAAAATTGTAGCAAGACATCGGCAGATAGGACCGTCTCAGGAATCAATGACGAATGAAATAATAGCAAGAAAAACTCAATTAAATTTAAAAAAAGCTTTAACGAATTACATGTTTCGATCTTATTCGCGGTGTTATCCACGTGGATATCGTGGATAACGTGGATAACGTGGATAACACCGCGAATAATGAGTTTTTCTTGCTATTATTTCATTCGTCATTGATTCCTGAGACAGTCCTGTCTGCCGATGTCTTGCTACGATTTTGTTTATTTAGAATTTCAATCTACTGTGTAGATATTTATGATCAATATCTCAACTATAATTCACGGTAATTCCTTATATATGTCTATATAACATATATTTCTTTTAAATTTTTAAGAAGGGTATAACATATTCATATTTATAAAAGTTGTTGTCTAGATGCACCGACCAGCATCGAGCGTAACGGGACATCCATAAACTACGAGAGTCGTTTAGGGGGAATCTTACCCAATCTCACGTGGGGAAGAGGAGGAGTTTTGGAAAATATCACGTAATTTTTTTATATCCCCAAGAAACTGTAAAATTGCGAGAGAACTGGGTTAAATTAAGTAAAACAAACAATCTCACGTAAGATTAGAGGGGGATCGTTCTAATTCTCACGACATCTTTTACCAGAGGGGAAAGGGTAGTTTTTTATGTTTTTTATTAATATTGAGGTCATACGATCAAGAACTTCAGTAATGATGGTTTTGTCAGACTGTAATCTTTTTCTACCTTTTGAAAGGGTAGAGCTCTGGTTTCAAGAGATATACTAGATTTCCCGGAAATGACCGAAACCGAGTTAAAAATGTTTTTACAAGTACTTACCAATACAGTCAATGTATATCCTATTTGGCTGAAATCATTAAAGGGCCATTTACACTATACGATTTAGCCTAGGATTTTTCGTACGAGTTGTCGTAAGCAGATATGTTACCGTTTACATTTTACGGTTAGTCGCAAGGAAAAACTCGAATCTGAACTCATAACAAAATCTTAATCTACTCCTATGATTAGGGAGGTGTCTATTTCTAGATCCTAAGTAAAAACGTACCAACGAGAAATCCTATGATAAATTGTATAGTGTAAAGGGTCTTTAAGGAAGACGGCTCTAGTATAGATATGCATTTTGTTAGGGACAATTCCAGTATATTAAAAGTTGCATCGCGTCATTGTTCGAAAAAATCATATCGTTGGTTTTGGAATATGTTCCACATACTAATCCCTAGATATTATTGCTAGTATGCCGATGGAATGAGAACTGTTGGGTGTTGCTCTCATTTGGCAGCAATAATATATTATTATTTATGCTATGCAAGATATTGTTTGAAAATAATAAGACCTGCTGAAATCCTAACGAACTTATTTAAAAATACAGCATTCCAGTGACTAATACTTATTATTGAAGACAATAGCGATAATGATTAGCTATAAGATTATAAATATTTAAATGGTGTTTTCTATTTGTTTATTAAATGATCATCTCTGGTAAGATGTCGTCAGAATTAGAAAGATCCCCCCTCTAATCTCTTGTGAGATTGTTTGTTTTACTTAATTCAACCCAGTTCTCTCGCAATTTTACAGTTTCTTGTAGATAAAAAAAATTACGTGATATTTTCCGAGATTCCCACTCTTCCCCACGTGAGATTGGGTGAGATTCCCCCTAAACGACTCTCGTAATTAATGGATGTCCCGTTACGCTCGATGCTGGTCGGTGCATCTAGGCAACAACTTTTATAAATATGAATATGTTATACCCTTCGTAAAAATTTAAAATTAATATATATTGTATAGACATAAATAAGGAATATTTGACAAAAATTTGGTGATTGTTGTAAGGCCAAAATTTAATTTTTTTAAATTTTGAAAACTTCTTTTCCGTTTTTTCTACATTTTATGTAAAGCAAAAATCACAAAAACATTTACCCTTATAGGTCTTTAGTACTTCTATAACATATTCCAATATCATTCTATTTGCAATAATACTTCCCGAGAAAAAAATTCTTTACTAAATTTCAAAAAAAAATTTTTTCTAAGAAACTATCAACATTTAAGATCTAATATTTTGGAAAATGTAATGTTGGTTAGAGAGAAACCTCTAAAAAAAATTAGCCAAATTGGTGTAAGGGCCATTTCCCCATGCTTACCCGGCTATAGCCTTTTTAATAGAAATACGAGTATAAAGGAAAAACCAAACTATGATTGCTTACTTACTTCTAAACTACAAAACTACTTCCCAATATTAATATACATATTTTCCCCTATTTCGAATTGTTAATATTGTTAATAATAATTGTTAATAACATCCAAATGTTATTATTAATATATTAAATTTTCTTAATAGTAGGTACGATATATTAAAAAATAAATTACTGTTGCTTGAATTTTTTCAATTACTTAAAGTTGTAAAATAGATTTACATTTGCTTTTAACCTTTAATTGTCAAAACCTACAAAATAATTTGATTTTCACCTTGCATTGTCGCAATTTATTTATGTGTAAATAAATGTTTGCAAATTCAAATTTTAGAGTTTTCATACATTCAAGACCAGATTAGAATTGCCGGGTTCGAACCTTACAACGGCTATCAATATAATGCTGAAGGTTGAACTACCTAATTTGAATGTATTAATAATAAATAAATAAATTAGGTACCTAATTATTTCCAATATAATAAAAATTTGAAAAGTTCTAATTGAAAGTTAAGTACTTATTTCTTTTCAATATTTTTTCAATATAAAATTTTTGATAATTAAAAATAATTCTATCTTGATTCCAAGATTAATTCTAAATTAATTCCAACTCTATATTCTACCATCGAAAGTTTGCGCAACTAAAACATTGGTGAATTAAAATTTTTGTTAGAGAGTAAATGTGAAGTGCTTTTAAGTATAATTACTGTAAAAGTTGATAAATAATTTTTATTAAATGTTCAAACTAATATCTAATTGGCGTATATTTCTATTATAGTCGAGTTCACAAGAACTCGTATTATTTATGATGTAATCCAGTTCTTCTCTATGTAATAACTTAAAAACAGTATAAGTTGTCAACAACGTTGAACAGGACAGGATAAAGGTGTTTGCTTTTCATATTTTTATAATTTTTGAGTTATTAGCAAAATTCTGAGGTTGGTTCATACTCGAGCTCTGGTGAACCAGACTATCTATACTGCTTATAATATTTTCAAATATGATATCGCAGTATTGAAACACTTAAATAAGCCTAGTATTGCATTTAGTTTATTATCACTTATCAATATTGTAATATTATATAGATTAATTACTGCAAGCAAGATATGCCTAATGAAACAATATACTCTGATTTACGATGTATGGAGATAGTTAAATTTGGAATTTATGAAAATAAGCAAGTTGTGAGAAAATCATATGACAAAACACTAAACTTTGCACCAGGTTCCATTTAATTGGAAAGAAAGATCTTGTATCTGTACAATGACTTAAGCTTGCAGTAACTGACATCAGTACATATTTTATTGACATGATGCTTGAAGTTAAAGTTAGAGTCCTAGATAGCATTTCCATTTGAGAAACTAACGATTAGTTTGAGTGTAGAGTATCACATCCCTAGTAGTTCAGCTTAGCAATAAATATTTCTTATAGTCCAGTCAAATTAGGATTTCACCTGGAAATTATTCCCGGGAGCGATTTCGATCGATCCTATCGATCCTAGGGTAAAAGTTATGCAAACCAAACTTGTGGGAAATTACATTTCCTATAATTTTTGGTATTATCATTTTTACTCTAAAGCTGAGAATACGCGAGTAATTTGAAAATCAATAATTTAAATCAAGATGGCGGCAAACGCAATGAGGGCATTTTCCCGAAAATCGAGATGTACACTACCAAACAACCCTCTTGGATTATTTCCAGGTTGACCGATTTTTAATCCTCATTTGACTGAACTATTAGGTTCGCTTTTACAATAGTCGGTTAAGTTTTATTTACCCGGGTTGTAACGTTAAACGGATGTTTATTGGTTTATTGTTTAGTGTGTTAATCGTTGATTGGTTCATAGCTATAGGTTACTTAAGCAGACCTTTTGTTGTTGCAGTTGATTATACCTTACATTAAATGCCTTACTATAGTCTAGGAGAACTATAAAAATAATCTCTAGTATGCTCTAATCTAAGATATGGATCACCATTATTAATTTAATCATAAACTTATCTGTGCAATAAATTTCGATAATAACGCCACTGTAAAAATAAATTTTTGCATGTCCTCGTCTAATAAGCTGTGAAAAATGAACCGGTACCGGTTAAATAAGTAGGTAGCCGATAGTTCTACTTTTTCTAAAGTAACTAATGAAAAGAGTCTACCGGCCTTAATATTATCACCAGCAGTGGCGTATTTACCCAAGGGCCAAGAGGGCCATGGCCCGGGGCGGAAGGCTTCGAGGGGCGGCGCAAGGCGTCCCTCGCGCTCAGCTTGGGGCGCATTTTATAATCGTTACATACACTGAGAGAACAAATAAAAATTAATTTTTGTTCTTTATAATTAATTTATAGAGTGGCAAACCTTTTGGGCCCAGGGCGCCAAATTTTAAAATACGTCACTGATCACCAGTATCGATTACCTTAGAGATGCTCTTTAAAAAGAGCGGAGGTATAAATTGAAATAATTGCATTAGGTACAATATCAAACATATACTTAACAAATTAAATAATTGTTGAGATCATGGAATTAAATTATTAAAAAAGTATT
Organism: Cantharis flavilabris; assembly: GCA_949152465.1. Taxonomy (NCBI): domain Eukaryota; kingdom Metazoa; phylum Arthropoda; class Insecta; order Coleoptera; family Cantharidae; genus Cantharis; species Cantharis flavilabris. Next base: position 20,583,127 of record OX424436.1, on the reverse strand, counting down.
ATGCAATACCAGCAATTAAGTATAACAATTTTTTTCTTTCATAAAATTATTTGTTCATTAGATCCACCAGTATACCTATCGCAGTAGGTATTATACTCTCTAATTACTTTAATATTTTATTATGCATTTTGTTAAAAGGTATTAGAAATTTTTTAAGTAAATTAAGAAATTTTACCATTCCATAGAGTAATGTGATATCTGAATTATGTTACCTATCTAAAAAATAATCAATTAATGTAATGAAGGGTGTGGTTGTGATACGTCTAGAGAGTGACTCTGACATGTAATTGATATATTGGCTAGAAGCGAGTCTTCAAATTTAAAATATTCAAGAAAAAGAAACAATTACTTGTGTTTGATATAATTTATTATTTAAAATAAGTTTACATTTTATTGTAATGTTATTATTAATAGAAAGATATTAATAAAAATTTATTGAAAATATACATACATACATGAGTTCCTTAATGATGTAAACAAAAACACCAACGCAAAATTTACAACTAACCTAATTCCTACATTTTATTATTTTTGTTATTCCACAGTAAAAACATAACAACATAACTAATTTTTATGATTATATTGATTTCTTATAATTATTGTTGATCTAAAGATATCAGAACCCAACTTGCAAAAATATAATGTGTCTTTTGTATTGTCATAATTTCCATTAGGTAATAATTAATTTAAAGAAAACTTTAAAAAACTATTTTTTATAATAATTAATAGTATTCACAATACTGTACTGAATATAACTTAAAAATTTTCAAGTTTAAATTCAAAAAATATAAGAATAATACAATACGTAGAAAATCAAAATTCAAAAAATTTTTAAAAAGGAGACAATTAACACATAACAGGTCTGGATTAAGAAAATTTGAAAAAATGAAAATTTCGTAATACGAAGTACAATATAACGTTATTTCATGGTTATTGCCATTCTTCAGTTGCACGCATCGATTACGATTACATTGTAAAATAAGAAGAAAAAATTTTTCAAACTAAACAAAATTATCGACTAAATTGTACAAAATTGACTTACCATAACCTCCAAAGATTATCAAAACTGAACTTGTTACACGAGGTATGAATAATTTAAAAATGATTTGAACTAAGAAATTCGTTTACCTAGCACTGCTAGTTTGAAATCCGAAGGCACTGCCCTCTTAATATGATTTCTAAAAACTTTGAAAAAATTCAAAATTCAAAAATTTACCACGTTTTTTAACCGTGAGGCGTAAAACTAGAAAAAGAACTCAAAATAAAAAATTTTAAGTAAATTTGTGGTTTTTAGTATGTATTTATGGTTAAATTCAAAAAATATAAGAATAATACAATACGTAGAAAATCAAAATTCAAAAAATTTTTAAAAAGGAGACAATTAACACATAACAGGTCTGGATTAAGAAAATTTGAAAAAATGAAAATTTCGTAATACGAAGTACAATATAACGTTATTTCATGGTTATTGCCATTCTTCAGTTGCACGCATCGATTACGATTACATTGTAAAATAAGAAGAAAAAATTTTTTCAAATTTTCTTAATCCAGACCTGTTATGTGTTAATTGTCTCCTTTTTAAAAATTTTTTGAATTTTGATTTTCTACGTATTGTATTATTCTTATATTTTTTGAATTTAACCATAAATACATACTAAAAACCACAAATTTACTTAAAATTTTTTATTTTGAGTTCTTTTTCTAGTTTTACGCCTCACGGTTAAAAAACGTGGTAAATTTTTGAATTTTGAATTTTTTCAAAGTTTTTAGAAATCATATTAAGAGGGCAGTGCCTTCGGATTTCAAACTAGCAGTGCTAGGTAAACGAATTTCTTAGTTCAAATCATTTTTAAATTATTCATACCTCGTGTAACAAGTTCAGTTTTGATAATCTTTGGAGGTTATGGTAAGTCAATTTTGTACAATTTAGTCGATAATTTTGTTTAGTTTGAAAAATTTTTTCTTCTTATTTTACAATGTAATCGTAATCGATGCGTGCAACTGAAGAATGGCAATAACCATGAAATAACGTTATATTGTACTTCGTATTACGAAATTTTCATTTTTTCAAATTTTCTTAATCCAGACCTGTTATGTGTTAATTGTCTCCTTTTTAAAAATTTTTTGAATTTTGATTTTCTACGTATTGTATTATTCTTATATTTTTTGAATTTAACCATAAATACATACTAAAAACCACAAATTTACTTAAAATTTTTTATTTTGAGTTCTTTTTCTTTTCAAGTTTAGGTTAGTTCACCGAATTGAAAAATTTTTAATCAAAAAAAGGAAATTGTTCAATTTTGTGTTTGAAATCATTTATATATCTTCAAAAGCGTGTAGGCGAAAATTGATTACCTAGGTTTAAGGGATGCAATAAAGGAATAAAGTATTAATTTATTATTAAATACTTATGAAGTTACGTATAAAACTTTTAAATTAAATATATTTTTTTAACATGGATATAATAATTTTATACGGATGCTACGTAGGATTTTATAATTATGTAGATACAAAATTTCAAAAATTTAAATGATATATTGAGTTTGGAAATTTTTTTTGATAACCATATTTGAATAATGTAAAATGGGTTTTCCAGTGGCAATGTACCTATTTGATACTATGCGTCTAATAACGAATAAAACTTCCAGTTTAAACTTAGCAACCAATTTGTGCATTATGGTATCATAGGTACAAGTAAATAAACGATATCATAATAATTATGTACCTACCATTGATCTTTACAATTAATACTTCAGAGATAATTATAAGTTAATAATACGTAGAATTATCTAATTAATATGTTCGTTTCTATTCAACGTAACTGAGTTCTGTTGTAAACACATGATATAAACATTCAGAAAAGATTAACATACACCTATAATTATGATTCAGTATAATAATGCCTTAAAACAAAAATTTAAATTATAAAAATATTTTGGAAAAACAAAAAAAAAGAAAATTTAATTGTAAAACATTTTTTTCAAAACACTTACAAGGTGAACCTTTGTCACCTTTATGTCAACATACTATCAAGTTCAGACAATGGTAATGGAACTTCAGTATTCAACCCATTTCTTGTTTATTAAATATAATAGCATGATAATAAAGTAAACCTTGACTTGCCAGCACATAGTAGATCAAGTTTTTATCATTTTTGATAATTGAACTAATGAATTAACTTATCTTTCTTGGATCTTACCTTAGCTGCCTCAAGCAACATAATATTTAATATTTCAATTATACCACGAAACATACAATTAATTACATGGTTAGTTGTTTAGAATAGCAAATATGATGTTTAAAAGTATATTCACAACAAAACAAATTTTTAACATTTCTTTGAATTTCAATAACGACTTATCTAATCATTTTTGGTTTGAGTGATTGGCTTTACACTCAATAAATTCGCCAAAGAATATGTTTGAATTAAACTTATCTATGTCGGATTGCATTAATATTTCACTCTATAATTTTTGAATTTCATGATGGAGATCATTTTTTTATATATTTACAGATTGCTAGAGATTGTCGAGTTTTCAATTTTGTGATAAGTTTGAAAAAGAGAAAACCCTGGCAGTGTATCAAAAGTAATTGTTGTGGTATCAATATTTCATTCATTCGCACATAAACAGATGTTCTAATATTGACAAGACTAGAAATAACTTCAAATGTTTTACAATTTTGGAAGTCAAAATAGAATCAAATATGAGTGTAATATTATTGAATTGAGTTGAATATCATTGGCTAGGTGTAAAACTGAAAAATAATAAGATGGATCTTCAAGATAAGCCAGAAAAACTAGATTCAAGATCAAATGTTCGTGTTGTAGAAAAATGATTACGCACACCTATACAAGCTGAAAAGCACACTTTTCACCTCAATTGGAACCTATGAATCTCCCAAAGTGTAAGTGTTGTTTTCAATAATATTCTACAGTTTTGGTTTCCAATATCATAGCAAATAGCAAAATTTTGTAAGAACAATAAACAATTCCCCAGCATTAAAAATCACTCAATTAGTTTATCTTTGTGGTGAAATTATTTCTAAAATCATGTTAGATGTGAAAAACTTAGTTATAACAATAAATTGTATTAATTCGTTCGTTGTTTTAATTCTTGTAATTTATTATTGAAAATAAATCTTTTTCACTCTTATGTTAATTATTTTGAATTATAGGCAATTCAGTATTTAATGCTTTGTTGTTTCTAAACCGTTAAAACCATAATCTACGAAGAGAATAGAACATCACTATAGTTTCGTCACTGGTGGTTAGTGGTTACACAACCACAGATTACTTTTTATTGCAGTTTCAGTAAACTTTTTGTTGGGCGTTACATCAAAGTGCAGTTTATTTATATAGTAATCATTTTAAAACTTTTTTTTTATTATAAATATGTGATAATATTTATAACAATTAGCTGTAAGTTTTCTTACATATTAAATTAACAAATTTAATTTTATAACTTAGTGCTTGTTCACAATTTACGTAAAACGTAAGACGAACATAAGACTTAAAAATACAATTACAAATAAAAGCTTAATGAAGCATCGAAAAATATATCTGATATGAGAGGTAATATGAGTATTTTTAAGCTATTTAACATGTCTTCTTCTTCTTCTTCTACTTCGCGTGCCTATTCGTTACAGAATGTTGGCGATCATATTGGCCTCAGACTAAATATACCTAGACAGAACATATACAAACGTAACTTGAAGCAAATTTTTCTATTTGTTTACATATCTGGTGTTTACCGAGTCCCAAGTTGTAATTGGTCAACAAAACGCGCCACTTGTGGTTAAAATACTAAATACTTTTTTAGACATTGTGAATTAATTATTATAGTTGTTGAGTCGTGTGCGGAATGTATAATTTAAAAAATGGGCACGATGCATTGTGTGTGGTCGAGTGTATGAATAAATTTTTAAAACATAAGTAAGTAAAACTTAACCTATAAACATTCATAGGCGTAACCACTGGACGTTGTTTAATAACAAGTAATGTTTACCAACAGTGCTGTTTAAAATTTGCTTCAAAACAAGCCTAGCATAGCTATGCTCTGTACAGTAAATAGTTAGTCTGAGATATTGGCTATCATGACTTTGTTGACTGCGGCTCTGAAAAGCCCTGTTGTTGTTGTTCCAAACCATGTTCTTAGATTATTTAGCCACGAAATTCGGCTTCTTCCCGGTCCTCTCTTCCCATACACCTTACTCTGGAGTATCAGTTGAGTATCAACTCATATCGTTGGCTGTTTCTCATGATGTGGCCTAAGTATTCAAGTTTCCTTCTCTTGGCTTGATTCATGATTTCCACTTCTTTTCCCATTCGTTCTAGCACCTCTTTGTTCGTGATATGTGCCGTCCATGATATTCTCAACATGCGTCGATACAGCCACAAATCAAATGCTTCGAGTTTCTTACATGATGCTTCTGTTAGTGTCCATGTCTCTACGCCGCGCCGGCGCCGTATAATAGCATCAGAAAGACGTAGCATCGGAGGAGTCTGGTTCTGGTGTTTATGTTGAGTTCCCGGTTTTTTAGCAATTTATCCATTTTTATAAATGCACTTCTTGCTTTTTCAATTTTACATCTGATCTCCAACGTAAGTACATTTTTCCGCTTTTTCAGTTGTCTTTTGATTCACATGTAGTAGTTGTCCTTGTGGTATGAGTTTTTTACATATCGTCATATATTTTGTTTTGTTTATGTTGATGTCTATACCAAACTCTCTGCTTTTCTGTGCCACTCTGTCCAGCAATTCTTGTAAATCCTCAATACTTGTACATGTAATAATATCGAAAGTATATTTATTTCGTTAATATTTAACGAAAGTATCAGTTTCTATGCAATTTATCAGACCGAAAACGATACTTTACGGCACCACGTTAGAGAAACATAATATAATCTGAATAAACACGAACAGAACAGAAAATTTCATTTTCTTCTACATTTATTCAGATTACCATTTTCTGTCCACTTTTATTCGGAATACATTTATGTATTTTTAATTCCTTTATATTAGTTTCACCTTTCTGTTTGATTGTTTGAATACGGCAAAACTTAGAAAATCAAATTTGACCCAGTTCGTGCTATCCAATCGAGTTGAAATTTTGCACATGGGTTCGTCCCTAGTGACAATACACGTTGATAAAAGAAAATTTTCCAGATTTTCTTATTTTTCGAAAAAAAAGTGAAAAAATTAAATTTTTATAGTTCTATTAAAAAATATTACTATTGTATACCAGTTAGTTTAACAGAGAGATGTATCATGTAATTCTATGGTCCGTTAAGAATTATTAAATACTATAAATTTACACCAATTAGTGTACTAAACGTATCCTTATTTATTATCAATAATTCGTTTCAGCGTTTGCGGAAACTTCCGTCGTATAGCTACCAATAGCTACAATGATAAATAACTGCTAGGTCCAATGATTCTATTATAAAATGGAGTATCGGATATAAAAGATTTATAGTGAAAAACTTGTTTTACGGGTTTATTTTTTTATCATTTAATTATCTGGTAACTTAGTTTCAATGCCGTTAATGAAGAGATTGCACAATTTTTCGCAACGACAGACATCTGCTATTTCGATGATCACCACTACCTGAGATAATATATGAAAAGTACATGCTAAATTATAGTTCAATTTTTAGTCTTATCAATAAATATTATCTTCATCATTAGGTACTTCGGTTTGGGTTTTTCCTATCACTACCGTCACTGTCGGAATCAGAGCTATTCCTTTATTACCTGCTCTGACTTTGATATCTTACTGCGTACTGCAGTGTATTATGCAAATTCGTATATCAGCAAATGTCATTTTTTGTTGTCTAATGTTTATTTTGAAAGTGGTTCTTTTTTTATTACTTTTCAGTTTATTTTTTTATTTTGGAAAAGTCTTGATGTAAAACTACATACCGTTACCCGCATCGAAACAATTATTTTCTTTATTCGTTAGCTTACATAAAGGATATTATGTTTCCGTTGCTTTCAAGTAATAGCTATTATAAAAAAGAAGTTTTAATTTTTGTATTTTAAACTAATAAACACAATGACAAAAAAAATAATTTATTCTGTACATAAAATTTAACCATAATAAACAAAAACTTAAAAATTAATTTCAATTAAAAATTTTGTGGTATTTAGTATCTATGTATTGTAAAATATAATTTTAACTAAACATAATTTTTTAGCAAATGAACCCAAAATAAAAAATTTCAAGTGGATTTGTGGTATGTAGTATGTATTTGTAAAACTATGTAATATTTAACAGAACTAAATTTTAACTGTAAAATGAATAAATATAATACGTAAAATATTATTATTTAAAACCTAAAAAAGACATCAATTACCACTTGACAGGTTTTAATTCCAATATTTTAAGAAAGATGAATCAATTATAAAATTATAAAAATTATTTAAAAAAATAAATCTATGAGAAAAAATAAAAGTTTAAACTTCATAATGCGATATAAGGCCCTATTTTATGGTTATGCCCGATCTTGTAATATAAGATGTAATATAATATAATGAAGAAAGTGAAAAAATTTATAAGAAGCAAGAAGAAATATTCGAACGAAATAAAAATGAATGTACAAATATGTAGGTACTAATAAATAAAATATCGTATTAAAAATTCCCTATATTCGGTCACCCAGTGTAATAATCTTTATTACTAGCTGTTACTTTATGCTTTCATACAAATTTAGCTTGGCAACAGTTTTCTTCAATTTTCTGTTTTTTTTATATAATTTTTATATATTATTTTCATGTGTTTTTCAAAATTTTATTAGGACTAAACTCTTTTAATTTAAATTCAAAAAAATATAAGAATAATACAATACGTAGAAAATCAAAATTCAAAAAATTTAAAAAAGAGACAATTATCACATAAATTTTCTTAATTCAGACCTGTTATGTGATAATTGTCTCTTTTTTAAATTTTTTGAATTTTGATTTTCTACGTATTGTATTATTCTTATATTTTTTTGAATTTAACCATAAATACATACTAAAAACCACAAATTTACTTAAAATTTTTATTTTAAGTTCTTTTTCTAGTTTTACGCCTCACGGTTAAAAAACGTGGTAAAAAATTTTGAATTTTGAATTTTTTCAAAGTTTTTAGAAATCATATTAAGAGGGCAGTGCCTTCGGATTTCAAACTAGCAGTGCTAGGTAAACGAATTTCTTAGTTCAAATCATTTTTAAATTATTCATACTTCATGTAACAAGTTCAGTTTTGATAATCTTTGGAGGTTATGGTAAGTCAATTTTGTACAATTTAGTAGTCGATATTTTTAATTAGTTTGAAATTTTTTTTATTATTTCATAATGTAAGCGATTGCGTGCAACTGAAGAATGGCAATAACCATGAAATAACGTTATATTGTACTATCGTATTACGAATTTTTCATTTTTCCAAATTTTCTTAATTCAGACCTGTTATGTGATAATTGTCTCTTTTTTAAATTTTTTGAATTTTGATTTTCTACGTATTGTATTATTCTTATATTTTTTTGAATTTAACCTTAAATACATACTAAAAACCACAAATTTACTTAAAATTTTTATTTTGAGTTCTTTTTCTCTTTTAATTTACATAATATATTGTTAACTTGTTCTTTTATTTAATTTTTTTTCAAAAATTTAACTTTTCTATCAGTATTTCTTCTTCAAATTTCTTAAATTCTACAGATAAATTTTTTATTATGCTTTAAAATCGTTATATTTTGTTTCTCATACGCATTCACTTATTCTAAAGATAGTATTTTTTTTAGTTTTCAAAGCTTCTAATTCACCGTTTCGGTATTGATCGGTTTTCTTCAAGTTTTCTATTTTCATATCTGAGGTTTCCAATGGACTCAACATTTTTTACTCTTTTTTAACCGGGGAAAGTGTATACTGCAATTTAATTAGAGAGAAGATTATTGGAAAAAGAACTCAAAATAAAAAATTTTAAGTAAATTTGTGGTTTGAACCATGAAATAACATTATATTGTACTATCGTATTACGAATTTTTCATTTTTTCAAATTTTCTTAATTCAGACCTGTTATGTGTTAATTGTCTCTTTTTAAAATTTTTTGAATTTTGATTTTCTACGTATTGTATTATTCTTATATTTTTTTGAATTTAACCATAAATACATACTAAAAACCACAAATTTACTTAAAATTTTTTATTTTAAGTTCTTTTTCTAGTTTTACGCCTTACGGTTAAAAAACGTGGTAAAATTTTGAATTTTGAATTTTTTCAAAGTTTTTAGAAATCATATTAAGAAGGCAGTGCCTTTAGATTTCAAACTAGCAGTGCTAGGTTAATGAATTTCTTAGTTCAAATCATTTTTAAATTATTCATACTTCATGTAACAAGTTCAGTTTTGATAATCTTTGGAGGTTATGGTAAGTCAATTTTGTACTATTTAGTCCATATTTTTGTTTAGTTTGAAAATTTTTCTTATTTCACAATGTAATAAGTGACTGCGTGCAACTGAAGAATGGCAATAACCATGAAATAACGTTATATTGTACTGTCGTATTACGAATTTTTCATTTTTTCAAATTTTCTTAATTCAGACCTGTTATTTGTTAAATGTCTCTTTTTTAAAATTTTTTGAATTTTGATTTTCTACGTATTGTATTATTCTTATATTTTTTTGAATTTTTTCAATAGTTATTGCTTTGCTAATTATAAAATTATAAAATAGTGAACTCAATTTATAATATTTCTTGGTGTTTTTTTTGTGAAGAGGTCGTCAAAGATGTTGAACGAAAATGGATTAATATATAATATATTAATAATACCGAATTATTTTATAAATGATCTTTATATTGAAGTGAAATTTGTAGATATGTGTTTATTGTTTTCATATTATGTTACGTATTTGTTTTTTGTTTGAGATTTATACTATTGTATATTGGGCTTGCCCGTATTTATTAATAAATAAATAAATAAATTATATCATCATCATCATCTGCACGTCTTGAACTTGTTGTCCGTTACGTCGCTCTTGGTCGTCCCATCTTTTTCTGGGTCGGCCTACATTCCTCTTGCCTCTGGGTTTATTATGTAATTTACATGTAATTACATCTCGTCGCGAGATCCTGATGATGGTGACGTTTAGTCAAAGAAATATGTTGATCCGATAGAACTTGCTGTTTTATTTGCCCTACCCCTCACACCCAAGATTCTGTTACAATCTAATCTGAGGGAAAGATATTTCATTACGTTATTAACGAAGTTAACCAAGCACTTGCTTAAACAATTTCAAATTATAACTGGATACGCGAAGGCTCATTACCATTTTGATGGTTTAGCTGGAACTGCCCTTCCCCGCATATTGCATCTTATCACCCCCTTGCGACACAATCGTCGCCTACTGTCTGCATCCAGGTCGCTGAATTGTAAATAGTCCCACGGTTTCGACGGAACTTATTAAGCATAATAATATTTATCGAGTGCTGAAAAGTTGAATTCCACACGATCTCGACGGGAACCTAGTAAGCATAAAAATTATGTTTATTTAGTAGCTGAAGGCGCATATCACACAATCGTAACGAAACTTATTAAGCCTTAATTATAATTAAATTCATTTTTCAACGTGGTAAAAAAACATAGGCGTAACAAATTATATTCCCTAGAAAGTTATCTTGGTTTCAGCTGAATTTGTCTCATATACACTACTTAGGGTCCGTTGTATAAAGTTCATGTAAGAGTTAACCCAGGGCCAAGTCACTGCTAACCCAATCAGAGTAGCTAACGTCGGAATTAAGCCTGGAAATTCTAATGGGAGACCATTTGTGCATGGCACTCAATAAAGAACATAATATTATGTTTCAGTTATTATTGTACTAAGAGACTTGTAAACTATATTTCATATTATGCTAATTGCAGAAGCACAGAAGCTGATGATAACTTTCTCAACTTTTTCCAGATTAAACTTTATCGATGGGATGTATTCGATTTATTTCAGTAAAAAAAATCGTCCAGTTCTTACTCGCTTCCATGCCAGATGGCCAATATATCACCAACAAAATTTTTTTTACTTAGTTTTAATTTGTGTATTTTTCTATTTCCTCCATTGTTATATGCTAGCTAGAAATGAAATGCATTCTGTATACAGGGTGGCTATTTGAAAACGAAGCAGACGGGATTGTGGCCAGCAAAATATTTTTTTCAAGAAATGTAGAAACACGTAAATTTTATCACAGAGGGCAGTGCCGGATTAAACATTTGTGGGCCCCTAGGCAGTTAAATTTTCGAGGCTCTCTAGAAAATCATTACTAGCAAAATATGTCTTTAATTTTTTGTACTCCATAATTAAAATAAACTGTTTTAATAATAAATTTTAGTTTATAAATTTAAAAAAATAAAACAATGATTATTAAATTAATTCACTAAACTTATCCATTTACGCAAAAAATTATTAATTAATATTTTTATATTTTCACTCCTTTAAAACACCAATTCTAGATAAACTATAAAAAGAAAATTTATAATTAAAAAATTTTTTTTCAGTTTTCACGGGGCTTCTAACATAAACGGGGCCCTTTGGTAGCCGCCTTTTCTGCCTTATGGGTAATCTGGCACTGATCCAGGGGGACAACTTTTGCGACCAATGTCACTAACGTATTGTTTCATCCCTTCGCGCTGTGATGACAACCCCTGAAATGTTAATAGGGATGATGTGGCAAGTGACACCTCATTTGAAATATTATGCTTCCCTGAATTCAGTACAATCATTTTTTAAAAGTTTTATTAATTATTCAACAAAAAAGTTGAAGCTGCAAAAAAGCGAAATAAATAGGTACGATATTTCAAGACATTTAAGAATCAAAAAGTGAACCACTCTTGGACAGGTTAGTTTTAATTTCAAGGGGGCTACATTTACTGCTATTCATAAACATTGACAGTTTAACCCTTAAGGTAAAGAATAAACCACCCTTGGAATTTTGAATGAAAAGATGGGTCTGATAAAAAGATCAGTTTAATCAAATTAGATGTTCAACAATTTGAATAGTTTTTTAAAAAAATTAAAGAAAAAAATTTATTTTTTAATTGTTTAAATTGTTGAACATCTAATTTGATTAAACTGAATTTTTTATCAGACCCATCTTTTCATTCAACTACTGTTAATCCTTTCAGTCACTCTTTAATTCTACCGAAGGAAAAATTTTGCTATTTGCACCATTGATTAATTGAATTTTTTGAAAATTGCAATGCCTTAGCTACCTCCCCGGGGGAGTTATTATATCGTCGGTAAAATGCCAAAACCGCAAATGTGCTTTTTCTTCATTCAGAGATATTCATCATTTTATATAATGCACATTCGTGATTTTTGCACAATATCTATAGGATTTATTTCGTTTTGTGATTTAACGCTTACGGTTTGCAATGGTTTAAGATGCAGTTAGAAGATTCGCGTTTTTGGCAAAGAAAGATAATAATATTCTCTGTCCATTGGCGTTTTAAACCCAAAAAACATTTTTTTGCACATTCGCGGTTTTGGCATTTTACCGACGATATGTGATCAAATAACTACACGTTTTTTTGAAAATTAAAAACAAACTGATAAACTTACAAAAATATATTTTTTTATTACTACATTCGAACAATTAAACATTTCTCTTTATGTTTTTGAAGTTTTCAAACTGATATCGCAATAGTAGCAGTTTTTATAAATGATTTTACAGCGCCGCTGTAATGCGGTATAGCAGTATAACGTATAAATGCACAGTGCTATATACATTTATTTTTGGAAAATATTCTGCAGTTTCAGCTTTTAAACACTAAATGCTAGCATTATCACTAATCTTACAAGACAGATGTATAAACAATTTATTAAAGTTAGAATCAACTGATTCTAGCGTCTAGTTGTCTTGCAAAAAAATATTAATTTTAATGTAGCCAATTGACTACAAGGTGACCGAAAGGGTTAATAGATTCGTTGCACATATTCTCTATTTCTGTAATGTTCCCAATATTTTGGGTAAAATTGTTTGGTCAAGTTAATTCTACTTTGATTTTGTGACTTGGCAAATTTAGTACTTATAGACTTTAATGGGAATATAAAAATCAATAATTTACTAAATTGTATCTAATTTAAAAATAAAAACATAATTATCATAAATAAGTTAATATAGTATATATAGACAAAAAGGTTCTAAATATAATTTCAGCATTTCCTCTCTATGTTAAGGTCAATGTTAATACAAATTCCTTCAATATACAATGCCAAAAAATTCATCAATACATATAAATACTATGATTATAAGTTTTTAGAATGAAAGTGACTAAACTTTAAAAGAAAGCTATTTTTTGAATAATCTCTAAGGAAAATTTGCTAATTTTTATGAAATATTTTTATCTATAAGGCCTGTTTCACAATAGAAGCAAAACTACTAGTTAAAAATTACAAGCTTCAAGTGGTCGATTATTATTATTAGGTACTAATGTAATAGTAATCATTATATTGGTCAATTACCTTGTGATCTGTTTGTAAAATAAGATAATTTATATACTTTATTAATAAATACAAAAAAACGGTGTAATCAGCTGACCATACTAAATATTTTGAGAGTATTTCAAATTACTTGTAATTTGAAAATTAGCAGTTTAATGGCAATTGTACAACAGTTCTCTGTCGGTATTGAGTATTTAAATTAATATTTTCGATTAGAAATACCTACTTTTTGAATAATAATAAAATCAACAGGTTTGAAATTTTCCATTCCTATCATTATTTGATCTAAAATAGTTCCTATCTTATTATCTAAAACGAAAATTTGCTAATAAATTAGTCACATTCTTAATTTTATTTAGCTCATAATTCAAATTAGTTTACAAGTAGGTATCCAGTTTAAAATATTACTTACGTAGTTGGAATAACCTACAAAATATTAAATCAGAATTTCAAATTCTTCGTACCCTTTACTTCGTTCGCCGTAATTTTGGTATAAATCAAAAATAAAAAGTGAATACGGAAACGTCACATGTATATATCATTTTATACGCTTATATAATTTTATTTTATGTTTCCGCTTACATTGTTTGACCAAGTTTTAAACGTATTTGTTTTATTTATCTTTTACCCCACAGTTCAATTTGAGTTTCTTAGAGGTTTTGCAATCTCAATTAATTTGTCAATAGAATTCCTTCAGTATGCAATACTCCAACGTAATAATCGATAACATACGAGTGCTCATTGTTAGTAAAATTTCAAAAAAAAATTAGTACAGATAATATTATTAGGATAAATTAGAACTAAGTATAGAATTTTCACATTTCGAAATTAAAATTTGTAATTTACCATATATTGGATACATAATTAAAAAAGCTAAAATAAGTAGGTACTATGGTTATCTAAAAAATGAAATATTTGCGGTATTCACAAAGGTGCGTAAATAATACAAATTTTTATTAAATTATCTTATCCACAACGGAACGGAGTCACGCGGAACAAGAAAACCTGACAACAATATTCAAATTTAGGGAACGAACTTTAATAACCCAGCTAGTTCGGAAGAATTATTATTTGTTAAGACATTATTTATTAAAAGAGTAACACTGTTTAATTCGAAATTACATAAAGCACATTCATAAGTAGAGCATACCAACAATATTATAGTAATGGATACCATTTAAATTGTTTGGCTACCGCATTAATTATACCTATTTATTTTTCGAATAGATTTGTTTTCTCATGGTCAATTTACTTGTAAAGCATCTTTTTGATATCTAAGTATATTCGTCAACAAGCCGTCAATAACAAAATATCTTTATTTACTTAGTACGTAATAGAGTAGGATGATTTTAGTGGAAAGGTGTAAATAATTCCAGCCCACCAATCGCGTGTACTTAAAGCTCGACGCAACTTGAAAACTTTCAGTGTATGATCGACTGAAAGCCCGAAAACTCTTTAAATAACACAGCCGTATAATATGCGAATAAATATTAATTAATAATTTTTTTTAACTTGACATTTTATTATGTATTATTATTTATAAGTTCTCATTTTTTTATTTCAATTATTAAATATTCGTGAGTGCGCGTGTGAAAATTGAAGTGCAATTTTAAAGTTCTACATTATGGAATACAAAATTTAGTTTAATTTGTGAGTTAAAATATAAATAAACCGAAATGGAGGGAAGGTTTTCAGTAAAACGGATTGAAAATGGTATTGAAAATGATGGAATTCAAATGCGTGAAAATGGATGTGTACGCCTAAACATTCCTCAAGACACGGTGCCTGAACTAATAAACACTACTTCCACGACATGTTTGTGTGAAAACCCTACAAAAAGACGTCGTTCGTTAGCACAATTAACTAGAGAAGCTTTACCTAGACTAGAAAATTATAGAAATTCAAAAAGAGCACTTAAAAGGCCGTCCCTTGGTGAATTATTACATGGAAAAGACGAACATGCAAAAGTAAGGAAATACCAATATTGTTTCTAATTAAATATTTATAAAAGTTGCTTAAATCAAAGTTTTTAAATATTCCAAAAAACTATTCATATATTTTATTGCGTTATATATAATTATGTAGAGGCTCCCACTTTATAACGATTAAAAATATTTTTGATAATAATCTGTAGTCTACAAACTGATAATAAATAATAAATAATTAGTATATTTTAAATTTCGGTTATTGTATTTAAATTTTACTTGGTTAGGTTTTAAATAATATTATTGTGAGACTACACAGTTCCAGATAAAATAAGTTAATAATAAATTTTTTTAAATTGTGCGAATATGAAAATGTAAAATTGTTAATTATTACAAAAATTTTCCTTCATCTTACATAATAATCGATACATTGTGAAAAGTAATTAATATTCAAATTTCAAATTTATTTTGGAAGGAATAATTTCCGAGCCTTAATGAGTGGCGTATTCGCATATAGGAATACGTAAACAACTAAACGTTATGACCAAAATTTTTAAATTATAGTAAAAAATATAGCGGGAAAATAAAATTAGTCACAGTAATGTTGATATTTTTTTCAATCATCAAATAAAAGTAAACGGTAAACAATGTTAATGTCCGATACCATTTCAAAAATTGTGATTACTATAACTGTCCTTAAAAACTTTTTAATGGTAACAGATTAAATAGTAAACAAATAATATTTTACCAGATGAAAACAAGAAATTTAGATTTCGTTATACGTAGTATTATTAAATATTAAATTCTTCCAGTGTATTCATTGAACTGAATTACGTAGATGCACATTAAACGAATCTGCCAAGAACAAATGATTTAGCTTACCTTGTATGCTATCTAACATGAAAATATGTCCCTTGGTGACAAGGTTAATATAAAAAATGTATACGGTAATGTTAAATCGTAATTGTATTAAAAAAGTTGCAATTATTATGGAAGTGTCACATAATTTTCTAGTAACTGATTAAATAAATTGGTTTAGTATTTACGGAATCAATTCTTATGCTCGCTGAACACTAACAAGGTCAATTTGTTTGTATACTACTACAGAATTAATATTACCTAACTTCAAGAGGGGTAAGCTACCCCTATTCATTAACTTTCAAAATTTATGTTTGATTACATATTTTAATATCAAACAAAAATGTTGTTGTGCAGTCGATTGCTCTAAATGTGCTAAATCACGATTTCCATACATGACTATACTGATGGTGGGTAATTTAACTTTACTGTTAAAAATTATATATTTATATATAAAATTGCTACAAAATACATAATGAATCAATTATGAAGAATATTATGAATATAATAAATAGAAGTTCAGCGCGGAACATTTAACAATGATTTGCTAACAGCTATAAAAATGATTATAAAGGATACGCATGGATATAAAACTACAAGTTAGTAAAAATGTAAAATAATAATTATTCTTGAAGTAATAAAACCCAAAGCAAAATTGGGCTAGACAAGAAAAGTAGTTTCCCAACAAGCCAAATTTCACAAATACTTAAAAATATTTTTTGTTTTATTTACATTATGTTTTTTTATATTTAATAATAATTTATAGTTAAATAATAATTTATATATTACATACAACCGTACAAAATAATTTCAAATAAAGACATGCCTTTGAGCCACTGCGTTTGTATCATTCTAAATATAACTATTTTTGGTATATTTATCAAAATTGATGCCATCTATAACCAAAATTTATATTTTAAGTTTAATGTTTATGGAATGAGAGGACATAAATGAATTCACATTTTTTTTAAATTAATTTGGTTTTGGTTGGATCTTAGGCTCTTAGGTTGCTATGCTTCGTCGTAACATTCTGCACAAATCGCCACTTAATTACACAGTTGAAAAACAATTAATACTAATAATTAACCTTCATATGTACGAACCTATAATATGTATATGACATTATAATATATTATTATATGTTATAAATCAAAAAATTTAGGTGGCTTCCGTCGATTTGATCTAACATTTTATATAGATACCTTCTGTACGAGAGACAGCTGTAAATTGTTCAACAAAAAAACAAATTTCATTAATCTAGATTCTATACCAAAACTGGAGTTTTCCAGTTTTTCCAGATTCACATCAAGAATTAAACTTACTCTTGCATTACTCATAATTTTTGGGAGGCGAATACTATGCTAGGGCGCCTTGCAGTGGTGAAACAATATAATATAAAGCAAGTGTCCTTAAGGAAGGTACCTTATATGAATTACGCATAATATTTTTTAGGTCGTAATTTTCTTGCAAAAAATAACCCTGTCATTGGCAATGATAAAAATGAAGGTGAAGGCACCTACATTTTTTAATTTATCATATTACAGGCGAAGGCAAAAAATTTGAATATTCAAATTTTAACATCAAGTCCAATTTATATGGTATTATAATAATTATTATATGAGTATTTAAATTATTAACAAGTAAAAATATTATAGTAAGGAGTTTTCATTTTTACATGTTAAATAAATAAATTACAAAAATATATTATTAAATTATAAGTTATATAAAATTAAATTTATTAATTTATCATATAAAAATAAAAACTCATTATTATATTATACCGGGTAGTTGGTTGCACACGCGAATTAACATAGGAATTTTTGTTTAAATCTTGCTTCCCATTATTTTTTTTATATTTCATTATATTATGTATTAGTAGTAGATATTTATATTTTTTCCGCTTCTAAAGTTACGCATCATTTTGCATGTTGTTTTCTTAATTATTGCTAAAAATGCAAAAGACGAAATTTTAAATAACGCAAAACAATATTGTTGTTACTTTTCAAAAGCAATTGCTATTATTTTATATTGTAATGTTTTTTTTAATATTACAAATTATCGTTTGTATCGTTTTTAAAAGTTTTTAAAATTTTTCATTTATCCGCAAATGGATAAATACGCGCCCGCGTAGAGCTTATCGTTCACAATTTTCGAACACTTTAATAAATTAAAAGTCCTACCTTGTTTAAAGATCACTAGGTACTTAGCAGCTAGAACCATCGAATCACTCTTAATACGAGCATAATAATATTAAACAACTTTTTATTTGAAATTGCTTTTTATTTCTCACAAATCACTAATTTTTTATCGCTTTTTCAAAAACTGACGTTGACTTCCACCATCTTTTCCAAAATTCATCTTTCCTCCATCCAGGTCGACCCGTCCAAAACAAATTTACGCGCAAATTACAATTTCAAAAATAAAATAGTCTAAAACAAATTTTTTACCCACAAATTATAGTTTTTACAAACAATTTTTTATATAATTTAATATTTCATAAAAATTATGGATTGGGTACAACTCGCCGCGCACGATTCGCCGAGAGCTTCTACCGCCACATATCAATAATCTTCGGTATTAAACAAGAAGAAAATTATTCGATTTGTTGACCTTTTGTATTTACATGAATACACAGGTCAATTAATATGGTTCAAATTTTATCTTTTATACCTCTTTAACTTCCATGTTTTCGTAAGTTGGGATTGCAGATCAAAGAATCTTGACATTAGACAATGACTTTGAGAATCGGTATATATTAGAATACCTTCGTGGTTTGGCCCATAATTTCGAAATGTTGGAAGCTTAATCTAAATAAAATTGAAAATTTGGAAATAAACGAAAATATAAAGAATTACTTTTGTATTTTCTAACTTTTGAGAAATTTATTTATTTAATTTATTTAATTTATTTTTATGGGTTAAAAATCTATCAAAGATTATCAATAGATGGGGTTACTGAACGGATAAAAATAAAAAACTCACGGCGAATCGTGCCGCGGTGAATAGTTCCCGGCGAATATTTCCCGGCGAGTCGTGTCGGAGCCAATCGTGCGCGGCGAATCGTACCGTTCCCATATAGTATACAGGGTGCCCTTTTTTCGACCTCCAATTTGGGAATCTCAGTTATTATAAGAGATCTCTCTCTATAGCTATTCCATCCACTTTTGGATATAAGCCTCTTCAAGTTCTTCAACATGAAGGTTTAGGCTGTATCTACATATAAGAGATACTAGGTCGGTAAAGATGTGCATTTTCATACTGAACAATTATCTGAAAGAAAATTTGAGGTGTCATTTTTAGTTTTTGAATTATTGGAAAAATTGGAAATTTGTAATTAATTTATTTTTTCAAGCGAAAACCAAAGAAATCTAAATCAGTCATCGTAAAAGAAACCAAAGTTGTGTGTTGTAAGAAACTCTGGCATCAAGAACACTTCGGAAAATGCGATAACAGATTTAGATTCCTTGTAAAAAGGGCCAAAAGAACGTCCAAGTTAAAAACGTATAGTTTTTGTGGTTTTTGCTTAAAAACATAAAAGCAAAAATTACAGATTTCAATTTTGTGAAAATTGTTTTCCAACAATTCAAAAACTAAAAGTGACATATCAAACTTTATTTCAGATCATTGTTCAGCGTTCAAATGCGCAGCTTTTCCTTAATTTAACCGACCTCGTATCTTTTATAATAATTGAGAATCCCATGGTTAAGCTCAAAAAACGGGCACCCTGTATACCTGTTAGTTTATTCAAATAAAAAACTTATCTGCAGTCATTACTTCTTCTATTATTATTAAAGCAATTCAATGTATTTTATAAACAATTTAAGTAGTTTAATCAAAACAATTTTACACTGAAAAGAAATGCATGTTCTTTTTTTATAGAAGCATCAATATTTAATTAGATTATTCAAAGTATTATTTTCTAAAATAAACTTTAATAAAAAGTTATTTTTCCTTTTTCATTTCTTATTGCTTCTTGATTTATTTTATTAGGATTGCTTAAGTTACCTTAATTAGGTAACTATTATCAATTTATGATTATTACAAATTAGCAATAATTTTTTCCAAATTTATCTAACCTAAACCCCAAGAATAGTTTTTTATTAAATACCATTCCTCACAAAAAGTATAATATTTCAATAATATAGGTGTCTACTGAAAGAATAAAGGTAGATTCATATTTGTCTGACGTGATGTGATGTGACGCACCAGAACAGTATCTGTTCCTTAGATTTAGATGGAGGAGTTCATATTAGTGTGTTGTTAAGTGATGTAACTTGACCTGGCTTGACCAATAAAATTGCGCTCTGAAAACCTTTAAGGTTATCCACACATTTGTCTGACGAGATGTGATGGGTCAGAACGCAATTTGATTGGTCAAGCCAGGTCAAGTTACATCACATAACCACACACTAATATGAACACCTCCATCTAAATGTAAGGAACCGATACTGTTCTGACGCGTCACATCACATCACGTCAGACAAATAAGAATCTACCTTTATGCTCGTACCTTTAGGCGATACATCAATCGAGCTATAGGTACTTGAGTTTTGCTTAACTACAAAATTGGCTATTTTGATTAGGGTGTTAACTTGTATTAGATAACCTGAAACATTGTGTCAAATCAGACTGTGGTGGGTGAAGTGATACATTTTTAAGAGCCCACTAATAGGTTAAAAACTAAAACTATGGATAAACACAGATTACGAAAATGTAGACAGAACTTTAAGCATCCTAAAAGCTAACAGTTGACCAGAGAGATACTTACCTTTTCATCTTCATAAAGCAAGCATGTGGTGCATAGCACTGGTTTAAGGCCCGTAGCCAGGGGTAGGCCACAGGGCAGGTTAAGCCTACCTACACATGCTACCATAAATAGGTTAACAACGTTGTTTTTTGCTTTATAATATAATTTACTCTTATATTTTTATTAATTTAAGATTATTAATTATTTATTTTTATTATTAATTTAATTATTTTTTATTATTATTATTAATTTAAAATGAATAAAAATATAAGAGTAAATTACAACATAAGGCAAAAAACAACTTTGTTAACCTATTTATGGTAGCATGTGTATACCTATATAAGCACAGATTTATAGAACATTTAACACTGCAGGTAAAAGAGTTCCTTAAATCGTTAGACCCCTTTTTCATTTGCTGATTGGCTGGAATTAAATTAAGGAACTAAGCAAACTGTATGCATAGTAGAGTTAAAAGGTTACCATCCTTAGTGGGCTACTAAAAATTTTAGTGGTGGTCTTGGGTTTGTTTAAGATCATGTTAACCTAACTTTTAACTAAAAGTAGGCAATTGTGTGTATTATATTTTTAATATTGGTGAATTATGTAAAATGAGTAACTAGTATACAGATAATTAATAAACTTAAATTAATTTCTCAATGAGCTTGGTTTGAATTAGAAATTAATTAATTTAAAAATTAGAAGTAATGGAATATTTCAAGTTGTTTTTGATCTAACTCTTAAATAGAAAATCAAAAATAAATGTCGATTGCATTATTATTTATTAAACTTCCTGAGACAGTGTAAGCAAATATTTTATGTTATTGAAGGGTATCTCGATATAATAGTAAGAGGGTGCACCCGATGGGACTTCCATAAAAATTAAATTTCCAGTAGAACATCCTTTACTTTAGGTAAGGGTATTGCTTACTTCACGTTTATGTAATAAGCGATGCTAAATGCCGAATTTTTGACATTGTGGTTCGTTAAAGAAGTAGAATTATTGAAAACCACAAACTATAATTAACCATCACATTGATATTTTTAGGTTAATAGCACCAAATAAATATATAAAAATGTTACTCTAGTGCTCTACTAACTACATAAAATGAAACGAACTTTCTTATTAAAAAAACTATATATACCAATATTTTAGTAGCTACTACAATGCCACTAACTAGTATCATTTTAAAGCAATTTTAAGAGTTCGAATGCATTAAGGCAGTCAAACAAAAAAATATAAGTGAGTAAGAAGTAATTAGATTGGTACTGCCAAAATCTGATTGCAAAACATTTAAAAGCCGTAATAAGTCCGTTTCAAACTATAATAGCCTT
Source organism: Cantharis flavilabris (assembly GCA_949152465.1). NCBI lineage: Eukaryota > Metazoa > Arthropoda > Insecta > Coleoptera > Cantharidae > Cantharis > Cantharis flavilabris. The sequence continues at coordinate 20,560,795 of OX424436.1, read as the reverse complement.
ATTAGCTAAAATATTAAATTTTATAATAATACATACGTCTTTACATACGTAGGTATATTAATTTGAAACACTCTAAATACAATACGAATAATCTGTAAACTTATGGTAGGACAGCTTGGTCTGGATTAGTTTAGTTGTAGCAGGTTTCTAATCTCAAGATTTTTGTTATTACTTAAATGGGAAAAAGTAAAATATAAAAATTATAATAAGAGTTTTGTCCTTATTGATAATTTGCTATTGACAAATTAATATTATTTATTGTTAGTCGACAACAAACTGTAAGATAAAACTTAGAACTTTTGTGTTTAAAAGCTTGCTCATAACTTTAAGATAAGAAATTTTTGTTGCTAAATAATTTAAAAACACATTCCTTTCTATTGCTTTAACACACAAAATGTTATATTGTATACAAAATATTGCAAAAAAAAGAACCTTGTTTGGTTCTTTGCCGTTAACATAAAAAGGTGTAAGATGTTAAAATATGGTATATTACAATAAATTACCTTATAATAAATCTGCGGTCACTTGGTAGAAGGGAATAAGTCCACTTATGCCCAAAATCAATTTTTTTGTAGAATTAGATTCATAATAATAGGTGTCAACTTCTGGTATAAGGAGAAAAGTCTATGTCAATAAATAATTGGAAATTTACGAATGTTTTTACAGATATATTATAGTTATAATCAATCAAAAAATCAGTAATTTTTTATTTTATTTTGTTTTACTTTATTTTTTTTACTTCTGCTATAAGGGAATTTGTGATACATTTGTGAGATAGCAATTAAATTTTCAAAATTAAAGTTTAGTGGTTATAAGCTAGTAGCTTTTAAAGTTAAAATTAAAAAAACGTTTTTTACGTCTCCTGTAAAGTTGGCTATTTGTACTTATACCCTTCTAGCTTGTCACCACAAAAATAATAAACATAAAATTTAAAAAAAATACAGATCACAACTGAAGAGTGGCCTGGTGTGATCACTCTGTTATGATTACACCAGCGGAAATTACGGGTTTGATAATAACGGATTTGAAACTAAAAATTAATAAGGCAGATGATAAAATCACTGTTCCGATTTTATGAACACTTTATTTTCAGATGAAACAAGAAAATATTTAATTTTACAAAGTTTTCATTCGAAGAAATGTTGTAATAATAAATTATTATATTTGAAAACCATCACTCCTTACATAAATATCTCGTATTTTGCAGCAACTTTTATAAATAGTAAATTAATTAATTTGAAATGAAAAACTCTCACATTTGAACTTTTGTGTTCATTGTTGCGTTACAATTCGATTATAGAAAAAAAATATATATATTAACACTGTTACGCATTATAGGAAGCTAGTAGTGGACCTGAAATATCTGATGGAAAAACTCAATCTGAAACTCCTGGTCATGTAGGAATTAAATTGGGTTGGATACAAGGCGTTTTAATACCATGTTTACTCAATATTTGGGGTGTTATGCTATTTTTACGACTATCATGGATTGTTGCACAGTCGGGAATAGGTAATAATTAATAATTATTTAGTTTTAAAAAGCACTGTCGGTATAAACTTGACCCAATTGATTTACTTAGTACTTTATTCAATAAAATTTACTTTTTATCTATTTAGGTCTATCGTTGGCTATTATCGGGATATCAGCAGTAGTATGCATTATCACAACTTTATCTTTATCTGCAATTAGCACCAACGGTGAAGTAAAAGGAGGTACTTGTACATTTTTATTACTTAAATTTAAATTTTTGAAACTAATATTTTTTAGGGGGAATTTATTTCATTATATCAAGATCATTGGGTCCCGAATTTGGAGCGTCCGTAGGCATAGTATTTGCATTCGCAAATGCCGTTGCAGCATCCATGAATACTATTGGTTTTTGTAATTCATTAAATGATCTTCTTGGCAGTTTTGATCTTAAAATAGTTGATGGAGGAATTAACGACGTTAGAATTGTGGGTAGCATTGCTCTTTTAGTTATGATATTTATTTGTGCAATTGGAATGGAATGGGAATCGAAAGCTCAAAATTTTTTAATTGCCATAATTGTTGGCGCTATATTTGATTTTCTTATTGGTACTCTAATTGGTCCACAAGCTGACGCCGAAAAAGCTAGAGGCTTTACCGGATTTAGTTGTAAGTTAAAATTTAATTACTGCAATTTCTAAAATAGTAAATTTTTTAATTTTATAGTATATATTAATTATTTATTGCATTTTAGATGAAGTATTTTCCAAAAATTGGGGCTCAGATTTTCGTTACCAGGATGGTGTAAATTACGATTTCTTTCAAGTATTCGCAATATTCTTTCCTTCGGTGACAGGAATTCAAGCTGGTGCTAATATCTCAGGGGATTTAAAAGTAAAACTCCTATTTAATTACATGGTGCAATATTAATATTAAATACTATTTCAGGATCCAGCATCAGCAATTCCGAAAGGAACATTATTGGCTCTGTTAATATCGATGATATCTTATGTAGTTTTTATTTTGTTTGCTGGATCGGCGTCAATGAGAGATGCAAGTGGAAGTATTGCAGATTTAGCCAATAATACTTTGACAAGTTGTACTGTAGATAATAGCTGTCAGTACGGACTTTTCAACAGTTACTCGGTAAGTAAATACTTCCTTAGCAAAAATATTTACGTGATTTGAGTATGGAAATGTATGCATATGAATGATGTAAATTATGATTTAAAATCCAAATTCAAATAGTACTATGCAAACTAATGTTTTGAAAATTAAAGCACCCGTTATTATTTCTTCATTCAACTAAAATAGAACCACTCAAGTAAACCGTAAAATTTATCAAGCTAACCTTGGTTTAAACACATAATGTTTTGATTTATATGTGATTTATAAAAGGAAACGCTAGCTATGTAAATTTACATCGATTGTTTCGATCACTCAATTATTTACAACCAAGTCTATAAAATCTGTGATGACATTATGGTCAAGTTATAACCCTCAGACTTATTTTTTATAGAAAATAAAGATAATAAAAATATGTTAACAAAGATTTGTATTGTTTCTATTTGGTAAACACAAATTGTTTTCTAATAAATTTCAAATTATTCTATTTAGTAATGTTTTGCTGCTATTGTGCTAGAACATTTTCCTAAATACCAAAAAAGTTTCAGTTAAGTCTCAAAATGGCTTATAATACTTATATTTTATATAATCTCATCAGTTTTAAACGGTTGTAAGGCATTCATTTTTAATCAGTTTAGAAAACTTATTTGATATCTAACATCACTGTTAGAGTTTAATCCATGTTTAACATTCAAATAATTCAAGTAAACGCTTAACGTAGTTTCTGGATTTTGTAAATTTCGCGAAACAAAATAATAAATCATTTAGCTTTTACTATTTTACTAAAATATGCTTTGATGTAAAATTTATGTATTTTTACTAACTGAAAATGTATTATTCCATTTTTTGAAAGAAAATCTTATATAAAAATAAATTTGGGTTTCAAGTTTTAAATTGTACAAATTGCTGCAAAAATTATAAACGGAAAACGGATGGCCAAAATATTAGCATATTGGAGCGTTTTCAGACGACCGCATATGAGTTTTAACAGCCTGATAGTAGCCTTTCAAACGAAGCCGGTGTATGCACGAATAAGCGTGGGATGCAAAGCTTACATCGATGTTAAAAGCTTTGTTGTAAAACTTATGTTTTGTTGATTGAACTAAATGCGTGTCTTCACACATCGCAGGTGCGGACTTAATAATTTACGTTAAAAGCTCGAGACCGCAAAGTCGCGACTATTTTTGAAAATTATCAGAAATTAAGCAAAAGCTTTTTTTGCCTTGAAACAAAATTCGTAAAAAAAGGTACACGTAGTTTACGTGATCAAGATTATTTCCAAAATTAACATAATAGTATATTGTTTGGCTATGGACGAAACAAAACGATATCAGACCAGGGTGAGGATTGCTTGCCCGAGCGATAGCGATTGCTGGCAACACCCTGTTCTGAAATCATGTTTCGTCCCGTGCCATACACACTGTTTTACATATTACCTGCAATGAATCGGAGAGTTTCATTAACTAACCTAACCTTCATAACATATAAAAACTGTCACTGTCAGATAAATTGACGGTTAAAACGATAGATTTAAAACTGAGTAGGTGGGAAGAAACTTGACGGTTTCCGTCCTAGGGAAGAAACCAATTGGTTTCTGACCAGCAGTTGCGTTGATCTGCAATTGTCGTGTTTCGACTGTCTCAACAAGCAATGAAACTCGCAGTTTCATAGTAGGTAATATGTAATAATTATTATAATAATGCTGTTATATATTTTTCGTTTTTCGTTTATCGAGCTCGCAGTTATTATAAAATTAACTAAACAAAATAAATTTTAATTTATTATAAATTTTCATTAATAAAATTGCACTAAAATTTTAAAAATGTCATTTAAGCTTAGTTTATATTTAATTTGAATTAATTTTTGGCATTTGCTAGCTTCGGAAAATTATCGAATTTTGCCATTTTAGCTAAATTTGGTGTATTCGGTCCCAAAGTGATGTTATTAGTTGACATTGAAAATTTTACTAGGTATAATTTCACGCTATTTATTTCAGAAAAATAATTTCTTATAGAATTTTTTGAAATAAAATAAAACAATTAATTCAAAATATATACTTAGTTAATAATGATATTTAGGACGGTAAATGAGTCAGATTTTTTACAAATGTTTACATTATAGCATTTAATTTTTAAATAAATCAAACATTACGTATTATTATGAATTTTATAATTTTTTATATCACGAAGTGAAATACTTGATAAATATGATGTAACTTCTAACTTTTTGATTATCCATAATATAATTTCATAAATATTAAGCTAAACAGAATATTATATTTACAATTTTTTATTTTAGAAAATTGATCTCTAAATGTGTGAAAACAATACAAGTTAATTAATTTGTAAACAAAACTTGTTTGGTTTTTCAGGATTAAAGTAAAACTTTATACGGCTGATTAATAAAAAGCACTTGAAAAAACTAAAGAACACTTAAGCTACAGTTATCTCAAATATGATTAATATTATGTTAATAAAATGTTTTTGTTATCATTACAATTCACTCGTACTTGGTATAAATTAATATTATTATTAGATTAAATATTATGGAGAATTTCCTTTCACATTTTTTAGATTATCTTTATAGTTAACCTGATAAACATAAATTATTTACTGGAATAAAATTATTCGATAATATTATCGTGCATTCGAAAATTAAGATAGGAATAAAAATAATAAAATAAGTAGAATATAGGATAATGTTAATAAAGGATATGTTTCGGGTGTTCTCCCATAAAAAGCTGTTATCCAAAATCCTTCAGGAAAAAAAAACCTATTTTATTCGAGTTGTAAGTAATGCACAGTGATATACTGGTGTCCAAAGTAATTTTTGTAAAAATAATTTCAATTTTTGTATCAACCTGTTATGGTTTAAGTATTAGATCATCCCTAGGACACAACTTGAAATTATAAAATTGTGTTTTGTTTGGTTACTGAATTTTTATTATTGAAGACATACTTGTAGTACATACCGATGGCCAAATACTAACACGACGTAACCCACAACTTTTGAGATTTTCTTTCATATAATTTACGAACATTTGTACATCTCCCGATCTAATTCTAAGAGATCGTAATCCTCAAAACTATAGAAAAGCTTCAAATTTAAATTTTAAAATATCGTATAATCATTTAGTGATATAGTAAACACAATGCAATTTGTTAAATTTACGAATTTTCATACCTGATTCAGACGGAGTTAAAGAATAGTACTTTAGAGTTTAGAATTGTCCGCCGTCGGCACAAAAGTAAAGTAATTGCTTTGATAAAAAAGGGAAACTTCAAATTTGGAAATTGTCTGAAAAATAAAATGGTCATTCAAATATAAATCATCGATTTCAAAGAAGTAGAAGATAAAATTGTAGTTTATTATGAAACCACGTGTTGCAACGTAACATTATCGGCACAGTTTAGAGAAGTTCACTAAACAATGAGTTTTACTCGGTGACTCCTGGCATGCACAGAGGTGAATATAGTGAGATGACGTTTTTAATGAATACCCCGAGGAAAATTAAAAGTCAAGGTGGTCCGTAAAATGATTTTTGCTGCCTTGTTTAAAAAAAATTAATTATTATTAATCAACTAACCTAGGTACTCTATTCTAATTAAGAATATGCATGAATATTTAGTCACGCACTTTAGGATGTTTCCCTTAAATTAATTTATGCCTTAAATAATAAGTATTCAATAATAAATTATTAATGCACAAATATTTCCAGACATAACTTTTTTTTAATTATTATAAAACGAATGTTTACTATAAATAAACTATTAATTAATTATATCCATAACAACCAAATTACGTAGTTGAGAAGGTACTAATGATATTAAAATTATCACGTCATTCTCGGCAATGCTTAAACTTTGTAGCCAAATTAAAAATCGTTCAAATTTTATAGATTTTGATCAAGTTTTAGCATGATTTTTCTTTAAAATATGTTTGATCCTGAAGTCGACCATTAATTTACCTCAAATTTTATAATATTATGTCTTAAACTCTATAGAGGTTGTTGAAAGCTAATATAGCACTACCAAATTTTAAAAGTATTTAGTTTTTAATTTTACGAAATAGAACTTACCAAAACAAATTTAAAAAAATTGATAATGATACGAGTATAAAGCATAATATATACATTACATCCAGAAACGATGTACCTATTTGTAATTTCGTCAAATTAGAGCTGGTTATTGTACTTTGATCCTGTCAAGAAAATTGTCAAGAAAACATTAATCCGTTTTTCTGTCTATTTTGATAAATTAAATTAATATTTTACAAAGAGATTATCATTTTTTTCCCACAATAGTACATTACGAGCCGAGGTGGAAATCCTTTATTACAGCTGAGCGCTAAGGTATTTTACTAAGTCGCGAAGTGAATATGATACATTAAAAGTTTTCCTCTTCTTCTTCCAATTAGGCTAGGATAAGCTCCTGTTTGCATTGACTTTGGGCTGTCTTCTATCGAAGAAGAGCCGAAGTCACTATCTGTGAGCATATTAAGTTGTTTTGCATCTAAGGTAGTTAGCTATTGCTCGTCTTAGATGTGCCTGTAACCCTGTTTTTTTGTTGTTGATTAGTGAAAACAAAGATAATAAAACTTAAAGATTCCCAACGCTATACAAATTTATGTGTATCCCAATCGACTCCCATAAGTAGATGGCAACACTAATTATAGTTTTTTAGGTTATATTTTAATTAGGTTTTTTTAAGTTTGTCATAGATGTCGCAAATAAAAACAGATGTATGGTATCAATAGTATATAGTAACAAATATAGTATCTTTGTTTGTACTTAGAAATTATTTTGCGCAATTACGTAACTAGATCACCAATCTTCTTGATAAACTAAATAAATTCTAAAATCGGCTGCTTGAACCATATTATATTTTAAATAAACGACAGCACTTTTAAAAGAGACACCTGCCAATTTAAACGACTCACTCTGATTTTAATTATACAGGTAATGCAATTAATGTCTATATGGGGTCCATTTATTTACGCAGGATGTTTTGCTGCTACTTTAAGTACCGCACTTACCAATTTACTCTCAGTACCAAGATTAATTCAAGCTCTAGGAATAGACAGAATATATCCTGGTTTAATATTTTTTTCCAAGGGGTATGGAAAAGCTGGAGAACCGTATCGTGGATACGTGTTAACGTTCTTCGTCGCTGTTGCTTTTGTCTTAATTGGTATGTATATTTCAAATTTAAATAAAATTAGTTTATGTAATGTTTCGAAAACTACCTAACATTAAACTAAAAATAGAATTGCTAATCGATTTTTTAACACTTCGAAATACATAAAAATTGAGGCTCTATCTTTAATTCAATTCCTTAGAGATGTTTTAATATCCATTACTTTATTAAGTCTTTGTAAAATGTGAAAATAATAATTTTTATTTATATTATAGCCGATTTGAACGCAATTGCACCTTTAATTTCAAATTTTTACTTGGCCTCGTACGCTTTGATCAACTTCTGCACATTTCATGCTGCTCTTATTAAACCATTGGGATGGAGACCCACATTTAGAGTAAGTCGAACATAATTTGAAAATAAATTTCTTACAAAATAAATATTTTCAGTACTACAACACATGGTTGAGTTTAGGAGGATTTATTATGTGCGTTGTAATTATGTTTTTAATTAATTGGCAATCATCGTTAATAACTTTTATAGTTATTCTTGGTTTATATTTGATTGTGGTTTACAGAAAACCCGGTAAGTTATAATATTATGCAATTTAAAATTCAAATTTAATTAGTTTAATTTAATAATTCTTTTAGATGTAAATTGGGGTTCTTCAACCCAAGCGCAAACATATAAAACAGCCTTAACCACATCTCATCGTTTAATCAACATAGGAGAACATGTAAAAAATTATCAGCCACAAATTTTATTACTCTGCGGAAAGCCATCCTCCCGTCCGCCGTTATTAGATTTTGCAAATCTAATCACAAAAAATAATTCCTTGCTCATTATAGGGGAAATATCAGATGTAAGTAAAAGTGCGTTCTTAGACGACTTTTAAAAATCGTTAAAAATATCTTTCAAATTAATCCAAAAAAATGTGCTAATAGATATTACAATTATTTTTTTCAGCAAAAATTAACGTATCGAACCAGGGCAAGCAAAACTAAAGCAGCTTATCTATGGCTGCGCAATCATAAAGTGAAAGCGTTCTATACGTTAGTGGACGACATGAATTTTGAATGTGGATCAAAAGCTTTATTCCAAGCGTCTGGAATTGGAAGACTTAGTCCAAATGTGGTCATGATGGGATATAAAAATGATTGGAACACTTGCAACATTGTTGAACTGGAAGAATATTTTAACGTTTTACAGTAAGCAAAATACATCAAGCAATTTTAACAAATAATTAATATATAAATATCTTCTTTAGCATGGCATTTGATAACCGTCTCTCTGTTGCCATTCTTCGTGTACCAGAAGGTCTTGATTACAGCAAAATATTTGATGAAGAAGACCAAGGAGCGTTGTCCAGTTGTGAATTGACGCTTTCGCAACCTCCTTCTAAAGCAGAAAATTATTTGCATACATCTGCTTCAGCGCACATGATGCATGCCGATTCTAATCTAAACATTGCCCACCTTAGTGTCTCAGATAGTATTTCGTCGTCTCCATTTCCATCCATAAGTAAGGAAGGTAATGCTAAAATTCATAATTTTACGATTTTATGTTATAGATTTATTAAGTCCCACCAAGGTTAACAGCACGGTAACAAAAAATTTAAAAAATAAAAAACGTGCGTTACCAGCAAAAATTCTATATACTTCTCCATCTGGTCAAGAACTTCCCAGAGCAGTTTTAGACAGCATGTCTATATTTAAGAAAAAACAAATTAAAGGAACTATCGATGTTTGGTGGTTGTATGACGATGGAGGTCTGACTATGCTCTTACCGTACATAATATCGGCAAGACATCATTGGTCTCATTGTAAATTAAGAGTTTTTGCGTTAGCAAACAACAAACAAGAACTTGAAACCGAAGAAAGAAAGTAAAAAAAGTATATTTCTACAAATAACACAAAATTATAATAATAATTTTTAGTATGGCAAATTTGTTGTCCAAATTTCGACTTGACTATTCAAGTTTACAAATGGTACAAATTTCCGATAAACCAAAACAAAAAACGCAGGAATTTTTCGATTCAATTATAGAAGATTTTAAAATAAAGAATGATAAAGAAAGTGACGGTATGTATATATTATTTTTAACACCGTTTCTTAAGAAACTGATTGCTGTGTTGGAAAATGTTTTATTTATTATTTTTAAGAATGAAAAGATTTGTAATTTTAAATTATGCGTGTATTTAAATTTATTGTGTATCTATAAGTTTGAAAATGTTTATACGTTTAAAACTTTCAAGTTTTGAATTTTAGAGTGCACGATATCAGAAATTGAATTGGCAACACTCCAAGACAAAACGAATAGGCAGTTAAGGTTACGAGAGTTATTGCTCGAAAACTCCAGTCAAGCCACGTTAGTTGTAATGTAAGTGTGTATATTTAGTTATTAAATTTACTTTGAAGATGTATTTATATTACATGTATAGGTCCCTTCCAATGCCAAGAAAAGGTTCGATATCCGCTTCACTATATATGGCATGGTTAGAAGCATTAACAAGAGATTTACCACCTTATCTTTTCGTGAGAGGAAATCAACAGTCAGTTCTTACGTTTTATTCGTAAATTAATATCTAATTCATAAATTATTATATTAATAAACCCCAGTTATTATAAGTTAGAAATTGTGAAATTTCAATCGCATTGTCTTATAAGCACCTCTAAAAATGTTCACAGTAGATTTTATGCCGAAAAGTTTATTATTTAGGTACTTAAAAATACCTAAAATTTCAAGTTTGCATACTGCAGGTGGGTAAAAGAAAAATAATGTTTTGACTTTTTCAAAGAAAATTTTCTTTTTTATGCCACGGCCAGTTCAATCCTCCTTATCGAATAATTATAATTCGTGACAGTTGTTAGAATTTCTATAAAGATTTTTATTAGACTTTCATTCGAGTAATTTTCAATTGCAAACATGTAGATAATTATTATTAATTATGATACGTTTAATATTGTCTCATTAATTTTTAATAGGTATAGCAATTTATATTTATTTTATCGACTTAGTTAAATTTTGTAAATTATTGTTATTACCATCTAAGTAAAATTTATTATAAAAAATAATATAATAAATAAAAGAAAAATATAATTTTTCATAACTTGGTATATATTTTTATTTGAAAATCAAACAATTGGCAAATGCTGTCAGGATGAGGAAGTACTAAAATTAATGTAGTATTTGGAGCAGTGGCTAATAACTTGATAAAAATGAAAATCAATTTCTTGGTATAAATATCAGGTTCTAAAAATTGAGTTTTTCGTAACTTTAATTTGTAAACTTCAGGTTTATAAGTTATAACTACTGACAATTTATGTCTAAATTTTATATTTAAAAAATGTACCTACCCATTGCACATGAAATTTTAATTTTAGAAATTGTAGTTAGTTACCGAATTTTCTAAGAAAACAAAACTTAGATTATTTATCTAAAAACAAACTAAAAATATTTTGTGATGATAATTAAAAATTAAAAATAAGGAAATTTATGTTATCTACATTCAATTCCGGTAATAAATTTGAGACCGCCGACCTCATTTTAGTAATTTTAGAATACACATAATATTCGCAAGGACGTTGCATTGCGGAATTTCGAATTTAGGGTTGTTTCTACTTTCGGGACAGGGTAGTTTTGACAAAAATACTTTAAGAATTATGCAGGGTTTCCAAAGGATGCATAATGCACAATCCTATACACCTACTCCCAACACTAAAATAAGACAATAATTGAGTCTAACTTACCTTTATCATCTACTATATTTTGTTTGTATACAGTAAAGAGTAAGACCTAATTTCATAACAAAACTTAATCTGGTACTGCAATTTAAATGTATAAGTATTCAATAAAAACTATGTGATTTAAGTGATGTATGTAATTTGCGACACGGTGATACGTAATGGTTTCCGAAATCCGAAACACATTTTGTAAGTGAATTTTTACAGGATATTCTTGAAAGTATAAACTATCGAAAAAGGCAAAAAAAACAAAGCAATATTTTGAAAGTGTCACACTGGTAAAGCCCTTTAACTTAATAGGTTTTTGAAATGCCCCCGCTTTTGTTACAACTATAAAAAAATGTATTTTTTAGTATAACGATAAAAAATTTGAAGAATTTTTACGTGTTAAGTTTCCACGGCCCGATTTGAATTTTTTTTTAAATATTTCAATTTCTTATCAAACTTTTTGAATAAACTTTGCAGTATAAAAAGGGGAAAGCCAAAACCAAAAATTATTTTTCAAAATTCCTCGTATAATCCAAATCAATTTCTAATTTAACAAACTTTCCAATATTAAATAAAAATAAGGTATCTAAATGTAATACGTGCACATTTTAGATCGTCTTACTACGACAAACATATCAATTAGTCAAATCTGTCTATACAACGCTTGCTTATATGGTACCTTGTGCTCTATCCTTGTGGACGAAATTGTTTTACGTAAACGTTGCTCATCGGATTACCTTACTATATTATGTACCGTGATCCTATCCAATTCCCCAAACAATCGCATCCAAAAATATTCAACATTGTTCAATTTTGATAATTCCAAATTCAAAATAATAAAAATCAGTTTACGCAAAAATCAAAACAGTTCATCCTCGCAAAATCATAAAAATTCAAACAAAATTTAAATAAATTCAGGAGACAAAACTATAGGCGTATTCGTTTTACCTATTTTATTTCCATCTCAGTTACGCAACTGAAACGAAATGAGCTGAGCAGAATAAAATAATACAATAGTTATTTACCTAAAAGTCAGGATAATGATACATTACTGACGAGGAGCAATGTTGAAATACGAGGCACTTTGTGCCGAGTATTTTAAAGCTCCGAGTAAAGTGAGACATTTTCCTGACAAGTATGGTATTAAATTTTACCAAAAATCGTAAAAAATCGAAATTTAAAAACATTTTTGAACAACATTTTTAAAATGAACAAAAATCAAGTTTGTCAATTTGTTGACTACATAGTTATGGCTCGTACACACACAGTGGATTTTGGCCAGTAATTAGTAGTAAGTAGTTAGTGACCTACTTACTACTTACTACTAAGTACTTACTCCAATGATATTGTAGTTTAGTATTTAGTACAGTTTGAAATGGATAAGTATAAACGTCAGATGTCAATTAATAGTGCTTTAGTAAATATTTTGAAACTTTTGGCAAAAGAAATTTCTGAAACAAAGAGACTATATGTGATGACATTATTGCGCCTATCAATAAAATGTGGAAGAATGGAGATCGGAGAAATATGCACAATATTTTTTTGCAATTTTTTACTTCAATGTCAATTTTTGAATTGTCATGTTTAATTTAAAAACTGAGCCTTTATTATAATATAAGCTAACAATTTATTATATTATTCTCGAGGTGGTCCATTATAAAGTACAGATTTGAAAGTTTAATAAAAAAATTAATTATTCAATCACAATTTTTTTATTGTGCAACGTTGTACAGTTTGAAACAAATCCTTGTTTTTAGGTCGAGAGCCCCGTCGGGCCCCGTGACAAGACTTCGCGGGCCCCCTGCTCTTCGAAACAATTTCGTAAACAAAAAAATTAAAAAAAGCAAAATATGAAACTTCGTAATTTTATTAAGAAAAATTACGCACAAATTATCTAAAATACCTATCAAAAACTAACTAAAACAAAGAATTATTTAGTAACTAATTCGTCCGGGCCCTTGAGGGATCCCGGACCCCGGGGACAAATCCTCGAGCGCTCCCCCTCTGGTTGGGCCTAAATATAATGATAATAGAGTATATTATTATATTATGATATATATTGCTATGACCCCAGCGGTTCAATTTAGAAAATTGATCTACCACGGAAAAACACCTCGCTGGAGTACATACACCTTATAAGCATAAAATTCTACGTAAACTTGAACTTCAAAAATATCAAAATTTTACCGGAGATCAACTCCGATAAACGTCCGTACTCTGCGGCCTCAAAACGATTAAAAATCAAATTCAAATTTACAATATTTGCACAAAATTATTTACAAATAAATTTTTACAAACAAATTCAAATATAAAATAAAATCAACTTTAAAAACACTCACACAATAAAATTCAAAACAAAATCATTTCATATTAATTCATAATAAAACACCCAATAATAAAATAAAATTTTAAAAAATTAAAATTAAAAAAAGATGATTTTGGAACACCACAATATTTATGTACCTACTACTATTCTGATTATTTATCAAATACTGATAAAATAACCCAAAAATTAGGCCTTCGATGCTATTTGTTAAACTCAAATAAAAGGGACCCGAAAATTTCCTAGAGCCCAACTCAGTTAAAAATAAGCCCTGTTCCCTATCATTCAAACACTAGGTCAGCGCGGCAGATAGGCCGCTTGACCAGATAGTATTTAATATTAGAATAATATAACTAGAATTTCAAGAATTAATTATTTGTTAATGGGTAACAATTAAAATTTTTTTTTAATATTACAATAATATAATTAGACATTCAATAATTAATTACTGGATAAGTATAGTTTAGTAAAAATTAAGAAAAAAATTCAGATAGTTGATGAGATCACAGGGATCGTATTTTTACAAATTTTGCACATATTTTGTTTGTACAAGTACCCCATTTTATTCAAGTACCCCTAAATTGTTTCTGACAGTTCTTGAAGTGTGAAATGTTTTGTAGGTGGAAGAATATTCAGTACCATAATAAAATTACATCAATATTTTGTTTTTTTATTGGAAACTATATTTTTATGATATACTACAAGAAAGGGTATCCATGGATAAGATAGTCAAAATGCCCTTATCTTTAAATTTTTTAATTTACTTCATAAAAGGGTACCTTGAGGTGTAAAAATAAGGTTTTTATAATTATTTGCTCCAGATGCTTTCTCCATCCCTTCTGAGGGGCAAAAAATAGGATTCTTCAGTCATTATTTTTTTTCTGACGAACTAGCAAATGAAAAATTTTGAAAATATTTATAGATATAGTCATTCGAGTCATCTTTCAACACAATTTTTTTCGATCCCCTGAACACTCTATATGCCCCCTAAAAATATTCCGAAAAGTTAAAAATCGATTTTTTTTCTAATTTTTTAAAGACCGGCAAAAAAATTTTTTTTGCCATTTTTTAGGATGTACCTAAATCTACCTTCCTGAATTTTTTCAGATTTTTTGTTAAGGTGCGCCAACCCTAAAAATCATATTTTCTGCATTTTTTAACATTCTTGGCTATTTTAGACTTCTTAACGCAACTAAAACTTTTTGTAAAATGTGTATCACGGGTATTTTTTACAGAAAATTAATCTTACTGACATATTATTCAATATTTTTCAACCAGAAACTCAAAATAAAATCGAAAACCTCATTATAAGAGTTAAACAATTAAAAATGTTTCACTTTTTTGTTATTTTTGCCCCTTTTTGTTCCTTTATAGAGGCTAGATAATACTTGACGGAAATCAAGTTCTTTCTTGAACTGGTCAAGTCTATTCATTACGTTTTTTGCCTCTTTCTCTTACTCTGCCTAATTGAAATATGGTTGTTCTTACATGCGAAACTTTGCAAGCCATGAAAACCAACAAGAACTACATTAATAAAGTTATTTTTACATTAACAAATAATGCACATGAATTAAAGAATAAAAAAAACATAAAAAATAAAAAATAAACGAACGATTCTAAAACAACAATAAAGCACTTCGTTATCGCATTCTATGCTTGAGTTATGTTTTTTATTTAATAACTATGTCTAGTCCTCATCGCTATCTTCGTTGACTATAGGACACAGAGACGTAACAAGTCAAAGCCGGGCCCTGGTGCAAGTGGGTCACAGAGGGCCCCCTTTATCATTTTAAAATGATAATTTTAAAATTTAAAATTACAATTTTATTGCACAATAGACATAAACTACGAATAATAAGAGCATTAGATTTCATCTAGAGTTGTTACTTAAAGAGTCAAAAAATGTTTATGAAATTCGGTAAAATCTTCATTTAACAGACTGACCATCAGAGCCGGATTAAGGATATGCGAAGCCTGGGGCTAACTTTTTTTGAAGGCTCCTTAGTCTTGCGCGTTTTAATAAAATGCGTCGTAGGCAAAATTTTTTGATTTTTGTAGGTCAACAGCGCTTTAGATCAAATGTAATCTTTGGTGATTTAAATTTTGTTGCTTTAATTGTTTTGAGGCCCCTAGAAAATTGGAAGCCCGGGGCTGCAGCCTCTTTAGCCCCCCTTAATCCGGTTCTGCTGACCATGTAATAAATTCAATAATAATTAATTGGAAACTTACCTGGCCAGTCTGATAAATGAAAATTTTATCAATTTCAAAAGCATTTTTTGACCTTTAAATAAAAGCTAGATGAAATCAATGCTCTTATCATTCGTAGTTTATATTTCTGCATTATTTTGTTTTGTTTTTCAATTTTTTTCTAAAATAATTAGGGAAGCAGGAATTTTCATAAATACGTTTTTACATGTTAATTTCCTATGTTGGGCTAAATTGTTTTATTAAGTAAAGTTCTAGCTGTCTCATTTTCTATTGATAAAATTGCCAAGCTAGAAAGTCTGCTTTGTGACAATTAGTTCTTTACCAATTTCAAGATCGAAAATGATATCTCAAATGTTTGTACTGGTTCATATTGTTTTAATTTTTAAATTAGTGTTTCAAAAGATATAATCAATAACTACTAGTAGTAATAGTTGAATATTCTGGATTTAGATTACAAACTCTCAAACATAATTTTTTTTGCCTTCTTTTTTTGATTTCTACTCTATAGGTTGCATAAGCTTCAAATGGTGCTGGAAGGGTAACCGGGTCCCATTTGGGCCCGGGTCCTGGTGCGCGGCACCACTGTTGCTACGTCTCTGTAGGACAGGCATTATCAATGTCGAAAGATTAGTCAACACCTATGATAAAGATGATAAAGAAGATAAAAATCTTCCATATGATAAATTATATATCAGCTCGGCGACGTGGGAACCAGTAACAGCACCCAACAGTTCGCAGACCATTTGCACAGTTGCAGCAGTGCCCTTTGATGGCATCAATTCCCAAAACATTTACGTCGTATTCGATATAACATTTATAAATTTTTTGATTTATATGTCGCGATTTTACATCAAAACGAACTATTTCTTGTTCATCTTTCACAAAAGTTAATTTTAGTGAATCGTATTCTCTAACCATTTCAACTAAATATGAGATTGCTCGTGACAGCTGATTAGATCCACCAAACTAAATCTCCAAATCATTAATAGTCAATTCTGGAAAGTCTAATAAGTTTCGTGAAGATAAATCTTGAAACGGAGAACTTTTTCGATTCCAATTAGCACTGTTTACTTTTAAAAATAACAAAAAAATGAAACATTTTTAATTGTTTAACTTTTATAATGAGGTTTTCGATATTATTTTGAGTTTCTGGTTGAAAAATATTGAATAATATGTCAGTAAGATTAATTTTCTGTAAAAAATACCCGTGATACACATTTTACAAAAAGTTTTAGTTACGTTAAGAAGTCTAAAATAGCCAAGAATGTTAAAAAATGCAGAACATATGATTTTTAGGGTTGGCGCACCTTAGCAAAAAATCTGAAAAAATTCAGGAAGGTAGATTGAAGTACATCCTAAAAAATGGCAAAAAAAATTTTTTTGCCGGTCTTCAAAAAATTAGAAAAAGATCGATTTTTAACTTTTCGGAATATTTTTAGGGGGCATATAGAGTGTTCAGGGGATCGAAAAAAATGGTGTTGAAAGATGACTCTAATGACTATATCTATAAATTTTTTCAAAATTTTTCATTTGCTAGTTCGTCAGAAAAAAAATAATGACTGAAGATTCCTATTTTTTGCCCCTCAGAAGGGATGGAGAAAGCATCTGGAGCAAATAATTATAAAAACCTTATTTTTACACCTCAAGGCACCCTTTTATCAAGTAAATTAAAAAATTTAAAGATAAGGGCATTTTGACTATCTTATCCATGGATACCCTTTTAATTTCAAATCTGGGTAGGTACATATGCATTATAATTTTTCCCGAGAAAAGCAAAATATTTATCTCATGTATTTATATACCGATTTTGATAAGCGAACGCTACTCGCCAAAACAATAGAACATTTTCTATTCGCTCGGCTAAATGGTTTTACTAATGTATTTTACTAATTACTAGACTACTCGCCTAAATTTTATTGTTCACACAACGGGTAAGTTTACTACTTACCACGATCACTTGTCGTGTCTACTACGTACTAATTCATTTTACTAAACTACTATACTTAACTACTTACCTACTCGACTAATTTTTTACTGTTCACACACGGGTAAGTAGGTCAATCGACTAAATTACTTACTACTTACTACTAATTACTGGCCAAAATCCACTGTGTGTGTACGAGCCATTACCATAGATGGTTACTGTCAAAACAATAAAAGTAATAACGAAAAGAACGACGTCTCTTTTATTTTATTGCAATTACTAATTACAGTAGAATCTGCTTAATGTGATCTCGGATAATGTTATCAGTCGGTTATTGTGATCATTTTTTTTTAAACCGGCCACTTTTTTTTCTTTTTTTTTTCTTTTTTATTCTAATCCAAGTCTTCTAAAATTCACCTTTTTCTAAATTTCGCTAATTGTTATCAATTATCAGTTAATATTATTAAAATGTCCTTGGCCCGAAGTGATCACATTAAGCGGATTCTACTGTATTACCGGACTAGTCATTAAAATTCAATTTCCCTGCGCGTATATAAGCAGGGAAGTGTTGTTTTGATGACGATTTTCGGTAAAATACTTTTAAAATATAAACGATAAACAAAGTTATAAAAATAGATCTAGAAAGGTTTTCTTCTTTTAAATCGGTTTATTTTCTGAAATCACAAAGATTAAATTTAATATGGTGTAGTAAAAAGAAATCCATTATTTTTGCATGAAATAGAAGGCATTAATTACAATAGTTAGAATGATCCGATTTAGGTCAAATATGGGCCATTTTGTTCAATAACTTGTTGCCATTTTGAAGGTAATTTCAGTATTCCTCTTGCATAGAAGCCCTCGTCTCTATTGGCAAAAAATCGGGACAGTCGATTTTCACAAACGTCTCTTGAAGCGAATTTTTCTCCAGCAAAATTGTTCGCCATGAACAGGAACACATGGTAATTAATTAGTGCCAGATCCGGACTATAAGGTGGATGCATAAAAACCTCCTAACCAAGCTCTCGGAGCTTCTGGCGAGTCACTATCGATATGTATGGCCTGGCGCGGTACGCGACAACTCGGCACTTTTAAACTCGGCACCGGACTACTCGGCACCGGACCACTCGGCTTTTACCAACTCGGCACCGAGACAACTCGGCACCGGATAACTCGGCACCGTCAACTCGGCACCGAGACAACTCGGCACCGAGATAACTCGGCACCGGGACAACTCGGCACCGTAAGAACTCAGCATTCAAATTTTTAATAAAAAATATAAAAAATATTTTATATTAATATCTTCTTGTAAATATATAAGTTCTTATAAAATATTAATATATTTTGTTGCTATTGAAAAACATTTATTATAAAATTACATTTATTAATTTTTTTAATTTAAAAGATGGGTATTTGTAGATATTAATCCATTACGTAATTATGTGACAAACCGCGCAAATACTCTAACATATTTTCTTCCTCGTAATTTGTCACTTTATTAAGGATACGCAGATCTGCGTCTTCGTAGCGTTTTCGTTTTGGTGGTGCTTCATACCCTGCGACAAATCGTTCGTAATCGGCATCGAATGTCTTTTGTAGTTTTATTAAATTATCGATAAATTTAAATAACTGAGGATGTGCTACCCCATATCCTTGCTGTAGCTTTTTATGACAAGCAAAATTATTCGTTCGATCAACACCAAGCAACGTACGCTGATATACCGACCACACTCTGTAGGGAAACAGAGGTGGGGTTCTCGTTCCGTTATTTCTCAGTCTACCAATATATGTATTAGTGAACCAACTAATTATTGGTTCTAGTTCTAGGGGCAGATAGTCTTCCAGAACGTTAAGTGCCGTATCAATGCCATCTTCCGGAACAAAAGCTACCGAGGTTATCATACGCGATTTTAATGCAAAATCAGAATCGGTTTTATAACGACCAAGAAGGTGAACTTCTGAAAGATGTTTGCGAAGATTTTGAACGAGATGAAAGAAGCAACCTCTAATATTGACATCCAGAAATTCAGCGCGCAGAGCATTATGTATGCCAATCTCATAATCTACATTAATGGCATCTGGATTAAATTCTGGCCACATATCTTTAATCATTCCAAAAAGTTTAGAGTAGGTTGTTTGTAACTTGTTCGGAAGCAGACAAAAAAGAACCGGAAAAACAAATCCGCGACCTTCACCACGACGAACAAGCAAGACAAATATTTGGCTGAATAATGGAGGAGTTAACAAAAACGTACCATCCATATAAACCTCTCGCATTTGTCCACTCCAAGTTTTATGGTATTCTCGCCCAAATATCAAAATTCGTTGTGAATCGCCAAATCCAGAATCTCCCAAAAGGAACAGTTCAAACTGTCCAGGATGACTTTCATATTGACTATGTTGAATGGGCGAAACTATTTCTTCACGTGATTGTGGATTAGGTGTTGCATTTTGATCAACACGAGTCCTGTTGACAGTCTTCTCATCGTTGCTCGCGAATGTAATTGTCCTAAAGCAGCTTCTGAAATATTTTGAGAAACCCCAGTTCTGATTTCTTGGGGGCTTTCCATTGTTTCTTTAGCTTTTCTTTTAACAGCTGTGGTAATTCATAATTGTTATCGTCCGCAACTCAATTAACTATAAAAAGTTTATCGGGATTTATCTAGGACAGGTCTAATAAAAAACTTCAACTTTTTGTCGACGTTTCGAACATATATTTCGTTCTTCTTCAGGACTAAAAACAATAAAATTCAACAACCTGCAGAAATTAACAAAATCCTTACCTCAAGTTCAGTTTACAGAGACCAGGGGTACATTATCTTATCAGTAACTAAATGCGGTATAAAAATCAACATAACAGTAATATTAAAAAACAGTCAGAACTTCAAAAAAACCAAATCACAACTTAATACAATAAGGTGTCAACAATTAAAAACCTTTTTAACATGTCAAAAATTTAAAACACAAAATATAAAATATATAAAGTAATCAAGAATTATCAGTTAAAATGGTATCTCTGCAAACGTCGACTACGATAGGTCAAATTTCAAACGGAAACAATTCACAACCGATAAAAGGATCTCACAAAAAAACCTAAAACAAATTAACCACCACCTAGTAGATCTCCATAAAAAATGCTTAGTTTTTGTGTGTCCTCTCTATAATTAATGCTATCTCTTTCGGACTTTATGAAAAACATCTCACTAATATTTCTCTTCAAGCAACTTTGTTCGTAATCCAAAACAGTAGTTTTATCAAAATTGAAGCAGTGTCCCGTATCTTCGCAATGTTGCACTAATGCTGTCTTTCCCCAACCATCCTTATCTTTTTCTTCCTCCCTTTCTCTCGTTGTTCCGATATCTGTAGGCTTCTTCTTTTTATTTTTATCTTTTCTCTCACAATCACCTATGTGCTGTTTAATGCGTTTGTTTATCCATTGCTTCGTCTGGCCTATGTACGAGGCTGGGCAATCTGCACAAGGGATTCGGTAGATCACCTCTGACCTCATTCCCTTATCTGTTCGGTCCTTAAGATTAGTTAAAAGACACCTATGGTCCTTTAAATTGTATGTGGCCAAAGTACAATAAGGTTTTAATATTCTATTTATTTGTTCTGTTAGGTTTTCTACATATGGAAACTTGAAATATTTCTTTGTTTTTATTTCATTATCATACTTGTATTCATCATTTTGTGCACTACTACTTCTTTCTCTTTTTTCGAGCTTTCTGAACATACTATTAATAAGCCAATTCGGATAGTCATTTTGTTTTCTTAACAGATCTGTGATTCGGGTCCTATTTTCATCTTTGTATTTAGTATGACTTATATCGGTTACTCTCTTAATGAGTCCATACACTAATGCTGTTTTGTGTTTAAATTGGTGGTACGACCTGTAACTTACTAATCTTTGAGATGAATATGGCTTCATGTACCAATTTGTTAGGATTTCCTCACTTGTTCTTATCACTCTCATGTCTAAGAAAATTATTTCTCCTTGTATCTCTTTTTCTAAGGTAAACTTAATTCCATCATGGTAGCTATTAAAAGCTGTCAAAAACTTTCCCACTTTATCCTTAGGTGCAGCTGTAAAAGAATCATCCACATACAAATAAAAGAAGGGGACGCGGAAACCTATGTCTTGCAATACTTCTTCTATTAGAACTTCCATTACCAAACCAGCCAATGCAGGGCTCGCAGGGTTTCCCATTGCCAACCCATCCAGTTGCCTAAAAAACTTTCCATCGTATTTGAAGTAGCTGGTGCTAAAACATAAATCTATGAGTTGCAACATCTCCTCAAAACTAAGATCGGTGTAACAACTAATGAACCTCCACTTTTTCTTTAGAGCTTTTTCAACTAATTCCTTTGGTATACTAGGGAAAAGTGAAACCACATCCAATGACAGCAAAATATAATCTTTCGGGAGTATCTGGTGTTTAATGACCTCTACGAATTCTTTAGAACTTTTTATGTTAAAACTGGAGGTAGTCAAAACTTTCATCAAGATTTCGCTTAAAAATCTTGCTATGTTATATGAAGGAGACTTCAAACAACTTACCACCGGTCTCAGTTGCAACTGGCTTTTATGGGTCTTTCGGAGGCCATAAATTCTGGGAGGTAAAGAGTTATGTCTTATTAACGTTTTATACTTAAAATTATCAATTTTGTTCCCATCTTTTAAACTTTTTAGTACCTTATTTACTTTATTTTGAAGAGTCAATGTAGGGTCTTTATTAACTTCAACAAATTGGCTATCTGACGACAATAATCTTTCTAACTCGGTCTTATATTCTTGTAGGTACATAATGATAGAACTACCGCCTTTATCGGATTTGGAAACTATTATTTCCGGATGCTCCTTTAGCCATTTTTCAGTACTTTTGTAATTTTTAAGTATGTACGTATAGAATCTCCTTTTTCTTCTTTCATTTGTTTCTCTATTTCTGTAATTAGTAATAACATTAGTGCACTTAGCTCTCAAACTATTCACAAAATCCTCTTCTCCCCCAATTCCCTGCAAGCAACCCTCCAAGTCTTTTATTATAGGTAGTATCGGAATCTTATCTATCGGCAAACCAAACTTTGGGCTCAGTGCAAGTGCTGACATTGCATAACTCGGTATAACTAAGTTTGTATAATTAATTATTCTATTATTATTCTTAACGTTTTCTCTATCTTCCATTCTACCCAATAATACAGCGAACTTTTTAATATGAGACTTTCTCTTTTGATTGAATATAGAATTATATTGCTTTTTACATGCTAACACAAGTCTACTACGGATTTCGTTTTCCAAACCATTCTGCACCACCAACATGGGAAGTTATTTAGTTGGAAATAATTCAGTGGGAAATTATTTAACATCATAAGGGGAAACTATTCGGTCAACCTGTGGAGAGCTTCAAAGTCGTTAATGAATGTACATAACCGATTGGCGAGATTACGGAATGATAAGGTTTTCTTACTTAGATGCAGAACAGAGGGAGTTACCCCACCTCATATAGATAATAGTTTTAAAGGAATTATGGTTATGCTAATGGGTAACCACCCATTTGGAAGAAAAGTGTGTTCCCGTATTGATAAATTTAAACAGTCAATACTAAGTGTTGAGATAGAGGTAGTTTGTTGGAATGTGAAGCAGTTGGAGATGCGAAAGAGGGAGTTGATGTTGGTGGTGCAGAATGGTTTGGAAAACGAAATCCGTAGTAGACTTGTGTTAGCATGTAAAAAGCAATATAATTCTATATTCAATCAAAAGAGAAAGTCTCATATTAAAAAGTTCGCTGTATTATTGGGTAGAATGGAAGATAGAGAAAACGTTAAGAATAATAATAGAATAATTAATTATACAAACTTAGTTATACCGAGTTATGCAATGTCAGCACTTGCACTGAGCCCAAAGTTTGGTTTGCCGATAGATAAGATTCCGATACTACCTATAATAAAAGACTTGGAGGGTTGCTTGCAGGGAATTGGGGGAGAAGAGGATTTTGTGAATAGTTTGAGAGCTAAGTGCACTAATGTTATTACTAATTACAGAAATAGAGAAACAAATGAAAGAAGAAAAAAGAGATTCTATACGTACATACTTAAAAATTACAAAAGTACTGAAAAATGGCTAAAGGAGCATCCGGAAATAATAGTTTCCAAATCCGATAAAGGCGGTAGTTCTATCATTATGTACCTACAAGAATATAAGACCGAGTTAGAAAGATTATTGTCGTCAGATAGCCAATTTGTTGAAGTTAATAAAGACCCTACATTGACTCTTCAAAATAAAGTAAATAAGGTACTAAAAAGTTTAAAAGATGGGAACAAAATTGATAATTTTAAGTATAAAACGTTAATAAGACATAACTCTTTACCTCCCAGAATTTATGGCCTCCGAAAGACCCATAAAAGCCAGTTGCAACTGAGACCGGTGGTAAGTTGTTTGAAGTCTCCTTCATATAACATAGCAAGATTTTTAAGCGAAATCTTGATGAAAGTTTTGACTACCTCCAGTTTTAACATAAAAAGTTCTAAAGAATTCGTAGAGGTCATTAAACACCAGATACTCCCGAAAGATTATATTTTGCTGTCATTGGATGTGGTTTCACTTTTCCCTAGTATACCAAAGGAATTAGTTGAAAAAGCTCTAAAGAAAAAGTGGAGGTTCATTAGTTGTTACACCGATCTTAGTTTTGAGGAGATGTTGCAACTCATAGATTTATGTTTTAGCACCAGCTACTTCAAATACGATGGAAAGTTTTTTAGGCAACTGGATGGGTTGGCAATGGGAAACCCTGCGAGCCCTGCATTGGCTGGTTTGGTAATGGAAGTTCTAATAGAAGAAGTATTGCAAGACATAGGTTTCCGCGTCCCCTTCTTTTATTTGTATGTGGATGATTCTTTTACAGCTGCACCTAAGGATAAAGTGGGAAAGTTTTTGACAGCTTTTAATAGCTACCATGATGGAATTAAGTTTACCTTAGAAAAAGAGATACAAGGAGAAATAATTTTCTTAGACATGAGAGTGATAAGAACAAGTGAGGAAATCCTAACAAATTGGTACATGAAGCCATATTCATCTCAAAGATTAGTAAGTTACAGGTCGTACCACCAATTTAAACACAAAACAGCATTAGTGTATGGACTCATTAAGAGAGTAACCGATATAAGTCATGCTAAATACAAAGATGAAAATAGGACCCGAATCACAGATCTGTTAAGAAAACAAAATGACTATCCGAATTGGCTTATTAATAGTATGTTCAGAAAGCTCGAAAAAAGAGAAAGAAGTAGTAGTGCACAAAATGATGAATACAAGTATGATAATGAAATAAAAACAAAGAAATATTTCAAGTTTCCATATGTAGAAAACCTAACAGAACAAATAAATAGAATATTAAAACCTTATTGTACTTTGGCCACATACAATTTAAAGGACCATAGGTGTCTTTTAACTAATCTTAAGGACCGAACAGATAAGGGAATGAGGTCAGAGGTGATCTACCGAATCCCTTGTGCAGATTGCCCAGCCTCGTACATAGGCCAGACGAAGCAATGGATAAACAAACGCATTAAACAGCACATAGGTGATTGTGAGAGAAAAGATAAAAATAAAAAGAAGAAGCCTACAGATATCGGAACAACGAGAGAAAGGGAGGAAGAAAAAGATAAGGATGGTTGGGGAAAGACAGCATTAGTGCAACATTGCGAAGATACGGGACACTGCTTCAATTTTGATAAAACTACTGTTTTGGATTACGAACAAAGTTGCTTGAAGAGAAATATTAGTGAGATGTTTTTCATAAAGTCCGAAAGAGATAGCATTAATTATAGAGAGGACACACAAAAACTAAGCATTTTTTATGGAGATCTACTAGGTGGTGGTTAATTTGTTTTAGGTTTTTTTGTGAGATCCTTTTATCGGTTGTGAATTGTTTCCGTTTGAAATTTGACCTATCGTAGTCGACGTTTGCAGAGATACCATTTTAACTGATAATTCTTGATTACTTTATATATTTTATATTTTGTGTTTTAAATTTTTGACATGTTAAAAAGGTTTTTAATTGTTGACACCTTATTGTATTAAGTTGTGATTTGGTTTTTTTGAAGTTCTGACTGTTTTTTAATATTACTGTTATGTTGATTTTTATACCGCATTTAGTTACTGATAAAATAATGTACCCCTGGTCTCTGTAAACTGAACTTGAGGTAAGGATTTTGTTAATTTCTGCAGGTTGTTGAATTTTATTGTTTTTAGTCCTGAAGAAGAACGAAATATATGTTCGAAACGTCGACAAAAAGTTGAAGTTTTTTATTAGACCTGTCCTAGATAAATCCCGATAAACTTTTTATAGTTAGTTA
The DNA here is from genome assembly GCA_949152465.1 of Cantharis flavilabris. Taxonomy (NCBI): domain Eukaryota; kingdom Metazoa; phylum Arthropoda; class Insecta; order Coleoptera; family Cantharidae; genus Cantharis; species Cantharis flavilabris. Next base: position 20,534,531 of record OX424436.1, on the reverse strand, counting down.
GCTGTGGTAATTTTTGCAATTTCAACTTGAACAGCATTACCGGTATTACTGCACGTATGTGGGATTCGTAAGGAATGAAAAGATCCGTCAATTGTGTTTGTCCATATGCGCCCATTACAATACGTTCTATTGCCAATCAAATTTTTTCCATGATCCTTATTTTGACAACGCCAAAAAAATCTCAGACCGTCCATACTCGGTTTATCTTTAACATATATGTAACCATCATGATTGTATCTATCTACTTCTCGTTGAGATAAAATTTCATTGGGATTCATTTTAGTTCTGTATTTATTCACTGCGATAATTCGTTTATTAAAACTAAGAGTAAAAACTCTCTTATATACTTAACTTTAATTACCAACCGTGTCGGATTAAGATATTATCTGAAAACGGTATTAAAAATTGGAATGCAGAGTTCTTACGGTGCCGAGTTGTCACGGTGCCGAGTTATCTCGGTGCCGAGTTGACGGTGCCGAGTTGCCGGTGCCGAGTTATCTCGGTGCCGAGTTGTCTCGGTGCCGAGTAGTCCGGTGCCGAGTTATCCGGTGCCGAGTTTTACCGGTGCCGAGTAGTCTGTTGCCGAGTTATCCGGTGCCGAGTTGTCCGGTGCCGAGTTGACAAGTGCCGAGTTGTCGGTTTCCCGGCCTGGCGTTGTCCTAAAGAAACTCAATTCCTTTCCTATTGGCAAAAGCTGGCCGCATCTCGGCAATTGCTTCCTTCAGACGGTCCAATTGTTGACAGTACAGTTTCAAGTTAACAGTTCTGCCGTAGGGGAGCAGCTCACAGTAGATGATTCCCTGCCAATCCCACAGCAAAACCTTCCCAGCCGTCAATCCTGGCTTGGCCACCGTTTCCGCCGGCTCACCGCGTTTTGATCACGACCGTTTTTGCTTGATGTTATTGTAAGTGACCCACTTTTCATCACCAGGCACCAACCGCTTCAGAAATGGGTCGAGTTTCTTGAGATTCAGCAGTGATTCGCAAATGGAAATTCGGTCTATCAGGTTTTTTTGCTTTAACTCGAGTGGCACCCATATATCGAGCTTCTTTTTGTATCCAGCCTTATTCAAATGGTTCCAAACGGTTTCTTATCCAATCTTTAGTTCTTGGGCAATCGCAACAGTGCTTACATGACGGTTGGACTCGCAAATTTCTAGGATTTTATCGACACTTTATCGACATTTTCGACAATTGGCCTTCCAGTGCGTGATGCATCTTTGACATCGAAATTACCGAAACGAAATCGTCAAAACCAAAACTGCGCATGATTGGGTGCTACAGTATCGGGACCATGAGCACTATTCACATTTGATAAATTTTCTTTTTTAATTTCAAGTTAAAGTTATAAATAAATTATTTATTTTAAAAATTGTTTTAACTTTTGTTGCGTTATTCTTCTGGGGAGGAGGGGGTCTCGCAATTTGTTACGATCCGTTACAAGGGGGGGGGGGAGGGGGTTAAAACACGTCAATAATTGCGTTACGTAATTTGTGAACAGCCCCTAAATAAATTTCTAAATTTGTGGGTGGAATCGTGGTACTATTGCCAATTCAGGTAATTACAAAAATCTTTTTAGTAATTTTTTAAAATTGGTTACGCTTCATCAGAAAATGAGTGACCCAGCGCGTATTTGAGATCCGCTACTACGCTACTTAATATTTGCTAAATTCCCGAGATTTTCTTCAATTTCCTAATTTTTTTTAATGATTTTTGGATTTCCCAAAATTTCCTCAGATTTTTCTTCGCCCTATTTTTTCAGCGATTCCTCCCTTGCACTTTTAGCTGTTCACTGGAGGAATTGTAGTTTGTGTTCTAGTTGTAAATATGTAGTTGTTTTACATGCGTGTTCAAGCACGTGCGATCGCACCTAATAAAACAAAGTGGTGTATTCTTATTGAATGAGTTTGAAAAAATCATGTAAGCTTCAATTTTCTTGGAGTTATTCGCGAGGGGGCTGTGCACGTTTTTATTTTATTATTTTTTTTTTTTATTAACATTTTTTATTGTTTTTGTTTTTTATTTTTAATTTATTAACAATTTGTGTTTAAATTTGGTGTCAATCGAAAGAACTTTGTTTGGCATGTTCCGAAGCAAAGATAATGTTAGTGTTCAAAATATCCATTATCTAGAACATGCAATATCTTTTTGTTTAACGATAACTCATACAATCTCAGTTGAGTAATTCCCAGAAGCAATATAAACCTTTAATCGCTACCGATCTTTCCTTAGCGACATGCAATATATCTGTGCCGCTTGGTAAAATTTTCATTGAAAACTTCAAATCAATTTTTTGATCAACTGAGAGTGTCACCATTTGAGCTACGCAACAAGCATAATTGAGAGATAAAAATTATGATCGTCATGTTTTTAATAAAAAATACTATGAGTAATTTTGTTATATTTAGTTTGTCAATTGGTTGTTTTTACAATACTATAAATTGAACAATTAAATTGTGTATTAAATATTAACCCTTAAACAACAAAGATTGGCCTCCAAGGACCACTTTAATTTGGTTAATTACATTATTTGTTATATATGTATTCAAATAAGAATATTGGTTGCATATTATTTATTATTTCTCATTTAAAATACATAAAAAAAAGTATTTTATTTACATTTATTCCAGTATTTAGAGAAAAAAAGTTGAAGCACAAATGGTGGGCCTTTGAGGTCCGTATATTGAAATTCATGAATAAATTTATCTCAATTGATTTGGATATCAATTATTAAGAGTATTCACTCTCTGGTAAATTTACACCGTGGCAAATGTACCCAAGTTTACTATATATTTACCACGGACCACGGAATTTACCAAAGAGTGTGAATACCCTTGTTGTAACGACTTTATTATTAATTTATTTATTTATTTGCTTTTTTTTGTTATAATTAATTAACTTAAACAAACAAAACATTTGATAATATAAACTAACAGGCCCACCGTGGTCAGTTTCAGTTACGTAAAATAATATTATCTATTAGATTCTTTATTTTAAGACAAATCGTACATAAAATATATTACACAAGAAAATTAATACACATTTTATATCAGAGCCTCACAGGCCCACCTTGGTCGGTTGTGTTATAAAATATACCTTGATCGTTTGAGGGTTAAAATATTAAACGAGCATTATTATGACTAATAAACAGTAATGCACTTTTTAAAACATTACGATTAAATTTTAATTTAAAATTCACAATAGAGAAAATGTCATGGTTAGATTAAAATATTAAAATGGCAGTTAAATAATATCAATTACATTAATTAAGTACATCAAGACAGTTTTTGTAAAACTAAAATATCACAATTAGTATTATTATTATTATTATCATCATCTACTCTTATAATTAATTCATTAATAAGCAATTAATACAATTTGAAATTTTTTTCAAAATATGTTACACCTAAAACTTTACAATTAACTTGTATCATTAACAATTCAAAGCAACAAACGCTTTTTATCACAAAATTAGTACAACAGTAGTTGTAGTTATACCACATAAATGGGAAACAATTACAATTCATTATTGGTACTTACAATAATTATTATAATCCAAAATTATATCAAATATAAATGATTTCCATTACAAGTTACAAAATACTTTTAATATTTTTTCAAATAGCAATTCACTTGTATCGAAGTATTACATATAGCAGTGGCGGCGTTTTATGTACATTATTTCTAAGTACAATATTACGTATATACAGATTAAAACTTGAGAACAAATTGTTAAGAGACTTAAACATGATCGGTTTGATTTGAAGACATCGAATCCCAAGCCAAGCGACAAAAAATATTGTACTACACGGCTACGGGATTTCTTGATTGTCAGTGCCACTTTGCCTTTTGTGCAAATATATCAGCCCTCAAATTTTGTGCAAAGCAAATACCCAAAATCTACAACAATATCATCAATGTAGTATATATTATGTATTTCGTTGATAAAAACTAGCAGTGAAATAATGAAAAATTGAAAATATTATATCATAAAAGTATGTCTGAAGAAAACCTAGAAAATCCTTACCTTTGCCTATCTAAAGTTGAAATAATAAAAATTGTGCAATAAAATAAAAAAAATCCTACCTGAGCAAATAAAATAAAAATACCGCATGTGGTTAAAGGAATCATATTTCGTTCTGTCCATTCTTCAATTGCTTGAATGCAACCTTTCTCGTAAACAATTTTAGATACATCAAAATTCTGAAATCCAACTCAAAACTTAGCTACCTTTTCAATTACCAAAAATTAAGTTATCTAATAAACCAAACCAAAAAGAAAATTAGTGCATAGCAATATAAACTGAAAGGTTAGTTAAAGATTTTAGTACCTGTAAAACCATAATGCCCACGGTTACACCGGCAACTGGTACCAGATTACTTTCTATCCATTCTTCACCAGCTCTCAAACAACCCCTTTCAAAAATATGTCGCTCCCCAGGCTATGTTACATTTTTATGCAGAAGAGAATAGATTAGTAAGCAAATAAAAACATTTTTATAATAAATATTCAATGTTAACTGAACAAAGGTTTATATATTACATGTTTGCATCAAATTATTAAATTTCCCGCTTCAAACATACAGAAGCAAAAGTAAATACTTACAAAACCAGGTTTTCGAACATCATATCCACATTGTTTATTTTTTATGATTTCCTATAAATTTGATAAATAAATTAAGAGGTGAGTAATTAAAAACTTTTCACTTACATTAGGTTTCCGTTTACAACAAGAAAACGGAACTCCGCAAGCTTCACGACTACCGATAATACGTGAAGAACAATTAAAATAATTATTTCGATCCCAATCTTTTGGTCCCTCTATCCCGCAGCATTGCAACTATAAAATTTCAAAACATTATTTTAGAAATAAGCAAATTAAAATAGACAAACCCAATCTTCTTGAATCCAATCTATTAAATTTTGCTGATCAGGATCTTCACGATAATGAATTATGAAAGTTTGGAAACCAGCAGTAGCTTGTGATTTAATCTAAAAAAAAATTAAGTCAAAATGCAATAATGTTAGGTAAAATTGAAATGACACATACCCAATCTTTGAAAATGAAACCAAGAATTCCAGCAGTCATTTCAAGCAACAATAATATAGACAAAAATATGGCATACTAGAAAATATTTTTTTAAAATATGCTTATAATTTAAAAATATATACCTTACCGCAGCTAATAAACAAGTATTTTCTCTAAGTGCACCTACGCAACCGGTAAATCCAATAACAAATGTTACGGTACCTAAAGTAAACACATTTAACAGAATGAGAAATTTAATACAGCGAAGGTACATTACACGCACCTATACAAATAAGAACAAATGCAGGATCCAAAGCGACATTAGCAACTTTTCCCAAATTATTAAAAGTATCCTTCTCGCTCCACGCCCATACTCCAACAGTTAAAATTCCTAAACCTAACAGCTGTAAAAGGTAATTTATGAAAAAATATATATAAATGAAAGTAAAGCTATGAACAAACCCAAAAGAGAACATTAAATCCAAAAATCATATACTTGAGACAACCGCTCACTTCACTAGCTTCTCGCTTATATTTTCTAACTGGCACACTCGACATTTTATAATAAATATTGCACTTAAACCCTAAATACTAAGACTATTAATCGACAATTTGGTGTTGTTTCTTAAACACATTGCATTTGTTATAGAACATGCTTCCATATGAACTGAAAATTTGTCGCTACAAACACTGTAACTTCGCGGAAATTAAATTTCCTTTAGTTGTTCATATATTAGTTCTTAGAAAACTTTATATTACACTTTTTGTGTAAAAAGAATTATTCACGTATGAATATTTGACACTTGTGACAGGTAATCGATGTGACCAGTGTGTAGAAACCTGTAATTTTTTAATAATATTATTGCGGAGATTTTCAAAGATAGGGCTGATCATACCCATCATACCTACCTTTTGATTGGTTGCAGAAATGGTACTAAATTTAAAATTTCCCAATATATTATTATGTATAATACCTAATGATTGATGTATTATTATTATTATTAATATGTTACATTGCGACACAGTTGTAAATAATTCATTGTCGTAAATTTTGTCAAAATGTCATTTGCGCAAGAAAGGTTGCATACTACTAACTTATTGAAAACTTAAAATCTTATTACAAAAAAAAATAACAAAATCAAATATTTGGTTAGCCGGTTTTCAGTGGCAGAACTTCAAATTTTTGGCCTTCCCGCAAAATATTATTCAGGCCTCTACCCAGTGGCGTAACAAAGCGGTGTTATAAATGTTCAGAATTTCGGGTCTCCGGAATCAACTAATCACGAAGGGGCCCGTATATGCTAATTATATACTTTTCTTTTTAATCACCATATTTTAAATGAATAACAAAATTATTATTGTTAATGTTAAGTTAGTGATTGTTCACAATGTACATAAGACATAAGAAATACGTAAAACGTAAGAAATACAAATAAAAATAAGACCTTAATTAATTGAATATCGAATAATACTGGATTTATTTTGTTACTTGCAAACGATTATATTCTACCTCGTGTAGTTTAAGTTTTTTTTAATATCATTCAATACTCCAATAAGCTTTTATTTGTAATTATATTTTTTTGTCTTACATACGTCTTATATCTTACGTACATTATGAACAAGCACTAATACTGGTATTCTGCCCTCATAGCTTAAAACGCCGTATCTGCTCATATAAACCTATGTAGATACGGCGTTTTCAGTTATGAGGGTAGTATGGCTTTTGAGATTAACTATAAAAGGGGAGGGGGTATATAACCATGTAAAAATTAAATTATATGTTAAAAAAGTTTTTGTCAAAAAAAACTTGTTAATAAATAAAAACTTTTTTGCGATTCCGAGGGTAAAGTTTTTACTTTACACCCCGATTTAAGGGTGTAAAGTGACACTTTTTTGCCCTAGGGCAATAAAGAAGTTTCTTTCGTCCTAGTCAAATAAAGAAGTCACCAGATGACTGATAAAAATGTCACTAGAAGAAAAAAGCAACTAAAGAGTTTTTTTATTATCATTATTTGTAACATTTATATTTATGTGAATCTGGCTATAATTTGTAATTCCAAACAATTTTCCGAAATCCGGCGATGCTTCACCTTCGAGGACGACGGGCTTCAATTCACATCTGCTATGCACAAATTTACCAATTCCTCGGTCCGGCACTCCCCCCTAAGCCAAATATTAAATAATACTAAATAAAATAAATTTAAGTGGGTACTTACTTTAGTCATTAAAAAATTGTTGCCACGTTTCTGAGGTTAGAACAGGCGATATTTTCGCCACATACCCTTCGTTTTTTCGTTTCATAAAAGCGGATAGCTTGTGGAAATTTATTCGATGAAATAATCAGCCAATTCATTTTTATTACACCACTGCACAAAACTGTCGTACTGTTTTTGATACAGCTTCCTCGATTTTGTCAGCAAAAGTTCTGCCAACGCTATCTTCGCTGCTTCGGTAACTTCGAGGTTCCCGTCCATGACACGTCTTGCTAATTCAAAGGCACAAACATAGATGTTTAAATATCTATGGGCACAAAAATATAAATGAACCGTTTTAGTACTTTTTAGTAGTTAGTTGGTATTATTACTAGTGCTAAAAGCTACTTTCTAGTACTATTGAGCACCGTGATCGAACATGTGAATTATTGAAAAATGCGTTAAAATTTTGCTTTAAGTTTCATAATTCGCAAACTTCCTACTTTACCTCCCGGAATTGCAAAAAACAGTATATACACCTCGGGAATAAAATGACTTTATTCCCTTAGTGCATAATGTACTATTATTGCATTTATTGTGCAATAATTATTGTTATTATTATGTTTTTAACAAAATATTTTCATTTATTATTTACAGTACAGCTTCGGTTATCCGGACACATTTTAATCTGGACACTCCTGCTCTTTGGACATTTTATATTTTTTACCACTGCAATCTGGACGTATTTCTAGTTGCAATTTCTAATTAATGCAATTCATTAGTACTCTTTTAAAAGACTGAACTATGACAGCACTGCAACGTTTATTATTCTTTTTCTTGCATTTTAAGCCTCTGCGCCTTATATTCGACGTACTTCGCACCATTGGCGTATTTAGCAATTATGTGTAGGGGGGCCTGGGATTGAAAAGTAAAATCAGAACATTTAAAACTCTAGCAAAGCGAGTCATTTGCCGCAGGTAATTTGTTTTTAAATTTACAAGATCAAGCGCTGTAATGGAAATTTAAAATGTGAAATACAAAAATAATTTCTCCTAAAAATTGTTTTTCTTTGCTATTTTTATGATAGAAGAAATAAGTATTTAAAAATCACTCCGAACTTTTAAATATTCAAATAACCAATAATTATATATATTATTTAATAGTTATAGATGGGGCCCGGGTCTCGTGGGCCTCCTCCGTAAATACGCCACTGCTTCGCACCTCGGAATATAATCTTGGCGCTAAAGCTATTATGACAGTCTTCACAAACTTGGCCTATAATAAGGAAAATAATCTGTTATCACAAGATCTACTCTTAATAAGAAGAATAACAAATAAGGCTCGAGATTTGGTAGTAAAGAAAAAATTTACCCAATCAAAAAATCTTAGTATGATTGTTTGATGAAAGTTTTATTTCTACTTTTTTATTTGTTAATTTTATTTAGTTTAGGTTTATTAATGTAAACTATATAAAATAAAATAATGCAATAATACATATTATCAACGGTTTTATTCAATAAAATAAGTAAAAAAATATCTCGCTAATCCGGAAAACTTGGTTATCCGAACTAAAAACTATATCTGTCCCGAATAACGAGGCTGTACAGGGTGGCTCAATTTCGATCCTTCTTATGGGGAAATCGGTAACTATAGGAGATATCGAAAAATGGATGGCGCATCCTCGATCTCTTTTTTTGAGAAAAGTTTAATGGTGCAAACTCGAATTCGATATCTTTTTTCGTTTTTGAGTTATGGCCAAAAGTTCACTTTTTCGACTTTTTGTTAAATGTCGATATCTCGGTTGTTTGTAAAGTTATAGAAAAAATATTTACACTTTCTCCAGACACTTTTTTAAGGGCAATGAAATGGGCTAAAGAGACTTTAAATATCTTACCTAGTTTTCGAGTTATAATATAAAGTTTTGTTTTTTTAAATAGAAACCATAGTTGGCTATGAAATATTTAAATAGAGTTTTTTATCCTCTTTTCAATTATATGTAACATGTGGGGTCTATTATTTCACTTTCATCCCGTTATATTACAAAATGTTAAATAAAAACAAAAGAAGATCGGAAAATTAAAGGTTGACTTTTTCAAAACAAAACACTATACAAAATCATTATTGACGCATCTAAAACAATTGTCTCCAGTTGTTTTTAAAGAGTGTTTTTAGTACCTAATACTTCGATACCTAATTTTATTTTTATTTAGTACCTATTACCTATTATTATACAAGAGTGTCAAATGGCTTATAAAAACTATGAAATATTATAATATAAATGTATAATGGATTGTTTTGATAAATCCAACATTTAATTTTCCGATCTTAGTTTGTTTTTATTTAACATTTTTTAATATAATGGGACGAAACTGAAATAATAGACCCCACATATTATATATAATTGAAAAGAGGATAAAAAACTCTATTTAAATATTTCATAGCCAACTATGGTTTCTATTTAAAAAAACATAACTTTATATTATAACACGCAAACTAAGTTAGATATTTAAAATCTCTTTAGCCCATTTTATTGCCCTTAAAAAAGTGTCTAAAGAAAGTGTAAATATTTTTTCTATAACTTTACAAATAACCGAGATATGGACGTTGAACGAAAAGTCGAAAAAGTGAACTTTTGGCCATAACTCGAAAACGAAAAAAGATATCGAATTCGGGTTTGCACCATTAAACTTTTCTCAAAAAAAGAGATCGAGGATGCGCCATCCATTTTTCGATATCTCCTATAGTTACCGATTTCCCCATAAGAAGGATCGAAATTGAGCCACCCTGTACTGTATTTATTTATTATTTTCTATCAAATTAACAATAATTTTTTTTTAATATTTATGAATATTTTCTGACTTATGAAAAATTAGGAATGAATCAATAATAATTATTACTGACTGATTTTGAATAAAACACGTTTTTTACCCAATCCCTTTCTTGTCTAGTGTTTCTAAAAGAGTTTTTTGTAAAAAATGTGCCAAAGCGACTGATCTTGTTAAGATGCTACAATTTAGATTTAAAGTATCTCCCTCGCCATTCCTTGCACAACTTAAATTTTTCTTCCGTCTCAAGATTCGAACCTGGGTTCCCCAACAACCACACCAATTGAGTGACAACTTATCTATGCTGCCCCCACCTAGGAGCCCCCGTAGCGCTTTGTCCCCAGCAAAGTTGTTACCCCACTACCCGTAAAAAATATAATTTATAAAATAAAAATAATACATCAAGTATGTTTGGTATCAATTTCGAGAATGTTTCAATATTTTCTTGATGCTTTTGGGCCCCCTATATCGTTGCGGGTCACTCGCATTGTAGTTCCGTCACTGCTAGTTTTACGTAATTTTACTAACCAAGTTTAAGCAGAGTTCGACTGACAACGTACAAACATTGCTTTTCGAAAAATCAAAAATAGTAAAAATAGATCATAAGAAATGTAGTGAGCAGAGATAATTGGGGTGTATGATAAGAAATTTTTTTATTTAAAAAAAAATCAGTAATAAAAGTAAAAAGACAAAATTAAGTCGCATTGGACATTTTATTTTTGTACAGTTTAACTTCTCTGAATGGACATAGCCCATTGGTATGGGGTCTGAATTCGGGAATGATCGAAGCAAAGCTGAAAATTGTTCTGCGATGAACATACTAAGTTTTCCCTCTTCTAAGTGGTCTGCGTTCGATGCCATTTTGGAAATTAATATGGAAGAAGTGTATTTTTGCAAATATCTCGTTAACCGATTATTTTACTAGAAAAAAAAGGTATTACAAATATTATTCAGATTAAAATTCTATATTGTCGTGTTACCAAATCGTTTGTGGTAGATTTTGATGATATGAAATTTTTTGATTTATTTTTTTTTCAAATTTGTTAATTTATTTTGAATTTTTGTAAATGATTTATTGTAAGTTTTTGAATTTTGGTGGGTCTTTTGGTGTTAGCAATTTGAAGGTTGGCACCAAAAGACGGATGATAAGGGCTTCCAGCCGTGTCCGTGGAAGGACCCGGACGTATTTTTGCGAGTCCTAAAATTATTTTTGATTTGCGTCTCAAGTTTGAGTAATTGTTGAGAATAAAGTTGAAATTTTAGTAAGCGATTTTCTTGTTTTATTTGGTTTGGATGTCGTCCAATATTTGGACGACATTGGAAGTGTTTGGAGATTTGGATGTGAAAGATTGAGATTCGTTGATTGGTTGCTGATGGAATTGCAAATTTGAGTTTTTATGAGAAAATTTATAATTGGTTTTAAATAATTAAATTGAATAGATTTGCATTGGAAAACTTGTACAGATAGTGCGACACCTGGCTTGATAGAGTACTTGCATTGTGAATGGAAATGTTGTTTAAAAATTATTTAAAAGCTTTGCTTTATTAATTTGGTTTATAAAAAAATAGGAATTTAAAAATTTTGATTATTTTAATTTGGAAAGTTTATTGGAAGATTTGTCAAAACAGAACCCGCTCCTGAGAAGTCTTCGCTACCGACTATTACAAGCTAGCCGGTGCAAAAATTAAAGTGTAGAGAAGGTTTGGTGGGAAATTAATATTTTTCACAAAATACCACTGCAATATATTAAACAAGATGTTAATCATTTGTAGTTTAAAATGAAGCGTTTTCGAGTTATAGCCGCACGAAGTCAAAGATATTCTCGATATTCTCACTACTGCACGCATTATATAGGTACATAGGATATTTGTGTTCTTCTCTTAAATTTGATTTTAATGTAAAATTCTTTCTAATTTTAACTTAAATATGTAATTTGTGCATTTTTATAGTTAAAAATACTGTTTGTACTCTTGAAGTTAATACGATACACATATGTATATATTGTAGTGCTCCTCACTCCTATCTCTGATCTTACTCTAAAATGGGTCGTAGACTCATCCAAACCTGTTGGACAGTAAGTATTTGTAGCACTTCGTTTTTCTTTCACAGGAACACTTGTCTTCGGATATTTTTAGACTGGATTCAACTCTACTACTCTGCGGGTACTCGCGTTAATAATTATTTAATTATTAATAACATTATTTTCATCATTAAATTATAATTTTTTTCATTGCAGATGGCCCCAAAAAAGTTTTAAGGGGGAAAACAGTTTAGATGACTGAAAAAAATAAATGTTTTTTTTTTCATAAATTGTAAGTAAAACTATTTAAAAACATGTTCCTCAAGTTTAGAATAAAAATCTTAATTCGTTCTGATGCTATGAGCGTAAGTGTCGGAGGACGTATGTAAACTGCGCCAGCGGTCAATATTTTCTTGGTCGGTAGCTTAAGGACAACTAGTAAATTGCGCCAGCGGTTGGTGAGGGTAGCTTAAGTCTTAATACCCAAAGGGTGGTTAAATATATAATTATATAATCCCCACAGTGGCGCAGTTTTGTGAAGGTATATGGATGGAACCCACTGTTGGGGGGGGGGCAAATCGCTATAGTCGTAAATAACAATATTGATTTTGGTATAATTTCTAATAATCTAATTGTTTTTTAAAAATAACTATAACCTACGTACAGATCTACCTTTTAATCAATATAGAAAACTATTTCAAAAAAACAAAAAAAAAGTTATTTTTAACTATTTAATATAAGTTATAAACTTCTGTGGGATGTAAATACTGCAGTCCAAATGTCCATTTCAACCAATTTCCAATAAGTGAATTTTTATCTTGATAGTCAGTTGCAAGTCCAAATTCCTTAAGTTTTCGGTACCAAGCTTGACTTACGTGAAAACGACACCCTATAATTTCTACATTTTGCCAAACTTTCTTTATACTATTTTGAATAGCTTGTTCAAAATCGGCAACAATCGATGTAGGTTGAAAACGTAAATTATAATTTTCATTGCAGATATTTACCAACATTTGAAAACAATTGATATATGTATTTTCTAATTTGTTCGGTAGGAGACAAAATGCTAAAGAAATATAATGACCATTTTTGAATCCGTGAATTGTAAATAACTGTTTAAAGTATTTCGTACAAGAATTAAAAGTACCGTCCACATATATACTTTCTACATCGCATAAACACTTCAAATTGATTTCAGATGAAAATATAACTAAATGTTGAACGCTATCATTAACCATCAAAAAGTTCTCGCCGCGGTCGGTGTGTTCTGATGTCTATGGAGTCTAATGCAGAATGAACGTCATCAATAGAAGTTGGCAGGGGGGGGGGGGGTCGTTGTTTTCTAACTTCATTGCAGGCATTGCGCTTTATATTTGAAATATCAGCAACGTTTATCGAAACAGAGGGATTTTCCTTTAAAACAGCATTGACAACTTTAGCTGGCGGTGCATGCCTCCAACCATCTTCTTGAACTTTCCGTTTTGTAGCTACACTTATTATTTGTCGATTTAACTTACCTTCATCTTCCACATGATTGTGATTTAAGTTTTCTCTAGTTTGAATACGACTCCCAGCTTCTCCTGTAGTGTGCAATGTTGCACTACATTTTTTATCAGTACATCGCCATCTTATTTCACCTGATTGTAAAGTGTTACTTTGACGAAACTTAAAACCACCAACTACCAAAATCACATGTCCACGTTCGCTCACAATTTCTTGCATAATTCTAGCCGTTTTTAAATTATCTAATTCGCTTCTATTCTCTCTCTAACCTGGTTTCTGGTAAGTGTTGTTGAGACTTATATATAATAAAATTTGTTAGTTGGTAATTAATAGATTAAAAAGATTAATAAATTACTTCATAAATCAGTGAAACTCTACAGTGTGAAAATTCGGGCTAAATGCACCCCTGTATAAAATAAAAATAACTTTTATAGGCCATGCTAATCCTATTATCAAACAAGCAAAGGATTATAATATAACAACCTTTTTTAGACCCAAATTTACGGTCAACCCTAAAAATTTTTGGCGCAATTTACGGGTAGGATCAGAAAAACCCTCAACCGCTGGCGCAATTTACGGTCCCCGGTGTCGGAGCTAGTAGCAGCTAAAATGAAGCGATCACTTAGATAGCAGGTAGTAATTACCTCAAACTGAAGATTTATTTATATTAAGACCTTTTTGCAAGTTTCAATATAAAATAATCTGCATTCAAAAATTTATGCCCGGTTTCACAAAGGCTAGTTAAAATTTAATCTGATTAAGAATTTTCAACAATGTCACAACAATGAATTTTTATTGTTGAAAACTCTTAATCATAGATTAAAATTTAACTAACCTTTGTGAAACCAGGTATTAGAGTTGCTACTGAGTTTGAATATAAATAAAATAAAAAGTTCGGCAAAAAAATGTCAATATATCCGAGAAATGAGCATGGTTCAGCCATTTTATTAATTATGAACGAACTAAATATTATAGTTGGCAACATCAGCTTAAGTGAAGCTCAGAAAATGAACGACCGACACACAAGCCGAGAAAATCAACGAAGTGCTTGGGAAACCAAAGAAGCTCGGAGAGCCTGAAAGGACCAAATTACAAACTTAAAACGTCAAATAAGAAAAAGATGAAGGTTTGTTATATGGTGCCAAAATCGCTGATTAACCGGTAATCAGTTTAAATCATTCATTACAGCCTTCAATTTTATGTTTTCGACAATTTTATTTTAAAACGCGTTTTTCTCAAAACTACATTTTTTTGATTTGTGCACCCTCTAGCTCAAAAAGTTTGTAATTTATCATTTTAAGAAATTGATAGTTAGTTTCTTTATATATTTGCGCTCTCTATGAACCTAAATTTAGGTTAATATCATTATTTAATTTATATTTTTTACCGCGGAAAAGATATAAGAAATTATCAAAAAATGATACTTTTTTTTGTACACCTCCAATAATTGCAATTTTCAATTTTTTTGGTAAAAGTTAGGTTCATATAGAAGAGAAACATCTTCTTAAAGTAATCTTCAAACCATATTGATTTCAGATAAAAACTCTGGCCTCTAGACTGTACATAAAGAGCAAAGTCTGATGGCGACTTACAATGGGCCGCAGGTTATATGTTCTATATTTTTAGAGAAAATACTCTGTAAAAATTAGATTAGTTGTTTATAAATATGAATAAAGTAATCCTAAATTTTGAAAATATATATTACTAATTCCTTCTTTGTCAAAAAAAATCTTGAAAATCAGTAAGAAAACACACGTTTAAACTGTTTTCCCCCCTTAATTATAAAAAATTAAAAAATTTTTAATAAAAAAAGTAACAGTTTTAGAACAGAATCACCTATATACCGGGTGCTGAATGAGTTAGCCGAACATAGGAAATTAACATGTAAAAACTTATTTATGCAAATTCCTGCTTCCCTAATTAT
Source organism: Cantharis flavilabris (assembly GCA_949152465.1). Lineage (NCBI taxonomy): Eukaryota > Metazoa > Arthropoda > Insecta > Coleoptera > Cantharidae > Cantharis > Cantharis flavilabris. The sequence continues at coordinate 20,519,038 of OX424436.1, read as the reverse complement.
TTTAGAGAAAAAATGAAAGACACAAAAATGGGTGAATGTAAACTGGGCCAATGGTAAACTGGGCCAAATTTAAAAAATGGTAAACTGGGCCAAAGACACTTTTAACTAAATTTATAAAAATTGTAAACTGGGCCAAAGGCTCTTTCAAGTAACTGGGTAAACTGGGCCAAAATCAAATTTAAGGTAAAAGAAGGGGTGCAGGCAGGGTGTGCCGGTCTGAATTCTTTTTTGTTATTACTTAAAAAAAAATCAGAAGCTAACTGTAACCTACTGACCGATCTACATCCTCGCGCCCGATCTACCTTTTCGCGCTGATTTGTTTGTTTTCAGCTTTAGTTTAATTTCTTATAGAAATAGTGGGAAATTTATGTTTATAGTTGACAATTTTGAACAAAAATTTACGGATAGTAAAATTAATATCTTCGGGTTGACTTCCGACTTTTACGGAATACGTTCCAACAAAACATGAAATTTGTAAATTACCTATTTTTACTTTTATTTATACACATTATATAACAAAAAACGAAATGTATTTAAAGTAACCGAGGAGTACTGTAAAAAGAGACCGTCTTCAGAAACTCGAACCGCGATATTTCTTGTGTACTGAATTTTTGCAGCAGTTTCTCACCAAGTGACTGCCTTAGTTCAGAATTAGCGTTTCGAATCGGCGGTTTATGAAGACTGTTCAAAGCTACGCATACTTTGTTTTGTTTCTGTTTAAGAGCATCAACAAATTTGTAAATATTGGGGTGGCCAGAGTTAAAATTTTGTTTAAATGCAGCATGAAATGATTCGCAAGCATTAGTCGTCGAAATTAAATTTGCAGAAGCCTTAGCCCAAACCACCGGAGGAAACACAGGTGACCCTGCCACATAGTAAGTGAATAAATACTCACAGAACTTATTGAAATTAGCATTACTCGGTTTGGTTTCTATCAAATCATTGTAACCCCCCAAAACGTCGTCCGCTGCCAAAAACTTTAATCCAAAGCAATACCGTAACCATGTGCCAACTTCAGAATCGACATTTTGGTAGTCTGAAGCCAAGCCGTATCTCTGGAGAGCTCGGTACCACGCCTGTCCAAAATGAAACCTACAACCTTCAACATTTGCTTCCGGCCACTGGGTAGTACACGCATTTCTCATCACAACCTCAAAATCAGTAACAATTCTAGGTATTTGAAACATTTGAAAACTTTCGAAAAAACTGTCGTCAATCAAGGAAGAACAACCTAGACTACATATTTCTTTAAAACAATTTAGATACGTAGCTTGTTTTTTATCCGGTAATAAACAAAAAACCAGCGGAATATAATGGCCATTAAAAAGTCCATGGATGGTAAATAATTGATAAAAAAACTTTGCACAATATTCAAATGTACCATCCATGTAGAAGGCTTCGGCCGCCGTCAAAGCACTTAAATTTGTAGTGCAGGAAAATATGACAATGTTTGAATCGGGATTGTTAATTGTAAGAAAATTTTCTCCTTGGCCGGTTTTCACTTCCATTGCTGCCAACTTCTGATGCACTTCTGTAATATTGTTTGGTAGAGTACTAATGCTTTTACGCCGTAGGTTATAAACATTCCTTTTAGCACATAGCAAATCGGATTTTTCCAAATCCATGGTAGAAGACGGTTTCTGATCCAAACACGTTTGCATAAGTCGTTGCTGTGTTTCTAATGGTTGTTGCGTAGCTTTCAGTTTCATTCGACTCGTCAAATCTTGTCTGTTTAAAAGCTTCTCATCACATACAACATCTGTGTGATTTGCTCGAACAGAAGTAATCTGCATATCCGCTTCGCAGGTTCCCAACACTTTTTTAACAAACGCCGTACAGCTTCTGTTACAACACCTCCATTTTTGTTCGCCCGTCGTTGACATAATGCCGTACAAAAGACCACTTATTTTGTTCATAAATCATTAACCGATTTCCTCGCTGACCCGTTGTAAATGTAATCTGACTCATTTTCCAGCTTCCTCAGTAATTTTGGATATATTATCTTTGTAATTAAGCAATTTTTCTTTTGTACCATCATATGAAATAAAAACCCTTGATATAGTAAAATAAAATATTTTTTTAATTACCAAACAAAAATTGATTTTTAAAATTTCTGCTTAGTACCTAAAAATTTCTGCCTTTGGCCCAGTTTACCATTTTCAAAATTTTAGTAAAATTTGCTTTTGGCCCAGTTTACCATTTTCAAAATTTTAGTGAAATTTGCTTTTGGCTCAGTTTACCACTTTCAGGTAGTTTTTTGGCCCAGTTTACATTACCCCATATAAACTACGAATGATAAAAGCAATAGATTTCATCTAACTTTTACTTAAAAAACCAAAAAATGCTTTTGAAATTGTTAAAAGTTTCATTTATCGGACTTGCCGTGAAAGTTTCCATGGTAATTATTTTGGAAAATATAAATTAAATTGAATTTATTTACATGGCCTGTACGATAAATGAAAATTTTAACAATTTCGAAAGCATTTTTTGACCTTTTAAGTAAAAGTGAGATGAAATCTAATGGTCTTATCATTTGTAGTTTATATTTCTGCATTATTTTTATGTCTTTCATTTTTTCTCTAAAATAATTAGGGAAGCAGGAATTTGCATAAATAAGTTTTTACATGTTAATTTCCTATGTTCGACTAACTCATTCAGCACCCGGTAGACAAAACGCCGAAATACGGTATAATTTTTTTGGATTTTAAAATCACTAAAAAAATTGTAATCACGATTTGTAACTAAGCGTAAATTACATAATAAACTTTAATATCAATTATTTTCTAATTTAGTAGATATTATTTATAGTTCATTCTTACTTTGTTATCTACTATATTCTATAAACAAATCGCATAAAATTTGTTTCATTATCTTATAACTAATTAAATGAGACGAGATTGAGGCAGTAAACATTTGTTTGTGTAGATAGGTCCCTATAATAAGTTTTAATTTATTTTTGCCTATTTACGGTATAGCAAATTTCGAGTGTAGAACTAGGAAAACCTACCAATTTATTTGTTGGGTAATGTGGCCATTTAATTGTACTAATTTTTACCAATCTATAGTAAAAAAATTAGCCGAGTATTAATTACTTTTTATTACCGAGTAATTGCTACATGTTTGAGGGGGGAGACACTCTTGATTATACCATTTTCTTTGGTAGGACAAATGTTGTTTTCAATTATTTATAAAATAATCTCAACATTTAGATAAAAAATTAACTAGTATTAATCAATTTTTCTTAATCACCAAATCGCAACATGTTTTACACCTGCGCACTCAGTTAGCTACCTGTTTCCATAATTTTCGCAGAGGAAAAACTTGGGCGTCTCGGTAAAATAAAGCTGTTTACGAAAAATTAACCAGATACTAATTGTTTCTCAAAAAGGCTCCAAGCTCCCCCGGACTAATAGTTTATATGATCGAAAATAAAATAAAACAAATCTATTTCTCCACCAAAGTCTTTTTCTTTCTTAGAGATGCGATTTGGGAATCTAAATAGTTTAGCAAAATAATGTATGTGAAACAAATTTCACTAGATGGTTTTGAACAATAAAAATTGTTTCATGTGATGTAGTATTAATTCATAAGACAAGTTTTGTGAAATTTGTTTCCCGGTGTACTATCCACCTAAATATCAATAATATATTCGGGTAAATGTTGCCGTATACCAGCCGATATAATTATTTTTTATAATATAAATAAAAACAAAAATGAGTAAATAAATAAATATTTGACAGCTTTTTAAACAAACGGGGTACCATGTTTTAAAATGTTCGGTTATTAAATATGAAGCCTGCATCATCGATCACAGCAAGATAGTGCTATCTATTTGAATGTTATAAACATATTATATTACTTGATGTAAACAGTAAACAATAAAATTAACAAAAAAATATTAAATACTTATAAAAATTGTATATACTAAATCAAATTTTTGTAAAATTTTAAATAAAGTAAAAATTAATTAATGCAATTTTAAGTTTGTGAGAATAGAAGTGATGACGTTTAATATATTTCATAATTTAATTGCCTACTTGTTAATAAAACTACCTATTTAAACATTAAATAGATTACTTTAATTTGAGCTTTTATATTGGCGTATCAATCACTCAGCGCTTCAGTTAAAAAATCTTCGTTCTTCAGTTTAGAGGAGACCTCCCACAAAACCTATGAAAAATAACTTGTAGTTAAGTTGGTTGAAAATGTACAATTTTGCAGTTCTGCAGATAGAATTTTTTTATAAGTTTAAGTTACAATTTCATAAAAATATCTGTATATTTTCCTTTTAAGCGTTGATTGCAATTTAACCCGAAGGTGTATTATTATAAATTCAGGGCTGGGCAAAATATTACAAAATTAAGTAAGTATTCAAAATACAAATACAAAATGCATTTGTATTTAAAATACATTTTTTGTATTTAAAACGAAAATATACAGAGTGATTTTTGATTCGATTTTAAATTTAAAATCCAATGATAGATTTATTTGTGTAAAGTGTGATTTGATATGACATAATACAGATAGCGTCTATATCGGGTTTATTATTAAGTTTTACGAGCAAATCGTTACGTGTTATATGTTTTTACTAGCTGTAGTAGCGCCTAAAAGTAAATTTCAAAGCTGTTCTTTTAACCAAAATGAACCAATAAATCAAAAACATTCAAAAAAGCCATTCAATTACTTTATCTTTTCTAAACGCAGATAGCTTAGTGCCAATTTTACATACATATAAAATTTTATATTAGTACCTAAAAACGTGAATACCATAATAGAAAACCATATTGAACGTATTCGTATTTTACTCGAAGTTACAAGTAAATAGCTTAATTTTACAAAAAATATCAATGATATCAATCAGTAAAAATCAATTTTATTGTAACACCCTGGTTTCGGTTGTAACTCTCCAGCTAGCGATTGACCAACGTTACTACTGCAAAAGTCCGAAGTCGACGGGTTTTGGATGTCGAAACTGTCCAATTTTGCCTTTCTTCGGATTTCCTCTTTGAGTATGCTGCCACCAATGAATTTTTTTAGTAAAGAAATTCATAAAACTTACGATACAACGTGCGAGCTCGGATGACTTAGGAATTAAACCAAAATTTAAAATTACTCTTATCTTTGCACAAGAAAAATAAAAACACTTGAGAGATTTTAATTACCAGTTTATTAAAAGAAAATAAAATAAATGTTTATGTCAATTATAGACGAAAAGTTAAATTTTTTTAATAAATTTAATAAATTAAATAAACAATATGAAAATTAATTTGACCTGTGAATCATAAGCTCGACTCGTAATTTCAATTTGTTTTGAAGACACACAAAAAAATATAAATAACATATTTGCAAAATTCAAGTTTATTTTACCTTATTTGATGTTGGAGCACACACAATAATCTTAATTAACAACGTAATGGAATTTAAAAAAAAAGATTAATTAAGATGTATTAAAATGAAATTAAACACAAAAAAAATAAAAGATCGATTAAATTAAATAAAAATTGAATTTAGAAAAATTCAACAATGACGAAAAAGAAAAGGGATGACGCGACGTTTCTTTTGGGTTAAACCAAGAAGAAACTCGACAGCTCGGGAAAAGCGACTCTCTGAAAACGCTCGAAAACGACTAATGATAATTTTTCAAAACCTCTCTTTTATGTAAAATTTTTGTCTACATTTTGAAATCCGAGGGGTGTGTTAGTTTACCTCTGGTGTGAATGGATCTTGGTTTTATCAATTTTAATTTTGGAACATGTTCGAAAATCATCTTATCTTCAGAGATGAAATGTATATTTCATTTGGGGTAGTTTTTATATTTTTATCAGTTGGTTGTGACATAATTTAAAATGTAATAATTTGCGTGGGTTATTATATTTGATGCTAATTTTAATGAAAATATTGCTAACTAGTGTAAATTTGTTTATGGTAAGATTTTGCAAACGTTAATAATGTTCTTATGGCTGAATATTGCGTGTTCTAATTATGCTGATAGAAAAATAATAAAAGTCAAGATAGAAGATTTTATGACTTTTGGGTTAAAATTTTGACCTACTAATTGTGCTATTTTGTTACTTTGATCGTCTAGAAATATTTGAATTTTCGTAACTATGCTGATAATTTTTAAAATAATTTAAAAATGAATTGTAATTTTATATTACAATTTGAATTTGTTCTATTGAAAAATTAATATGTAAAGTAATTAATCGTGAGGTAAGTATAGATAATTATGAAACTGAAACGGCTGATATACGCGCATATGAATTTGACCAAAATATTTGCAAGTAAATAGTAACATTGTTCTCATTAATACTAGAATTTTAATTAGTAACTAAAATATTAGCTAAGAGGAAAATCTAAGTTTAGCTATAGCAAAAAGTTTTAATTCGTTAAACAATTTTTAAATAATCATTAAATTGTAATAATTTAGTTGTCCCATCATTAACAAGCGTCAACGTAATAAAAATTATTGTGGTGGCCAAAGTTTCTACGACATAACTTGAATTAAAGTAATTATAATTTAAAATTATTATCAAAATCATGGACAATATTAACAAAATTATAAACTAAAATGAATATTTTTACGAGTCGAATTAAGTTGATTGATTTTACCTAAATTACCTGAAGGCGGTTTGTTACATTATTAATTACTTATAACATCTAGATTTTTAGATTAATCTGCTCAGAATTTTAATCAAAGAAAAGTTTCACTTAAAATTAATTTTGAACCAGTTTAGTCTATCCACTTAAGTTGCCCAGTATTAAACTATTTAGTGACAAATAAATTTGAATCATTTCAACTATCCAAATTGTTCAAATAACGAAATATTATACTGTGTGATTAATGAATTAATTTCGTTTATTTACAAATCTATGGCTGTCTTGTCAATTTTGGAGTCCTATTTCTAGGATTATGTTTGTTTAATGTCATAAATTTAACAAAATAAAAGGTACTTATTTTGAGATAATATTTTATTCATCTAAAGCAATGACGAGCTATCATTTTTCTTGATACAATCAATTTTTATTTCCAGTCCAATGTTATTTAAATTTAAAAACTTTAAAGTTTACAGAAAGCTGATCTTTTTGGAAAAAGTTTACGAAGCACGGTGCTTTGAAGTACCATTTGATGAAATTTGAGAATATTATTTTTGAGAAGTTTTTTTGAGGAAGTTTCAGGAAAGAAAAAAAGCAGAAAATCAAGAATTTGACTGTTTTCTATTGTATGTTGACTTTGCTAGTATTCAATAATATTAAGAGTAAATTTCTGTTTTTCCATGGATTTTGTATAGATTAATAGTAAGTATACTATTTTTCTAAAATAAAATTTTTAAGTAATTTGATCGTAGGTACTTCAGAGTAAACGTACTAACTAATACAATATTTTACCTGCAAATATATTATCATGGTTTTTAGATCTTTTCCTAAGAACTATCCTGGCTTATATGCGCACGTCATAAAAAATTTTTTTGTTGTAGCTGGAGTTTAGGTTTATGAATTCTCTAAAGAATTGAAAGCAGAATGAACATAATCATTTTCAAGACATGTTTTGCTATAAAATTCTTTTATCGTTTTAAGATTAAAAATGAAAATTTTATTTAACTAAACCTTTTCAAAAGGTAAGTAAAATTAAAAGAAATTTGTATATTGCCTCTGAATAAAAGGCTTCATTTAAATATTTTGGAAACTTCATTTTTATTATATGTTAACTAAAGATTTTAATTATAGCACCTACTGCATGTTCTGTTTTTGTTGTTAGTCCGGTTGTATTCACATGATATGAACAGGGTCATTATAGATAGTTACTACAAGCTTCTCTGATATATTATCAATCGCAGTGTTTGTTATTTAAACTTTTCTCAATTTCCATAAGTGTGGTATATATTGAAATTAATGTTGTAATTAAAGTTTTAGCTAGAGAAAAAAAAATTGTTTTTAATAATATTTAATCAAATAAACAAGATCCCTTTTGAGCAGGTTTTAAACTTCAATATAAATTGTTTATTGCCATCACACCTACAGGTAATACGGAAATAGGAATATTTTATGCAAGCAATTTAGACAAGAGTGAACTAACAATTTTCTTTCAATTTTAAAAGCACAAATGTGTTTTCTGCAATCTTTTAGCTAAGCTTGAGGTATTACGTTTTCTCGTATATGAAGTTTGTTTTTGCTCTAGCAGTTAGACTAAATCTAAGTGCTGGTAAAATAAAAAATGTCTTCCCAATCGATGCTTTAAATAAATAATCATAAAGTTCATTTGATGATATCGTTTATTTATACATCGTTATTTACTTGAGGATTTATGTTGGAAATTTCTTGTATTGGTCATTTAAAATCACTATTGAATTGTCTCTAACAATTATGATAATAATTAAATAGAATTCTCTTAAATTATGTTAACGATTGATATAATTTGTCAATAATTTTGTTAAATTCACCTTGAAAATGAATTAATAGAAAACGAGTCGAAACGTCGCATCAGATAATATAATATTATTTTAATAAACCTTTTTTATATCAAAATTCCATCAAGTGTTTTAATTTTTGACCGTAAGATGACGGGGTAGTTTTCTAAATTTAAAATTTTGTAAATAATGTTGTAAATTTTAAAAACATGTTGAAAAAGTTTGGCACTAATCGAAACTAGTACACGCAATAAAAAATACAATTTTGGAAAGTGTATAATTTAATATAATTTTATAAATTAATTTTTAAATCACGGTCAATCTGGACGTTCATGCAAAGCCATAATTTTAATCATTATTCTTCATCGTGTAAAACATCTTATTATTTTCTTGAAAAAAATTTTCAACCATCCTTATACTCAAAATTTGTAACCAAATAGAGATAATAATTATTGTACGTCTAAAATTGGCTTAACGAATATTAACTATCAGTATAAATCAGTATTTAATAATAGTTACATGCACATTGTTAATTTGCACCCTACCCGCATAGATTTTGATATAAAAATAGGAAAGCATCCAAGTAATATTATATCGTATACCTACCTATTGTATAGTGCAGAAAATATGAACTATAGCATCTACAAATAATCTATACTGTTTAATTTTGTTATTGCAGTAGTATTTTCGTTAGTCGACTTTTAGCGAAAATTCTAACAACTTTTTGAACGGAGCGTCGTTAGGATATAAGTCGTTTCTTCTAAATGGCGTTCCGGATCTTTCCGGTACAATTTAATCAGTTAAAGTAGATGAATTTGAAATGTTTAAGTGCTACCGTTCTCAAACAAAGTAAATGTTTAAATATTTTAATGTAAGTATAGCTAAAAGAGAAAAACAAATTGTCGATTCAATTTAAATTTATTTTATTATTCATATTTTAATTTTTTTTTTCTGTTACGTAGGGCATACAAATAGCTAACCATTGCTTAATGTAAGATTTTATCAAAAGCTTTTGAAATAAAATAAAATTAATTATTGATTACCGTTAACTTCTGATACGTATAGTTTAGATATCTGTAAAGAACGTCAACTGCTTATTAATATGTCAAAAAAATATATAAAAAATACCTTTTATTAATTTCCGAAAACTTGTTAATACTACTTAGAAATGAAATATTTGAATGGATATTTTTTATCATTTTTATTATTAATATTTAAGATAAAGGTATATGAATGATTATTAGTAATGGCTTATTCGGAAGTGATTAGTATTTTAAAACGATCATAAAAAATGGTGAGTATTAATTTTGATTTGGAAGAAATGGTTGCTATGAGATAAAATTTCTATTCTTGTTAAAAAGGAGCAACTTCAGGCGTTTTGACCTGATCAACATCAACGTATACATTGTGATGGACATAAAATACATAATTCAAGCTTTAAAATTCCATCTCTTTCTATTAATAATTTACATAATTAATAATTACTAATTTTGAATACAATGAACTTTTATCGACCCTATTGCACCAATAATAAAGTGTTAGTTTATTCTTTAATAAACTTCAATAAAGTTTAGAACTTATTGGTATGTAAATTTTTTGAATGCTAGATGTGAAATTTCTATGATTGTTGAATTTTAGATTTTGAAGAAGGCCAATATATGAGCCGAATTTGGTCAACAAATATAAAACGTAGTTTTATTTCTCTTGGACCCAAAATACCCACGATTCCGTTCCACCTGGAAAAACTTTATTACCAATTTTGACTTTAACTTAATATAATATATTTGTCTCTTGTTGAATAAAATACCTTTTAGTGATTTTTACCTTTTTTTTTCAAAACTGACTCTCTTATAATATGGAGTCTTGCATGGAGTACTGCGTAGACCAGTGTTTGATAACATGGGTCTGATGCTGAATGAATTAGCCGAACACAGAAAATTATCATATGAAAACTTATTTATGCAAATTCCTGCTTTCCTAATTATTTCAGAGAAAAAATGAAAGACACAAAAATAATGCAAAAATATAAACTACGAATGATAACAGCATTAGATTTTATCTAGCTTTTACTTAAAAGGTCAAAGGTGTAAGTTTCCATGGTAATTATTATTGAAAATAAAAATCAAATTGAATTTATTACATGGCTTTACAAATTTAAAATGGCATACTTGCAAGATTGTTGGACATTGGAAATAGGAAAATCGCAGTTGACATCTTGACAGGATTCATCACATTGCCCACTCATTTCAGCCAGTTGGTTGAATCGAAGGAATATCTCATTCATAGTGTTTTTTTCAACATAGTGCAAAGTTTCAAAAACTATAATTGGCTGGAGGAAGGAGCCTATTGGCTGCGAAAAACAAAGATGTCGGTGATGAATCAACTGCGGGTAAGTTGATTTTCTTCAAATCGGTTTCTTCAATCAAGATGAAAAAATTAGTCAACTATACCATAGAATTCTTGAATTCGCTTGAATTTTCAGGATTACCACCTCACAATTTGTAATTGAAAGTAAGCTCAGTCATCATCATGTTGTGTAATGCAGAGATGCACAGACTTATTGGAACTAGGAGCCATTCGGCCAGATTATGAGTTAAAGGCGGGCCGCAAGAAATAGAAAATCCGCATTTACGGACTTCGTATTCAAAAGTTCTTGCCATTCGAGTTCAAACGGCTGTAATTTCCCATGCGTTTGGCGTTCGCGATGACCATTAAGTTGTTGGAATTAACTTTTTTGCAATTTTTTGCAAAAAAAAACTAAATTCGATGATTCGAAAACTAAATTGACTGATTTATAAAAAATAAGAGTGATTTCCTCGCGTGACAATTTTACCAATTTAGGTAGTTTTTATGGAAAACAATAGAGGCGTGAGAGGAAAACAACAATCACTAAAAGGCTAAAATAATATGTTATACATCATGGGACTAAGGTGCTGCTTTTCATTCCGCGTGCAAAGGTTTAAGTTAAAAAATTAAGTTGACTGACAGCAAATTAAACAAGATTCTGTAAAATGCTAAATATATTGTCATCTATATATGTCGGAAACGGTGCAAAACAATTAAAATATTAATAAGCATTTTTTCTTGTAAGTTTTATTCAACATTTTTGTTCCTATATATTTTTCTAGTTTATCGCACCGTTTCCGAGATATAGATGACAATAATAGTTTTGGTGTTATAAAATAAAAAATTAAAAAATTTATATAAACAAAATTAAAGGCAATGAAATTTGCAACAAAAAAATATCTAAAAGGTTCTGCTGTAAAATAGATTTTTATATGAAAAGAAGCGGCTTTAAAATGTCCAATTAACATTGTTAACATAGGAGGGTCGGGATATTTTCGTTACTCGCTGTATGTAATTACAAAAGTCATTATTAGAGTCGGGATTTATACGAGTACGCACCAAAAAGGGTGTCCCTGGATACACTTTACATAACTTAGGTGGTGATAGAGAATACTTTTCTAAGAAAAATATTTAATCAATTTTTTTTCTAAATTCAAACTTTCGATAGCTAGGCCACTTTAAAGCATTTTTTAAATTTTTACCTAATTCACATGCCCATAGCCCCTAAAATATTGTTTTTTTTAGTAAAAATAGTTTAGTGCTTATTTAAAATGCGTGAAATAATCTACAAACTAGATTTAAGCCTTTTATTGTCTAAAATCAACGACTTTCGAGTTATAAATTAAAGTTTATCTAAGAATTTAAGTTTGCTTATAGTTTTTGTGTTGTTATTGGTAATTAAGTCGTTTTTGTAAATTTTTAATATTTTAGTCAATATTATTTGTACATTCTTTTTTATTTAATTCGAATATTTTTTCTTTTTCTTATATAATTTTTTTTCACATTCTTTGTTAAATGAAGGTAGAAGATCGAAAATAACCGTGAAATTGGGCCATACATTGCATTAAGAAATTTTTAATTTTTTTTTTTTTCAAAAATTGTTTGTATGACCTAATATTCATTTTATCTTTGTCCTTTGTCTATTGTCAAAAAACAATAACTTTCTACATATTATATTTTTCACAATTCCGGGAGTAAAGTGCTCACTTTACTCCCGCTTTAGCGGAAGTAAAGTAATACTGTTTTTGAGCCATTATTGCGCGCTATTGATCTGAAATTTTGCATATGGCTTCTTACGACAAATCTCTGGGTTGATTACTGCAATGGGAGTAAATTATTTGCGCATTTTTTCGATATCTAGCCCTATTTTCAAGTTATTGCAATTTGAAAATTTCAAATTTAGTTATTAACCAATGTAATTCAGCATTTTCAGTGAAATTGTGAAAAATAGGATATACATTCACCTTGACACTAAGGTTCTTTTCATCCCGTGTGCCATTTTTGCACTCGTCTAACACCTGGTGCAAAAACCTTCGCACGCAGAATGAAAAGTAGCACCTTAGTCCCATGATGTATAATATACTATTAACACTTTACTGCCAAAATTCTATTATTTTAAAGTTTTGTTTAGTTCTGTTCAATATTTCCGTTACCAATATATGCAACATACCACAAATCTACTGGACACTTTTATTTTAAGTTCATTTTCACCTAGATAATTTAAATTACAAATTCCTATTCATTTATATTTTTAATAATAATGTACATTTTTACATCTCAAATTCCTTAAATCTAAATTTAACAAAATTTACTCGCTTAAAATTAAATAACACAATTGCTTTACTTGGCAAATTTAATAATAATTTTTTATTTTCTCTATTAAAATTCTTTTAAAAAAGCCAAAACTGGCCCAAATATGCATTATTTGCTCAAATTTTTTGGCCCAATATTGAAAATGTTGAAAATATGCAAAATATGCATTTTAACAAGCAATTTTTCGGATTCGCTTTTACGTAATTCGGACAGATTAAAAAAAAATCTTTTGCCTATTAAAATTGAAGAATATGCAATTCACCAATTATTTAAATTTTTATTCAAATATATCTTATATGTTTTAATTAGTAGTTAACGATAAGGCTAGCGCTAATGTCAGGAGACATAAACGCTAGTACTCAATGAGGTTGGTTTACTTTGATGTTGGTTAGATAGGGTACTCGACATAGCATCTTAAACAAAATAACTAAAATAACAATTTAATTAAATATAATATTATTTCAATAATCAATCAGTTTAAATTTTCCATATGCTATCAAGTATGAATAAATATTGCCCTGGCTGTGTTACTGCATTGATATAATAAAGATAATATAATATAACAAAGTGAACAAATTGATTGAATTTATTAAAACATTGGAAAATAGGTTTATTATAAATGGCATGGCGACTTCAATGCGAAACATTAAGAATAGGGCTCACGACTAGCAAACTCCAGAGGTAGAGAGGTAGGAATAGAAGATGTAATAGAAATAAAATTCCAGATGTTATTAATTTTTGTATCACAAAAGAAATAAATTCAAGCTACTACATAGTATATGTTAAGATGAAATCCTCGTCTGACCTATCGTCAGATCATTTTCCAATAATTATAGTTCTCCTTACCTCGTAAATAACTTGTAGGCAACAACCTCCAACCTTTTATAATAAAAATTCCAATTGTAAAAATTTTAAGAATCTGGTAGAAGAGAATGCTAGACAGTCAGAAAGAAATCGACGAAATCAAATCAAATTCTTTTTCTTAATGTCAACAATGCTTCAAAAAATCATTTAAATTAACGAAATTAAATTTATCTTTTCTATAGCTTTCTTAATATAAAACCACAACAACATAATGGTAACATTTTTTTATTTGATATAATTATATATTTTATTATATTATAAACTAATAGAATTATTGATATATTTGTTCAATTTCTTGGAGGTTTGACTTTAAATGAAGGTTTGCAAAATCGTCTACAAGTTTTTCTACCATCTCAAATAATATGTTCGCTCGTTTTTAACTCGCGCAAATTGCTCCGGAACAATAAATTCATGAAAAGCGAAAGAAAAATTGTCTATCAACACTGGTTAATCACTTTTAGCAACAGTAAATTACTTTCAAAATCAGTATATTACCATTAATTAGGCGTATAAATATTGAAAATGCACTGTGCGGAACGAAAAATAAAATAACTGTAAACTAATAAATATAATAACGAAAAGTTAATAACTGACGAACTTTAAGTTTTTTATAATTTTCTAGTACGCCTTCTGCAAAATCAAAATAAAACTTTACACCTACTTTGTACTCTAATAAAGAGTTGTATTTTTAAAAATACATACTACTTAATAGATGTAACCGTTTTAAATATACAAACATATGAAAAGAGTTAGAATTTAAAAATTACCATCTTCATACATATGCATGTATATTTGCATCATTACATGAGTGCACTATACAAAACAAAAATATTCACATTTGTTGAACATCTTCACGCATTAAAATGTAAATTTAAATTAAGTATTATTTTTATAAAAAGTAAATAATACGAATGTGCAGTATTCTTGGGGTTTCCTTTTTCCCAGGACATTATAAAGATTGTGTTGAAACTGCACAAGTTCTTAAATGGAGCATAAAAAATGTAATATAAACATTTCAAAATGCGCAATACAAATTATCGGAGTTATAAATTTTTTCAAGTTTTTATAACATGAAGGATAACAAAAATTTGTGGATAAATTTAGTGGTCGATTCATGAAGCGCTTGCGTCCGCGCATCACGAGGGTAAATCACAACTTTTGGTGGTTAGAGCCCAGTCTCGGTCGCTTCTACACTCTTAAGGGTTGATTATACCTTACCAACTTATTTACATTATGCAAATCGCGAATTAAAACTTATTTTTCTTTCCAATCACAACATTCCGATCATAAATATTTATAAAAATTGTGTGCTTAAGAACAAAAACTTTTAATTGATAATGTGATTCATAAATACGTAAACTTTTAAGTTTAAAAATGGAACTTTTAATCACTTTATTAATTTCTTTGTAAGTATCAGGATCGATTAATTATAAAAAAGCAAAATACTTTTAATTTATTTCGCAAAAAATTCTAAACAAAAATTTTTTAAATTGTTTTCTCAAAGAATACATCAAGTTAAAAGCTTAACAGCTACTTTTGGTTTTTGTTCTCTGCTATTGAAACATTTGTAATTTAACGCCAGCTTTTTATGACGCTATAACTCGATAGTGCCTATATAGCAGATTAGGTAACCCAAAAGCTAAATGGCTGTTAAGATTCGATATATCGAACAAAATAAAGGTATACAATTAATATTGATTTGAAAAAAATAGACAACCTTATTTAAAAATAAAATGTTGGGCGATTGGATTTTCCACTGGGAATACTTTGTTTCGTTAATGTTAATAGTGAGGAAGATATCACGTTTAATTATATCCATACCATACGCAAATTACTTATATTAACTTTTAAATATAAGTATCTGCACCGAATTTTGATTTTTTAATTATAAATGACGTGACGCACAGATTTCGTATTGCTGAACAGACAATTATTTGAATTATTTTACTTAAAGCTTGCGAGATAATTAATACATATCATTACTACTCGTCAGCACGGAATTAATTAAAAACTAATTAATTTCTCGATGCCATTAACGATTATTAAATATTAATCGAATTCAAATCTTAAAATCCTACAAAATTTTAAAATTAAAAAATTAAGATTAAGTTGTCTAAAAAGAAATTGTATTTTGTATTTGAAAAAAATATTTTAATGACCATTCACAACAGAATATTTAATTGTATCGTATTAAATTCAATGGTTTAAATTTTTAAATAGAAATTGTAGTGCATGGAATTAATTAAATTTTTTAAATTAATAATATTTTAAAAAAGAATGTAAAATTTGTAATTTCAGTTGAACGATTGGAATTTTACAAACTTGTACATTACATGACTATTACATAGTATATTGATTATTTCTTGTAATTACAATTATTTATAGTAACAAATTTATTTCATTAATAGTACATTACTGTGCGTGACTAAATACCAACACGGATTTAATTATTTTATATCTCAAATTAAAAGAAATTATATAAAGGATTTTACGTGTCAAACATTTCTAAACTTTTATTTAATTAAAACATGAAAAGGGTGGCAGTATTTGATAAAAACCGAGTTGTTTAACGAATTTAAGAAAAGAATTTAATATAAGTAACAAAAATTTGATTTCTTTTAAATAATATTCAAGATTAAATAAATTCTTACTAATTGTAGAATTAATGAAAGAAAAGAATTTAATTCAGGTAGGTAACAAAAATCTGATGTTTAAAAAATTATTATTTGAGATTAATAATATTTAAATGGGACACTTTTTATATTTTTAATTAATAATAAACTTAATAATTTTAGTATATCCAATGACGCATATCAGTACTTTTTGAAATTGTTTGGAGACTACCCAAAAATGTTCCAGATACTTACAGTTCGTTCAATTAATCTTTTATTCGTTTCTCAAATTACACTTTTGTGATTTAGTAGGGATATAGATTAACAAAACTTGGGGTAAGTCTTAATAACCCAATGTAAGTAACTGAAGAAGTGTTTAAGTTTATCTCGTCTGTTTGAATTAAGTTACACTTTTTCAATCTAATTGATTTTATTTTATGGGTAGTTTTTCATAGGAACTCAACTGAAAACATAAAAAAAGTCATTTACATAATATGCATAAAATGAAAAAAATTTAGTAATCAAAATGAAAAACAAGTTTTACATAATATTTCTAATATTATGTTAAAGGTAACTAACACTTGCTACCCTACCGAGAACTTTTACAAACACAAACGTCTTGTCCTAAACTTTAAAATGGTTTATTGTTTTATTGGAAGAAAAACTAAAACTTTTTGATGCTAGTTTGTAAGTTTAACAATTACAGAGAAACCACAAAAAGTTACTATTCTCTGAACATAACATGCTATTTTCTTTCAAATGTGGAAATTTTCTCAAAATTTAGCTTTTAATAATAATACGTGGTTTACTCTATATTAACTATTAGGTATTCAATTTTAGAAAACAAAAAAATTGTGCAGACACTACTTTTTAAAACTAATATGTTTTTAAGTTGTCACAAATAAAATACACTGTAGGTATAAAATATCGCAACGCTTTCACCATATGAAAATTTAGGGAGAATCCTTTTAAATAAAATTTAAAAACATTTTAGTTCCAAAAAGTGTGTGTACATTTTTTGGACTTTCTAAAATATTTATAATATGTTAAATTTTGTTGACGTTAAAGAAAAATAGCAAAACACAATATTATCTTGTGTAAAAAATCAGCCATGAGTAATAAGTCAAAACAGAAAAGCATGTATGTAGTTTTCTTTAAAAAACTCAAACTTGTTGCTGAAGAATGTTGCTACTAGAACCAACATGGAAATTTTATTTTAAATATTATGCATATTTCATATTATTAGAACTACTAGTTTTTTTTGAAATTTTCGGATGCTTTTGCCCAGAATATTTAGAAATCTTATGAAACGTGCCGATCCGCCTTCAGATAAGCGCTAGCGTAATTCAAAATTGTTTGCTTATACGGAATTCCGGAAACCTTTGGAATGTTATTAATTATATATATTTTTATAGGTTGATTTGTATGTGGTTGAGCACATTATATGCTTTTCCAGTTTCTTCATGCTAATCAAAACGAGTGGCGCCCTTTCATTGAGTTTCGCTCATTTTATTATCCATATTCCTACGCCCAGATAAACTGAGTTTCCGGAGTTGTAACTTAAAAGTATAATTAGGATTACATACTGTTCGGGTTAGTTTTGTAATAAATCATTCCAGGTTTGCCTGATGTAAATTTTAAATTCGAAACACATGATATAATCTGTCGTAAACTAATGCGATTAATTTGGATAGTTTTGAAAAGTAACTTTCAATTAATTAAATTTACTAACATGCAAAATATTTAAATTCTTATATTAGGTATTTAATTATAATTTATCTTTTTCGGTTGTTCAAAATATTACATGATCAATATGTTTCCTTTTTAAACAAGAGTAGCAGGTTGCATTATCATTTTTCAGTTTGGAAAGTCATAGAAGCTAGTTTTTTTAAAGCACTTTTTCTAGCAAATTTTTATATATATAAACGTTAACGGTAAATATGCTATGCTTTTGTTTTATTTATCATTTTATATTATTTAATAATAATTACCTATATATCAGGTGTACAAGTATGAAATGCGGATTTTTTTTCAAAATAAACACGTAAACTTTGGAGGAATAGTAAACAGTGGTATATTCAAAGTATGGTCCATTGCTAGTTACACATTTTTTCTATCTTTCGGACAATTTTTGGATACCACGCCTGTAAAAATCTTTCTCTTTTACCCTGAACTGTTCTTAGAGCCATTTTTGCATATCTTCGTACGAACCAAAGCACTACTCAGCAAGTGCGTGACCCTTCGATGCAAAAAAGTGGTAATCGGAAGGAGCCAAGTTTGGTGAGTAAGCCGCATAGGATAGTACCTCTCACTTGAGTGCTTCCTACGTGGCGTGAACTGGTTTTGCCGTATGTGATAGAGTATTGTAATGGAAAAAATGACCTTGTGGTGCATTTTTTGATATTGTGGTCGTTTTTTGAGCAGTAAACGGTTCAAATTGATCAATTGTTGTTGGTAGTGTTTGGTATCAACTGTTTCACCAGGCTTTCACAGTTCATTCATCGTCTTCGTCTAACAATGCTTGCAATTCTGAATCTTTATAATTTTTTGATCATCGACACTTTTGAAATGCAGAACCATCGTTCACAGATATCTTGCGATGGAGCATCTTCCCCATAAGCTTTTTGAAGCAATCGGTATGATTCAGGAGCAGTTTTCTTCACATTAAAAACAAAAAATTAATGCTGTCTGCGAATGATATTTATTTGGCACAAATCTCGACATATTAAACATAGCAAAAACAACACTATGCAACTACTTTTTCAATTTATCACTTATACACGTTTGATCCTTGTTGATGGCACAACAAAATTACATTTATCCTAAATCTTTATATTACACACAGCATTTGGTGCGCCTTCTGTTTCTCAAATCCGCATTTCATACTTGTAGATCATATCATATGTGTTATAATATATAATTTTAATATAGGGGAGGGTGGGCCACCATAAGACTGTTTTGGTTTTTTATTTTTAAAATTTTTATAACGCAATATATAAGGCCAAATAAAATTTTGTCATATCTTTATGTTAAAGTACTACTTTTCCCAATTAAATTTTTTGATAAATCTTGTTCTGTGTAGAAAAAAAAAAATAAAATATAATTTCGCTATTTGTCTCAAGGTGGCCGGTAACGTGGGCTACTATGAGACAGGAGAAAATATACATAAATACTACAAATTTTCAAGAAACAGCAATTTATTTAATACATGCTATTTTCAAAAAAATGCTTATAAGCAAAGGAACAAATTAAAAATTGCTCTTCTAACGTATGTTCAGTTGGTTGAAGTTAACTTCAAATTTATAATAAGATTGTAGTCTTTTTGTTTTTCCCAGAAGCGATGGTGCGGGTAAAATCATTTTAATGTCCTTGAGTGCAATTATTGAAATATCCGGAACAGATGGAAATATAAAATGACCATCGAATTTTGTAGCTTTTCTTAAAAAGTTTACTTCAATGTCATTTGATGGTTTTTTTAGTTCCACTACTTTTGCAATATAAAATAGCACATCATTTTTTGATTTGAACTGCACCAAAACAAAGTCATCTGGTCCCGGATCTCTATCAAGTTCTTCAAAACCTGAAGGTTCAACTTCAGGCATCCAGTCATCAGCTTCTTCATCGTCGGAATTGTCAATTAGTGAAATTTCTTCATCTTCTTCCTCAGAAGATATTATATCCTTGGCGATAGCTTTAATTTTCTTAGAAAACAAATTCTTCTTACAAGTTTGTCTTTTTCTCTTCTGGTTCTCTTTTTCTTTCTTCTCCATATGTTTCATTTCGATTTTCTTTTTCTCAGGGGTGTCTGTGGGAATACAACTGGTGGCCCTTTTACGCTTGCTGCTTTGTAATTTTCTTTTCCCTGCTTTAGGATATCCCATAAATACTTGAGGACTAATAAAAACTTTATCAGGGGGATTTTCTACAAAGTTAGATGCTTCAAACGATGTTGATGCAACTTCAGAAATTTCATCAGGGAGATTTTCTACAAAACCTGGTGTTTCACTCGATGTTGATGCAATTTGCTTATCACTGTTGGATAAAACTGACGAAGTATTTAAAATGTCTCTATTAGTGACCGAACTACTTAAAAAATCATCAGCCGTGAATACATCTCGGTCGAACGGAAAAATTCCGGTTTTTCTAAACCCTGACTTTATGTTTGATGGAGTCATGGCACGTTCAAATGCCACACCTACACAAGCAGCAACGTCATAAATGGATAGTGGTGTTCCAGGATGATGCAAAAGCCATGAATCAATAGCAGCATTATAATTTGCCATGAACGAGGCGAATATTGATGTATCCAATGGTTGCAGCTTATGGCTGCAATGTGGAGGTAGTGTGACAATTGTAACCCCGTTTTCTTTTGCTAAATTAAGAACCTCTATGGTGAGATGGCTCTCGTGATTATCAAATATTAGAAGTGTAGGGGTTTCTTTAGAGGATCCACTATATTGTATGAAGTGTTTCATCACGAATGGAAAGAGTTCACCATTCATCCAACCGGAAGGAGATGCGAGACCTAATGTACCGGGTGGTGCCCCATTTAACATGTGATGCTTGAATTTTTTTCGGGGAAACACCATGACAGGTGGCAGAGCACTTCCAGCAGCACTGATTATGCAACAAGTAGTTATTAATACTCCCCGTTCGCCACTGGTACATTGACTGACTTGCTTAGTTCCTTTGGAAGACAAAACCTTTTTCGGTTTTTGCACAGTAGTCGTGCCCGTTTCGTCAAGGTTGTATATACGAGTGCCGTCAGAGAATTTTTCGGAACGTTCATATGCTTTTTGGAGATTGTCAAAAAACAATTTCACATTATATTCGTTGAACGAGGTTGCTCTTGAAAGACTACATCCTTCGGGCTGCCGAATACTTAAATCTTTATTGTGCCTTTTTAGGAACCCTTGTAGCCAGTCAATACCTGCGGATTGATTTTTTTCCCAACTTGATGGTATACTTTTAGAGTTAATTTTGGCCATCTCGTACGCCAATTTACGAGTGTCCTTCGTTGTTCTTCCATAGCACATTTTAGAGCACGTAATAACATACTTTACTAGCTCTTTCTCCTCCTCTTCACTGAAAACTAAACGGTGTTTATAGTTAGTTTTCATTAATATTTGCTCATCGGGATTTGTCTTTTCAAGCTCTTTTTTAACATATCTCTGTAATGTTTGAAACGCCACACCATTTCTTGCTGCAGCTTTTCGGAGAGATAATTTTACGCCACCTTCTCCTATTATCACTTGCCGCACAGCGCTTCTCATATTTTCTTCTAAAAATGTACCTTTTTGACTTTTTCTCTTGCGACCTCTGGACATCTGAAAAATATGTAAACCCTAATATAAAATAAGTATTGAATACCGACACTATGGGCCACCATGAGACAGTGTCTCAACGTGGCCCTAAAACTTTGTTTCAAGGTAGCCCATTTACACGTGTTTAAAAAGTGTTTACTTATACCTAGTGCTTTTTAATATTTTATAAATTTAAGAGGCATGAAAGAAAGCTTATTAGTGGTCTTTAATAATGGCGTAAAAATTTTACCTTTATCTTTATTGTGCGTCTCTGGACGAAGGATTGTAAATGTACGCGCAAGAAAGTTCGACACTATCAACACACACTAGCGACAACAACTCCACTGAAAATGGTGCAATGGGTGCGCGTAATGAAATTATTAAATAAACATACGGAGTTTAGTTATTTGATTAACCACGAGATGCCTGCATCATATCTAGACAAAAATATGTAAAAGTCTTATCGTGGCCCATGTCTCATGGTGGCCCACCCTACCCTACATGCGATAATTTTAATATTTATTTAAAATATTTTGTTATAATTTTTAATTTTGCGATGAACAACGTTAAATTTACCTCATAACTACTAGGAAAATAGCTTTCTAAACATATTTATTAAAATATAAAAAGGTAACCGTTACTACGCATTATACTAAATAGAAAATAATAATAAAAATAGATAAATTATACAGAAAAGAGCAAAATTATGCTCTAATCAAACTTCACTAATGAAACACATTGTATGAATATTTGTTCAAGTTTTCGACGTAATATTACGATATTATAGTAAGAACCATTAATTCACATGAATATATTAGTTTAGGTATATATTAGTATGAACTATGAAGATTAAATATATTATGTCGAGAAGATCATTAAATCGACTGATTTCAGGAATTTGGTTAATGCCATCATTTATTTTAATATTTAATTATATTTTATATAATTAGCAGTGCGGTACTTTTATTGAAATAGATTTGTTTTAATATCTATACTCTAATATTGAGAAAAAAGAATGAGTTTTAATATTCACATTTAAAATTGTTTTGTAATAGAATCCCAACTCAAGAAAGCTCCGGACTACAAAGAAATCTTTATGCTCACACTTAAATATTTCTACTTACAGCCGCACAGGTTGTACTTATTCAAAAATCTGACAAATATTTCTCAAAAATTTCTTCATCGCTATATAGTGTTTGAGAAACAGAAAGAAAACTAATTTCGAGTAATCAGTTTAGATTTCACCAGCAGTACGCAAGAGTAAAAAAAGTAAAACTGCAATGTACTATTATAGTGGGTTATATTATAATTATAAATAATTAATGCTGACTAGTTTCGAGATGTCAATCCCATCTTCAAGGCAAACCGTTAAACCTTATTAAAATCTGGTGTAAAAACTTGGTACATTAAATATACACAAACAGAAGAAATATATAATTTAAACCAACACATCAAAACTAAATTGATTATGAAACGCAACAAATTTAAAAAAATGTTTTATAATTCATTTAATTTTTATCAATAATCAATATCAATAAAATAATTACATAGTAATATTATAACCGTTCTTTCGTAGGGAACTTTTTATAAATATATTTAATACAAATAATATTAAGAAGAAAACGGTGAAAAAAAGTGATATTTTTTTTATATTATATTATAGTGAAATTTTATATTTAATAATAATTTCTTAAAACCAAAAAGGCTTCAGCTAGCTCAAAAAAATGTCGGAAGCATGAAATCCTCAGGGGAAGCAGGTTCCTTGTGATACGAAGACAACGAAAAATCAAGATAAATTCAAATAAAACTCTCCAAATTTCGTCCAACTTCAAATCAATAAAAAAATCACTTACTTGAACTGAAAACTTTATTTCTACAATCAAAACTTTTTATCTCTGAAATCAAATCACTAATAACAAAATTTAAATCAACTTTTACCGAAGACCAACTTCGGTACGTCCTCTTCGTGCGACCTCAACCGCAAAAGTCCTCTAAAAATTCCCTTACATTTTCTGCCAACTTAAAAATTCAAAATTTTTATTTAACATTTACATGAAAAGCATTTACATACAAAACAAATTCAAAATTGCAATAATCAAAATTCAATATGACAAATATCAAAATTCAAAATTACAAAAATTAAAATTTAATTTTTTACAATTTCAAATAAAACAAAAATGATTTTGTTACACGACAATATATACTATTGTTTAGTATTGTAATTTCGACTGAAGAAATGGACAAGGAATTGCACAAATACAAAAAGACTTACTTAATAAAAGCAACCAAATTACACTAATTTTTTTTTGGAAATTGAATTTATAATATCCCTGCTCTAATCAATATAAGTATCTACTGTCTCGTTTATTAAATCTTAATTTGTGTTCATTAGATATAGATCTATAATAATTCTATTGGTTTCTATTTGGTACTTTTGGCTACCGTATTAATTAATTTAGAAAACAAAATTAAAAGAATATTTGTTATTAAATTTAATTATTAGTTGAATTTGAAACAGTAAGCGTTTTATATGCAAATTTAAATAAAATGAAATATTGAAAAAAAAATTAAGACTCGAACAGATATAAAATCGTAAACTTATAAATGAGTAAAACAACTTTTTTAAGTTCTTGAAATTGAGAATACAGGTAACTTTAATAATACAAAACTTTGCAAGTTCTCAAAACAAAATTTAAAAATTAAGTTTAGTAACTTCTAAGTAAAAATAAAAGGAATTTTACACAAAGCATTTTTACCCAAACGATAAAATATGCATTAGGTATTTTAATTCGAGTAACCCTACAGATTTTATAGACGTGTTTGATAAAAAGCATCACAGCATCCCATAGATTTCCAATAAACATTCATAAATCTCATGAATGGCAGGACTTTGCCCAAATGAATTAATCTTGAACGCCCAATTTGAATCTGTGCACGACTTATCCTCATCAATCCTGCCTTACTAAATATATCCTTATGTGTGGATGATGTTTTGTTTCAAGTAAAAATAAAACAAAGTTACTTACCCATAAATTTTCATGTTGTATATCTTCCAATTTGAAGTATTATAATACAATATATTAACAAGCGCAGTTCACCAATAAAGTAACCTTTTTTACATAGAAAATAATTCCTATAATTTGTTACCTAGCGACTAGAAAATTGAATTGTCGTTTGAAATTTATTTCTGATTTCAAAGCAAATATTTAGTATTGAAAAGAAGCTCAACTTTGTACAATTACATTACCATTTCAAGTTATGGTAAATATTTTTATAATATTAAACTACATATTTTTATTTTTATTTTTTGTTTGCAATACAATGTTATCTCAAGTTTGCTTATATTATGAAAAATTAAAATAAACTCTGGCTCTATGTTTTTATTGCAAGCAACAAACTGCTAAATAAAATACTTCAACTTGCATTAATTTTCCTGATTTGTTTGTATAATATTATTTTTTACTTTTTAATTTTATCCTTGCAATTTTCAATTAAAATAGGTATATACGTGGGTTTTATATACTTTGTGTTAAAGAATTGTTTATGCTTATTAATTTATCCAGATAGTTTTTCATATTATATACAATATAGTACGTGTTAGCTTTAAACTAAAAATTATTTAAAATAGTTAAACAACTTTAGACTGGTTTTGTGTTAAAGTTCTCACAACTATTAATTTATTGCATTCCTTATTTCTGACAATAAATCGTACTATACTATACGTTCACTGAATTAGAAAATGTGACGAGAATTCCTGTGCTACTAATCGGTTGTCTGTAATTTACAGCCAATATTTGGTCAAAAATTGTTGAAAACAAATTAATTGTTAATTAGTAGATATCAATATAATAGCATATACAAGAAATACTACTTACTTATCTAATTAATAAATTTTAATGGTTCTAAATTATATAATAATATACTATGTATAATCATATAAAACGAAATTATAATAATCCTATATATTTTATATAATAGAAGTAAATGCACGTCTTATATATTGTAAAATATAGGTATATAAACTACTATGTAGGTATAATTTATTAAAACCAACTTGAGCCACAGTTCGTTTATCTGTAAAGATTCACTTTAAGTTCAATTTTTCTTCTGGAAACCTTAAGTTTTTTTTGAGTCAATTCATTGATTTTGTATATTACAAGCTTTTTATAAAACAATAAATCTTTAATCTTAAGTACACCTAATATTTTTCTATAATAAGATTAATATTGGAACGCAAATACATCTATAGGTACATAAAATACATAATTGAATATATTAATAAATTTTTATGTAATCTATATATATACTTATTTAGAAAAACACAATTTGAATTACTTATGTACATGAAATATGAAAGTATAAGTGAATATTGTAATATTTCAAATCAGAGAAGTTGAATTTACCAATAAGAGATTGATACTAGCTATTTTAAATAATAATCAAATGTCTAACTATTTGTTAATGTTATGTTAAAATAAAATTGTGTAACATGCAGAATTTAATGTAATCGAAGTATTATAGCTTCTGTTAGAAGTACATGTAAAAGTGATTCCTTTGAGCTTTCCTTTTACAAAATATGCTTTTGCCTGGGATCTTACAATACTGATAAAAATTGTTATGTATATAACTAGATCTAGTAAAGGCGGCAGTAAAGAAAGAACGCTCTTTATAAGCCACTGAAGGGTGCTATTCTCGTCTACCTTTATTCGCAGGACTTGCATCCTTGCATTACTGTCAGTTTCGATCGTAGAAAGCTTACTCGAGTATAGTAAATCTTACATGGTGAAATTTGTAGTCAAATAAATGAATAATATACACGATGACAATACAGTTTAGTGTTGGTATCATTCCTAATAGTAACAAGTTAATCGTTTACTAATATTTAAGTAGAGCTTAAAACAACTTATTAATCGCGAGGTGGATTGTTTGTCACATGAGCGATTAATAAGCAATTTAAGCTCGAGTTATAATTATAATATTTATTTGTTTCTAAAATATCAATAAAATTAATTAAGTACATAATTATAATATTTGAATAGAAAATAATCCTTCATAAAAAGGAAACATGATATATATCATGTTATAAAAGCTTTAATGCGGGTGTACGGTGATATCATACTCGACGTGTTGATAATAAGATGAAACGTGAAATATCTATTGTACTTCATAAATACATATGTGCAATGTATTTTCTCAGACATATTAAATCATATGAGATGAAATAAAGTATTGTTTTAAAGTGGTAAGTAGTACAGCAACTTTTAACCGTTAAAGTTAACAGTTAACCATTTCTGTTAACCGAGAGTAATATAGTGATAGTATAGTAAGTTATAATACATTGTTTAAGTGTGTTATTAAGGCGGGATTTTAGCAGTTGAAAATATGTTGAAATCGATGCTATTATTAAACCAAATTTTAACGTTATTGCTGAAATTATCAGTTTCATTTTTTTACTAGACATTGAAAAGATGTTATTGTAAAGTGCTACGAAGAGATCTTTGTATTTTTTTTGTTAGAAAACAGTTAAAAAAATTCACAAAGTTCATGAAAATAAGCAATGTTTAAAAGTTTACTGCGCAAGCATAAGTAAAAAATTGAAAAATCTGACTTCGTACAACTCTCAAGACAACCTTTAACTGCTCGGAAAAAATTTTTCCTTTTTATCCGTTCCTTAATAATTGCGTATTTTATGTTAGAAAATGTCTTGTTTTAAAAATTATTTGCGTTATTCTTAATATTTCTCCGTAGTGGTTTACAATAAAATATTTTTGATGTCTAATAAAAAAATGAATATGATAATTTCAGCAATAACTTTAAAATTTGGTATCATAATAGCATCAATTACAATTTCCCTTCGACTGCTAAAATCCCTCCTTAAGTCTTTTGTTTCTAACAAAATATTTATGTCTCTACGACGCGACGTTGTGGCAAAATAATAATAAAAAACAACTAAACAATCTCCGAACTATAAAAAAAATAATCTTACGTACTAAATTAAAAAAATTGCATTTTAAACATCATTCGACCAGTATATTATCCAATTTATGTACATCTTTAATTAGCTTGCGGTGCCATATATTTTAGTGAAACTCTCAATTTTTTTAATTTTAATCCAAATTAAAATTAAAATTTTAAATTATTAAATAAACTTTATCACAAATAAATTTATTTACTTTATATTATATTCTACAATTTTTACGAACATAAACCAATTTTAATTTTATTATTCATCCAATAGACTTCTTTGATATACATAGTAATTTGCTTACTAATAAGAAAAAATTATTGTTCATTTTCGTAGCAACTTAAAACTGTTGGTGCTAAAAGATACACAAATTCAAAATTTTACAATTTTTACAAAAAATTATATACAAAATTAAACACAAACAGATTCAAATAAAAAATAAAATCAAACTTACAAAATGGTCACATTATAAAATTCAGAAACAAAATCTTTTCATAATAAAATTCAAAATTAAAATAGTTAATAATAAAATTTAAAAACTCAAAATTTAAATTGATTTTGGAATAATACAATATTAATAATAGGTATTATCTAATATTTTCTTTACAACATATTTCTATTTTCTAGTATCAATGAAGAAATGCAATTTATTGATTTTTGAGAAGTTATAAATTAACAGTAAGCCTATCGTCTATAAGATGTTACACTGAAACATTCATTTAATGTAGAAAAGACTTTATTCGTCGGAGTTCTAATGAGAGTTACTACTATCTTCACAAATCCTAATTCGCAGCGGAATTTATTACTAACCATATTAGAAAAAAGAATTACTACATGTGGTAACATCTTTTAATTTATGTGATTTTAGGAAGTATTTAATTAAAATTAACACTTTTCATGTTGGGGTTCAAAAGCCTAACTTATTTTGAAATAAAATACCGCAAATAGATCTAACAAAATATGACTTTTCTGGATAGTTAAAGATAACCCTAAGAACAGTAAAGCTTATTTGAGTCTCGCTTTTACTTTAGTTTAGTTTTTATAAAGACTTCTTTTTACCAGAAAACCGAAATAAATTTATATACCTACTTTATTTAGTAAATCTTATTTGGCATTCAAAAAGAAAATTAAATGTAAAGTAAAATTTATTTTATTGTATTGCCACCTACTCAAGTTTAAACGAAAAATATGCCCTGGCAGTATTGCTATAGTGGCGATTACTTTCCTATAGACCAGACGGTGGAAAGTGTAAATTATAAATTAATACAAATAAAATTTTTGACGTAAGCCAGACGTAAGCAATAGATAACGAAAGGAGGGCAACACAAATTTGCATAATCACAAATTATTGGTTTCAAAAGTGATTTAAATTACCTATCTGGTAATTTTTTTTCTAGTACAAATCAGGAAAGCGAGTGAATTGTATAAAATGGGCAAAATGACATTCACATTTATTATATTGTACAGTATTTTTAAATTTTAGTAAAATAAAAATAATACCTAACTATTTTATTTTGTGTTTTAATTATTTTAAAAATATAGTTGGAATTTTAAGTTACCTACCTAATGAAGTCTAACCAGTCTAACGAGGAAAACCTCTCTAGGATCGGGACAAACTTTGGTAGATTGAAAGAGCACTAAAATTATGTTAACACTTGTTTTATTTCTTTTTTGATGAGATGGCAATGCATCTGCAAGTGGTTAGGATGATCTCAGAGTGAATATTCTCAAACTCGCATGATTTGATTCGTATACGCAAATACGTCACTTTCGTATACAAGTGAAGTATTCGCACTCTTTGATTGGTCGAAAGGTAATAATTTGTATGCGAATAATGTCGAGTGAGTTCAAAAATAGGGCCCCTGGTTTGATGTTCCGTAGAAATAGTTGTTTTGTTTACATATATTTTTATATCTTCAAAACTAACCTGGATCTTCGAAACAACTTTGGGACGCATTATATTTTCAGTTAGAAGACATTTTGATTTATATTTCATAAACTAGCTGAAGTATGGCGTTTTTACTTATAAACGGTATTTTCACAAAAACGGTTGCTCATAGCACAAAGAAACAGATGTTTGCTTAATTTTAGTAACTACTCTTTCAATCTACCAAAGCTTGTTCAGAACCTTTAAGAAGTTTTTCCCGTAAGTTGTATAATATAGCCAATAAAACAAAATTAATATAATTGGAAATACTATAATTTTATACAAATAAATAAAAGTTATTTATAAAAAGTTGACATGGGTTAAAATGAATGTGTTAAAAATAATCAGGAAAGATCTTGCCAATTTATAATGGAAGGCCACACATAATGTTGGCTGAACTTTTAATACAATTACTTTATTTATGGTTTAGAAAGCCAAAAAAAAACTATAACAAAGCTAAAAAATTTAAGAATAAAAATTCATTGATTGCACTTTTATAAACTTTTGTTCCCGTATTGATCAAATCTACAGAATGCGATACTATGAAAAGCTGGGTTGACATAGGTTACTAATTGTAAGCTAAGGTAAGATTTATGTTTTAACATATTATGGAAATATGTAAGTGTTCTTGATGTACCACAATTAATATTTGTATATAAAAAGCCAACGTTGAAGAATGAAACTTGTACTATTACCATAATTTTAATAAACAACTAGAAAATAATGATTTAACAAAAAAATTGCATCGAAGAAGTTCTTTTTGATTCATGACAAGTTTTTAGTTTACTTAGAATATTTTAGAAATTTAAATTTCTGCAAAATAACTCTATTGTCAATAATAATGGTATTAAAATTGCTAAAAATGATAACAAAATGTCGTTCTGAATGTTCGACAACTTGGATGAGCGGTAGATGACTGTTTCTGGTTTAATAATAAAATAAAATAAAAATATAAAATAATAATAAATAATAAAATAAAATAAAAATATAAAATAATAATAAATAATAAAATAAAATAAAAATATAAAATAATAATAAATAATAAAGCAAGCTATTTTTCTTCAAATGTAAAATATTATCTACACATATTGTTTTATTAAGAACTTTTATATTTCTTTTTGTGCTGAGCGGAACGTTCCGAGTCAGATAATTACAAAAATCCGCTAAACGTACATTTGCTCCAAAAAAAATTTTCTTTTTTTAAACCTTAAAAAAAAAACAGTGCATTACTTCGTTCTAAATTTATATATTGTTTTTCTTCGTCCATGTCAGTTTTGTACCACATGAAAGCCTTGCAATGATTTTTTAAATTAAAATTTAAACAGCTTTCGCAATAAAATGTTTATGGATGCCTAATAATTTTGCCTATGAACATATTATTATATCTTTTATAAATTTAGGGTATGGGATCAATTTATTGAAATAATTCAAATTGACCTTCTCTTATACAACTCGATAAAATCAATTATCATTGTTGTGTCAACAGTGATTGATTAACTTTTTGTGACAACTATCATTTTGCTTTGAAAGTATTTTAAGCTGCACTATAATTATTGGGAGTTAATGTTTGATTTTAAGTGAGAAATTTATAGCATTGTTCAATAATTATAGACAAGCCAAAAACAAAACATTAGCACCGAATTAAATATGATATTTTGGCTGAATAGTACGTAAAAAACTAACTATTAAATTCAATTAAACTTACTTTTACTATAGTGCCTAGACACTAAAGTTTTTTGTCACACTGATACACAACTTGAATAAAACTAATTTTCTTTTATTATTCGAGATGTAAGCCAGTTCAACCAAATTTGTTGCCACTTATTTTTACAACATAGCATTTTGGTTATGTACTATCATAAATTCTCTGTTACTTATGCAAATCTGAAGTGATAACAAAGTGATGCTTCAAAACTTGTGTAAAGTATAAAGTACCTTTTCAAAGTTAGGCGACAGAGTTAAAATATTGGATTTCGATAATAATTAATTTTTATTATGATGGAATTATTTTATTTCCATATCATAATAAAAATTTTCATCGTGACAAATTACACGAGCTTTGTTTTAACTTATACCCAGTATGTATTATGATTGTACGTAATACGCAGGAGGGTAATTTAGTTATGCATGAGTTGGAGTTGTTACAAGTTAACACCCGCTAAATAACGGCAAACGTGAAGATGTAATTTCATGATATTTTGCAGTCACCTGCATACGACAGATTTACTTACGTAATGTATTCCGAGTTTCTGTTGATAAATGCATTTGTAATTATCCAATTAGCAATTACGGTTAATTAAACCAACAAATTTTATTATGACGGACAGTAATATTTTTGTTTAAATCTATAAATTAAGTCATTGAACAATAAATTATGATACAGCATAAAATATTGCGTTTGATGCACAATTAATAAACTACTGCTGTGGCCCATTCATTAACATTCAGTTAACGCCGCATCGTTGAAAATAAATCAGTTTAACGCTTCCCAAGAGTACATTCAAAAAATAATGAATAATTTAATTGAAATCATTTGAACACCTAATTATTTACTTTGCAATGAAATTTAACTAATCGAGTCAACGTGGTACGTTGTCATTTATTCTAACTGTAATTGAATAAGAAAGTCACCAAGACAAAGAAACTTTTTTATGGTGGATGTACAAAATTCATAAAGATCAGTAGTACACCCGCTCTAATTACTTCAATGAACAATTCTATATTTAATCAATTATTATTAACTCTTCTCTTATTAAATTTCCACAATTATTTCTTAAGTTGTTTGTGAAACAATTTTGAACATACGAGGTATGGCAATAAATTAAATTAACCTAATTTTAATAACTTAGTAACTTACTAATATCTATTGTTTTGACAAAATTATTATTCAACTAATAAGACTGAAAAAATGTACTGGATTCTAAATGTTGTTACTACATTGGATTTTAATTTAGAATTATGGTTAATAATAGTATATTACAGCACAGACCATGTAAATGGCCGATTACATACATGGGTCTGTACTGTACTGTGCTTTAACGTGTACCCACTCGGTCGTTGGACACCTCAAAATATTTGGGAAACATCAATTTGCTTTTTACATTTCAAATAAAGTGAATTTCTAATCTAGAATGTAAAATTGAAAAAATTTTGTTGAAATGTTAGTAGGCTTTTTCTAGAATGAACTATAGTTGACATTTTGATTTGTTGATTCTCATAATTAATTTGTTGCTATTCGCATTTCCACACGTGGCTTTTTAGTTTCATTGACTTTTGGGGGCTTATTATTCAATGCTAAAATGTATGATTCGGTTAAACGAAAAAATCGACATCGGGAAATACTACCAAGTGACGGCATTTTTGAAAAGAAAATAAGAAAATTACGTGCCGACTAAAGCTAAAATCTTTGAAGACTACGAAATGGAACTTTTCCTTTGCGTTGCAGACGATTCATCGTGGCTAGATGTGAAAGTAAGAAAAAGAAACAAAATAAAAATTCGTGATAAAATCGAATATATTTGTTGTTTTTTCTTTCAGGTTGTCAGTATTTTCGGAATGTTTGGTTGGCAACTGGGCATTAATTATATTACGGCCTATAGGCAGTAATGATTCATTTACATAGCGATGAACTACGGGTGTATACACAACGTACCGAGTGGGTACACGTTAAAATAATATTAAGGTTGGTTTATGTCAAACGCAGACGCACGCACCGCACGTACTGCACGCATAAAACGCATTGCACAAAAACATTGGTTTATGCAGAAGTTCATGACCGAATGCGTTCAATGCGTTTTCTAATGAGAAATTGTAGTGCAATTCTAAACAAATAGATTTGATGACTCTATTTCATAATTTGAAGTTATATTTACACAATAAAATAGAATGTTAAAAATGTATTTACACGCAGACTTGCCTCTTCAGGTAGGCGAGAAGGCATGTCCGATCGTGTGTATGTCCATTAAGACTAGACCTAGGACGCTTCCTTGTGGTACTTCTGAGTTGATGGTAAATAGGTTGGTATACGCGCTTTCGTGATTACCCAAAAAGTGTCTGTTGCTCAGATATGATGTGATAATCTGGTAAAACTAGTACGGTAGAGTCTTTTTCTAATTGTAGAATAATCCTTTGTGCCACACCTTGTCGAATGCCTGGCTCACATCCAGAAAAGCCGCTGAGCAGAATCGCTTGAAAAACAATAATAAAACATTTTCTTTTAAAAGGAAGAAATAATTCCACTTCTTATTTGTCAGGGAGCTGCAACAAAATCTATAGACTAATGCTATAAAATGATATATATATCTACAATGAGATAAAAAGATTGCGTTGAAATTATTTTAATTTATTTTAATCGTAAGTTAAATTTTAAAATACCTTTATGACATATAGTACACGAAAAAAAAGGATTTCTTAAATGAAGAAAAAATATTTTCTTGAAATTATTGATTTCATTTAAAAATATAATTTCTTCGCGCAATAAAATATGCTTGTATTAAAAATATCAGATTTCTTCCAGGAAGAATATTTTTACTTGAAATATTATTTAGATTCAAGAAAATTTCATTATAAAGAAGAACACTATTTTTTAAATACATCCATATTAATATATTCTTAATCTAAGTAACTTAATTTCTTTAAAAAAATATTTATAATTGTGAAACTTATATTACGAACTTGTACACACTTAATAGTTCGACTAGTATAGCCAAATGGTAATTTAGGCCAGTCAAAATCGAAGCAAAAAAATCGCTAAATTCGAAAAACATGATGTATTTCTGATTTTTATTATGTTTTTGGACTCATTAGGGTAGTATATACCCTAGTTTGCAACTCTAAAAGTTGTGGAAAAAGTATAGCACACGAAAAACCGCAAAAATTTAGGCCATTCTTCGGTTTTTGCTCTATATCTCATAAACTAAGTGACTATATAGTTTTTGAAGAGCATTAAATTTGTGATAATCTAGGTCAAACCGGAGCTCTGTAGGTCAAATAGTGACCTAATTACGGCACTTTTAAAATTGGCCATTTTTTCCATTTTTACGAGACCTGCAGACCCCGCTTTGCGCTTAATTTCAAGCTAATTAAATTTTATGGGGATCAATGGTTTAGCCGTGATTTCGGTCTAAAGAAAGTCTAAATATAAAATATTTACTTTATTGAAAAAATGGCCTATTTTCAAAGTGCCGTAATTCGGTAACTAATTGATCTACAGAAATTTGTTTAGGCCTAAATTGTCACAAATTTAATGCTCTTAAAAAACGTATATAATGGTTTTTGTCGTGAAATGCATAGTTTTAGAGATATAGCAAAAACTGAAAAACCTCCCAAAATTTTAAATTTTTTCGTGTGCTACACTTTTTCCACAACTTTTAGAGAGTTGCAAACTTGGGTATGCACTACACTAATGGGTCTAAACAACATACTAAAAAATCAGAGATACATCATGTTTTTCCGATTTATTGTCGACTTTGACTGGCCTAATTGTACTCATCCCACGATTTCGCAGCTGGAAAACCTAAGTTCGAACCCCACACTTGACAAAGTTTTATATAAAATAAAATAAAATATAAAATATCCCGCTAGAAGTCCAACAGATGACGCCGTAATACTTGGACACCATATCTTCGGTTACAACATAATATAGTACAAAAACCCAAATATTTCGGAGTAATTTAGTAAGGAGAATAGAACTTCTTTATTCAAAAAGATTCGTTTTAAATCAAATAAATTTTTAAGTAGGTAGTTCATTTAAGAATATACTTGTATGATCCAAGAAAACTTAATTAAGAATATTTTTTTCTTACAAAAGGAAATTATTTGCGTGCGGCTATTGAAAACAGAAAATTTCTTGATTCAAATGGTACTTATTTGAACCAAGTAATTTTTTTTCCGTGTACCGTAAGAGTATGGCGTAATATTAGCACACATAAAGTTCCAGCTCCCCGACTAATAGTATTTGCATATTGAACAAATTCAAGATTTGAGATTTAAAATATAGAAAACCAGTTACTGGAATTTTGTTTTTTTTTAAAGAGTTTTTTATTGTTGGTAATTATTGTTTATTTATATTTTAATTTTATTTTATTCATTTTTAAATGAACAAATAAAGTTTTATTATTTTTGCAAGAATTTTTGGTGGAAGATTATGAATTAGTAATAAGCAATAACTACTAAAGAATCATGCAATTTTTAGCTTCGCTAGCCTCTACCTCGCAAATGCAAAAATTGTGTGACAAACAAAGTTTTACTTTTTCTATTGTCTATCACCTATGTTATATATATATCTATGCTTTTTGCTATTCATCGGGCTGTTTGTTTGTGCATAATACGTAAAGACTATCCTAGATAAAATCCGACTTTCAATATTTTGCTACAGGTACAATTTTTAATATATTTTCAAAAACTTTCAGGCATTCTGTTCATAAAAAGCTGTTAAAAAGCATACTAATTTTGTTCTATTTTGTAGTTCAGTGCTTAGGGACATGGAAAGTAAAAAAGTGAAACATCACAAATTAATTATTTCCAAACATTTAAAAAAATCCGTAATTATCGCAAACAATTATTATCGAAATTATTAAAATTTTTTGAAACCATTATTCAAAATGTGGTCGCCAACATTCAAAAAGACCCAAGTACAAAAAAAAAATCTGATGTGGACATCATATAACTTCCTTGTAATTTTTATAATAATTGTACAAGAATCTCGTTAATCTATTCATGTGCGTCATGAATTACGACTTTTGGCAGAGACAATCGCAACCAAAAATAGGAGGTGCACAACTAGATGCTATAGGTATCTCAAATCCAAAACTTCAACTTTCTAGGATCTATCGTATTTGAGTTATGCGACATACAGACGTCCTCACTTACGTACGTACGTACAGACGTCACAACGAAAATAGTCAAAATGGATTCAGGGAAGGTCAAAACGAATATTTCTGTCAAAATCTGGAAACAAGAAAATCGGGATCACAATACTTCCTTGTTTTACAAGGAAGTAAAAAGTGGATCGGAAAGAAAACGTGGTTCAGTTGATCGGAAAGGGTTTTCTATCAAATCTTTCATAACAATAATTTTGTTAAATATAGATATTTATTTAACAGAATGGCTTAAGAAACGGTTATTACCATACTACTATGGTTACTACCCTTTCGGAAGTTACACAATGCCTCATCTTTATTTTGGCCTGATTTGGTTACCTGCCACTACAGTAACAGGGGTATTGAATTTTATACACAGAATACAATAAAAATTTTACTGAAATATTGCAATTCACCGAACTGCTCAGAATAGGCCCAATAGAAAAATATTGGGCTTAAATTTAAATTAGCCGAAAAATAACATATAAATAACAATAAAAAACCGAAAAATAACAGTAGACATCAATATGTTCAAAGAAATATTAAAAAAGCTCCAGATTCATTTAAAGTTAATGATGGAAAAAAAACTCATTAATGGGTTAAATAGAAAAGTGCAAAAATTCTCTGCCCCGTCATAAAAATTTTTGTACATATTTTTTTTAAGTAGAAGTATGTTATAAATATGCAATAAATATATTATTCAAAAAAAAATTAATCTATTTTGATTTAATACGTAAGATAAGGTGGTCGGATTTTATCTAGGACAGTCTTTAATACAAAATAAATAGTTGCCACATGGCCGTAAAAGAAACCTGTTAAAATTATATTTTTAGTAATTTATTAAAAAATGGGGGTATGGCGCAAAACAAAAAAAAGTCAAGCAGAATCTAAAAGACAGAACATAAGTGAACCTCATTCTAATACCTCCAAAAGAAAACAATGCTTGAAAGAAAACGCTGATCGAAAAGCTAAATTAAGTAATCAAGAGACCGCATAACAATATAATTCTCGATTGGAAAAGATGCAATATAACTTACAATGATATATCAGTGGTAGTGTGGAAATCGGAAAACTTGTTTTATTTGTTTGATTTGCACTCTAGTTTAGACTATATCGAGGACCAAGTGGTCGAGTCACTGCTAATAGTAGATCAATATCATGGCTACTCGTTTTTCCTATTGTCACGTTACTTATTGCAGAATTAAAAGCAAATATACCAAAACAGAGATGAAGAACTTCTTAACAACCAATATACGCGAGCAGATTTTTAGAAAATAAGCAGAAAGATTACCGGGACGGTACACAGCTAAGAACTACCTCAACAAACTGCTTTATCACATTGCTCCTTTGAATTTTATCTTATTTGTTAAAGTTATCTCACCGTTGCCCATACTATAATATCCTAGAATATAATTTTTGATAAGTTTTTTAATTTTTTCAATATAAAAGTAAGGATTACCTTGATGGTACATAGCTAAGAACCTATTATTTTATTTGAAATTAAGTTTTAAATTAATATAATAATAACATGTTTATTTAACTAAAATATATGTTACAATTATAAATATTTTGTAGGTAAACAGATATATTGCTACGACTCGGTGAAGAACCTAAATTCGTGTATACTTTCTCTATTTTGAACTATTTGAGGTAAGGTAGTAAAATATCTAATGGATGTGACTCTTTAAATCTCTTTAATTCAAAAAAAATATCCTACTTATTGAATGAATGGAAATTTTATTTTTATTAAACAAAACAATTGAATTACAAAATTTATCTTTGATTTACAAATATTGGCAGTGACGCATCGTTATTCCGAACCGTATAAGATTCCACTTAAATCGCGAGCACTTTAAAAGTTATTTTTATGCAAACCTGAACTTCTGTCATTGTGGTGATTTTAAATGGGTTTTGGGTACTTCTTCTGTCTCCCACGTTAAAGAAGAACTGTCCTTTTCAGTTCCAAAATGATTTTCTATTCCAGTTCCAAATTGTTGTTCCAGATTATGGGCCGCTGGTTCTCGTCCAAAAATTTAATTTATTCTTCTTGGATCGAAATATTTTAATTTTGATTTACTTGGTGTATGCTACGGTTGTTTCAAAGCACACACATGCACACAATCTCTTTCAAGAGCTATGATTAACTCCACACGATTTTCCCTTTTTGGGGTTCAATCACGAACTTAAAAAAAAACGACCTTCCTCGTTGGGATTTCGTCGCAAACTAAATTATTTATCCTCTTATCTTTTATTCCATCTTTTGCCCAGACAATTCAATTTTTTCTTTTTTCAATTTTTCAAATTTATGCGTGTTATTTGATAATGCGATTTTTTATAAAAAGTTTGTCCGTACGCGCGCACTGTTGGCAATATTTTTGTTTTATACACATTTTTGGTTTTTAATTTTCGCTTGTTTGTTTAACTATAAAATTTGGTTTGTTATATTTTTATATATTTCGGATTGTAAATTTTTTCTTGAATTAAAGTTTTACAAATTTTACTTTGATTTATTTATTTTTATTTAGCAGCTCAAATTCGATTTTAGAACCGTGGAAGTTTCCCACGTCTGCTGGCTTTATACGCCCTACGAGTTTCATCGCAATATCTATGTACCTGTGAAATATATGGGTAACCTGATTAACCAAAATTCCTAAACGGGCAATAACTTGATTGATGACCAGTAACTCAAGCACATTTGAAAGTTAAATGAATTTTAAGGTTATGTGCACACTCGCATTAAAATTTGCATGCATCGGAGAAGTACATAAACGCTGCTACAGAAATTCAATGTTTGAACTACATCCGTCTGCATGTCATTCGTCTCTTTTATGAGTAGTTCAATGTTCACCATGCGGATATAAATTTATTTATCATGTTTTGCACTGTACTACACAAACAAAGTATAAAATGAGTTAGGTACATACATTATCATACTTATGTGATTTATTATAATGTATATAATCATTTTCTAAGTCAATTGAGCTAGATTTATAAAATTATGATTTTTCACATACAGTATTTTGCTTCTGAGGTACAGATATAGTCTTTGTTTTGTCATCTTTTCGAATGAGGATTTTCCTACCTTTGCCGCTGGATTTTTGTAATATTTTTAATTTGAACTACACTATCTCCAATGATCAGGCCGAAACAATCCAATTGTAGAGAGTATTGATATTTTTGACAAGAATAAGTACCTAATAATA
Organism: Cantharis flavilabris; assembly: GCA_949152465.1. Classification (NCBI taxonomy): domain Eukaryota; kingdom Metazoa; phylum Arthropoda; class Insecta; order Coleoptera; family Cantharidae; genus Cantharis; species Cantharis flavilabris. Next base: position 20,479,240 of record OX424436.1, on the reverse strand, counting down.
AGTAATAATATAAAAATCAATATAAATTAAAAAAATTGTTTTTAAATACGGCACAACGTGACACACATCACCACTTTTACATGTAAATAATACAAATGATTTTATTTAGTCAATGAATATCACGTCATATGATAATTACTAAAATTTTCGAATATTATAAGCCATCTAACAAATTTTCACAAAAAAAAGATAATACATTAAAATTTCAGTTAATATTTTCTGTAATTTTTTGGCTTTTACATTATTTGGTTCAATTGTTTCCTCGGCTATTTTTTCCTCGCCTATATATTTTTTGTATTTCAACAGATAAAATTGGATCTCAATCGGTTAAACATTTCCGGCGATACAATAACGTTTTCATTTCGTTCATTTTTTTTATTGTGGTAGCTGTTGAAAAAATTTCTCTGTCAAAACCTTATTTTCAGCCCTGGAGCCCACCAGATATGCGTCTAAAAAGTTTGACTGCCATCGACGCAGAAATGTCAAAAAAAATCGAGGGACAAGGACTGTTTTCGAGATTTCGCAAAAAAAGTAATCTTTGTTTCATGTTGAATTCCTGATTTTTATCAAATGGTTCAATATGCTGTCAAGTCCTGTGGGGGCAATGTTCCTACATACAAAAATTGGTTGAGATCCCTTCAGTACTTCATGCGTTATTCACTCTTGAAGTTTCAGCTTTGACAGCTTGTATTTTTAGACAGATGACAGATAGAATGTTAATTTCTCCTATTCTGGATAAAGCTTTTCAAGGTCTTTAAAATACCCTGTCACGAGACAAAACCGGTTTTAAAAATCTTGTGTTATTTTCTTGTAGTGGCACTAATGATTGACAGATTGCGACGAAAAGTTTTTTTTAACCTTTCTACCTGAAACTTTATTAACATACCAAAGGTTGTGATTGGTTGGACGGTCCAGGATTAAAGCGAGAAACAAAATTTGAAGACTGACAGACCGATACAGAAATCTTTTTGTTATTTTTTGCAAATCTTTACGTTTCTGGACACGGAGATCTCGAAAATGTAAAAAAAAAATTTGAAATATTTTTCGATTACCTTACCTCCAAAAAAAAATTTTTTTTTTGATTGGAGGTAATTATCGAAAACGGCGAAGCTAACTTAAAAATTAAATTAAAAATGAAGTTCATCTTAATTAAGATATAAGATATAAATTTATATAAAGTAAATGCAGCAGTTAGTTTAAATTGAAACATTTAGAATGCAAAAAAGTTTGGATTTAATTAAAAACTCATAATTTTCTTTTAACTCTAAAATAAATTTAAAGCGACAATAAATCATCGAGAAAGAAATTTACGATTGTGAAGTAATCTACAAATAAATCGCAAATCTACTATATAATAATATTTAAATGCACTACTTAAGAAAAAAAACGATTGAAGAAAACCATTTAAATAAAATTTAAAAAATTGATGAAAAAAATTCTACAATTCTACACTATTTATAAATATTATTATTATAAAAAATTGATATTTTGTAAAAGAAATCTGCTTAATTTCAAAGTGTAATATTTAAAAAGTAATAATTAGGTTTACCAATAAGATAAACCTTGTTTTTTTTAATTAAAACTCCAACCGTGTAAGATACAACGGATTTGTTTGTATTTATTTGAAGCTCAGTTCATACCATTTATTTTTTGACAAAATATCATTATTTATAATATCGTATTTATAAAAACAAAGTATTTCCTTCAAAGGAAAAGGTAAAAGTAAGAGGTAGAGCTCATATATAAGCAGAAGGTTAAAGGAAAAGGTTTTGCTTTATTTCCTATTCAAAATTTTTTCCTTTTCCTTGCAAGCAAATCCTCGCAAAAAAAGTAAAAGTTAGGCATGCACGAGAGCCGCCTCGCCTACCAAGATACACTAATTCATTATAGTCTATACTAATATGTACATAGAAACCTTTGACAGTTGTACTTGTACTCGAAGTTTTGAAGATGGCAAGTGACGAAGAGGTGTCAGACGTTCATTTAGAGTCACAAGTATAAAATTTATTGCCGAAGGGATAAAACGATACCCGGAAATATTGGAAAAATCTCAACTCCCAACGAAAAAAGTGAAGAAACAAGCGGCTATTAGACGCGGCTTTTCAATTTTAACCTGCGTGCAGTCGATAACTCCTATTGCTGTCGGGAATCTCTTTTTCACTGCCTATTTGACTTTGGCTTCCGTAATTTCATTTTCGGTCGATGGGAACTTGATCCACTCGTTCGCCTTGTCTATAATGAGACCGAGAATATTATTGACAAATCTAGAGACAGTAGGCTGTGAACATCCTAGTTCTTCACCGATACCGCTCTGGAAACCCGGATCTGCCGTATACCGTAAATACACTTTCACTTTTTGTACTGGCGAAAGCACACCTCCCCTAGTTTCCAAATTTTCGGAGCGTACGTATGTACACCATATTCGCCATGAAAAATTATACCTTGCTCAACAATTGCATCAAATAAATCATTAATGCTTGCTAGAAAAGCTTCTCGGGACTAGATGCATATTTGCTGAAGCAAGTCCTTCAATTTTAAAGCAAATGGTCATTTTATGAATTTCAAATAAGTGAAACCCTATCCTTTGGAGTAAAAGCTTCTGCTTCTAGCTTAAATCTCTTTCTTCTTTTTTTTATGAATAAAATGTGAAGTAATTGCTTTGATTTTTGCAAGTAAAAGCAAATCCTTTTTCTTATAAATACGGCCAAATATGTATAGTAATGGATCACAAATCTTAGGACCAGATGTCATTCCCAATAAACATTTGAAGCTTCTTTCAGCTGTCAAGTGGCTAATGACTAGCAGTTGCTGGGAGCTTAATTTCAACCAAATTGCAGCTAAACATATTTATTGGGTTGTCAAAATACTCATGTGCTAATGAGTTAACACTTAATTTGAAATTAATAAATTAATGAAATTCCCAAGTTTTATTTATTTTATAAAAACCACTACGAAAAAATTTTGAAACTTAATATAAATATTAAGTTAAATTATTAAAGTGATTTAAAATTATATAATGACAGTATTATTTGTACAATAATGCAAAGGTCGCGGTTGATTGCTTCAAATTTTGGATAAAATATACCAATAAAAGTGCCTATTTACTTGAAAAACATTTATGTTTTAAAGATATATTGGATGCGCGCAACGATAGAGGAAAATTATTTACACAAAAGTTATTTCTATACCTCAAACTTTCTCCAACTTTCGTTTGAAAAATTTCTTGTTTTTAAAGCAAAATTACACGATTTGATCTGGTGAATTTTATTTATAACTACATAAATAAAAATTCAATCATTTTCTAGACACAAGATTACTTTGTTTACTTGCTGTTGCCACTAGCTGAATCTAGAATTCAAAACTAAATCTAGTTTTTTATTTAGTTTTATTTCCTTATTTTTAATTTGTTTTAAAACTCCCATAATAAATAAATTAAATTCTTCATCGATTCCAAATGTTCGATGTTTATTGCATGAAACAGCTTGAGTTTCATTCAAACTGAATTGATTTAAATCCTTTTTTTGTAGGAAATATCACTACTATATAAATTGAGTAAAAATTTTTCTCGTATATTTAAAAGCAAGTAGATTTTTTACTTTTAGATTGCTTTTTCGTCACATGAAAAATTAATTGTTATATTTTATATATCGTTTACGAAATGACAATTTCATTTTTTAGTTTAGTATTATTGAAAAATGCATTTAGTTGCGCCTAACAGTTTTTTCTGAAATTCCGCAATTATTTTGTTTCTATGTCTTAGAATGAAAATTAAATATTGGTGTTATTGGGTCGGTAATCTTTATTCTCTACCACAGGGGTCTCCAAATTTTTTAGCCTAAGGGCCAGACTGATTGCTCCACAAACCCCCAAGGGACAAGATCTAGCTAGCTCATCAGATTAATATTACTTTTTGACAACTTTTTGTTGTGTTTTGACAACTATTTTTAGTCGGTAAATATTATATCTGATTATTATTTTGTATGATTTGATTTATTAAAATAAATTAAAGGGCGTGCTGGATACCAGCCACGTCAGGCCCCTTATCGAGGGCCTGATTGGTGGTACTCGCGGGCCGGATTTGGCCCGCGGGCCGTAGTTTGGAGACCCCTGCTCTACCAGAATGTCGTATACATTTCAGTCAAAAAATTCATTGATTTGTTCCAGAACAGACTTCTTCGGTATGTGAAACGTTATCGTTCAATGAGAAATCATTGCCATTACTTTCATTCCGATAAGATTCTACATTCAAATTATAGGTTCGGAATTCCAACAGGAGTGATCATAACATAGGCAAGAAGCTGTTGAAGAAATCAATTCTACTTTTCTACAGCTACATTTTTCTAAACGGAATTAAATGCATTTTTATCTTTAAAATGGTTCGACGTACGGAAAAATGTATTATTATTATTTATTATTATTATTTATTAGCAGCATATTTACCATTACATTAATTCAATCAAAAAAGAACAAAAATATATATCGTTTCACAAATAAATTATAGTACATAATATTAGTAACATTATATGTATGAACAAGTAGAGCTACTAGGTTTTTTTTTAATAAAACCTGTGAAAGCCATAAAAAAAACAAGAAAATAAAATGAGCATACAAAGATAATATCGCAAGCACAGCAGACTATTTAAAAAAATAAAATTCTGAAATGCAATGATATTTATCTAACACAACAAGGAGAAAAACAAAACCGAAAAAGAAAAAAAATCCACATAATCGCAAGTCATTTCTAAACACTACCGCAGTCACGTTACGGGGCAATTCCAATACAAATCTCTTTACTCTTGAACAAAATGTATGGTAACCACGATGAGCCAAATCCGTGAAGTCCATTGAGCAACACAAGAAGTTATATACTCCTGGGGCATGAAAAACAAAGCTTGGTTGGCTAATTGACAGGCCGTCTCTATGCCATAAGACAAACCACGCAGAGCCATTCTGGTATCATAACCATGTGTAGGAAATCGAAATATCAAACCACCCAAATAGTTTTTATAAATGTACTTAGCAATGCTCAGAAAATACATCTGTCTTATATCCAAAACCTTTGCTTCCATAAACAACCTGTCAGATGGGTACGAAAAAGACCTGCTGCACATAACTCTAATTATAGCCTTCTGAGCCACTTCCAGCTGTCTAAGATGCTTATCCAGTTCACCTCCCCCACACCAATATTCCATTCTGTAGTGTAGACTGTATTAAAGCATAATAACTCATTTTCATGGAATTAACATTAAAAACATTTCTCAACTGAACAAATATGTATAAAAATCTTCTAATTTTGCTAGCCGTAACCTGGATATGTAGGTCCCACCTTAAATGACAATCCAAATTAACACCCAAATAACAAACAGTCTTGCTTCTATGTATCAAATATTAGCAACCTCCACAAGAACCAGCATCACAACCATGCTCATGTACCATCAAAACTTGGCAATCGGGTAGTGAATTTGAGTAACAAGAAAAAGGCATGAAGAGGGTTTTACTATAATTAATACACAGCATGTTGTTATCAAACCAATGCTTCAATTTAGACATCTCTTGTGAAGCCATATGCAGCACCTCTTCCCAGGCACCGCCAGGCACAAAAAGTACGGTGTCTTATCAGCATAAGACAATAATATGGAATTATTAAAACCTAGGTTTAGCATATGGTTTATGTATATAATAAAAAGCAATGGACCCAGGACAGTACCCTGGGGTACTCCACATCTAACCACCAGAGAGTCACTCAGCATTCCATCGATCGACACAAATTGCTCTCTGCCAGAGAAGTAACTTTCAAACAAAGCCGCGGGCAGCCCTCTAATACCATACTTATCCAACTTTTTTAGAAGTATATGGTGACTAACAGTATCAAAGGCTTTCGCGAGATCCAAAAATATACCTAGGCAAGGCCTACCTCCATCCAAACTAGTACTCACTTTCAAAATCAAAAAGGAAAGTGCATCCTCAGTACTTCTGCCCCTTCGGAAGCCAACTCTTTTTAATTTTTTCAAAGACATTGGATATCGCAGAGGTCAGGGCTATGGCTCTATAATTGTCAACTTTATCATGGGAGCCCTTCTTATGTAATGGGACGATCAATGTTTTCTTCAGTATGCTTGGGTAGCATCCTTCACTTAAACAGCGATTAAATAAATCTGTTAAAATAGGTGATACTTCAGATGAGATTGTCTTAAGTACTATACTGGAAATTCCATCCAAGGCACAACTTTTACTAGCTCGAAGATCCCCAATTGCTATTTCAACATCGCGCGGTACAATATATAGGAGCAAAAAAGAATGAGTGAACGGGTGGCGTGATATCATGAACATGAGAACAATTCGGATCCATTTCAGGCAGCGCACCCGTAAGTTTCTCCGCCACATTTATAAAATAATCATTAAAATTATTAGCAATATCAAATTTATTTTGTATTATATTTCCACAAGGCATTTTTATCTCTTTAATAATCGATTTCGCTTTACTAAATCCCACAGCTTCTTTAGCCACTTTCCATAGTTTTTTGGTATTATGTGACAACCGCGCTCGGCACCGATAGTAATTATTTTTTGTTCTTCTAGTCAAATTTATTATATGGTTTCTCAGTCTTTTATACACAACGTAATCTTCATTGCATCCACCTTTTAAGTACCAACAGTGAAATTTATCTCTTTCAGATAATAGTTCCAATAATTCATTAGTAATCCAGGGCTTACCTTTTTTACTTAATTTACTCCTAAAAGATTTTATAAACCAACTTTTATCTACCAATGATTTTATTTTTTGTCTCGTAAGCGATCTCAAATGGACAACACCCTGAGATCAATCTCGAGACTTTCTCTTGAGATTTTGTCTCAAGTCGACACAAAATTTTGCTGATCACGAGACTATCGAGTTTCCACATTTGTCTCGAGAGCATAAGCGATCTCAAATGGAGCACACCCTGAATCTCGAGACTTTCTCTTGAGATTTTGTCTCAAGTGGACACTAGCCTTTAAGGGACGTCATCATCAGTCTTATTGCAAAACAATATGCCAGGAGGGAGATAATACCCAAATCAACCAGGCGGAGTTACGTTATGAAGCATCCTCAAAAGAGGGACTAACAGCTCGGAAAAAAGCTTCAGCCTTTCAGCAAGCATTATTTGAGAAAGAGGAGGGTCCATTGTATGGGCCAGGTATAGCTGATCAGCAGTTTTGATGGTTAAGATCATTTTATCTTTCAAAAATCGATAATCAAATCTTTAAATGCTTATTTCTCAAAATAACATTTTTCAAATTTGCTGCCATTGTAACTCAAAGAGCAATTATCCGATTGACTTGAAATTTGAACTGAGTACTTTTGAATATATTTACTCTACAATGACGTATGATAATTTTGATTGCATGAAAATTGACGATTTGGTATTGAAAAAACGACCATTTTATAGGCAAAAAACAGACTTTTTTTTTCATAACTACGCCGTTTTGTTAGATTTTGAAATTTTTCAAAAATCCTACGTCATTATACAGAAAATATCTTCCAGTTTAACGACATTTTTTCCTTTTTCGGTTTCAGCTACTCAAACGGCCGGAATCCTGGCAGCAGTTGAGGAACCTTTTTTGGCGCTTTTGAAGGCAGCGCACAAGTCGGTTGGATTTCAATATTTTTCTATGAAAAAATTATGTAATTTAGGTCAAATATAGCCAAATATATCCTTAATTTTCTAAAACATTTAATTAAGAACTTTCCTTTCAAAAAATTTCCGAAAATCCCAAATAATGCAAATACACACACACCTTCACCCACTTTTTAGAACTAAAATGTTTACCAATAATTTATCAGTTATCACAAATAAAATACCCTGTAAGTATAAAATATCGTAAAAATTTTCATCATTTGTTCATTGTATATTTTATTTGTAATAATTTAAAAGCATAGTTCTAAAAAAATATGTGCATTTTTTGGGTTTTCTAAAATATTGTTATGGTTAATTTAAAAATGCACATTTTATTAGTAAGTACTTATATACTAGAAAAAATTTTAAAAGCGCTTTTTCATGTGATTCTACATGGTAGATAACTATTGTATTTTGTTATGGAAGGACACTAAAAATAAAAAATTCAAATGTCGATAACACCAGAATTGCAAATAAATTGCCTTAGATACAGGCACATATATAGGTATAAAGAAATCTATCGATTTAAAATTTTAGCGTGTTTGGCAGCAACCCAAATGAATGTAGTTTATAAACATCTGCAAAACTACAATATATTTTAGAGATTATGTGTTACTTCAACCTTTTATTTTTGTATTGTGTTAGTTCAGTGGCTTCTGTATTGGCTTATTATGACAAGTTTGGCATATTTCAATCCTTCAATGTACCATTTAGACTAAGATTTCTTATTTACCAAATAATTAACAGCTGGACTCCAGGTAGCATTACGAATATGTAAATGCTGTTGTACGGGCTAGGTATAACGATATTATTTAAGTTGCCATACCTAGTCGTAACCTGCTTTGGCTTGTGATTGGAAACTTCTTATATGATTCACTTGATATATCTTTTAATTAATTTATTACAATAGTAATTTTGTTTATTGTTAGTTTATCAATGGTTGTTACCTGAAATAAAAATTTGATACAAAGTGATGACATAATATAAATGGAGAGCCAACGAAAAGTGGTCTCGGTGAATGGTTGTAGGAACTCTTCTTTGCCTTTTGCATATGACTTTGCAAATTGCAAAAGTCAATTATAATTCTGAATTCAGAAAACTGCAACATTCTTCGTGTTTCTTGGAGGAACATGAAAGGCAATCTGCGCAAAAAATTCTGGACAATTAACGGAATCCCCGACCAACTTGGGCAAGAACTTAGCATCTGCCAATATCCTTCTTTTCGTAAGAAGTGTGAGAGAAAGTCGCTGAAGCATATAGTGGTATCATACTTCGCGATGAGAAACTTGTAGCTTCAAAGCTACATACCTAAAAAATCTTTTCTGCACTCTCTCCAGCCTATCTATATCACACTGGTAATAAGGTGACCAAATAAACGAATAAAGTCCTTAATGTGGTAAGGTCATAAAATTCATTTGCGCTCCTTAGAACGAAACTAATGCCCATACCTATTGTCGATACTTCGCCCGATCTCGTACTTGAGTCAGACTTAAGTACGAAATAGACCAATCAAAATAAACAAATGCGTACTTAAGTCTGACTCAAGTTTTGCTGGAGCCAAGCATCGACTATAGGTACGGGCATTAGAGCATTAAGTGCTCTACCGCAGGTGATCGCTATGTGCATACTGAAGGTTAACTTAGAATCAAAAATGACCCCGAGATCTCGAACATTATCAATTGTTTGCAAAAATATTTCATTAATTGCATACGCGACATGTACAGCACCAAAATGACGGGTAAATGGAATATGCTTCCACTTTGCTGCATTGTGTGCCAGCTTGTTTCTCGCACACAAAAAACTTAATCTAATCAGATCCGACTGCACCCGAGTAGCAGACGTTCTGTCACAAATCTTCGCAAAAACCTTTATATCATCAGCATATAATAGCACATTTCAATAATAAAAACAGTGGAAAATGTCATTTATGAGATTGATAAACAATAACAGTCCTACTTGAGAACCCCGAGGAACGCCCGACGTAGCCATAAAAGCATTCAATTAAAAACTTTTTATTTTAACAATCATAATCCGATTAATAACACGTAATCAACTCGATCGAAAGCTTTTGAAAATTCTGGTTAAACCGCCTAATCTTGAAATCTTGCATAACTTCTCAAAAAATAAAGTTCTCAAACTTCTTTAATATTCTCACTTCTTAGAAGTGAAACCGTGCTGCCTATCACTGATAACATTCTTCAGTGTTGCGGAAAAAAAATCATTCACTATGCTTTCAAAAATCTTAGGGATATGCAACAAAATTGCTATCGGGCGGTGATCTTCGACAGAGCCCTACTTCGAATCCGACTTAAAAAATGGAAACCATTCTTCCATTCATGGGGAAAAAATTTCGTAGAAAGTGAAACATTAAATAGAAACCATAAGGGTTACGCAAGCGATACCGCACAGTTCTTTAAAAATATGGAAAGCAGTCCATCTGGTTCGGGCCCCTTACCACCATCCAAAGCTATCAATTTATTAAAAACCTGAATTCAGATTAAAAATCTGTGACCCGATAAGAGATGACATGCACACTATTGGAGCTCAAAATCCTATGCGACTCCGCAGAGTTACTAAAATTTAATGCAACGTCATCTTAAGGGGGTACACCACCTACTTCGTGTGTGAAAGTCGCAGAGATTTTTAACAAAAGTTCAAGTATCGGAAGCTGGGACGTCTCCGCCCGATACTACTATATCCAGACGCGACAACAGGTCAGGGCGAAAAGGTAACAGATCGACTGCTGCACTGTTCTTATTTAAATGATTTTACTGTATTTATGTAGCACTCTGTATATTTATTTACACTACTATTTATTTCCATGTTATTTATATTAACACTTGCAAGTTAAAATTGAAACTGTTTTCATAGCAGATCACTCTGTTATTTATATCGAGATGAATCTTTCTAAGAACTTCCACAACCTTCCAGGAATTTCTATAAACTTCTGTAAGTTTCTGTAACAATCCAGACTGCAAACTCAGCAATAATTAAACAATAACTACAGGTTATCATACATGTGTTCATTTTAAAACTTCCAGCAATTAATATCTCAAAAACCAAAAGTCAGATGAAAAAATATTTCGGACAAAAGTTGTATGATAGCGAGGGGGAAAGAATATGGCTTAATTGATTTTTACTTTATTGACCTTTTCAAGGTCATTTAAAGGTCAACTTTGTTTTTTTAAATGGCATCTTATATTGTTTTTTAGCAGATTCATATTTTGTATAAGAAAATAAACAACTTTTGTTTAAAATTTTTTTTATCTGACATTAGGTTTTTCGAGTAAGATGCGTTGAAACAAAATAAAAACATAATTAACATTGTTAACCAAAATTTAATATTTACAAGTTTTAGACGGCTCTTTATTAGTATAAATAGTGGAAAAATTTTTTGTAAAGAGTGTTACCATAACAAATTTTGAAAATGTGCCACATTTACAGCTTAAACAATGATACAGCCTTTGCTGAAACTCGCTTTCTAACTTTTTCAAAAGTTTCTTTTTAAATATTTTTGCAAGAAACTCTGATTCGAAATTTTAAGTCTTCAATTTTAGCTGGTATTGATAAAAATAAATAAAAATAAAAACTCAATGAAAATCACAAAACTAACAATAGTTGAAGAAATTAGTGTCAATTTATTTGTTTTATGTGACAGTGTTTTGTTTCGATTGTCATAAAATTATAAGTTTAATAATAACAAAAGCAATAACAGCCTTCTAACTTTTAAAAAATTAAATTTCGATTATAATCAGCTGCAGTTTATTAAAATGCTTTTGTTTTGTTTCAATGCATTTTACTCGAAAAGTCTACGTCGAATAAAAAAATTTGTTGAACAAAAGTTGTTTATTTATTCATGCAAATTATGAATCAGCTAAAAAAAATATAAGGTGCCATTTAAAAAAATAAAGTTGACCTTCAAATGACCTTCAACAGGTCAATAAATTTAAAAAACAATTACGCCATATTCTTTCCCCCTCGCTATCATATAACTTTTGTCCGAAACATTTTTTTATGAGACCTTTCGTTTTTGAGATATTAATTGCTGGAAGTTTTAAAATAAACACCTTGTATATGAATCACCATGCATGCGTTATCAATTGAATCATCACGGATGATGTTTTGTAACTATATGAAAAAACTATGCAGTTCTTAACATATGGGTTTGAGTCACATTTTGCTGCACAATTTTTGTTTTTAATTTAGTTTTAAAATATTACGAAGTATAAAATCGTTTCTTTGAACTTTTTTTGAGTGTCGATCAAAATATAAAAAATAATATACAGACTGGTAATGAAATGCAAGAATAATGAATTATAGGTTAACTAAAATAAATCATTGCACAAAAAATAAATGAAAACAAGTTGAGTAACCTACGGCTTCAAATGTCCCAACTTCAAAAAGACGACGATAAAAAGACGATAAAAAAATAAATAAATTCTTATCTATTATGAAAATTTTTATAAAGCATTTGTAAAGACTTACCAAAGTAGCCTAAAGCTTTCTTGACTTTGTTATTGCAATTCAGTTTGTTGTCAACTTCATTATATTAATCCAAATTATTTATACAGTGCAGGAAATAGGAATTATACCTACGTATGTTATTTTTTAAAAATGAAATGTTTTTGTATTACCATTAATACAATAAAATCATACAGATCCATTACAAAAAATAATTACACTCTACGTTTCTTAAAAAACTGGTGAGGATATCCCAATTTCCTGCACTGTATACTACGACATCTAAATGTCAGTTTTATAACATGTACATCCTGCATTCCATTCTTATTCTATTACATTCCAAACCGAATGTAAGCATTTCTATCATGCATGATGTTAACTATGGTTCAGTATATTATGGTATGCCATGAGACTTGAATATGTTAATTTTGGCATAAAAAGCTGGCGCTCAAATGAGCATTCTTTACCACAGAGGTAAATTAAAGAATGGTAGATTCCACCGACTTTCATTATTGTATGCTGACTACTTTAAGTTAAACAATTTATTGTTAAGAATATATTGCAATTCCACCAACCTAATTAGGCCATAATCAAGATTAAATAATAAAGATAAGTTTGTGGGATTATCGTTGTTAACTAATCTAGGTTAGTTAAAGATTTTAGTTAGCGGTTAGTAAAATACTATATATATACTTAAAAATATTCCAATTAATATTGAAATGTAGTATGTCCTGATAAAATAAATCCTACAATCTCATAATTTAGATCAATTTTTCCTTTTAGGTTTGCAAAATTTAAACATTATCTTAGATGGGTTACACTTATATTATAATAATTATAATATTATGTATATATATTTTATTTTCATATAAGTTTCTATTCTATTTAATCTTCCTCGCTAAATTTTAATAAAAAATTACGAGAGTAATCGTATTGAAATGTTATATACTACCTATCTTATCAAGTGCATAACTCGAATATAGATATACATACAAGACGGGTACCTGGGATACATAGAAAATTAATTTTAAACGATTTTATTTAGCATAAATAAAGGTTATCCAAATTATCAATTTTCTATTTGACTACGTTGAACGTTCCAACCAAATTATTACAGATAACTGCTCCGATTATAAACAGATAAACATTATAGAACACTGCCTATATTTAAATGCGATGTTTACGTTATCTTGTCAATATAATTTACAAAATACTAATTAATAATTTAATTTAACAATTTAATTAATAGGCAAATAAACTAGAACTTGTAAATACGCAATAATGTGGATTTACCAATATGTAATTTTATACTAACTTTACAACGACCTGCTTTACAGCACCATCAATATTGCATCAAGAATGTGCATTGTTGCAAGCATTGTTAGGCTGATAAATACTATATCAATCCTACATTTTGAATTGGAGAACTATAAATCTTATCAATAATGTTAAACATTTCATTGCTCTTGGTGCAATTTTATTATGTAATTTAGGCAATAAAAATAATAATAAAGCAATAATAAAATAATTCACTTATTCTCTTGCGATGTTTGTGCTCGTTTAGCTCAATGAAAACATTTTTTTTGTGTAAGACCAATTTACAATTATTCGTGAATACTTAAAAACATAGCATTAAACTCTTGAAAAAAAATAATAAGTTATATTATTCTACTCAAACATTATCGATTATATTATTTCTTTTAGCAACTAATGTCAATTACAGCATTAATTTTCCATTTGATTAAAAGGTCATTGTAAATGTACTAAACAGTAATAATTAATAAACCATCTCGATCAGTAGCCGAACGTTATTTTTAAATAAATATTTTTGAAGAAGTATCTTTCTTTTGATATCTCATGTTCTAAAACTGTCGTTTTTATTTTTTTGAAAATTTTAAAAATTCAAAGGAGGCTAAGCGTTTCTTGCTTCCTGTACGAGCCGCCTCTGTTCTCGATTAACGTAAACGCGAATGATTGGAAAAACGAGCAATTAAAAAAGCATCCACGAAGTATAATCACTTATAATGCATCAAGTATCTACGAGAGTAACTGCAATTATCGTTAATTAAAATTTATGCAAAAGTTAGTTATAATTTATTATTAATCATATTATAATCTGATTATAGTACTACCCGTGACTAGATTTCTGATTTTTATTCATTTTTTGAAGATTATTATTTAAACGATTATTTTAAATTTCTATTAAAAGGTTTAATTAAAAGTTCCATTAAGATTATGATTAAAATTAAGATTAAAAACTTTGATTAAATTTTGATTACAGTTCGTTTAGATATTAAGAAGGTTGAAGTGACTTTAAGTGGCCAGAAGTCCACTTCTTATTGCTTTTTCGGGTTTTTACAATTTATGAACAATTGTCTAAAACTTGTTCATACCCTTGTGACAAATTGACAAATGCTAGATACATAGAGAGACAAACTTTGGTGAATATTTTTGCTACGTTCGTTCGATAATTACATACATAAAGCCACAAAATTGACTTCGCTCCGAATAAAAATGCCTTTTTTTAAACGTAAAACATAATAATTATTAAATTATTTATTTATTAATAAATACGGTCAGGCCCAATATACAATAGTATAAACCTCAAACAAAAAACAAATATATACGTAATATAATATACAAACAATAAACACATATCTACAAATTTGACTTCAATATAAAGATCATTTAAAAAATAATTTGGTATGCAGGTTTGCACTAAGAAAAATTCTGTTTACTGCCGAGTTCATTAGATATAGACGATTATGATTCTGAATGCAGAAAACTGCAGCATTCCTCGTATTTCTAGGAGGAACACGAAAGGCAATCCGAACAAGCAACTCTGGGCAATCAACAGAACCCCCGACCAACTTGAACAAGAACTTAGCATCTGCCAATATCCTTTTCTTCGTAAGAAGTGTGAGAGAAAGCCGCTGAAGCATATAGTGGTATCATACTTCGCGATGAGAAACTTGTAGCTTAAAAGCTAAATACCTAAGAAATCTTTTCTGCACTCTCTCCAGCCTATCTATATCACACTGGTAATAAGGTGACCAAATAAACGATGCATAATCTAAATATTACCGTACAAAAGAATTATGTTAGGTCTTCAATATGGTAAGGTCATAAAAATCGCTTGCGTTCCTTTGTACGAAACCAAGAGCCCTAAGTGCTCTACCGCACATGATCGCTATGTGAGCACTGAATATAACTTATAATCAAAGGTGACCCCGAGATCCCGAATTCTATCAATTGTTTGCAAAGATGTGTCATTAATTGCATACGTGACATGTGCAGCACCAGAGTGACGGCTAGATCGAATATGCTTGCACTTGTGCTGCATTAAGTGCCAGCTTGTTTCTCGAACACCAGAAACTCAACCTATTCAGATCCGACTGCACCTGGGCAGCAGATGTACTGTCATAAATCTTGGCAAAAACCTTTATGTCGTCAGCATACAGTAAGAAATTGCAATAATAAAAACACTGAATAATGTCGTTTATAAAAATGATGAACAATAACGGTCCCAAGTGAGAACCCCGAGGAACGCCCGACGTAGCTACAAAGGCATTCAATCGAAAACTATTTATTTTAACAATCATAATCCTATCAATGAGGTAGGTGCAAAGCCAACGCCAAAGAGGCCCCCCAATTCCAATCGCTGCTAATTTGGACAATAATAACACATGATCAACTCGATCGAAAGCTTTCAAAAAATCCGTATAAATGGCATCAACGGCGGTGCCCTCCTGGAAAGCTTGCATAACAAAATTCTCAAACAACAAGAGTTTCGTAGTTGTGGATCGCTTAGAAGTAAATCCGTATTGCCCATTGCTGATAAAATTTTTCAGCGCTGTGGAAAGAAAATCATTCACTAAGCTTTCAAAGATCTTAGGGATATGCGACAAAATCGCTATTGGGCGGTAATCCTCCACAGAACTCTTCGAGCCCGACTTAAAAATGGGAACGATATAAGATTTCTTCCATTCATTGGGAAAAGATCCCGCAGAAAGTGAAGTAAGTATTAAATAACAACCATAAGGGGAACGCAAGCGATACCGCACAGATCTTTAAAAATATAAATAAAAAAAAAATCTGTCAATTTATTAAAAACCTGAATTTCAGTAACCTGATAAGAGGTGACATGCACACTGTTAAAGCTCAAAATTCCATGCGACTCCGCAGAAGCACGAGGGGCATATACAGAGGAGAAGTACTTAGCAATCAAATCTGCAATAGCCGTGCCATCATCGGCCACCTCACCACCCAAATATAATACATTGAGCTAGGATAGGCATTACCGTTATCTCTCTTTTTTGCATTTACATATTTCCAAAAACATTTACTATTAGTCTTGATATTTTTTTGAACAGGAGCTACATAGTCCTCATAACAGGAAGACGCCTGTGCTTTACATAGAGATCTCAAAGCACTAAAGCACTAAAATGTACTCGACTGAGTCAGCATAATCGACCAAAGAAATAGACAAAGTCAAATCACTTAATTTTGTGCGCAAACTCCGAACATTCTGGTAATAAACTGATAACGATAAGTTTATGTTCTCTGAGCCACTAGACAGCGCGTGAAAATCCCGACTATCATTGCCTAACTGTTCAGTAGACCTGGGTTTCCTCAGAAGAAATTGTATAAAAACAAGACCCTAAGGCCAGAATTGTAGCGAGTTCACCTGCGCATAGTATTTTTCTCTAACACCAACTTTGAAAGATTTCGATCTTCCCGCAGTGTTAAGCTGCTCGACCACCAGAATCCAAAATTCCAGCACATCCAGAACGAATGTGGTTCTTCACAACCGTAGAATAAACATGTAAATTTATCCTACCCAAGTATATCCACATAAACCTCGGTACCGCAATCAACAATATCCTCTCAGATGGAGCAGAGCCCGTATTGAAATTCCTCGAAGATTTATTGTATCTTACTGGCATATCATTCTTTACCTGTGAAGTTTGAGCTGTTTTCGCAAGAATCTGCGATCTTTCACCTTGCGTGCTTCTAGGTATAGTTTCTACATTCGTAGACTTCTCTGATGCCGATATAGTTCTTAGCCTCTCAAATGGTCTATGCACCTCTTTACTTTTCCAGCGTAAGATGACTTTTCGCTTTGTACATTGTTATCATTCAACACCGCATTTTTTATAGACAACACGGGGCACACGAGCACATCTGATTGATTAGTATTCACACCTATCTTATCCTTGTTTACATTTTCAAAGTTACAATTCAATTGACCTACGTTGGTTTTTAACATTTTTATTTCATCTTGTAGATTTTTTATGCAATTTCCTTGCTCCCTCACAACATTCACACATTCCTTGATCATCCTCTCGATACTGCATTTGATACCTTCCCGATCACGAATACAATCGCCACAATACCACTTAATACTTGCATTTCCCATCAAACAGTTTAATTCACTCTTCTTCACACCAGCACAAGACATGTGGAAAAGGCCATCACACTCTCCCGCACAATCCACGTGCAGATTCTCCGTTAAATCGATCAATTCCTAGCAGCATCTACATACACATCCACTGACGTCCGCCATTATTCCGCCGAAAACGAATACATAATAATTTTTAGTAATGTCCGTCGGTCGAGGGAGTAATAAAAATAGAACAATTATTATTTTCAGAAAAAAGAGGAACTTGACAATTAAATAATTAATTATACAGGGTGGCCGTTTGAAAACGAAACAGACGGGATTGTGGCAATCAGAATTTTTTTTCAAAAATTGCAAAAACAAGTCAATTTTATTATCGAGATGGACAACTTTTGCGACAAATGTCACTCAACCACTGAAATGTTAATAGGGATAATATGGCCAGTGACACCTCATTTAAAAGGTCCTTGCTTCTCTGAATTCAATCCAATAATTTTTTTGAAGTTTTATCAATTATTTAACAAAAAAAGTAAAGCTGCAAAAATGCGAAATAAATACGATATTTCAAGACATTTAAGAATAAAAAAGTGAAAAAAGCTTGGACAGGTTGATTTTAATTTCAAGGAGGCTATATTTACTGCTATTCATAAACATTGATAGTTCAACCCTTAAGGTAGAGCAAACCACCCTTGGAATATTGAATGAAAAGATGGGTCTGATAAAAAAATCAGTTTAATCAAATTAGATGTTCTGCAATTTGAACAATTTTTAAAAACAATAAAAAAAAATTTTTGTTTAAATTAAAAAAATTAAAAAAAATTGTTCAAATTATTGAACATCTAATTTGATTTAACTGATCGTTTTTCAGAAAGATCTCTTGGAGCTAGTTGTATAGAGCCTTAGATAAGAGTTAATTTAGGATCAACTCACGGTTGATCCAATCTGGTTCTGTTTTACCATGTATTTTTAAAACACCCTGTATGTTCTAAGAAATTAAAAAATATATTCTATAAGAAAATTACTGCCTGTATAAATATATCTATATATTTGAAAATATACAATAAAGGCATTTTATCAAACTTTCAATTCAATATTATCTTTTTATATAAAACAAGAATTAGCATAGACAAACTATCCGCCTTCTTATAGGAAGCCTTTAGAAAGACTTTCGAGCGTAATTTTAAATTCAATATTCTAATATTACATTCATAAAAGTTTTTTTTTACAAGTCAATGATTACATCTCGTAATATATTTTATAACGATTGCGTTATGAATTGTGATACGTAACAACTATGGTTATAAATACAATTTATAATAAATTGAAATAAAAATTTTAGAATGAAAGGAATGACACAAAAAGTTGGTGCAATTAATATTTAAAACAAAAATATGATTTTATGCAATAAAAAATGAAAGATTCAAGTGGATATTCTTTTTAAATGTTTTCATATTGAAATATGGTTACTCGAGTTTTCAAAGATGTATAAATTTTTCAGTAGAAACGTTTCAAAAACAGCGTGAATGGTATTCTATGACAAGCAAATAAATAATTCTCCGATAGTGTTGGCTAGAGACGGATTATAAATGTAGCAGCATTCGTCTATCTCAACCGCAGTACCTGCAAGCTGTAAGGGATAGTCATCGGTTCCTTTGCTGGTATTATGGTGGTTTCGACGGGGGAGTTAGTTGATTGAGGTTATAGGGTATTCACGGCTGAAAACTATCAGAGTGGAAAGTATTGCGGTTTAGTTCTAAAGCTTATGATCATCGCTTTGCTGGTTTAATTTGATGCATAGCCTCTATCAGATTGATGTTACATATCGA
Organism: Cantharis flavilabris; assembly: GCA_949152465.1. Classification (NCBI taxonomy): domain Eukaryota; kingdom Metazoa; phylum Arthropoda; class Insecta; order Coleoptera; family Cantharidae; genus Cantharis; species Cantharis flavilabris. The sequence goes on along the minus strand of OX424436.1, from coordinate 20,459,897 downwards.
TTTGAGTTTAAAGCTGATCAGTATATCTGTTTCATAAACGTTATTCGTATATTATTTTAAACCACAATACTCGATGCATGCATCCATCTAGATGCTTGAGTATAGACAATAATTCAAAGCAATATACTATTTTATTTGTAGATAGTGAGTAGTACATAATATTTCGTACATGTATGATAAATAATATTGAAAATAACAGTCAGTATTTCATACATGACGGAAGATATAAAAAACCTTTGTTTTGAATAAAAGAAGATTATTTAAAATAATGTGGAACAAAATGTTTCTTTCGACTAGAAATGCTAGAATATTATATATTATTGCAATAATAATTGAGTAAGAAAAAGAACTCAAAATAAAAAATTTTAAGTAAATTTGTGGTTTTTAGTATGTATTTATGGTTAAATTCAAAAAAATATAAGAATAATACAATACGTAGAAAATCAAAATTCAAAAAATTTAAAAAGGAGACAATTAACACATAACAGGTCTGGATTAAGAAAATTTGAAAAAATGAAAATTTCGTAATACGAAGTACAATATAACGTTATTTCATGGTTATTGCCATTCTTCAGTTGCACGCATCGATTACGATTACATTGTGAAATAAGAAGAAAAAATTTTCAAACTAAACAAAATTATCGACTAAATTGTACAAAATTGACTTACCATAACCTCCAAAGATTATCAAAACTGAACTTGTTACATGAAGTATGAATAATTTAAAAATGATTTGAACTAAGAAATTCGTTTACCTAGCACTTTACGCCTCACGGTTAAAAAACGTGGTAAATTTTTGAATTTTGAATTTTTTCAAAGTTTTTAGAAATCATATTAAGAGGGCAGTGCCTTCGGATTTCAAACTAGCAGTGCTAGGTAAACGAATTTCTTAGTTCAAATCATTTTTAAATTATTCATACTTCATGTAACAAGTTCAGTTTTGATAATCTTTGGAGGTTATGGTAAGTCAATTTTGTACAATTTAGTCGATAATTTTGTTTAGTTTGAAAATTTTTTCTTCTTATTTCACAATGTAATCGTAATCGATGCGTGCAACTGAAGAATGGCAATAACCATGAAATAACGTTATATTGTACTTCGTATTACGAAATTTTCATTTTTTCAAATTTTCTTAATCCAGACCTGTTATGTGTTAATTGTCTCCTTTTTAAATTTTTTGAATTTTGATTTTCTACGTATTGTATTATTCTTATATTTTTTTGAATTTAATAATTGAGCAACTTAATACATAATATATATTGTACATATTAAATTAAAAATATAAGTTCAATGTAATTTAAATATCAATTTCTAAACGTTAAACTAAGGTTAACTGTGGGTATTGATTTGTGTGTAGGTGCGAATATAATATTAAATTAGCAGAGATTTATAATTAAAAATAGGAACATAACAAATTCATAAAAAAATATTGTTTTTATATACTTTCATAAACATTTCAAAAAGAAAAATGTAATATTTTTTAGTATAAAATAATTGCTCAGCTTGTATAATTCTACAATGAAATTGTTGACACTAATTGCACAATAGAAGTACAACAAAAACCTTATACTCGAGTAATTTTTTGCTTCCCCTCTGTGATGTATAGCTTACCATAAGAGCCTTGCAATAATATTATTTTGTTATCAAGAAGTTAATTAATCAGAAATTTGCCAATTGAAATTCAAATATAGTACTAAAATTTGAAAGATATTTCCGACTATAAATTATAACTATAATATAACACTTAATCAAGTTTATTGCATTCCTTGTGATAGTAAAATTGTTTCAAGTTGTAAATTAGAACTTATAAATAGAACAATATAAATTAATATCGTTAAATTTATCATTTGCTCCGATAAAATCTAATGAAAAGTGAAATCCACGGGGGTTATTAACTACTTGAGCGGTATAAATACTTTAAATAGATTTACAAATATAGAGTTAATTAAAATTAACTAAAATTAAACCAAAAAATTGAAAATATTAGGTTTTAATCGAGAATACTAATAAATTATTAATTTACGATGTCTAAGTGTCAAATTATAGTATATCTATTTACCTTAAGTAGGAAATTCACTTGCTTCAAATTCAGTTGCGTAATTTTTATAGACTTTTCAATTTAACTGGCTCCTGGACATAGCGTAATTGTTTTAATTTGGTGAATCGAGAGAGATTGATTGGTTTTACCTAGTCGCATGAAAATTTAATATCCTATACTACGACTTTGCTCTTTATTATTTCAAATTATAGAAGTCATTAAATATGTACTACATACTGTCTTCGTATAGGAACATAAAATTTGAAGTAGATTTTGGGTCATCTATCGCATAACTAGGTCTAGATTATTTCGCTGATATCCTCCTATGGACGTTGTTTATAGTAAAATCTATATATCCGGCTGTTTTATTAGCAACTTCTATATCTTCGCTATAAATTATTTTGCATCAACCAGTTGGTTTAAGAATAGTATATTCTGTAACGAGTTAGGAATTGGCATATTCTGCACAGGGGAAATTTTGTCACCCGAGTGACGGTCCCCGAGTGGAGAATAGCCATTCCAAACAAGTTCCAGACTATTTTCTATACGACTAATACAGAATACGAACATTTGGTTCAATTTTCAATTCAGAAAATACACATTCTTCGCACCTGTTACAGAATATTTCATTCTGTAACATCCGTTACAGAATGACTATATTCTCACATTTAAGAAATATTAAAACCTGGTGGTGACATCCATCAACAAGTTATTATTTTTTATTTTTTGCTTTGACGAAAATAAAATTTATTATTACAAAAAAAAATTATCAGCAAGTGGTTTTACTGGTTTTATAACTCCAACTGTCAAATTGGTGTTCGCGTATTACAGGAAATATACTAGCACTGTGCGTCTGTCGTATAGAAACATATTTCCTTAATCGTTGTATCATTAAATAATTAGATTAATAAGGTTTGGACTTTTGGACTAAAACCTTAAAATATAATTATTTTAACTATTAAATTGCGAAAAAAGACTTGTCGCTCTAACAAAATTTAACAATACAGCATCAAAAGAACTCTTTTTTTTTTTGCTTCTACTACAAATTTTATGCAGCTCTGTTGCAACTATAGTTACTAAGTAAAACCATTTTTAGGGAGACAAATCCTTTTTCTGGGTATAATAATGTAAGGATTAGGTCTCCACACATTTTATATATTTTTTGTTTTGATGTAATGCAGTTTTTTGTTTTGCTTACTACCTACGTAGCTCATTACCACCTTCATTATCGATGACCCATGGGTCAGTCCATATCAAGTGATTCAGTCCATGTCACTCAACCCATTCAAAAAAATTGATTAATTGAAATAAATAATATTATTAGTATGATATGGTAGTAGTTCAAACTGACCATATTTTAGATTTGAAATAATATGAAAGTATTCTAGCAACACGGGGGGGGGGGAGATAAAATGTGTTTGTGTATAAAGAAGCAAACTACAAGATACCTTATTAACTATTCCGAAAGGGTGAAAATTACTCAAAATGCAAAATGTTTTTTTTTGTAACTAAGTAGCAGAGTTACGCGGAAATTTTAATTGAAAGTAGTAAAATTTTAACAAACCGTTTATTTAAACAAACCAATGGAATTTATTTGCTTGAACTACGAAATCATTTTCATTGGTTTGCAAAATTAAACGGCTCGTTAAATATTTTACGGCCGTTTGTGAATAAGGGTATAAGTGTTAAAGGATAATATTTTTTATATAGAGGTTAGTCCTAGTTGTATTAGTATACCAATTAGCTTTAAAATTATTTACATCTGTTTATGAACAGATGACCAAAAGAAAACACTTTTCAATGCTAAATATCGCTGATGAGAGACCAGATAAAAATTTTAAATTTTGACAAAAATAGTACTATGTATACAAAAGTAATATGTACCATAATTGATAATACGTATTAAGTAGTCGACATTAATCATATCAATATTTTAGAAAACCCAAATATGCACTAAACACTTTTCAGAACTAAAATGTTTTTAAGTTAACACATGTAAAATACACTGTAAGTATAAATTCGCAAACGTTTTCACCATACTATGGCATCATCAGGCGATGAATTAGTCATCATGCAATAGTAAGGAGAAAACGTTTTAAAAAAACATTTTAGTTCTGAAAAGTGTTTAGTGCATTTTTTGGGTTTTCTAAAATATTAATTTATTAATATGTACCAAATATGCGAAGTTTGAGATTTGACTACAAACAGGAAGAACAGAATGTTAAGAAATACTCATTTTTAAGTATAAGTATAACTAACCTATGGCAATGAACCAATAAACGATAAATACAATAAACAATTAACCAATCAACATCCGTATAACGTTACACCCCGGATAAATAATACTGAACCGACTATTGTAAAAGCGGACCTAAGCAAATTATAATTTTTTTTTTATTTTTTATTTTTTTATTGGTTCCATTTTATTTTTTTATTAAATCTTTTTATTTTGCGAATATCACAGTGTGGTGTGTACATCAAGGGAGACCCATCCTAGTAGGTAGGGGGATTCTATTTTAGCCCCCTGTTCTAGGGGAATATTATAGGGGGATATCAAAAAGGCCCACAGCGACCTGAGCGGTGAGTGCGGAGGGTCAGTTTTGACAAATACAACTACGGAAAATCTCGGATCCACTTTAAAATCTATTTCTGCGATCTTTGCAGAATCCACCGGTCGAGCTTAATGGTTAGGTGAAATTACCGGATATCAATTTATTAGAAGATCTAATTACCTGTCGCTATGTAATATCTTATTAATTACATGTACGAGAAGGTGAATTTTAAAAAGTAATTGAAACCTGTTGTAGTTTAGAAGATTATCAAGAAACCGAATTTCAAATTTTCAAATATCAAATCTGGAATATATGAGATGTATAATTATTTTAAAGGTACAATATTTAATTACTATATATAGTAATCATATGTATAATATGTAAAAGTAAAGTAAACATGAAGTTGAGTGAGTTGCAAGAGAACTACTTAAAAACAAAACACTTATCAAAGAAATATTTACATATACTAGTACTTAACATGTTTCGCACGGTATTATGCATTATCAAGGGTTTATACTAAATAATTATATTATAAAAGTGCATTTTATAATTTTAAAAAACTAATATTTGTATATTCCGACGATTTAGAAGCTATAATATAATTATAGCACTACTAAAATTCTAAAACATAAAATTTTAGTCATGTAAATGTAAGGATACCTCCCTTTCTAATAATTGTAAATACTGAGAGAACCTAAGAATGCTTTTAAAATATTAAACAGCACCCTACTCTATGTGATAGGTACTTCCCTATTAAATTCAGAAGCTTAAAATATAACTTGATCGGTAAAATATTGTCAATGGTATCAGTGAGCAATGGAATAACTGCTACAATAATTGTTAGTGAATTTCATATTAGTAGTAGTAGTATTAAATATTTAACTTAATTATAGCTTAATAAAAGAATTAAAATAAAATACCTTGATTTTGTAAATAATGGCAGGTACTTAACCATTCAAGAAACACTTGAAAAAACAATATTATTTAACTGCAGCTCCAAAGTATTGATTTGTCTAATATTTGTATTAACATTTTTATTTAGTTTAAGCAAATGTTAAAGTTTCTCATATAACGAAACAACCAAGTTATTAATATAGTTTATCATTAACATACATTACTCCAAGTGCATTCAAAATTGTTTATCAATTTTAAATGGACGATTTGATATTTATTTAGATTATTGCACGAAATACAAATATTTAGTCGCTTAAATTGTAATATTCTAGTTAATTTAATCTAATTCCATTGAGGGATGAGTTACACCGAAAATGTAAAAATTTTCTGTTTAAATATCATTTAATAAACAAAGAAAAGAAGTTGTAAGTTTGAAATTTTGCATATTTTGTGAAGTTTTCAGATAGAAAAATCTATAACTGTTATTTTATTTGTTAAGGGTGTTATATTTTTTGTAAATTGGGTTAATTTAGCTATGTACAAAGCTACAATCGCTTACTGACACATTAAAAAATTAAATTCATGATATTTATTGTAAAATTTTCTTTTTTACAGAAATGTTGTTTTGTAAACAAAAATTGTTTTTTGGCAAAATTTGCAAAGAAAATTGGCAAAAACAAAGATGTTTTTGTGCTGAAACAGAGTTATGTTGATCTTTTGTCTGTATTTACAAGTATTATGCCACTGTTAAAAATTTGTTTTGCATAAATATCTATTCAAAAACTTGAGTATTCGCGGAACCTTTGTGATTTTTTATGGAACCTTTAGATTTCGCAGAACACACTTTGGGAACCGCTGGTCCCGACTAATCCCGATTAGTGACATAGTAAGTATAAATTTCTGATTTGGAAATATTTATTTCTTAAATCAATTTAATTGCTATGTACGGTAATTAACGGTCTCAGCAATACTGGTCTGTGCTTTGTGATTTTTCTTTTGTAATAATTGTGTAAAATAATAGATTTATAATAATTAATAATAGAGAAGTAAATAATAAAAATAATAGATGTTTTGTCTCAATTTTTTATTATGTCGATTAATAAATTATTTTTAATAAATAAAATTACTTTTAATTAAAAGCAATTTCTAATTTTCAATTAATATTAAAGATCATAATTATTATACAATTTTCAGTTGTGTAAAAGTTATAAAGTATCAGTGGATATATTATATTAACAATTTTGACTTTGAAAACAAACAAAAAATTATGCATCTCGTAAATGTTGTGAAAGATGTATTGGTTTCTAATGATCTTAAAATTCTTTTTTGGAAATTTTAAGTATGGACACAATGTTCTGATGCTGATTCGAATCAGAATTGAAACTAGTTGACAATAAGAATAATTTATTTATTGCAATTTATTGCAAGAAAATACATAATTTTGAGAGTTTAGTTCCTAAGAGCCGGGAGAAAATCACTAGCGCCATTTTATTAATACGATTGTGCTATGCACAAATTGAATTACCAAAACAGCTAAAATTATAAAAATTGTAAAAGCGCTTTAACAACATTTTCACGTAATTTTCACGTATATTAATATAAAATTAATAGAATATTCAAACCTCGTCTTGTGATTACTTTGTCGATATTTTGTAATAACAACTTAGCTGTTTCAGCTAAGCATTTTCTTCAATGTGAAACTTGCTAGTTAGCTTATCGGTGTATGTTGTTATTACATACTCGTAACTAAATTACATTAACCTGTGAAACTTAGTTTTCGCTCATCTAACATCTAATCACCTTGAAACTAAAATATTGAAGGGATATAGGTGACTAAATTATGCACAAACTTACAACCAAAAAAATAGATAAAATTTTCATCTTGTTCTTTTAATTCATTTTTTGTAATATTATGAAAATAATTAGTCGAAAAGTTTAACAATGAAAGTTAGAATTTATCCGCATTACCCTACTTAGAATTAATAGAAAATAAACGATTTAAATTATCCGGCGGTAATTTTGTGTTCAAACACCGAAACTTCTCTAAAATAGTAAGTATATCATGTTGGTGTTAAATACCCCAAAATTATTGTTCTTTACACGGTAAACTGGTATTAAGAAACACGTCAGATAACATCGGTAACACTGTATTATACCATAATTCAATTATAAACTCTCTCAATCTCTTTAGCAATCTCCACAAAATGAAAACCTGACCCTACACTTGGTTTAATCAAGTGAATCCATTAAATTTACTTGTTACAATAATATTATCTTCAAATTCTTATGATTATAAAATACCGTATATCCTCATTTATAAATATATAAAATTTATAATATCCTCAAAAAATCTGTTATAGGAAACTTTCCAGAAAATGTTCCTATATATAAATAGTTTTAATATAAAATTCCAACATGCGAGCAAAGCAGAGCCAGTGTAGATTTGCCCTGCCAATTTTCTATAGAAATGTGCATGAAAAAATAATAAATATATATAAAATGCTATGAATCAAAAAAAAATGTACTCATATAAAAAGTAAATTAAAATTTTAGTATTTAACGCTTATTGAGGTTTATTATAAAGCTTCCAGACATTTTCTTTCATCTCTTAATTCCCAATTTGCGAATTTAACTTTATCGTTTTAATTGTTATTTATTTTATTGCACAAAGATAATAGATAATATTATTAAATGTGCAACTTGTCTCGTTTTCGGCATACTTAATTCAAAATCGAATATCTAAAATGATAACAGATAAGTACGTATAATAAATTTATTTTCTTATTTTAGGATTGACTTTCATAAATGAACGGATTCGAACTATGAATGAGAGCGAGCTGCTGTTTACAGCGGCATTAGAGGATGTAATTAATTTGACTACATCAAACAGTATCAATTGGACAAATATTACAGATTTGGAAAAAGATGCTTGGGACAAATGGACATCATTAATTCAAGATCGTGCTTTGGTAGTATCTTTATTATTGTTATTTCCTATCGCGACAGTGTTCGGTAATATGCTCGTAATTTTGGCAGTAATACGGGAACGTTATTTACACACTGCTACTAACTATTTTATAACTTCATTAGCGGTGGCGGATTGCTTAGTGGGTTTAGTGGTTATGCCATTTAGTGCATTATATGAGGTATTAGGTCATACTTGGTTTTTTGGAACGGATTGGTGCGATATTTGGCGTTCGCTCGATGTATTATTTAGTACTGCGTCTATATTAAATTTATGTGTAATATCTTTGGACAGATATTGGGCAATAACCGACCCTATTGCCTATCCAATGAGAATGACACGCATTCGAGCTGTTCTTCTTATTGCTGCAGTATGGGTCTGTTCAAGTGCAATTTCATTTCCCGCCATAGCGTGGTGGCGAGCTGTGCGAACTGAACCAATTCCTGCCTTCAAGTGTCCCTTTACCGAACATTTGGGTTATTTAATATTTTCATCTACTATATCATTTTATTTGCCCTTATTTGTTATGGTTTTTACTTATTATCGTATTTATAGAGCGGCAGTGATGCAAACACGTTCGTTAAGGCTCGGTACAAAGCAAGTGTTATTGGGATCAGGCGAATTAGAACTTACGTTACGTATTCATCGGGGTGGTACGTGTAAGTTACCTAATGCGGAACCGCGAAATTTATACACTACTTCTGAAGATGAGCCTCTTACGGCTCTTCAGAATAATGGTCTGCCACAAATTGCCTCTAATAGATATGGGAAAAACTTTTCTCTTAGTCGTAAATTAGCTAAATTTGCGAAAGAAAAGAAAGCAGCAAAAACACTTGGAATTGTGATGGGAGTTTTTGTTGTGTGTTGGTTACCATTTTTTGTAGTGAATTTACTTTCTGGATTTTGTATGGAATGTATATGGCACGAAGAAATTGTTTCAGCAGTAGTTACGTGGCTTGGATGGATAAATTCTAGCATGAATCCAGTAATTTATGCTTGTTGGAGTAGAGACTTTAGAAGGTAAGCTTATAATAATTTTTAATTATGTGTTTAATATTTAAGTGATTAATGATTCGTCTAATTTTATAAACGCGAATTGATTAACCTAGTCCCATAAGTGACGAAAAACCATTAATTATTTCAGATTTATCCCATTTTTTAAATTTATTTAATGTAATTATATTATTAAACGATTTACTCTACGTTCTTCTCACGCCTTTATATACTGACAGATCAATTTTCGTCGGACCGAATTTAATTTCTCGCATCGGTACTTTATTACGTAATTTTATTAAAACTAAATTTAAAATTATATTCAGTAATAGTTAGATACATTTGATTTATTTTCGTTTAATTTTTCACTGAATTTCATTCAATGATGTGAATTTTGGTGTCTTTTATTGTAAAATTATCTGCTGCTTTGATTTCTCAATCGAGTATAAATTAGTACTTTTATATAAATAGGTATGGTTATTAATTTCAATTAAAATTTTTTTTATTAATTCACGCTTAATACTCTAAAAACAAAATCCAGACTTATAAAGCAAAAGAAAAAGTTTTTAAGTTTGAACTGTCTTTTAAAATTAATTAATTTGTTATACATAGTTAGCTCGTTGAGTAAATGAGACAAATTTATCGAAGTATTTGAAGAAAAAACTTTTTCGTTTAAGTAAATCGATTTTATTTTGTTGTTCTTTGAAAATTTGGATATATTATATTAATCAACTAAAATGTTTTCAACTTTTTAATAATAAAAATTTGGTTGTATCAAAAAGTTAAAAGATTCTATTGAACAATTCGTTTGCATTTACAGAAAATTGATAATTCTTATAAGTTCGGTAGTTATTATTTTTAAAATTTATATTATGTTATTTCTAAAATTTTATTAGAAAATATAAAGTTATTTATTTCATATACTGAGTCGACACATTATAATTTATGCTATGAAGGTGCCTTTCTTCATTATTTTAATTTTGATTAATTAGGTTATTATTGGAATTTAGTAAATATATTGTCGTGTAATTTTGGGTAGTAGAATATTAAATTATTAAACCATATCAATAGTTTAGAAAACTCAAAATATTAACAAACATTTTTAGAACTAAAATGTTGTTTTTTAAGTTATCACAAATAAAATTCACTTTAAATTATAAATCGTTTTGGTCGACCTGCTTTTCATCGTAAGTCTACGGTTCCATATTTTGTTCTTTTGCAATACCAAAAACTAATTGTTTGATGTGGTATCCCAAATGTCCTTTTGGCTGATGTCATTGTGTTTTCTTCATCCACTGCTTTAAAACTGTAAAAAAATATTTTACTTGGCAAGATGCTGTATATCTAATAAACTATTGTAACAAATTAATTCTAATCAATATTTAAATTATATTACCTTAATTTACAATTATTAATGATTGAAAGATTGAAATATATTATGAACGCTTCTATCTGTACCTCTGTTAACACATAATTAATTCTTCGTGTCTCTCGTGGCTGTCAAGTTTTGATTTTGATTTATTTCCTTTCAATACTAATTTAATAATTGTATTATTTTATAACTGTCCTATCTAAATTAAGTTAAAGATTATAAAATTTGTTATTCACGTAACATTTTACGATTTTTTAAAAAGAATTATTCCTTGAAGTGTAAACATGTGAATTGTGAATATTCTAAAGTAAATACTTATAATTAAAACTTGCCAAAAGCACTACATTTTTCAAAATGAATATAGGTATAGTTATTTGATTTTTTATGATATTAGCATGGTGAGTTCAAGAATTACTTTTATAATTAAAAGTTTAACTGAGTTATAAAATAAAGGATATAATTTGTAATGGAAATTGTTTAAGTAAATTTAATTCTAAAAATTAACATTCTTAATTATTATATAGGGCTAGCTGGAATCAAGCTTTCAACTTAATGAAATGACAAAACACTTTAAAAATTCTTTATTAAATTAATTATAAATTATTATCGAGATGCAAATTTTTCTATTTTAGTGTATTTTAAAATTTTCTTAAAAACCTTAAAAACTAATTTGCAACTTTACTTCGGTCAGTAGTTAAAATATAGAATTAAAAGATAGATATTATGCATACAGGGCGGTCTTGAAATTAATGTATACCTATTAGGTGATGGTAGAAAGCTCTTCTCAAAGCTAAATTTTAACCTTTTTAAAGCGCTTATTTTAATTACTATCTTAAAATGATTATAAGATTAAAACTATGGCCTTTTATTGAAAATGGCCTAAAATTACCTGCAAATAAAATTTTTAACTTTTAGCGATTAGATTCAATGGCTTTCGAATTATAGATGAATTAAATCAATTATTTGAAAATTATTAAACAATTCGAAATTCCATTTTTAGTTTTCTTGAAAACCATAGAATTTTTAAAAGAAACGTTTTACACAAATATATGATCATAAAGATACCTTTTCTGAAATATAGAATAGCACTGCTATTCTAGAACTATGAACAATTTAAAACAATTAAAATTTCTTTAGTTAACCCGGCATAGGTTTGGTGGGGTATAATATACCCCAACGTACTTTAAAACGTGTTAAAGTCATTTAAAATAATTAATATTTTCGCCAAATTTTGTGTCTTCAAGTTGAACCTTACTAAGCATAAATACATTGAAAATTCAGTCGTAGGTCAGCTATTGTGCATGCAATTTTTATGTAATTTAGTAAATACGTGCTCATATCCCACCAGACCTTATAAGATTAATAACTCTCATAGTCCACCAGACTCTTTATGTGACAGATTTTTTTATTTTAAATTTTAATTGCGTTTAGTACAAAGTAAGTCATAGCTTACATTTATTGGTTTTGAAAAGTGTTTAGTGCATTTTTTGGGTTTTCTAAAATATTAATATTATTAATATGTACCAAATATGTGAAGTTTGAGATTTGACTACAAACAGGAAGAACAGAATGTTAAGAAATGCTCATTTTTAAGTATAAGTATAACTAACCTATGGCAATGAACCAATAAACGATACATACAATAAACAATTAACCAATCAACATCCGTATAACGTTACACCCCGGATAAATAATACTTAACCGACTATTGTAAAAGCGGACCTAAGTAAATTATAATTTTTTTTTTATTTTTTATTTTTTTATTGGTTCCATTTTATTTTTTTAATAAATCTTTTTATTTTGCAAATATCACAGCGTGGTGTGTACATCAAGCCCCCTTTTAGCCCCCTGTTCTAGGGGAATATTATAGGGGGAATATTATTATATACTTACAAAGTAAGTCATAGCTTACATTTATTGGTTTTATATTAAATATTACAATTATGTATTATGTATATGAGAAAGAGCAAGCACGGTTATTACAGCTTTGGAACGAGGTGGAAGAAGAGAATATGCCTGTTCAAGATTTAAATTCGGTTTTAGAAGTTGAAGAAGACTTGAGAAATTGATTTTTAATAACATTAAACATATATCCTTCAAAAACCAACACATAATTCTAATTCATTTGTCTATTTTAACTCATACCCCACCAAACCACTAATGTAACTAAAGTCCACCAAACCTACGCCGGGTTAAATTTAGCGCCTTGCCTGTAAAACACTTAATAAACAAATTTTGAATAATTATAGGTGATAAATTTTAATATTGATACGTATTTAGTAAATTAGGAACTTTAGGAAAATAAATAATTAACTGAATGTTGAAATACTAAAAACTTTGAAATAAACACATTAAGGCAGAAATTAATCTTAATAGGCATTTTTAGACTTTCATTACCTTTCAGAGATTACAGGACAGGATACAAAATATTTCTTTGAAGAAAAGCGTAAGTAATAAAAAGGCGATGATTAAATACAATAATAAAGACGTCAAGCTTTATTTTCCAGCATATATTAAAATTTACCAGCCAAATAATTCTTTAAAATTATGTACCTAGTTTTAAATATCGTTACATTATTTTCGGCATTATAGATTATTACAGCTTTCATCAAACAATTTTGATTTGTTAAGAAGCACATGGAAACCGGTATACTTGTAGGGCTATTTTAAACCATCATGTATAATTTAAGAATATTGATTTCGTATAGTTAATTTTACCTTTCAAATATTAATATTTAATTTGAAAGAATCACAGTTAGATCAAATACATACATCGGTGCTGTATTTTCTATTTCAGTTTTCTATCAATCTTATTTTAATTTTTATTAAAAATTACGGATTAAAATTAAATTATACTTAACTCCGTTTTTTTTATCTTTAATGTAAATAAATAAGATAGTCTAATGTATCCGCTAAACATGTTTTGTATTTTGTTTAACAAGAAATTTTGTTGTACTAAAATAACTGAAAAAACGAGAGCTTTTCTAAGATAATTTTATGTACGAGTAATACTTAATAATAATTTTAGTATATTTCTACTCATAGTAACTTGACATTAGCACCTATTATGTACAATGTCGTGATTACGTTATTATGTAACAGGCACCGGATGCAAGATTTGTATCGCAAGAAGGAAACTCTTTTCAGGCTAAATATGTACCTTCCGTTTGTTTAAAATTATCATTTAAACTATTGGTGGTAGTGATAGGCCAACATTTGTAGTCAAATATTTCGACGATTGAAACTATATCACCATTTTGAAGTTTGGAGATTTAAAGAAATTTCCTTTGTTGAGCAATTTCTTGAACTCTTGAAAATAAGTTGATTTTTCATACCAGTGACGTGCAAATAGAATTAACTAGAAAAACGAATAGTAACTGGAAGTTTATTTAATGACTTATATCTGCTATGCTTCTATGTTTGACGAGTTTTAAATGATTTTGTTTTTAAATTTTAACTGGTAGGTACGTATAATAATACTCTTCAAATTCATTCATAAATATTAACAAATAAATGGAAACTTTAAAGTTTATAAGCTAGACAGTATAAAGAGTATATTATTCTTGAAAAATGTTATTTAAATATTTAAATCTGTTTGGGAAGTGATTTCAAATTGTTAGGTTTATTGCCAAAGGTTTACTCTTAGATTTCAACTCCTAATTATAAACTTTTCTTAATTCGGTTTTAAATGATTTACAATAATAAATTATACATTAATTAAAGCATTGCATTTCCATTGTTAAGTTCATCTGCAAACAAGATTTAGGTAGATACGAACAATTAATAACTAGAAGTGTGCATTATATAATACAAAAAATATTGCCAAGTTGCTTAACAAATGTTAAGAAACCTACTGTGTACCTACCAATGTGCATAATAATACATAATATTATTATTTATTTTTGTATTTATGGTACAGATGGATATTTAAAAATTTTAAGTATACGAATCAAGTATGGATTCGTAATGTACGATATAGTTAGGGAGGCGAAGAGGGGATTTTTCGGGCATACTCGAGCGCGGCAGTTTAAGATATGAGAGATACCTTAGACCTAATAGAACACCTTTGGAAAGTATTAGCTCTATATGTAGTGACGCGCGCCTAGGATAGACGATCAGATTAGTAAAAAAAATCGATAGTCTGAAATACTCGAGCGCTTCAGATTAAGATAGTGGGGGTTGATTTTAGTGTTTTAAGACTAAACTTAACTAATCTGACGATAAGTCCTTGACGCCGCAGAGTTATAGGGTCGCGAACTTGTAAAAAAAAACGTTAATCCGGCATTCTCGAGCGCGATCAATTTTTTTTTATTTTGAAGAATATAATCTAAAACTTACTAAAAATACAAAATCTGCCGGTTTCCGCATGACCGGAAGTGTGGAGGAGCCACTTCGTCTTCCGAAAAACGCGTTGCGGCATATAAGTCGCGAACGATACATTTTACAAAAAAAAAGTTTAAATAAAAAAAAGGTAATTTTATTTTACACAAAAAAGGTCTCTTTATATTTTTGTCTAAAGTTAAAACTTTTAGACTTAAAGCATCATGAAAACTCAAACTCTCGGTTTTTTGAGTATATCTCGAAAACGGAGGGTGTTAAAAAAAATTGATATGAAACAACGATGATTAAATTATGTAACTTTTAATATATCTCAAAATTTTTTTTTCTTAAATCTTCTCGAAAATTTTCCTGGACTCGGAAAAAAAGAAAAAAAAACCTTTTCACAATTCCGGGAGTAAAGTGCTCACTTTACTCCCACTTTTGCGGGACTAAAGTAATACTTTTTTACGACAAATCCCTGAGGAGTTATTAGAAAAGGGGTAAATTTTTTGCTCAGTTTTTCGATATCTAGCGCCGTTTTCGAGTTATTGCAATTTCAAAATCTCAAATTTAGTTATTAACCAATGTAATTCAGCATTTTCAGCGAAATTGTGAAAAATAGTATATACACCTTGGGACTAAGGTTCTTTTCATCCCGTGTGCGATTTTTGCACTCGGCTAACACCTCGTGCAAAAACCTTCGCATGCGGGATGAAAAGTAGCACTTTAGTCCCATGATGTATAATATACTATTTTCGGTCAGATTAAGAGAACCCACTAACTTTTTGTGAGATTAAGAAAATATATAAATATATAGGATACCGAGATAAACCTCCCCTATGAAAATCTGACGCGCTCGAGTATTTCAAAAGAACTTTTTCTTTGCATTTTCAAAAATTTGTCGTAACTTATCGTCACGCCGAAATTGTCAGTTTTTTTTAAAGGGAGCTTCCTTGGGGCCCACTTAACACCCCTTCCGAAATTCTGACGCGCTCGAGTAAATTTTTTTTTTCGGATTTTTGACTACTTAATATGCCTACCTCCACCACGCAAAACCGGCAGATTAGTGTGCCGTTGTTATCAGAGGCACTTGGGGCATACGTGGTATGAATATCTGACGCGCTCGAGAATGCCAAGTAACTGTTTTTTTAAGCATTTTTGAAAAACCGTACACGCCATACCCACCGCTAAAATGGTTTTTACCATACGAGCTTTTCTTTTCGAAATTACTTCATCTTTCGATTTTGATAGGTTTCGACGGCGCTCGAGAATGTCGCCATTTAGCGACCTCACCTCCCTAACTAATACCAACATTGGTTAAAAAATTTTGTATTCGTCCAAGTAATATAGCAGAGTGAAACATTTTTCTTTTATTTCATAGTAAATTAAATTTTAAAGCGGTCTATACGGTACATGATGTGAAAAACTTGTCAACTCAGGTATGGAATGTAGAACGATATAAAAAGATTTAAATGATGTGGATTAATTATTTGCCTGATATATTTAGCATTTTTACAGTCGTCATTTTGCTTTTATGCAGAAATGAATGTAAATGTGTAAATTTTACATACGTAGTCGGGACATAAGTTCTGTTACAATTAATTAAATTTTTAATGTTTCAAAATAATAAATTCAATTATGATATATACTGCTTTATTACTTAATATATAAAGAATACATTTTTAATATATTTACTCAAAATGTCCTCCTTTAGCCTTTACACAAGCCTTTAAACGCCGTGGCCAATCATCAATTGCGGCACGGACGACTTGTAACGGTATCGATGCTGCTGCTTTCACCAAATCCCGCTTCAGAAGCTCGATATTTTTATGAGGCTTACTACAAGCCATGTTTTCAAGAACTGACCACAATTTATAATCCAAAGGATTCAGATCAGGACTTCCAGAAGGCCATTGTTCTGCTGCAATAAACGCAGGTAAATTTTCTGCCAGCCACCTTTGGGTTGTCTTAGCTTTGTGTGCTGGTGCAGAGTCCTGTTGGAAAACCCAATGGTTTCCTTGAAAGAGAGAGTCGTTAAGAGGCTTTACCACGTCTTCTAACATTTCTTGGTAAATTGGTGCCGATGTTTTAACGCCTTTTTCACAAAAGTGAAGTTGAGTAACCCCTTCGTAGGATACACCCCACCAAACCATCACAGATGCTGGATAATGGCCTCTTTGAACCCTCGGAATTTTTTCTGCCGCTTCTTTAGAGCTGTGAGCATAAACACGATCGTTTTGCTTATTAAATTTTTCTTCGACGGTAAAATTTTTTTCATCGGTAAACAAAATATTTAAAAAATTATTATTACCGTGCCTCCTTAATAGGGTTTTCGATCTCTCGTGCCTAATTTTTTTTAAAGCTGTTGTTAACCTTTGTCCTGTTGCTCTACGAAAAGCCCCAAGTTTTAGGTCCTGCCTCAATACGCGAGACACGCTTTTTTTTGAAATTTGCATCTCCATAGCAATAATTTTTTGTTTTCGCAGAGGATTTCGTCGTATTCTTTCACGCACTGCTTTAATCACTCGTGGAGTTCTTATGGTACAAGGACGTCCACTTCTTTTTCTGTCAGCTATTGCATTTGTATCGGTAAACCGTTTTATAGCACGACTTACAAACATTTTTGAAATTTTTAACGGCTTTAGCAATTTTAAAATTTCACTATTTGATACACCACATTTATGTAATGCAATAACTGCTATCCGATTTTCTTTCACACCCCAATCCATGTTGCTGGTTGAACTCAAAAATTTTAACTATAGTCTGTACAAGTTGCCAAAAGAAAGGGCTTTCTAAATATGTAATTGTTTTCCACCCTCTGTAATCTTAAGCTGTAAAATCTAACGGTTCTTTACAGGTAACAGAATTTATGTCCCGACTAGGTATAAGTGACCGGTCAAATGTTAAAGAACATGCTCAGAAGAGTAATATGGGGTGATACCTTTTGTTAAGAGAGAACCTTTGAAGTAGGAATACCCCAAGGAAGTATACTAATCAAAAACATGCGCTTACTTTAAAAAAGAATAACATTTTGAAGACAGAAATCACTTTTGCAATGTTTTAATTTAATGACGAAGGTTAGCAGATACATAAAAGTACAGCTCGTGAAGTAGATGGTTCTCAAATCCAGATTTTGAAATTTTGGCAACTTCTATGTAAAGAAATAATTCATTTTCTAAAGTTGCTAGAAAAATGTCCAAATTTTAATAAAACTAACATAACAAAATTAAATTAAATTAAATTGAAATTACCATTTCCTGACATAAAAGTTCTTAAACTTGTAACTTCTATTAAAAACTATTTTGTTATAAAGTTACACGTAACTCATTTTATAACAATAATTATTATTACAATATTATATTTATATTTTCCTTTTATTTTGGGACTCACATACAATGTGGGGGTTAGAATAAGATGGGGGATTAACTCCAATCATCTAATTCTTAACACTTAGTTATTCTTATATTCTACTTACATAATTATACTTATTATATTATTATTATTAAAATTTGTAAAGTTTTAAATTTAAGTTTAGAGAATTTGAAGTTATTTTTATTTTTAATTTTGAGAATTTAAAAATTTCCTAACAATGTGGCAAGTTTCTTAAATACAGCTTTCTGCATTTTAAACAGTTTAGAAGAAGGTTTAATTTAGACAAGTGGGTTTTAAGTTTGCAAGATACAACACCAGTAGCCGATATTACTATCGGAACCATTAAAAATTTTTTGAGACTCCACACAGTCGACATTTCCATTGCTAGTGCCTCATACCTCTGAACTTTTTCCTTTTCTGTACTTAATATATTTTTGGATAGAGGCACAGCGACATTTATGATGACGGCATGTTGGTCTATTTTATTAATTAGCACAATGTCTGGTCAGTTAATATCAACCTGTCCCAATAAAGAATGGAGAGGTTGTCCTTTAGCACAGGTTCAGGTACATATCATCATAATATGATTTAAAAGTGTGCAACAAATTGAATTTCTTACCAATTTGTTGGTGTAATATTTTACAAACTTGGTTATGTCTCAAGAGATAGTCAGTAGGAGCTAAGTAAGAGCATCCTGCAATGATATGCTTTATAGTTTCATTGGGCATTATGGCACTTTCGACAATGATCTGAAACTTTCATATTATATTATTATTATAATATTATATTTTTTTAAATAAATTATTACAAATGTGCAACTGCAACCGCTGTTTTCTAAAAGAAACTCTTAAAAACACCACTTGATTTGCTCATCATGTGTAGTTATGATATTGTTAAATATTATGTTTGTCCACATGTTTGATGATGAAAGGTTTGAAAAGCAAGCATCGTGTGCTTGATATGTTTCATGTGCTATTCTTATTTACTATTCACTCTTGATGTTTTAGACTCCCTAATGAACAAACTGAATTTTTCTCTAATATTATAATTTATTATTATGAGATATTGATTACTCGACATGGTAACACAAGTATGCAAATTAATCTTCCGTATGAATTTATTATTTTATATAGCTGAAAACCAAGCCCTTTAGAGGTTCAATATATTTTTTATGTCAGAAACATAGCAATTCCGAGCGATTTGTTAAATCAATTTTTCTGTAAACTTAAATTTTTTTTTAAAATATTTTTAACTTGAATTTATTTTAGATTGTTAAGTATTTTTGGTCATCAAAGTTTTGCAATGTAGAAGTTCTTAAAAAATATAACATAACAAGCTAAATAACGTTATTTCTAATATTTTTTGTTACTTAAATTTTTTTTATTCTATTGAAATTCATTGTACATTGTTTTTTTCAATGCCTGTAGGTTTATTATTAAAGTATAAATATGTATTTATTAAAAATATTTTGTAAAATTTTTTTAAACTCCTTGTTATATTATAACGATAACTTATCGTAGTATTAATAATTATGATGTTGATATTTGCTTAATTAATCTTGTTTTAGGACCTTATTGTTTCATTAGCCCATTCGCAGCCAACCCTTTTTTTTCAAATTATTTGAAATTTTTAATATAAATGATACTACTAGTAATTTCATTAGCTCATGAAACACTTACAACTGTTCCATAATTGGAACATGGCTGCGAATGGGAATGGGTTAACTTTCATTTTGTTTTATGCATGACAACTTTTAGCACGGAAATAAAATATTGTGGATTGTATGTTAAAATTGCTTTATTACAATAAAATTTAAAGAAATTGAATAGTAATATTATTATCTATTGTAAAAATATTTTTGATATTGTTTATTTATAATAAATATTACATATTATAAGTTTTATATTGTAGCATTGAAACATGCCTTTGATTGCTATTGCTATTACCTGATTGTGACAAAACTTTAAGTATAGATATCCGCTAGTAAGTCTATTTAATCAATACTTTGCTTTATATTTAGCCTTTATGACAAGGTCTGATTAATTTTAAAATATAGCTTAGCTTACTGATGTACGATATGAACCTTATTATAATTTTACGAGTAAGTTAGCTGTTTCACTTCAACACATTTTTAATTGACATAATTATAGATAGGCATATTATTTACAAATTGTAAACTTTTTATTCCTAATAATAACACGCAAACAAGTAATTGTAAAATAAAACGAATAAGTTTAAATATTAAAATTTTTACTGCCGAACTATAATAATTATTATTCGAATTTTTATTTTTCCACGTTATTTTCACACGCTATCATACTTTTATCAAAATATTAACAATCATAGAAACACAATGCTATAATCGAGTATCTATTTTTATAATTTCATATTTTTGTTTTCTTATGCATTATCAGAAATTGGATATTGGCATTTTTTGAATAGTGGATAACAATAAAAATAGTAAAGTTAGTTAGGAAAAATGGTAAAATATAATGAATAAAATTTTAGCATGAGCTAGTAAATCAATATGGCGCCATTTTGTGATTATTGTTGATTTTTAGTTGCATTTATGCAACGTTGACGATAAAAGAAAAAAGTTTTAAATCGTAACAACAAGTAAGAAAGCAAATAAGGAAAAGCATGAAAGTAGAAACCTACCATAGAAATAGAAATATTAAATCAAATAATTTTTACGCTACTAATTATTATACTAAACATAAGTAATACTTAGTCGAATACAAAAAGAAAATGTTATCTTTTACTAGTCAACCGACATGCACGTTTTAGAAAATTTTTCCCGAAAATTGCAAAATTTGTTTAGAGAGTTGAGTGCTATTAGTTCACGACATGAAGGATTGTAACTTTCAGAATAAACTCTCTATCCCCATGTTCCCAAGCGCCGAGACGCTGACAAGTACTGAGATTTCGTACTGCTGTTATTTTTATTTAAAACTCAAAGCAATTCATTTGTGCTGTCATGTATAAAATCTCAAATGCATTCAAAATTGTGCACCAATATTAAATGCAACAATGCATATTATTTTAATAAAGTGCAATATTACATCTGTTATCTTCACAATTTATTTATTGTAAAACAATTATATTAGAAAAAAATTGTGCTTTTTCTAGCACCGTCTTCCAATTGGGGTTGACGATCATCCTCTGATATTCTATCCTATTTTGTCGTTATACTATGTGTGAGTAATTGCTACAACTGCACATGTGGAAATAGCAGCAGCAATTACATTACGATTGATTGGTAAATTTAGATCATTTTTTAGAGAATTCTTGTTAATGCATTACTTATCATTAGACATTAACATTTATATTAATGATTTAGGTTTTATTCATTTTACTTTTAAATTGAAAAAGAAGAAATCTTTTCCAATAAATACAAAATACCTACTTGGTTAGTTGAAAATGCTAAATATAACGTTCCATTAGCTTTTACCGTCAGTATACTGTATTGACATGAAATAAAACTACAAAATTTTCAAATTGACAACATGTCAGCGCTCAAACGGAATACCGGGTAAAAGCTGAAAAAGAATCGACCAGTTTAAATTCCTTTACACCAAAAGATAAAATTTCTTATAGCTTTAATTCATCACAAGAACCAGGCTGCCACTTAAGATTCTAAAGTCGGGACAACCAGGATTAAAAGATGAAACATAAAATTTAGATAAATGTCGTGTTTTTTTCTATTATTTATCTTTGTTTGTGTGTTCGCTAAACATTACCATAGTACAAATATTTCAAATAAACACTCGGTATAGGGAAACCAGAAATATTTAAATACATGCGCAATTTATTTTTATTGTTATTTTTACTCATTAAATTTACTATGAATAAATGACAACAATCGTAAATATTACTTTAAAAAATACACTTTCACAATTTTACAATCAAATACACAAGTTTGCGAATTTAAAAAGATAGTAATAGTTGCCGAACGTTGCGGTAATAATTATTATTATCAAAGCTATTTAAAGCTTTACAGTGACTTTAAAGTTGTATTATAGTAATATGAGCTAGTGGCTGCTACTATTATTTGTTCCGGTAAAGTATTGAAAACTTTAACTACATTCGACTACCAACTACGAAATCCTCAATTTCTGAAGAGCTACTTAGGTTTCTTTCATAATATATGACAGCATTAGGTTCAGTGTACTATTAATTATCTACCCCACAATGTGATATATCAATTTTAAAATGATGCACTACTGTTGAAATCAGTTTATCGGTGTTGAAAATAATTTATGTTCTAAAGTAAAGATTAATATATTCTAAATCGCGATAAGTTAAATATGACAAGCAGAGGTAAAACTACAAGGAGCGGGACCCCCCAAAGTGGGGGGCCCAGAGCTATTGGGGACCAAAACGCATTATGAAAAGAATGAAACATTCATAAGAAGAGTAAAAACGTTGATGAAACGAGTAAAACATTTTCGAAACTGATTATTTTGCGGGGGAGCCAAAAATTTGAAGTTCCGCCATTGGTGACGATCTTATTTCTGATCTTATTTAATTATACAAGTCACCTCTTAAAGAAAAAACTATTTCCGATAATCAAGTATTTTTACGCCACCTTGTAATTCATGATTATGCTTATTAATTATACTATTAATTATATCACTCATACCTATAGGTATGAGTTTACAAAATGTAAATTAATTTCATTTAAATGAAAAATTCCAACATTAAACTTGTTTTGAATGTTGAAAAATTAATTTAAAATTTTTTGGGTGAAAAGACTTTACTTACTTTATTGTAATAAATATAAGGCCGCGAATGAGATTGAGGATTTTGTCGCAAATTTAACTTATTTTCGTGAGAAAATTGAATCTAATCTTGTTTCGACTCATCTTAGGTGTTGTCAACCTGCCCCCTTCCTGTAGAATATTTCTAGGCTTCCTTTTATGTTGCAGAGATTACCGCAGGCCATAGAGCTTTGCCTATATATTATAGTATACAACCGCCAACGTATTTGCCTAATCCATTTTCATATATCTCAGGTAACAATATAGCTTCACCTCATTATTTCACTACATTGAAATTTTTGAATGAAATGAAGTTAATATTATTTATGTTGAGGAAAATGTAAATATTGAATTTTACATTTAAAATTTAAACAAATTAAAATAAACTTATAACTTATAACGTATAACTTTTTGGCAATGATAGTAAGAAGCATTTCCAAAGAATCACTCTTATAACCATAACTAAGTAATTCTAAGAACTTAAATCTGCAAAATAATTGTAAAGTGCAACTGTCACAATTGAACAAATATGCTACATTGTTGAAGTTAGTAACTTGCTAATTTACTGCTAATGAAATAAGAAATTTGTGTAGCGTTTGCTTACTTAAGTGCAAATGAGATATATTTCTTAAAATGTAGTAAACCTAATTATTATACTCATCTAAAAAGCGAACGTGGAACTCGAACCTGCAATTGTCTTTTTTATAGTTACTTATGTTTCTCCCCCATGCTAATTTGTACCTCACAGTTCTCCAAGAATGTGTACAGCTGTGTTTTGTAATTTCGTAGCTCTCATTTTCGTAATATATATTAATATTTTTGATTAAGGCTTAATTAAAAAATTAATTAAACATAACCCAGCCGGTGTAAATTTATAATTTCATAATCCTACACATAAAAGTATTGTTTGAATCATAATTATAACAATATTTTATATTCTATTATGATAGAGTATTTTAATTTTGAAATATAATAAAAATATTGAAGATTTATTACAAAAAAATGGATTATTTTTATTAAATTTTATATAATCGCATCCCTTAGTTTGACAATACAACAGAAATTCAATTTTTGTTATCGCGCATCGACCATTTTTTGGATCTTTAACAGATCAAATTGTTATATCGAAAGAACATTATATTTTTCTATTGTGTTTTATGAAAGTAGATACTTGCATAGGATACATACATAAATTTTATTACGGTTTTATAGAAATGGTATAATTTAAACTTAATACAATTACTTTAAATAGGGTTTCCATTAAAGAATTAAATTAAAAATGTTTTACTTTAAATTGTAAATGTGGGTTAAATGTTAGATTACAAACATTAAACATTTATTGCTAACCGTAGTTAAACGATTTATGTTTCCAAATAAATTAAAGTCAACAATAATTATTATTCCAATCGGTATTATTAACATATAAGTTAAAAAGCAATATAATAAGAAATAAAATAAAATTCTTATGTGCTCAGATAGTATTGGAGTAATAGAATTGACTTAGATTTAATTATACAAAAATATCTGCGGAGACTTCGGTTTGGCTACGTTTGTCGTTTGCAAATTGTCTTACGTGCAAAATAATCTCAAGTAAATTGCAGCAATACAAAGGCAAATGCTTTAGAATTTCGTATTCTACTACTCCTTTATGGTTTAAGAATTTTCAAATATTATTTCTTAAAAAATATGTGTAAATAACAATACTATTTTTAGATTTAGAAAGATTATATTGTAGTAGTAACTATATTATAACTATTAACTGATAGATCAAACAAATTTTAAATTATTCCAAATATAAAACTTAATTAAAGTTTTGGGAAAGTAATGAAATACCTAAATAAATCTAGTCAACTTATAAATTCCTATATAAAAGCCATGAAAGTGAAAATTGATTGTAAATTGAATATGTGTGCGGGTAAGTAAATAACCAGCGGTTAAATCTTCTACGCATTAGAAAGAGATAGAGTTGATTAAGCAGATATAGCAGCGGGTAATGTCTGATTCAATAGTAAAGGTTGATAAATACGGTTTTGAAATGTAAAACTACTTAAAAATTTAAAACCATTCTAATTTTCAGTCTAGCTTTCTGGTCATGATTATGAATAAAAACAGATAATTTATTTTATAAAAAAATTATATATTTAAATTACCCGCATAATAACAGAATTATTAAATGCCATTAAATTTTTCTGAATATTTTAGTTTTGTTTCTATATTATTTGGAAAAAATGTATTAGCTAGACACTTAGAAAATACTACTTACTCTACTAGTATAACTGTTTTATATTATCCTCAATAATTCTAAATCAAAAATTGTTATATGTAATGGTATATTAACCATTTATTTTATTATAATTAATAAAAATTGGAATAAAACCAGCTGTAGTTGAAATATTTTTACATAACTAGTTAAGTATGTAATTTCATTACGTAACTAATAGTTGCGTAATGAAATGTGTAACTGACGACGCAATGCGCAATATTGTTTAATATAAAAGTTCATAATAAAGTGGACACTTAGTTATCATAATTAGATAAAAGATTTCAATAGTACAAAAAAATTCTATTTTTAGTATTTATTACTTTGATTACGTTATAAATAAAACTCTAAGTCGAAGTAAATTACTTAAAAAACTCAATGTATTTTTAGGTTAACTAAAACTTTACAATTACTGAACTCCTGCAATCAAAGTAATATAACTCTTTAGTAAAACCTAGGACGTATCTCTGCTCTTCAATCCTCGTAATAGTTTTTAGCAAAATTAGTATTTGAAAATAACATAACCAGAAAGCGTATTAATAATTATAAAATGTTTGTTCTGATATGAATTTTGCCAAAAGGAAAGCAAAGAGGTCTGCCGTGATTAGACTTATTAACCAAAGATATAAATTTATTTATAAAAATTTATTGATATTAAATTGTTTTAAGTAGTTAATAAATATTAAAATTAGTTTTAGATCTATAGATGAGCCTCAGTACCTTATTCTATGTCTGGAATAGAATAGAATAGAATGCATTTTAATTATCGTTGCACTTCACAAACTTTTGATGTGGTTTATCGAAGAATTTGTATAATTAAATACTTTATATGAACACCCTTATTCGTTTCCATAAAAGTTAAAACATAAAAAAGACTTAAATTAATTTTATAATTTCCAAATCCTAAAGAACTTTTTCGTTTCAATGAATCTGACATTGTGTTACCTTAACAAAAGTTACCTAAAGTTACATTCACAAATAATTTCCTTTATAAGGGCAGTTTTTCTTTAATTGCATTACATAATATAGCATATGTTATACCAGTCTTACATTTATCTGATTAATTGAAGTAGTAACCTAATATATTGCTTTCGGTAAACCAGAATGCAATAAAAAAAATTAGTTGTATCAGCTAAAGTTAAAATGACGTTCGGGTTCAATCAATGAGCCGATCTAATCAATGCAACTTTCCCCTAAGTAGTGCCGTAATTCTGCGCGTTTGCTATCTAATAATCTACCCGTATAATCCGTACATATTAGAGTTTTCAAATATAATACATATTGAGATGTATTTTGCAGGGTTCAGATTTTGCAGACGTTCTCCTTTGGGAAAAATACACGCTTTTAAAATTTATCAGCCACGCCAGTTGGAAAATCAAACTCTTATTAATTAATAAATCGAAATCACATTCAATTCAAAAATTTTCAATGCATAGATGCAAATTATAGTTAATTTTAAATAAACCCTCAACACAAAATGAAAAGGTAATCAAACAGTTAATTTGTAGTACAATGGAGCCCGCTTATTGGAATCACGGTTAATGTTATCATTCGGGTATTGTTATCACTTTTGCGAAGAACGAGCCGGACGTATATGATTACACACAAAAAACATCGCTTATAGTAATGAAAATTCGGTTTATATTATCAAATTATTCTTAAGATTATTTTCTCCCAAGAGCGAAGGAGTTGGTTTTCAGTTACAAGTTACAAGCATTTTTTTTTCTATATTGTGCATTAGCCACCTACATATTATGTACCACATATTCATTACGCGACTTTTAAGTTAAGCACGAAATAAACATTCAACTTGGTTATCAACCTAAGTTGACCGTGTGTTGGCTAGTTGAAGGTTGAAAGGACAAGTTTGAAGTCCAGGTTGAAGAAAATCAAATGCATTGGATTTTTCGTGGGTGGAGCCTGATGTTGGCAACCGAGTTGAAACGTAAATCATAAACAACGCGAGATAGTAAAAAGTGATGTTGACGACTCGGTTGTCAACCAAGTTGAATAGTGTGTAGTGAAACGTTCAACTTATGGTTGTAAACTTAAGTTGTCAACCAAGTTGAACGTTTATTTACCGCTTTAGGTGTTAACAAAAAAATCTGTCTAGTTTGCTGTTAATGTGTGATGTAATTCAGTATTACTTGAAAATTTAGGAATGAATGACTTAAAAAGAGACGTCGTCAGATTTTCAAATAAATTGCTAGTATGAATAAGCAACTTACTCCTCGTACAGCTTCTTCTTTAAGTGCCTTCTCCTTTCAGGAGGTTGGCGATCATCATGGCTAAAGCCAAGATGACGTACAGCAGAGGCAAAGAACTCAAGATGAGTTTTTTTAATTTGGTTCTTTTCTTATTAATTAATGATTGTATTAATAAATAACTAACAACTTTTTTTTCTTTTTTGTTATCAATCGGTTATCAAAAACCCCAAGTCCCGATGTGATCACATTAAACGGGTTCCACTGCACTACATGAATTGTTATCAAATTAGTTTTATTAAATTAAAGTTAACAGAGACACACTTTGGACACAACGGCTAAACGGCAAAAGCGAGAAAATAACTTTAAGTTTTCTAAAACTTGAATAAAATTGTATAAAATCAAAAGTTCTCAAAAATTTCCGAAGATAATTTTGGAAACTTTTGATTTTATTTAACATTTTGCGTCAGTTTCTAGATTAAGTTTAAATATGTACATATTATCGTGTCCAATTTTAGATTTAAGTGGTTATTCGGTAAATCATAAAAGAGCAATACAAAATGGATTTTTTTCTGAAATGATAAACTTATTCCTTATTACCAAAAATCTTTTAATAACAGACTGTCCTTTAATGAACTGGATTTTACAAAAGGAATGCCTTTGTTGTTACATAATTTGTTAGATTTTAAGAGTAAGCAAATTCTTTACATAAATGTATCCTTTACCAAACCTTTAACATAAAAGTATTCCTTTGTGAAACCCAGTCCTAATAGATTGATCTTTAAAAATTCTTTGAAATTTTTAAAATTAAAAGATTCTTTATAATTACGGAATAAGTTTATTTTTTCAGAAAGGAATCCTTTTCGGAAAACTCCTTTGTGAGTTTCAGAATAACCACCTAAGATCCTTTCAAAATCAGTTCAAATTTAATTTAAATTAATTTAAAACTAAAATCAATTTTCGGTGCAAACTGGGCTGACTGACATAAACACATTTTTATTGTTTGTAAGTAATTTTCCAATTAAAAATCTAAAAATATTTGGATTAATAAATCCAACTAATGGATAGCAAGGAGTTTTAGTCCAAAAATTGCGAAGAAACCAGAAATCAACTTTCGCTTGTCTCAACTTTTGATTTAATTTTTTTTTGTATGATCGAAGAGATTAGAGTAATTTTAAACAAAAGTGTGTTAAATTACATTTAAAACTAAATAGTAGAATTTAAAATATAATTTCTTGATCTGAATAAGTAAATAAAAGCGAAAATAATAGATAAGTACTTGTAAGAAATAAGGAGGATTTTGGATAGGATTGGACCAAAAGCAAAATTATAGCTAAAAAATTAATTGAATTATGGTAAAAATTTTTAAAATTAAATTAGAAAATGTATTCATTCATGTACAAATCGAAATTTAAAAACTAATGTTAAAAAAATTTTACACTTGGACTACGAAAATTTATTGGAACTAATAAAATATAGTTCAATAATACTTAGTTACCGTAACACCAACTACAATGATTATTTAAATGATTTACCTTTTTTTTATTTTTAAAAAGCATCTTTGCATTTTGCATTAACAATTTTTAAAATAATTAGCTTAATAAAACTAATGAATTTCGATTAGTACCATGCCTAACATCCGAATAAAAACCTCCGATTGCATCAAGTTCAATGGAATGTAAAAAATAAACGAACAAGAACAAATGAATAGGTATATAAAACAAGACGATAAGAGCAGACATTATATATGCATTCTGAATTTTCAAATTAAGGGTGGCATATGGCGTAATAATAATTAATAGGGTTGTACTTACATCTCCGATGCAGACAGAGTCATTAATTTTATTATTATTTTAGGAAAGGTAATCGTGTAAAATTACTAATTTTAACTTTGTTTGGAATCACCAGGTCTCTGAAAACTGCTGTGATATGAGAGTATCTTAGTAATAAACTCATTAAAACTTCTATCAAGTTAGTATAAAGTAATCCTAGATAATAACCATCAACAGAATTTCTTAAAAAAATAAGTTGTATATTTTACGAGTAGTAATTTATTTATTAGAATAAAAGTAAAAATGTTGAAAGGATAGAAGTTGACAATATCGGTTCGAGTCGACAAAAACAATAATTTCTACAATCTAGTTGAACACAATATCAAACAATACCTTATTTATCTATTTATAAACTATTGAATAACTCGAGAAATAACTTTATATAAATAAATGTTACTTATAAGGAAGAAAAGATATATTATTTGTTTACAACTCAATCAATTTTGAAGTAAATGGAGCTGCATTTGATGTTAGCATAAATATATCGATAAAATATCTTCAACTAACGTTGAAATGCTTTCGAATTTTATCTAGATCCGAGTCACTATCGATTCATGCAAGTATATTGGAAGGCTTGTGAAATACTATGTTTCAGCACATTTTTTATCTATATCAGATGTGTGAGATCTACGTGTAGATCAGCATGTGGTTCGCATGAATTCTATGACAAACGGAACATGCTGACAACTAACTCACGTTTAAACGTACGAGTTGGTACGTTTCGGCGCAACTAATTCAGTAGAGCCGGTTCGGTACAATGACTATTTGGGGTGAAAAATGGTGAAAAATCATCAGTCCAAAAGAACTGCCGGTTTTATGTATCCTCTGAAGCACAGAAAAGGTTATCACTAGAGTTATTACATTACTTACAGTGTATCGAAGTGAGAATGATTTTAACTACATACTATGTTATTATTCTTGTAATTAAATATAATTCTAGTCCTGAGGAAGCTTACAATAAAGATAGGCAAAACGTCGACAATATTAAACAAGAGTTTTACTCGTGTATTCAAAATCTCAAAAAACCATAAAAGTAGGTAATAAGAACGTTCATACTCTTTAGACTTAAACCGACTATACCTTATTAGTGTCGATATAATTATTTGTTTAACTCGCAAATTCAACAATTTTTTTTTTATTCACGCTAAGTTGAGTGCTCAGATACTCCTCGTGATACTAAAACCTACAACACCTAACTTGCACGCTGCTTCGAAGGGTTTAACATTAGCTCAACCACGCCGTCTGCCGTAGGACTTTGAGAGAACCGAAAACCGTATAGGCTATAGCGTGTACGAGAGTCTGTTGGAAGGTAACCTGATTTGTCCACTCGAAAGTGATCTAGTGTCTTAAATGTGCCCAAAACATCTCTAAGTCGCATTCTATACAAAGATCTAAATTTACACCCATACAAAATTGAAATTATTCAGGCATTGAACCCTAATGAGTAATGACTATGATAAGAGACTGCAGTTTTCTGACGAAATGCTAAAGAGTTTTACGAACTTCAATATAACACCTTTTTTTCGGGTGAGGAACACTTTAATTTGAACGGCCAGGTTAACCGATAAAAATTGTAGATACTGGAGTAACACTATCCCGCAATTGAAGCACCAAGAGCTCTTCAATCAATAATAAACCGTTCTCTTACTAGCGATATTACCTTCATTTGTGTACTTTAAAATACAATAAACAGTTCTTGATTAATACCGCTTGTTTATTTTTTATAGCCATTCAAAATGTTATAAGCCATTGGTCCACCCTGTACTATTAGAATAATTATATCTATGCAAAAATTAATGTAAAAATTTTCCAAAATATTACTTACAGTTTTTTTCTTTTTCTACGATGGTGACCTATATTATACTATCTCTCATAATTTGGATGCAAAACAGTTCATGCTGTATAATATGCTCGATTATACTCATTTAAGTAAATACTCGGTGACAAGTAGGCACTGTGGTATATGATAATACTTGATTGCATAAATGATTAATATTAATAACTTGGTATACTTATGCCTAATGAAGTTTTATGCTTTTAAGAAAAATTTAAAATATTAATTTGAAGAATGTTCAAATATTGCATATTAAAATATTAAAATATTTATATTGAAAAATTTATATGAAAACGTATATTATTATATAATAAAATTTAAATGTTATAAAAAGGAACGTCTTCAGTCAATGGAGACTTTGAATATATGGCAACCCAAAAGTTGCGTTCTAGGTCTAGGGGAAGAAAGTTACACCAATCGATAGCTAAAAGTTCCCTTATGAACATATTAAAATGTATCATCTCAATTTTTAGGGCGTCATTTGTAATTAATAAATAAGAATCCAAGATTTACGAATAATCGACTTTCATTCTTCATTTCTTCAAAGTTACTCATCCAATCCAAAAAATAAAATTACCAATTTATAGAACGGAAAATTTACTATCATATTCAATTGGAAAACTTTGTGAGAAATGCACCATTAATGTATTATAATGTTTTAAAGTAGTTTGGAAATATTTATTTGACAAAACGTCAGCTGATCGAATCGCCACGCCTCCTATGGCATCTGCGCCAGCGTCGCGTGTTGCGCTCCGTACGCAGTACATTCTAATGTCCGCTGAGAATAATTTTAATTTATTCTATTTAATTTTCCTGATTGTTTCTCCTAAATTTTCCTGTCTTCATATTTTTTGCACTCGATAAAAGTAATTGAATTCTTTTAAATATTTAATAGTAAGTACAGTCAAACTCAAGGGACCACCAAAAAAGTTCGAATTAGAGAAACTTCGAGTTATGATCACAACGTATGCAGTATAGATGGATTTAATACGTTTCACACCATGGGGGGTATTTGCTGTGTGACTCCCAGAACAACAGTGTGTACCCTAGGAGTTATTAAAAAATTAACTCGAGTTCCAAAGCCTCAAGAGCTGGCTGCAAAGTATGACATTCCAGTAATCTGTTGTGATAGATTGGACAAATCAATACTAAAACTGGTTTGAAGTCCATCACATTTGTTGATGTATCTCAACTTCTTCTCGGTGAACGTGATAAATTTCCAGCTGCATATAATCTCCATCTGTGGGCTAAGTATTTGCAAATTCCAAGTATGCCTAGTTGGAGGGGCTATATGGAAGCTCAAATCCATACTGAAAAATATGAAGTAACGCAAGTTTACTGTTTGCCATTTGTGAACTTATCATCATCAAATTTCGATGCAATAAATACGATTCTGAATTATGCTCATCTGAAATGCCTCAGACTCAATTGAAAAACCTCTTTTGTAACATTCGATCAACCTCTGTATGTGAAGGCAAGGGAATTGCCGGCTAATGACCAGGTTCATATGAAAGGTGTGGTTGTTAGATTGGGTGGTTTCCATATGCTCATGTCGTTCCTTGGGGCCATTGGAACTATTATGGATGGTAGTGAGCTGAAAGAATTATTGGCTACAGTTTACGCCAGTAATACTGTCGATCATATGCTAATAGGGGATGCTTTCAGCAGAGCGATTAGGGGTCATCTTCTCGTATATACTGCTGTAAATATCAGGTCAAAAATTACATAAAGGTGAATTGTAGAATTTTGTCAGTGGCGTAACAAGAAGTTGCCAAGTTGTTAACGGGGTCCCTGTTTTTATAATAGGACTAAAATAAAATAAATAATTTTACCGCAGCCCGGTAGTTCCGCCCCTTAAGTTTGTTGTTGTAGAATTGTTGGAGCCAGGATATTTATTACAAGAAATCAGTACTAATACTTCTTGGCCACTGTAAAATATTATCACAATTCGGTATAATTTTTTTTAATAAGTATCTTAAAAAATATAAAATCTTGCTGCGGACATTAGAATGTACTGCGTACGGAGCGCAACACGCGACGCTGGCGCAGATGCCATGGGAGGCGTGGCGATTCCATCAGCTGACGTTTCGTCAAATAAATATTTCCAAACTACTTTAAAACATTATAATACATTAATGGTGCATTTCTCACAAAGTTTTCCAATTGAATATGATAGTAAATTTTCCGTTCTATAAATTGGTAATTTTATTTTTTGGATTGGGTGAGTAACTTTGAAGAAATGAAGGATGAAAGTCGATTAGTCGTAAATCTTGGATTCTTTTTTATTAATTACAAATGACGCCTTAAAAATTGAGATGATACATTTTAATATGTTCATAAGGGAACTTTTAGCTATCGATTGGTGTAACTTTCATCTCCTAGAACGCAACTTTTGGGTTGAAGTCTAAATCTATCGGACTATTAGAACATACCTTTACTTATTTAATTAAGTTTAATTTAATTAATAATTACTTTACTTAATAGCTTTACTATTTTCATATAGTTAGATATTTTTACAATCTTGATCGACTTATTTCCAGTTGTAATAGTCTAGTGAGGAAGATGTAAGCTTGCCTACCTCAGAATGTTATACAATCAAATATTTGATTGTAAATTGATTTAAACCAGTTTACCATTTTTTAAGTTTAAAAAATTTTTAAGTTATAAATCAGCCAATGGGGAACGGCAAATTACTTTTGAATATTGGATCTTTTTTCAACTTAAGTTAAAATTTATTCCTAAGAACTGCGGTGAAAATGGCCATTAGTTCACTAACTATGTAAATCTGTTGGTCAAAAGTTAATTCCTTTCGTTGAAATTTTCAACAGACAATTTTTCGGATTTAACATTACAATGATTGGAAAAGAAATAAAATATGTTATAATTATAATTTCGATTTCGATAACTTTTGTGAATCAAGTTCAATAAAGTTACATGATTTGTTTTTGATATTAAGAGAAGCGGTCTTTAACAGTAATTAAATTAGTTAAAACTAAATTGAAAATATTAAGCAATAGAAGGAAAAAAAATAAGTAAACAAAATTTCGTTGAAGACTCATATAAAACTCAAGTTTTTTCGAGATATTACAGAACTAACATCAATGGTCAATTTCGGTGCAAAGCACGAATTCGCACTTCTGACAATTATTAAAAAAATATGTGAGCATTGCTATGATAGTTTATGGGTAATACTAAAATCTGATATTTTAAGAAGAGCTAGTATATAAAATAAAACTGTTGAAATAATGAGCAGCTTTCATAAATAATTACCTACATTAAAAAACAATTTATACAAGGAACAAATGAGTTAATTGATATTCTGAAATAACTTTTTTTAAATCAAACAATTTAAGTTGTTAGATCAAATAAAACTTTGTTGTTTAAGCCGTCTTTTTTTTAATGTTACGAATGTGTAATCAATACGTTGTTCTATTAAAAAAGAAAACGAACAAAATAAGCAATAATGCTACGTGTTGGTAAAATTTTGAACTATACTTCTATGGTTCTACAAAACTTCCGCAAGGTTTACTTATCTGATACTATGATAATCGAATGTATAGGGTAGTTAGAAGTACACACTACTTATGTGGTTTTCAAACGATTGCTTTCTAAAAGTTTCTTCTTCTCAAAGATTGTAAGTCTGTAGTACCCAAAGCACCCTGCTTAAAAGACCGGCTCTGTTATAGATTGCACATTTTTAGAAGCTGCATTAGACAAAATCTACGTACTAATATATATGTACATAGTACATGATTTCATAATATATTCTACACAGAATTTGTGTATAAAATTTTATAACTACAAATTTTCTTGATTATAAATACCATTAAGTATTAAACTAATTATTTTTAGAACAGTTGAGAAAACTTAAAGCTTTGCACTCAATAGATTTATTTTTATTAGAAGTTTTCTCACGTATATGCAATTGCTTTCCCAGAATCTGTTGTTGCTATTTTCTTTGCATCAAACGACACAAGTTGATAGCTGCTACATACGAACGGAGAATTTATATGAACGAATATAAAACTCTTTGTTGTTATTTACCATGTATTAGATTAATGAAAAGCTACGGAAGTATTTTTATTTTCCGTTATCTTTTTACTTGTTGACAAAATATGATCAAATTAATTTTTATTGTAATAATAAAATTCCAATTTTTTTAAGCTTCTCTAATCCTCTTTTTAGGTCGACATTTCAGTTTATTAAACATAAATAGAATAATCATAAACAACGAAATTGTGCTTAAAATTCATTAGTGATTTACATTATAGTATACACAGTTCCGCCGAAAAATTGGTCTTTTTTAAAATATTAATGAGTTTCAATTTTTTGAGATGGTTTTAATTGTTTATGAAACCTAATTAGGGTGAAATAGTAAAATAATTCTATAAAAAAATGATGGTTTGGATATATCTCGTGTATTTTTGTCCGCCAAATAAGAATCATGTTCATGTTTTATGTTCTTTTCGAATAGTTTGGCAAGGGTGCGTTTAAGAAAAAAATCTACAAATAAGAATTATTAATGAAAATAAAATAAAACGATCAGTTACAATAATAATAAATAAATAAATAAAACAGGTACACTTTCCTCAAGTATTTATTAAATATACTAGTTTCGGCTACCGAGCCATCATCAGCGTATTCTACAAACATAAATTATTAGTACACTGAGGCGTGCTACCAATTCAATATTCAAACCGTCAGTTTTTTACAAAAGATCAAACAACATTCAATTAAAATCAATATTAAAATCCCAATAAATATTGTCACGTATATTTTGGTACTCGTGACTGGGGTTGTGTAGTTCAGGAGTTTAGAGCTGAATTGATTATAATTTGTTTGTTAATAAATCAATGATAAGCACAGGTGTAATAATAACTAAATATTTATTAAATAAAAATATGAACTAAGATTACCTAATAATTATATACATACTTATAAACTAAGTCTTACTCTACACAGGGTGGAACCATCAAGCGGCTACATCTTGACCTTTTATGACGTCCACTTAATGACTTTTGACTTACGACTTGACGACTCTCTTACCACTTACTCTACTAACTAATTATTCTGTTGCACTGCTTGATGCTTCCCCTTCCATAATATTTATTAATTATTATTACAATACATTGTCAACTTTTTATACGAGGGAGCTTCAAGTGGAAATCTGTTTCATTACATTAATTTATAGATTATACATTTCCACTTGTGACAATATAATTACTATATAAAACTGTCAAGTGCTAAAATTTCAAAAACAAACACCAATCTAAATTGAATATGCTGATAGCCCTATTGACCACGTTAAAATCCAATCAGAAGACAACAAATACAGGGGTGTAATATAAATTTTCTTGTTCGTTTGAGATTTCAAACTCTGTTCCTTTCTGTGTATTTCTTATTTCATAAGACCTATTGTCACCTCCATAGACTCACCAATGTATGCTTTATGCAAATGGCTGAACAGTACACTGTCGTACATCACAGATTTCAAACCAAGATATCGAATGCGGAACAGAAAAGAAGTAATCGAAAAACTAAATGAAATCACACTCAACGGAAATGAAATATTGATCTCGTTGGATGTCACCAATCTGTATCTCAGCATACCGTTAAAAGAAGCGTTAGAAGTACTAGAAACGGAAATAAAACAGATTACAACCACACAAGAAGTAAAGGAGGACACCATGAAACTACTGAAAGTAGAGGTAGAGCAGAACTTCTTTACCTTTAATGGTGAATTCTACGAAGGTGTCGGCCTGGCTATTGGTTCCCCAATCGCGGCGCTGATAGCTGAATTTTATATGAACAATTTTGAATGCGAGCTTCACAGCGAAACTAACGAATTCAGCGACAAATTTAAACTCTGGGGTAGATACGTGGATGACGTCATTTGTGTTTGGAACGGTACGGAAGAAGATGCCGGAAGATTCTTAAAATTTCTAAATCAATGAAATAACAACATAAAATTCACACTCGAAATACAAAATAAGGACGGTATCCTAAATTACTTAGACCTATCAATAAAAATAATAGGAAATAAATTCGAATTCGGGATTTTCCGAAAACCCACAGCCACGGACATAATAATACATAAGTCATCCAACCATTGCGAACAACACAAAATGGCAGCAATTCGAGCTTACGTTGATAGGACGCTCGACACACCGATAAGCATAGAGGAAATGAAGAAAGAAGTCAACACCATAAAGGTAATCGCTAGAAATAACATATACGACGAGGGGTTAATAGCAGACATCATAAAAAACAGAAACAGAGGGAAAACAGCTAAGCCTGAAACGCTGATGGGATACAATAAGATTTCCTACATTGGACCAGTGACACTGAAAATTGCTCGACTGCTGCACAAATTTGGACTGCAAACCACCATGAAAAGCTTAAACACAAGAAAATAGGCAATCCTGAACAACAAAGACAAAATTGATACACTAGATAAGAGCGGAGTGTACACTATAGAATGTGAAGATTGCAACGCGAAATACATTGGACAAACCGGTAGAAAATTGAAAATCAGACTTGGAGAACATAAAAACAAAAATAAGTTTTCAGCAGTGTCACAGCATTTATTAAACACGGGACACACGATCAGAGAAAGAAACATCCACTTAATATATAACATCAAAAAAGGAAAGAAGCTGGACCTGTTAGAAAGCTTCGAAACTAAACTCTTTAACTTGACTCGCTGTGCAGCTCGTGTTTAAACCTAACAATTCATTCAATAATCTGTGTTTTACCATCCCATAGTATAAAATAGTAATTATTATAAATGTTGACACATTAAGTTAACACATGAAAATTAGGTACAAATTAAATAGGATAATTTAAAAGTTATCGTACAATATTTTATCTTTAATTATTTCGTGGACTTCATTCTAGCTACGCAAAGTACCACAAAATAGCACTTGAAGATGTAAGAGTTTAATCTTCTATGTCTTTTTATAGTGATCTTCCTTTCGCTAATTTGAGAGAAATTTATATTAATATTATCGTACCTCACTTTATTATGATAGTAAAACCTTAGGACTTATTGGGTTTAACTTTTAACTAATTGTAAGTTAGTATTTTATTTACAATTTATTATTTATTTGAGATTATTAAAACTTTAGCTATTACGAAAGGAATCTTTTGTTATGATTTTAATTTTATTTATTACAGTAAATGCTATAAATGCAAACATAAATATTATTAGTGTACATAAAATATACCCTAATAATTATTAGTCGATTAGATCTATATAATTTTTTATTGGTAAATTTGCAAGAAATTAGCCTACGTAAATTAATATTAAAATAATTATAAAACTTTTATATAATTTAGTAATATCTATTGTATTAAAAACCGACAGATTTTAACTGTAAAATAATGGACAAATTAATTATTAAACACAATAAGCAAAAATAAATACAAAACATAAATGTAAAAACAATATTTTAGCAAACAATGTTTTTTGTTAAGGTTGTTAAGAAGGAAAATGAAAATAATGAGAAGTTCTTGAAATTTTTACAGTACATTATTTGCGTAATAAAAAAATTTCTGGCAGAGTTTGAACTTAATCTTGTTCTTAGTTATCGAGATGAAAATTTTCCAAGTTACATTACGGTTGCAATGATTTAAAGGTCATTATTTCAGCAATCTGAAATGTCAGCATTACCAAAAATTGCTAAAGTATTTATGAAAGTCTTATAAATAAGTATACCAAATTTCAAAAGTGTCATGTTTTCAGTTTCGGAGAAAATTAAATTATTATTCCAAAAAGTGTACAAAAGCTATCAAGATTTAGTAAATCATGGCAAGATCTGATTTCGTAACCCATTCATTTTCCCACCAATATTTTTGTTTTTAATGTATATTTATCGAAAATCTTGATAGCTTTTGAACTACGTTTTAGAATAATAATTTAATTTTTGTTTACTTAATTTTACAACGTTTTATTATTATTATTATTGGTCAAAGTAAAAAGAAGGTAAGTAACTGGCCCAGGTGATTTCGACTCTTGAGGACATCGGAAATAAAAAAATAAAAAAAGGATTAATTTGTAGACTTGTCGTTATCGTTGGAAGTAGAATCTTTTTTTCCTCTTCTAACTTTCCACTTTACAGCCCGATTTGTGTCTGAAAAAAATCAATTCTATTTTAGAAGTCGGCCATTTTGTTATTTTCTGCTAAAATTTAATAATTCTAGTTCCAGCGATAACGATAAGTCTATAGATTAATAATCTTCTTGATCTTTTTAATTCCGATGTCCTCAAGAGCCGAAATCACCCGGGCCAGTTAAGTACCTTTTTATATAAAGAAAAATAAAATAAATAAAACGTTGTAAAATTAAGTTAAAAAATTTTTATGTTGTATCCTTTAGATGTCAGTAATAACATACTAAAAAACCAAAACCATTCAATTTCATTTTCTCATAGAAAATTTCCAATAAAGACGTAAAAAACATGCAAGTTACCAGACTACTACCTTAACACATTAAGTGTCACTACGTTAAATACAATCGAGTAGGTACCATTATACGATTAGTATAATTTGTAAATTTTTTTATATAAAAAAATTATCTAGTGAGAAAACTAGCAATTGTGGTGGCTGTTAAAGCCACCACTTAGAATGCCCTATAAAAGTATAATACTACTTATGTTTCCAACGGAAGTACTAATGACTTCAAGTAAAATTGTGTATGTGTATAGGCAACTGCAATAAATCAGCAGTATATCCGCTTTGGACACATACGACACTCAATGTATTGTTCCCGATTTTTTTATTCCGAGATATCTCTATGATACGCATATCTATTTGATAATTAAATTAAGTATAATAATTAATATAATAACCAATAATAATAATAACCAATTCAAATCTAATTTTTGATTCGTTACTGAATATGAATTGCTATTGCCTGATTGTCTGCTAAAACCAGTAGTATGGCGTAAAGCCTACACCGGCCAAATGGGAAGCGGGCAACCGCGAATCAAATCCTGATTGCTTCGAATACACTGCCACACTCAAAATTGAGCGAAGGATTCGATGGTAAAAATCCCAATCTCAGGGTAAAATTGGCAATGCCCTGGCTAGCTACTAAATAGAAAAGGTGACTGGAGAGTTTAAAAAATCGGGAGTCAAAAAACCGGCCATCAGTGTTACATATTTCAGAAACGTAAGTTATTTTTAAATTTAGATATCATAAATGTCAATATTAATAAAAATATCAAGTAGGTACCAGCTATTAATAATTGAAATTTTTGTTGTTTTATAGAACAAATACTTTAGTTAATATTTAAAATCATGTAGAGTTTTAATTTTCTCTCCCATATCTTATATCCCATAATAAAGGTTATTAAATTAAAAAAGTCTGAAGATTTTGTAGTTTGTTTTTGCTGGTTTGGTAAATGCTCTCTTTCTTTTGCTAGACAAACAGACTTACGTATATGCTGAGAGTTTGATTGTTCTTCGATCTTTTATTTTCCTATGGATTGGAAACAAAAGTACTTAGTGTTTCCTACCTTCTGTAATTTTAGAAGTATGAGGAAGCGTTTCCGCGAAAATAGCGCTTAAAATTTTTTAATTGCTATACTGCAGCTAGTTAATTCAACAATATTTCAAAGATCTTCTCTAGCTGACGAGATGATGCATCCGTAAGTGGTTAGGAAGATACCAAGATTGATTTCTCGCAGAAATTGTTGTTTTTTAAATATTTTTGTATCTTTCCAAATACGATACCTACAGAACATGGTATATTCTGATACCCTTTATAGCATGGCATACACTGCAAGAAAACAACTATTAGGTATAAGGTACCTTCCAATTGACTTTCGGGCGCATTTTAATCTCAGTTAAAATACATTTGGATTTTTATTTCATAAACTAGTGGAAGTATTTTATGGAAGTATTGCATTCAAACAGGTGTTTCCTTAACTTTACCGTTCTTTCAACCTACCAAAGCTTGTCCCGATGCTAGAGTTACACTTAAGAGTATTTTCTCGTTAGCACAATGCACTTACGCACTTGATAATAATCATCTTTACAACAACGCCAAATTAAAAACACAGATGTTTTTATTTCCAAAGAAGAATAATCAACAGTTTTCAAGAAATTGATAATGAAAGGTTTCGTGACTAGAAAGCACCTGCAGAGTCACCGTTCCGGAGTATTTCAAATCTTTGCAGGTACCTACATAATAATTTATTATAAACAATATTTTTAACAATGTTTGTTTAGCCAAATATGTTTTGCAAAATATATAAAAAAGCAGATTTTATCATTTCCTGCAATCTTTTCAAAATTAAATAATATATGAAATAACAACTATTTTAACACTTTTTTAATTTAAATGCATTTTTTTCTATAAAAGCCCGTCCCAAACTTAGAGTTTTAATAAGAGGTTTCTCTCGTTGGAAAAGAACTGACTGCGCATCTCAAAATTTTATTAGTTTTAAAACCAATAGGAAGTCTGTCTAGAAAACACAACAATATATTTACTCAAATGTTTCAATTTTTTTATTTTAATTTATAGTTTTTTAATTTCTAATATTTTAAAATTTACCATACTGTTTATTATGATTAAACAGCAATGCTAATTTAACTAACAAAATTTTTCATAATTCATTTATAAATATTATATTATAATATATACTATAATTATGAAAAATGTTTGGTAAATGTTGTCCGGTTTTTTTTTTGTAAACATTATGTATAAATTGCTTTTCGTAAACATAATTAAGTTACAAATTATTATTTATTAAATTAACATAAATTATGTTTTGGAAACGTTATAAAATCTTGTATTCTCTTAACATTGTTGGGTGGTAACCCTTGCCTAAAATGTTTAGTAGAACACTTAACCTAATTTACAATAATATAATCTCATTACTATATTTTGAATTAGCTGCCATTACTGAGAAACTTAACTAGGTACCTACTTAAAAATTAGTCTTATTATTTACAAACCACTAGTAAAAATGCGATTAAACCTAAAAATACCTTTTCCTAAATGATAATATTAAAAATTTATTGAAACATTATACTTCCATTATATTTACATTACTTATAAAACTATATAAAGTAAATACAGTAGTTCGAACATGTTCTAAACTATTATATAAACTATTACTAGCTCATCAGGAGGTCAAATTAATATATTTCAGAAAGTTGATGAGCTACTATAACAAAAAGTTTGATTTTAGAAGTTACCTACTGTATATACAAACATATAGTTTGTCATTTATCTATAAAATACAATAACTTATATTATTAAACCAAAAAGTGTAATTATGTAATGATGGTACTTAAGTGCATTTGATTTTCTTCAAGCTAAACTATGATTAATTAATGGAAAAACCTAAAATAATCTTTAACAAATTAAATCACATCAGTTTATTGATGCTGTTAAATACCAACAAGATATTTTTATAAATCAAATACAAAAATGCTAATATATCAGGTTAAAATGCTCCCTGTATTTATGTTACGGAAGTCCTCAGATTTTCCCGTCACTGGCA
This sequence comes from Cantharis flavilabris, assembly GCA_949152465.1. NCBI lineage: Eukaryota > Metazoa > Arthropoda > Insecta > Coleoptera > Cantharidae > Cantharis > Cantharis flavilabris. The sequence goes on along the minus strand of OX424436.1, from coordinate 20,416,989 downwards.
CACAGCACTGTTATTTATCGATTAATTTTCAGTTTTTTGATTTATTTTGATCGTACAAATTGTTCACCTTATATTAGAAAATAAATGTGTGATTCTTGTTAAACCGAATTTACAAAGTTGCTATGATTTTTAAGGTAAGACCAATTTGATAATTAATTGTTATAATGCGGAAACAATGCAACACTGTCCGATGGTAAAATTTAAGATATAAACAATAAATTATTTATTAACAAAATAGTTATAGTAACTCAAATAATTTCGATTAATTACTCTACGATGTACCTACTACTCTTTCAAAAAGCTTCAAATTTAAAATAAAAAAATACAATTTTTGAAAACAATTCAATAGTAGGAAATACCTAGTATATTGTTTTATTATGGTGGAAAGATTAACTTCTCTCACCGAGCAAGTTTACAGATGCGTGATGGTGAGTGGAACAAGAAATGGCAAGAAAAGATAATTTTTCTATCCTGATAAAACAATATACTAGTTGGTTTGTAAATAAATACTATTATGTTAGACTTGGCAATAAAGTGTACTACAGGAGAACTTATTGCTTATTAAATACCGTACAAAACTACTAATTCAATTTGGGATAGGTACCAGCCGGAGATTATCAATCACGACCAAAATTAACAATTTTGAAAAAATTTGAAAAACGTAAATGAAAAAGTTAATATTTTTATGTCACAAAATACGTTAGAATTTCTTCGTCACATAAATCGAATAATAAGCATGAAATTGACCAAACTGAGCAGATTAACTGGGTATCTGAAATTGTAAAAAAACAATTTTAAACAGCTCACCACGAAAATCAAACAATAAAATTTCAAGCAATCGATTTGAGTATATTGAATAACTGTTCACATATGTGGATATTGAGTATGTTTGAAGTGAAGTACAGCAAAAAGATTAAAATCGTTAAGGATGAAAAAAATTGGCATAAAGTTAAAGGTCATTTTTAGTCATTTTAAGTGTATCTTGATATTTATAAAAGCATCAATATTGGTTTTATATTGAAACTGGAAAGAAAATAAATTAAAAATAAAATACGGAAAACGGAACGCCTAAGTTAAATACCGTTTCGGCGCTTATTTAAGATGTTTACAGTATTATACCTATAGTTTTTAATTGTCTCATTTTACCAGAAACACAGCTACAGATAACTTTGGGATTTATGTAATAAAGTTAAATTAACCTTAACAAGCTCTAAATAATAATGTAAATTATAGCTGTAGGGGTGTTAATTTAGAAAATGAAATGCATTCATATATAATTAGTTAACACGTAGGTATTACATAAAACGTACGTATAGCTACTGTATAACTACCGACATTTATATAAGAATATAATTCTTTTTAAACTAAACAGATCATTTCAAATTAATATTATTATTTTATAAAACATCAGTTGTCATTATCACATTTAGATCTTAAGCTGACTTATTAAATTGTTTGAACTTCTTTAACCACTTTAAATTATTCAAATTAAATATTTTTGAAAGTATGGATATCGAAAATCGCAAAATATTCTAATTTGTTTTCAGCATGGTTTACTACCACGGTATAGGTTTAAATAATCTATAAACAACAAAAAGTATACGACTGTTCGAGACACCTTATGGTAAAGACATTTTTAAGATATAATGTACTATAGATATACTTAACTGGTTTTATGAAGAAATTTTATTTTGCTTTTGGACTATTATGTAAAATAAAAACTGTAAAATAAAAGATAATAATTATTATTATTTATAGCAATTAAATTATTAAGTTACTTTATTTTATTATATGGAATCATCATCGTCTAGCCGCTTTTCGCCCACAACTAAATATAAGAAGCTTTTCATTGCCAGAAATTTTTGTCGTATTCCAACGATTAATGTTAGAAAAAGGTTTTTAGTCTTATTCTTCCATGCTCGCCAAGAGCGAATTAGTTGATGTGCTGGAGGAACAGCGACAGATCGTGTTCTTAACGCGGTCACCCATCTGCAAGTGTAAGCCTTACGTGATGTGATCAAATAATGCGGATAAATTTTATAATTAGTAATTTTGACTTATGCCAAAATGAATTACGTAATATTTTTTTTATTTTCTTCTTATCATTGCGGCATGGGTGTAACGAACGAGATTTTCTTTTCAAAAGCACTAACGTAGTTTATTAATAGCGACAAAATAAAAAAATTGCCTTGTATTGCCTTTTAGAAATTAAATTTTTATTATTAATGAAAATAATGCAACTTACTAAATTTCTAATTAAGTCAAAAGTTGATGTACTGCTATCGAGAAGCAATTAAATTGTTATTGTGAATAAATTAACGGAAAATTTTATTAAACAGAAATTCTTAGGTCAACAACGTAGAAATGTTTTTCAGATCACAAGTTAGTTGTTGTGGAAAATAAAACCCCTGAAAATGTCTTGACAGCATATTTAATTTTAATTTAGCGTTACTTTAAATTATTATATAAGTCGTACTTTTACCTCATTATTTTCTTGTTTTTAATTTGATTGTAAATTGCGTTTTGTTTTTATTGATATAGCTTATAAGCTTGAAAAATAATAAAATAAAGCTGGGCTTATTAATATTCCGATGAACAAAAATTTAATTAAGCAATTAGCGAAAATAGATGTAAGGTACTAGAAATTAAAAATGTTTTGAAACGCAACCAACAGGTACAAACTCAACAGGTACTCCATGCAGGTGTGAGTTATTCTATTGCTGAAATTTACCTGGTAGTTAAACTCCATATATAACCTTTCACATCCTAGGCTGAGATATTCACTTAGTCGGCGTTATTGCGAATATGGAATGAAGTGTAGAGCGCGACCCTGTATTTGACGTAGGAATAAATTTTGTTTATTCTGTTATACTCAAATGGGTAGGGAAAATAAAAATTAAAATAATGTAATATTAAATTTTTCAAATATTAGAGAAAATAATATCTGTCATATAATATTATCATTTTGTATACATTATCCAATATCTTTGAAGGATTTAATACCAATAAAAAAATTGCATCGCAATGTTATTATAACAATTGAATACTAATAAGAAGTATTGCTATTGAATAAGAAAAAGACGAAAGCTCAAAAAATATAATTTGATTATATTATTTTATTTAACTTGTTATTTAAAGTTTAATTGTTTATTGAATATTACTTGGAAAATTAATGTTTCGAATAACCACCACACGGGCTGCTGTTACCGCTGGTTGAGTAGCGGAAATTCCGGGTTCAAATATCGTAGTTTTCCAGTTCGACTCTCCGGTGGACAGGAACACTCCGTTACAATAATTTGTATCCAAATTTTCCTGCGTGCTATGAACCTATCAAATTAAAAAATGTAAGAAAAAGCTTTGAATCTATCACTTAAATTTTATTTTGAATTTAGTTTTTTTTTCATTTCATGTTCAGGTTAAATCAAATTAAATTATTAATCTAAAAATAACTTTCATCTCCGAATACATCAAGTACTACGTATACTTACTTAGAAAGTTACAAGTATTAAATATTAACAGCTACGAGTATAAGAAGATTTTGGAAAACTTTAACTTTGTTGATAGGTAGATAGCTCTAAAAGTTTTAAATCGGCGAGAATTTTTCAGATCTCTTAGAGTCTTTTAAAGAACCAAATAATCGTACTTCGTACTTTGAGTAAACTTTTTGTATTTATTTAAAAATTTCACGTAATTAAAGAAATTATATATTTTAAACGTAATTAAAGTGACCTGTTTATAAATTAATTGAAATATTTAATTAAACATATAGCGACTGTTTAAAAGTTGGGATAATACATTTTCAGAACGTCGGATGGCTCAGAATAAATGGCTAAACGGCCTGGAATAATTCTGTCCCTTCGGGGTATCCAAATCCTAATTCCATTCGAGCTAGGAATCTCATTTGTATGTAATCCCACTGCAAGAGCCAATGAACAAATTGGGCTACTTAAGTTTGGCGTGATGATAACGTCTTGCTGCTTTCTCACTGTGACTTTTCAATACTTAACACTTGAGCTTTGAGTATTTTGAACAACTTTTTTTAAAGGTGTAAATAAATTATATATATATTTATAAAAAATAAAATGCTGCGATAAATATTTTAATAAAAATTAATCGATTGCATGTCTATAATTTCTTGATTTTTTGCCAAAACCATATAATATTAAATTAACATTTTAAATGCTTTCGCATTTAAATTTATTGAAATAAAGTTGTAGTTCGGTATAAGAGAATTTATAAGGTCTTACGAAGAAAAGGTTCTATATAATTGTCCTTCGATAAACATTTACAGTACATAGTGGAAAATAAATAATTAATTCTACAAAATGTTCGTTACTGGATTATTATACATATGAACTTATGTGATAATGTTATTGATTTCCAAAAATGCCTGAAACTTTTTTAATTATACTTTGCTTTATTAAACATATATAAGAAATTCAAAATGAAATATTTCATGAGAACTGGGTCGACTGTTATTGAAGTTGATAGTTTAACTGAAGGTTTAAGTTGGCATTAGCAAAATTTTTGATTAACAAACCAAAATATTAAAAAAATAGTATATTGTGGAATAAGACCACAATAGTAATAAACTTATATATTAGCATTGCAGCAGTAAAAACATGGATGAAAAATTTATAATAAGAATTTTTTTTCATTTAGTTTGCTTTCATTTAAATACCAAAATGAAAGTTATGTCTGGTTAAAAATTGATATAAAAATCTGTCTCGATAACTGTTTGAGGTTCCAGCTATTTCATAATAAAATGTTACTGCTTTTAGCAAATATTAAAAACATTAATATTGTATAAATACGTTATCAGAAATAATCGTATAGATTACTATTTTAGGAAATACGTTGGATAGGATAGTAGAAGAATAGTCAAATCTTGGCGCCAGAACGTCCGACGGAACGTAAATTCTTACTGTAAACGTCCTCTATCCATTTGTCCTTCAATTCGACGCCTGTATAGTTCCACCAAACAAAACAAGCTTTTGTAAAGGACGATTTTACTAAAAAGCAAGATATCTCCATACATATGACATGATAAAGGACATGAAGATTTGTGGATAAATTTTTATCTAACCAGAAATTATAGTTGATCGTTTTATTGGATTGTTTGGCGTTTACTTTTATTGAAAATATAACGCTTTTTCGCACTGAGCTGTTATTTGCACATAGTTTAATGTTTTTGTTTCATAATAAATTACTTATAGGTAAAAAGTAGGGAAAACTATTTGAGTTAATAATTTTAAACCGATGAAGAAAACTTTTACGCCATTTTAATCAATAAATAATGATATTTTGCTTATGTAATAAATAAATCCTAATGAATGCTTTATAAGAACGATTTAACAATTACCATTTATATTGTTAACGCTTCTAGTGTTTTGCTGCCCGATTACGAAATTAATTAATGTCTTCAACTAAATCCAATTTTTATATTCTGTTTGTACGGAAAATTGCAGTACCATCTGTAGAATAAATTATCGTACATATATACTAGAAACATGACAGATCTAATAAAAGTACGGATAAATGCAAATTAAATATCTTAAGCAGTAATTCTAGAACTGGAAATTTATATTATCACATGCGTATAAAGCTAAATTAAATTTCCAATACACACGTATGTACATACGTCTACAGTTTTGTAAATCGATTAATAACGTGGTTTATCATTATATATAGTTATGATGAAATATTTATTATAACATACCAGTCATTATGGGTGTAAAATTAACCAAATGACTTGAATATTTTAGATGCCAAGTTTATATACCGAGTGATTTACTATTATTAAATCTACTAATATCATCAATTTTTATAAGAAATAACGATGCAACTTAAGATGTTATTGAAAAATGTATCAAATTTAATCAATTTTTTACATTTAGAGCTCTCTCTTTAATACTATTTATCATAAAAGAGCGTCAAGCATTTTAAATTCAAAAAATAAAAAGTTTTTAAACAATTTTAATTGAAATCTAAAAGACAGATGATTACAACGTTAATAAAATATTTACAAATTAAAAAAAATTATTAATAATAATTTCATCTGTCGTTGTCATTTACATTTTTATTCAATTTTAAAATATTTTATGCATTTCATTTCATTTAATTATTGCTTTTGTATTTTAAAATTCTAATCACAGCAATTTTAATTTTTTAACATTGTGTACGAAGATGACTTTCGAACATTTTCACAGTTTTTCACGTCTGAAAACGTTGAAAACTTTTTATTTTTTGAAATATTTGTGTGTATGGCACTTCAAGAAGAAGAAATATTTACTACTTTCGAAATTTCTAGTAATTCAAAATTTGAAATATTTAATACATATTATTAGGTTCTATTTTGTGTACCTTGTACAGTCTCCTTAACGTCAACTACCTTCTATCTATGGTAAGTTTTTGGCAAGTATCTCACACATAATATACCGTAGGTTTCAAACTATGGAAGTGAATATGTTTAATTTTTTAGAATTACTAGATTACACCTTAGCGGTTATCAATCGCCGAAGACGATCGGTAATTGGCATATTCACTTAGCTAAACCGGTAAATAATGGCACAGTAATGACGATATATACTATGTAATTATTGTAGATATACTAGAATGAAGCTAGAAAAGAATTACTTAAATTAAAGATTTTTTTATGCCAATTTTATGTCTATTTCATTACTCTAAAAAGTATTCCAAGTTTAATTTATTCCTAAAAGGGATTCCTTCTAAAAAAATTTTGTCAGCTAGATCGATATAAAAATAAATTAACATTTTTTTTCACAAAAAAAACAACCTAAATATTAAACATATTAGGTTGTTATTTTTCTAATAATCACGTCAATACAGAAGTGTTGATACGTTTCCTTTTATGATACCAAAAAAGATAAATTGCGCTTTCGCTGTTGTATAGAACGAATAAGGTCATTTAACGATAAAACTACTCAATTTAAATAGCCACTTGGTACACCAAACAAAGCTTACTAGATTTTAACGTTGGAAAAAGTTTTTTTACATAAAATCTGGTATACAATTTCTAGACGCGATGAAAAAATATATAATCGTAATATTCGCTTTAAATAAATCATCTTTTTGTTAAATTATTTTATGAACCCATGTTTTTTGATAGCTACACCGATAAAGTAGATAATAAAATTTTAATTTTTGTTATATATCACACAAACGAATAGAAAGGTAACTTCATGATAAGAAATAATTTTAGTTCGGTCCAATCCCTCCGTTTATTTCGGTTCAGTCAGCAAGTTGATAACACGGTCAAAATCGATTTCAGAAGTTTTCATTTCAGTTGCATTGCACTCGCTTCTGTCGCGCCATAAATTGCTTCCATGTTAAATAAAAGACTGAAAAGCTTTAAAAACCAGAATTTCACTTGATATATAGTCAAAAAATTGTACAAAGCAGGAAAGCAATTCCACAATTTGTCTTTTTAGTCAGAAAAAATACAATGGAATAAATTTATTCAATATTACATTTAATTAATTAAATATACATAATATTTCTTCCTTCCATTTAAATTCACCATACACTACAAACTAGGTTTTGAAATTAGAATAATAAAACATTACCAGTAATAACTCCAATTTTTAAACATTTGCTTTCGTGTTATTTTTAAGGTTTTTTTAAGGTGATTAAAATAATATATGCACACGTCATGCTGGGACTTGCAAAAAGATACATAATATACATAATTATTACAATTCAAGCCTATAATAAATTTTAATGTTACTATAAAGTATTTATTTTAAGATATTTTCATAATAAATTAGATGCAAACGAATCAAGATTTTATTAAACTTTTATTTTGATTCGTTTTTGAATCGTTCATTCAACGTAATAACGAAATAAACCATACATCTGTCTAAATTAAATTAGGAAATGTAATAATGTTATTCTATTTAGAAGCAAACATCTTTTTCTTTTTAATTATTACATTTAAAAATTTTTTTAAATTTTTTAATTTTATTTAAAAAATAATTTATTTTAAAAATATAATTAAATGTAATAAAATGTTGTTAGAAATTGATGTTACTTGTTTTTTACAATTTATTATGTACAATTCATTACACTTATTATAAACTTACAATAATTAACCTAAAAAATGTCGTCACTTCTGTCGCAATACCTCCAATCAACAGTACACCAAATTTTAACAGAATCTGTTCAAGATTTCCGTAGATTTGTTTGGTGTAGTATACCGGGTGTTCATTTTAAAACTTCCAGCAATTAATATCTCAAAAACCAAAAATCAGATGAAAAAATGTTTCGGACAAAAGTTGTATGAATGCGGGGGGAAAGAATACGGCATAATTTATTTTTTAATTTATTGACCTTTTAAAGGTCATTTGAAGGTCAACTTTATTTTTTTAATTGGTACCCTATATTTTTTTTAGCTGATTCATAATTTACATGAATAATTAAACAACTTTTGTTTAAAAAAAATTTTTATTCGGCGTAGAGTTTTCAAGTAAAATGCATTGAAATAAAATAAAAACATTTTAATAAACTGTAGTTTAATTTTTTCTTTATTTAAAAAAATTTAATTTTTTAAAAGTTAGAAGGCTGTTATTGCTTTTGTTATTATTCAACTTATAATTTTAGGACAATCAAAACAAAACACTGTCACATAAAACAAATAAATTGACATTAGTTTCTTCAACTATTGTTAGTTTTGTGATTTTCAGTGAGTTTTTTATTATTTATTTTTATCAGTACCAGTTAATATTGAAGAGTAAGAACTAATATTGAATATTCGAATCCCAGTCCAGAAGGTAAGTAAAAAAAAATTAGAAAAAGAATTCAAAATAAAAAATTTTAAGTAAATTTGTGGTTTTTAGTATGTATTTATGGTTAAATTCAAAAAATATAAGAATAATACAATACGTAGAAAATCAAAATTCAAAAAATTTAAAAAAGAGACAATTAACACATAACAGGTCTGAATTAAGAAAATTTGAAAAAATGAAAAATTCGTAATACGATAGTACAATATAACGTTATTTCATGGTTATTGCCATTCTTCAGTTGCACGCAATCGCTTACATTGTGAAATTTTTTTACATTGTGAAAAAAAAATTAATTTACTAAATTGAATTTAATATTACAGATTATTACAAATAAAACCTGAACCACCATCAGAAGCATTTCGAGTACAGAAAATTAATTATCAAAATCGAATTTAATATTAAGAAATTATTCTAAATAAAAACTACCACCAGAAATTTGACGTATGAAAAATTTAAATGCACGTATCGTTATAAAATATATTTTTTTAATTGTTTAAAAATATTGTTTTATTTTTAAAATTTATTTTAAAAACGTACATTATGTCCGAATCAGATACCTCCATAATTCGTACAAATTTGTACGTACCTCCTACGAATGTACGAATCTCGTACTAACGTGGTACGTCCTCGTTCGTACTAGGTAGGGTAGACTGGGTACGGTTGTAACAATTTTCGTTTAAATGCTCACAGCACAGCTATTCCAGCTATAAGCAGCGATTAATGCCTTTGCGATGAAAACATAGTTATTTGTCTTTAAAATAATATCAAAACCAGTAGCTCAAGTATAACAGTTTGGCAGGAATATGTCATTTTAATGAGTGCGTGCGATTGTTACAACCGACTCCATACCAGGGGCGGTTGTAACACCAATGGGGGACAGTTGTAACACTCAAAAATAATACATAAATCAAGCATTTAAAATCAATTTTATTGATTAAAAATACTGAAATGTACTTAAAGCATATATTAAAAATATTTAAGTAGTTTTTGTTAGGTAATTATTAGAACTAAACTATATAAAGCAAGTTTACAGAAATAATATTTTTTTCTTTGGAGTATATCACTCGAGTAGCTTTATAATTAGACTTGCCAAACAAAAATAATCTCTGAATAATAATTTAAAAAAAAAATCAACAAAATCTAAGTTTAAATAAAATATTTTTGCACGATCGGACTATTTTGTTTATTTACTAATAGTGTTTCTATGACAGTAAGTTGATTTTACTGGTTGCTAGGACTAAAACGACGGTAAGTAATTTACTTACCTTTTTTAAAACGGTAAGTATAATAAATAAAATTTCAAATAAAAAAAAACGATTTATTTGAAATTAAATGTACAGTTGTTACAGCTAGAAATAGAAATCGATATAGTATTGCTTTTTTCGGTATTTGTATTAACAGAAAATGCCCGTGATATAGAAGCACCAGTTGAAGATTGTGGTATAGCATCATCAGAAACGCTGCAAGGTGATTCATTATCATCATGCAGAATCTTTTCTGCAAATTGATTTTTGTTCTGAAGAGAATCTTCTACATAACTTTCAGCCACAGTCGAAGATTTCCATCCTCCATGTCTTTTTAGTCCTAAAACATCTACACCTTTATTGGCTAATAATGTGGCTGAAGTACGTCGAAACGAGTGACCAGTGTAATTGACTACATTTTTCAATTTTAAGTATTCAGCAATTTTACAAATGACACCATTTGTTTTTCTTTTGTAAATAAAACCACGGCAACAGAATTAATTCAAATTTTTTACCTACTTCATAAATAGCTACAAATGCCAATGCACTTTAGATTTGACTTAAAAAAAATTAATTATTTTTTATGTTCATTTCGATCGTGCAAAAAATGTTATAACCATCACGAACGGTATGCAATTTACCGGTTTCCGAAAATATTGGAGACTTCGCTCCGCTACGCGTCGCTCAGTCTCCAAACATTGTCGTCAACCGGTAAATTGTACATACCGTTCTAGATACTTAATATACTAAAATACGTTTTGTTTGATAATTTAATAATATTATTTGCGCGCCCAGTAACGGATCATTTTCGAAGCTCGGCCAGTAATATACTATTATTGCACCAGTTTTTATATAATATATAATATATATATGTATTATATAGTATGTGAATTGGTATTTCTTTTTTGATTTCTCTGGCAGAATTGATAAACAAGCAATATTTACAACCTCTTTAATTTTCTCACAGGAGAATCTGAATCCTCAAAATTATTCATTTTCATCTAGGTACTTTGAAAAAGCCAAATCCAAATTCAAATGTACTACTATTTTACCTTTGCTTATTTTGATTGCAATTATGTCCGTACTAATAGTCACGGATCAATCCGAGATTCAAGATTAATTCTAGAAATACTAGCCGTTGCTACGATACGGTCTAAATTCCAGTAATCTCATTGGTAAATCCTAGGATCATCTTGAATCTCAGATTGATCCGTGACTACGGGCATTAGAGCATAAAAATTATTATAGTTTAAAAAAAACAAACACACGCTTTTATGACGCACTAAAACGCATTAAAAATTATAAATAATTAAATTTAACCCTTTCGGACACCTTGTAGTCAATTGATAATTGGTGACTGAAAGGGTTAATAAACCCTTAGTCACCAATTACACTGATAAACACAGATTTTGTGACAAAAAACTTTTTGAGTGTTTCTGGTGCCTTTCGGCACCCTAAAAACAAATTTGAAAACAGAATTTGCCTATCACCCACCAATCTTTAGTAACAAGCATTTACATCTTGCAAATATGCGCTATATGCGCTATATGCATATTGCGCCACTTTGTGTAATGTATCAGCAGTGAAGAATATACCGTGTTAACACAAGGTCCTTTCTGTCTATTACATGTATGAACTACATACCAAATCAGATATTGGACAATAATATGCATTTGTCGGCGTACAAAGTTGTATACACTTGTACGAAGAGCTTACGAACTTTCTTTCAGTTCTAAACTGGAAGATCGAGTCATGGGCCCCTTACATATGGTAAAACTTGGGTAACATTGTTAACAGCTTCATTCAAAGATATCAAACGTAAAATGCGCGTTGTAATACCAATGGTGTGGAGAGAACCGAAAGACCATGCCACAGATTGTTACTACTGCCTTACTAATACAGAGCTTTAATGAAAAATTTTGTTGAAGTACTAGAAATTTCCATGAGGCAAACATTAAAAATGGCATATTTGTGGGACCACAAACACGAGAAGTAATGGTATATCGCGAATTTGACAACTTGCTGAATGAAGTTGTGACCTATTTTCTCGGAAATGTCAAAGCTGAAAATTACAACTATGTTATGACTAAATTACTTAGTGGCTGCAGTGAAATGAGATGTCACATGTCTTTAAAAACTCATTTTTTGGGTGCTGTAATTTACGAACAGAGAACGGTTCCACCAAGACATTTCAGCCTCGGGAAAGCAATATCAAGACAATTGAAGCCTTGATTGCTTGCTGGTTAATGGTGGACATTAATTCATGATGCCCCAGAAACCAAATATCGCCGTAAAACATCCGCAATAATATGTTGAGGTAAATGCAACATTAAGAACATACCGATATTGATATATTTCCATATAACGCAAAACACTTCGTAGCAAAAAAACTGTGGGTAATAGAGAAAATCCAAAGTCATTTTCTGCTTTCTGGTGAAATTTTACGTAACATACACCTTTTTCTATCCATGTCACAAAAATAAAGGTGATTTTTGTTTACCAGTGTTATCAATTGACTACAAGGTGTCCGAAAGGGTTAAATTTAATTATTTTTTAATTTTTAGTGCATTTTAGTGCGTCATAAAAGCGTTTTTTTTTGTTTTTTTTTTTTGATTTTATTTATAATTTACAATCTGTTTTCAAGAACATTCAGTAAATATTACAACAAACAAATTAACCTGTGAGAGTGGATTCAGTCACAATTTGGACTAATTAATATACAATATAATATAACATAAATTTTTATTTCAGTTTATTCAATAATAAACTACCTCTTTAGTCGACTCACTTCACTGCCGCTATTGTAGCTAAGTTTTTCAGCAAGTGGATTTGGATGGTTTTCGAGTCTTTCGTAGTAGGTTTTACAAAACCTTGTACTTTCTTCTCTTATTGTTGGGATTTTCAGATCACGCTGAATTATTTGACGTACCAAGAGGCATCAACGATGGTTCTTAAAACTTTTGATTTAAAACGTTGAAGTATGTCTATGTTAGAATTGCATGTAGAGCCCCACAGCTGGATCCCGTAGGTCCATATTGGTTTTATAATTATTTTATAAATCAGTAGTTTGTTTTCTATTGTGAGTTTAGATGTTCTACTCATTAGCCAATACAAATTTCTAAGTTTGTGTCCCATTTGCTTCCTTTTTGTAAATATATGTTTTCACCAGGTTAACCTTCTATCTAAGTGTAATCCTAGGTATTTAACTTCATCCATCTGAGGGAGTTGACAATTATTTAAATACACAGGTGGACATGTATTTCTATTCAGCGTAAAGGTTAACTGTACTGATTTCGTCTCATTCACTTTGATCCTTCACTTTTTCAATCATTTTTGTATTTCGTTGAGGCTTCTTTGTAACATTTCACTTGCTATATTCGGATGTTTATGAATGGCTATTACAGCTGTATCATCTGCAAAGGTGGTTGTTGTGGCAGACTTTAGTATGGGAAGATCCGCTGTGAATAAGACATACAATACGGGTCCAAGTACACTACCTTTTGGTACTCCCGAGTGAATTGACATCAATCGTGTTTGTTCATCTTGGTACTTTACCATGAAGTATCTGTTTGTCAGGTAAGATTTTAGTATCCTGTAGTAATTATAAGGCAATTTCATTTTTAACTTATATAGCAGACCTTCATGCCAGACCTTGTCAAATGCTTAGATGACGTCAAGGAACGCTGAAGAGCAATAGCTGTAATTCTCGAATACTTCATGTATTTTTGTCATAATTCGATGAATTTGTTCGATGGTACCATGTCGTTGTCTGAAGCCAAACTGATGATCAGGGATAAGGCTAAGTTCTTCTAATATTCCAAAACCTGGTAAACCAACTGAGGATGTAAAATCGTACAGGTTTTTTAAAAACTATATTGTATACTTTTCAGTCTTAACATGCATTGTCATCTAAACTATACACGTATGCAAAATTTCAGCTCAATCGGAAAACGGGAAGTGGGTCAAATTAAGCTTCCAAGATTTTCTTACGTAGTTAGTTACAAGTACAGCTAATAAAAGCGTTTTAAAAATAAAAATAAAACAAATATTTTTGGTAAATTTCATTATGACACATTTATTTTATTAATTTTTTCGATATTTTTTTATACTTTTCGCAGGTGGTTAATAAAATAGCGTACGTGCCGATAACCGTAAGTATTTTTGTGGCGTCGAATGCTTAGAAAATCTCGACTACGCTTCGATTTTTCAAACTGCATACTCGTCAACAAAAATTACACTTACTGCCCTGTCAGAATCATGTTAACGTTAACGTAATGTTAACAAATGCTCGAATCAAAAGCCATAATATGTCTGCTGATCTACCAATCCAAAGCTCCCGTTCGTTAAGATTACGTTAACATTAACATGATTCTGACTGGGCAGTTACGGTTATCGACACGTAATATACTATTGAAGCTCGGTAAAACAAAAAACTAGATCAGAATTAATTACTGCATAATATTACGTATTCTTTACAACTTACACCGAGTTTAGAATGTAATTAACTCAAAATATTATTGTTGACATAATTCTGTAATCCTAGAATTTAATTTTACCTTTAGCAATTCACGAAATGACATAGTTTTGTTAAAATCTATGTCATAGATTGGCATATTTACGTGTTGAGGTTTTCGATATACTATTCATCATTATAATGCTAGTTAATGCATGTGGTTTTAAAATTCATCCGTACAAACTTGTATATAATAATACTTCTTGTCTATTATAATGTGTATATATAATTATTATATACAGAGTGTTTGAAAATCAGTTGTTTTGAAGAGCATCACACTTTTTTTTTATTGCTTTTCCAAAGCAATTATGTATATTTTATTTTTCAACTTTATTAATCTGTTTGCTGCGTTTAGATTTTTTAATTGCTTAATAATTTTGTTTTCATTATACCAATAAATTACATAAGACAAAATTGAAATGTTAAATTAAAAATATATTTTTATAGTATATAAAATAGTTAATATAAAATTTTCAATGTCCCAAGAGACTTCGTAAATTTTTCTTTGCTATAAAATCGTTGTTTTATCGATTGTACCTATATGATATAAGTTAAACAATTCTATCGGATTATTCCAAGTTGATTTGTTTTAAACGGTGAAGATAATTAAACTTTAATTTACTAGTTACAACAGAAACTCAAAAATATATATCAAAATGTTCGATACACAGCAATCTCACAAATATAATAGCAGAAAATTCGAAAACACTAATATTTTGACTATTAAAAAGAAATAGAAAAAGATGTTGGGATATCATAACCAAACGAATCATTTAAAATGATTTCTACTTTACAACTGATCATTTTGGCAGATTACTGTAAAATTAAAAAAAAATGTACACAAAATTACAGTTTAAAATCCAAAAATTTGGATTGAAGAATATTTTAAATTAAAATCTTCGCTTCAGTTATATAGCTTATGAGTTTTATTTCTCATGATATTAGCTTTCATGGTGATGGATTTGATTAAGTCGATCTAGTTTTGAATCTTACAGAAAGCAAAAATTTCAACGCTGCTAGAAGGCATTAGAAGTCAACTACATCAAAATAAACAATAAAGAACGCAATGCTATAGAAAAAAATTGTTAACTTAAGTTGTTTGTAAAAGAAGTCAGGCATGTAATATAAGGTTTTGGTTTAGTTTAACAGAAATCAATATTTGGCTGCTTTCAAATAAAGTGAAGCATATTTTAAAATATACATTTTGTAAGAGCGTACAAATTTTACATCAACTTAAAGAAAAGTTTAATTATAATTTCATTCAGTATTTCCCGAAGTAAATAAGTTGATAAAATGTATAAAAAAAAAACAAAAAAATATTAATTTAATTTAAAAATTGTAAAGAAGTTGGATGAAAATAAAAAAAAATTTTTACAAAGAAAATAAATCCACAATAAAAAATTTTATATTGTTTGCAATTTTGCTGATTGAATTACTGTTTATAAATGTATGAATTAATGCAATTTAATTGTTTTATTTTTGCTTACATAATTTCAAGTTATATCCCCTTTAAAACGGCACAGCAAGCGGCATTTTGATCTTGCATCAAAGATCAACTTATACTACAACAAATATCAATAATGCCACTTGCCGGGCCGTCTTAATAATGGGAATGCAGCTTTATGTAGCAATAATAACATCCCTAACATTTTCATTTTAAGTATACGAGTATATTTTACGTTTATTAATTAAAATTATTAGCTCTTGAAAATAATATAAATAGAATTATCAATTTTGAGCTACAGGACACTAAATAAAACACATGTTTTAATTAATTCATATTAAACTTGAAAAAGGAAAAGACATTTTTCGAAAGCTCGTTTAAACATGTGTTTTATTTAGTGTCCTGTAGATCAAAATTGATAATTCTATTTATATTTTACGTTTATTGCTTCTAAAATAATTAATACGATATTTGAATCTTTGTCAACTTTAGGAAATCAACTATTTTTAGCCGGTTAATCTTAAGTTGTTACAAACTTTTTCTCAGTAAAAACTATAATTTCGACTTATGTGCTAAAACCAGATTCTAAAAAACATTGAATATAATATGTTCAATATTTTACATAATATTATGTTCAAACATAAATAACCTTAGATATTATGTAAAATAATTTTACAATTTGTTCCAGTTCATAACTTTACTCCATCTTCGGTAGGTACCTACCTGCCTTCTGTAGGTAAACATGCGTGATAAATAAAAATTAAGAGAAAATAAATAAAATCATCGATTATTGCAAAAAGTTACAAACTATAATAATTATTAAGACAGTAATTAATAATAATGACAAGTTAAATGTTCTTGTTACTTAATAAAAAAACTTGAGACACTTTGTGCTCTGAAGGTGTCTATTAATTTCTTCTTACATTAAACGGGATTTGTCGAGCTACTGCTTGTCGTTTTTGTTATATCATTAAACGCTGACTTGCTCATGCGGTCCCATGACCTTATAGTGTATCATTAAAGTACTTGCTCGGCATTCGGGCTTATATCATGCTCATTGTTGTCCTATATGAGTTATTTAGGGTTGCAAATTAATATAATTTACAGATTAATTAAGCACTACGAAGGGATATTATTATTGCCAAACAAATATTTTCAATGCACTACTTACAACTAATCCTATACTGCATCAATTACAATAATTATCGTAAATTTAAATTCTGAAATGAACCAAGTTAAAATAAAGTACAAAAATTGAAGTTTTTCGTAAGCTTGACCCATATATAATTACTATTTTAACATAACATGATCAAAAATACAAATTTATTTTTATTTTAGTTTATAATTTTTATATTATAAATTAATAATGAACTAATATTGGTATCAATACATAAGATTATGTCATGCAGTCAAATCAGTCACAGTTTTTGTCTGTTTTATTTGCGTACCAGAGAAAACAAATTTTTATTTAGATCTACGCTCTGTGCCTCCATTTTTAAAATTCCAAAGATTGTTGCAAAATCACCACTAGGGCCTTATCACAGTTATTTAATACTGGAGAAGACTATTCCAGGTGTGATAGAAATAACAAATCCCTTAGGGTAAGGTAATATCGTTAGTACACTTTTAAACCCATTTAATTTCCTTTTTAACACGCTAATTCGTAAGCGGTTTTTATGAAAATATTCCACCAGGAAATATTTCATTTTTTGAAATTTTTGTAAAGCTTACTATGGTAAAATAGGATTTAAGTAATAGTATATAGCTATAATCAATTGATACGTGGTTTAGGTAGTGTAACTCGATATTAACCATATCAATATTTTAGAAAACCCAAAAAATGCACTAAACACTTTTCAGAACTAAAATGTTTAAAAGTTAGCACATGTAAAATACACTGTAAGTATTCGCAAACGTTTTTACCATACTATGGCATCATCAGGCGATGAATTAGTTCATAATTCATCGCCTGATGATGCCATAGTATGGTAAAAACGTTTGCGAATACTTACAGTGTATTTTACATGTGCTAACTTTTAAACATTTTAGTTCTGAAAAGTGTTTAGTGCATTTTTTGGGTTTTCTAAAATATTGATATGGTATATAGCTATGTTTTAGCTCTTCTAAAATTATGAAAATACAGAGTAAAGTAGGACATTTTATTCGAACATTGCTCAGTGGTTCATCAAAAGTGGACATAGTAAACGCATATTATATAATTTATTATATTATTTACATATTATGCAATATAATTTTACATTTTTTAATTTAGTATTTAAGTATAAAATTTTATTTTGGATTTTTAAGAATTTATTATTCTTATTAAAAAATACTTCAAAGAATTCGTGTTGGCGAACAATCCTTTCGGATCATAGCGGTCCACTGCGTGCATAAAATGTTGTTTTAGTGGTCCTAGGGCAACTAGCAATTTTAAACTAACGCAACCATGTATGGGGTCCATTATATGGCTCTGTAGCGACAGCAAGCATTTTTTAAACAGTCTCTAGGGACCGCCATGGAGGATAACGTGATAAAATAATTTTTTGTATATAAATCGTCCAAATTAATAGAAAGAATGATCATTTTAATAGGAATTTAAATTTTTTAAATTTTTATTTAGTTTATTTTATGTAAATTTCATAAATTCGTAATACTCCAAAAAAAATTTATTATATTTAAAGAGATTTTATAATTTTTTTGGTTTATATTGCTGCAGTTTTTTAATTCAACAGTACAAAATTATAAAGTTTTGTGTGCTAGCATATACAAATCATATTTTCAATTAACAATGCAGACGTCTGAAACTTTCTAATTGTTTGCTTAAAGAAACAAAGCATTAATAACTACTATTCTAAAAACTTCAACATATGATTTTCTATAGACGACTTTTCTGAATTTTTTCTTTGTTATTCATTGTAGTAATAATATTTCAGTTATGTGTATTGTATACCCTGATAATATTAACATGGATGAATTAAAAAAATCAAATTACATCAATATAAAATACCAATTATGATATCAAATTATGTTACGTTTATAGCCAATGTAATTAGGTTTTTACGTGCATTACCAGTAGCAATCATAAAGGAAAAATTTTTAACAGTTGTTACAATAATCACCCTAGCAGTAAACGAAACCATTTGTTGGATTCTAAAATGGGAAAATAACTAAAGAGAAAAATGATATTCACATACACAGTGTTTTGCTTACAGTGGGTTAACATGCGTATGTATGTATTTCTATTAACTGCATTATTTATTTAGTGTATAACTTTTATCAATAAATGTATGTAAAATGTACCTGTAAAAAGTACAAAATTAACCAACCATTTAATAATTATTCATTACATATGATTTACCTCCCAAAAAGATATTTTACTAAGTAAAACTTTAATTATGGTAATATGTCATATTATAAGGTAATTAAATACTATCTTATGAAATCTTGACCGGTTATCATACAAATCAATAGAAGGATTTTACTGTTAGTTTAGATATAATATGTAAGTATTTCAAACACGGTGAAGGGTAATATCGATTAAAACCAGGCAACCTGAAATAATCATTTAGTAACTTACAGATAAGGCAAACCCGACAGATAAGAATCAAAGGTTAATTAACCATGATGTAATTTAACAAACACTTAAAAAAACGACTTGACTATTTGACTAAAGAAAACTCTTTCCATGAACTTTATTGATTAGTAAGTGTTCTAGTTAATTTACTCTATACTTCTATGTTAATTAAAATGTTGAATACTCGATAAATTTAATTTACCTAATTATTTGTAAACATGTCCAATTTCTATCAGACTTAAAGTAGGTGGGGACTTAAGCAGAGACTTCCTACAAGTTATAGTAAGATGATTATTATTATATTTTATTAAAATGGTCTTAAAAAGCACTTCTGTGTAAAAATATATTAAAAAATGTTTATTTTTTTACTTTCTTGTCGGTCTCCGGCGACAGAGACCTTTTTAAATTTTATGATTCAAAAACAAAATTCAACTTTTTTGTGCATCGACATTTGCAGATCCCTTACTGCACATTTTTAACCTGATTTTAACCTCTACCACTTTTCCACAATCCTGGAAGGTCGCACGTCTTTGTCCAGTACTGAAGAAGGGTAGTCCCTCGGAAATCAGCAATTACCGTCCTATCTCGATTTTGTCTAACCTGTCCAAGGCATTCGAACGGATCTTGTATGACCACATTTATGCTCACGTCAGGAGTTCCTTGTCTCCTTTCCAACATGGTTTTATGAGAGGTCGATCAACCGTCACCAACCTAGCGACTTTCAAACAGTTCGTTTCTGAAACCCTAGACTGCCAGGGGCAGGTTGATACAATCTACACAGACTTCCAGAAGGCATTCGACCAACTTGACTTACATATATTAGTTAGCAAGCTCTCATCGTTCGGTTTCTCTAATCAGCTAATCAATTTCTTCCGCTCCTATTTATTCGACCGCATGCAATTTGTTGAATATCGTGGTCACAAGTCCTCACTCTTCACTATTAGTTCCGGTGTTCCCCAGGGGTCAAATCTTGGTACTCTACTTTTTATATTATTCATTAACGATCTACCTAGGTACGTAACATCTCGCAAATTGCTATATGCTGACGACTTTAAAATTTACCTACGTATTTCCTCACTGGAAGACTGCTATCGA
Organism: Cantharis flavilabris; assembly: GCA_949152465.1. Lineage (NCBI taxonomy): Eukaryota > Metazoa > Arthropoda > Insecta > Coleoptera > Cantharidae > Cantharis > Cantharis flavilabris. The sequence goes on along the minus strand of OX424436.1, from coordinate 20,396,315 downwards.
CTGCAAGCTGACCTGGATGCCATAGGTTCTTGGTGCAGACGTAATCGTCTGTATCTTCAAATCCCGAAGTGTAAGGTAGTCTCTTTTACCAACCGCAGGACTACAATTGATTTTCCTTACTCTTGTGAGGGCACCTCTCTGAAGAGATGTGACTCTTTCTGCGACCTCGGCGTCACCTTCGATTCACGTCTAACATTCGCCGAACACATCAGTGATGCCTTAGGCTCAGCCTCCCGCATGCACGGCTTCATCTATCGTAATGCACATGACCTTTGCAACCTCCAGTGCTTAAAACTTCTATTTTTTAGCTTTGTAAGATCAAGGCTAGAATATGCTGCACTTATCTGGTACCCAATACATGCATACCATGTCAAGCGGCTTGAGGCGGTCCAGCGCCGATTCCTAAAATTCCTGGCATTTCTTCAGGACGGTGTGTACCCTGCACAGGGATTCGATCATCGTGCTCTTCTTGAACGGTTCAATCTGATGTCTCTGGAAAGCAGGCGTTTTGTTTCATCCGTTTTGTTTCTATGTAAACTTCTGAGAAACTTAATCGATTGTCCCTCTCTAATGGCTGAGATCGACTTCCTCATACCCAGAGGTTGCTCTAGACAGCGCAGCCTCTTTTACTGTAAGATCTGTCGTACTAACTACCGAGCTTCATCTCCAATCTCCATCTGTTGCCGCAACTACAACAGCATCGCCGATGATACCGACATCAACCATGCGAGCCTCAAAGATATTGCGGAGATCTGTTACAGGCGATATCTCGTCCCTGCATAATATGTATTTCTATATATAGTAATTTGCTCTTTTGCTTTTTTGTTTTATATACATATGTATATAGTATAATTTTTTTTTTCTTTTGTTATACACATTTCATGTAATTAGTTTCGGCTGTTTGTAGTGTGTCTAAGCCTAATAAATAAATAAAATAAATAAATAAATAAATTACCAATTTAAACCTTAAAAGTACGTCACACCTAGGTTGACCAATCAAATTGTGTTTTGATTCTAGTTTAAAATTGAGCGTTAAAATGAAATTTTAAAATTATTTTGCATAATAAATAGCAAAGTATATCATTTTTTAATTATTACATGCTTTTTCTGGTACCTTTATTTATACAATAACGCACGTATTATGAAAATATCCAATTAAAGAAATATCACAGCAATGCAGCGTTAACAACCAGTCAAATACATACGTAGCAATTAATCGGACCATGTAAAGGTTTAACTAACTAAGGGAGCGTTCGATTTGGCACTTACAACGTTTTTTTCGCTTTCGCAAAAAAGCGTGTGAAATATGCGTTCGATTTGGAAAAGGGCGTGTCTACATGCTTCCTAACCGAACGAGATTTTTAATGATTTTAAAGTGAAATTTAAATTTGCGGATGGCACTTAACTTATTTAATTAGTATATAAAGAAATCAGTAAGTGAAATATTTATTACAAAACAATTTATTCGTTTTGTGAATCAGAATTAAACATATATTATTTAGCAATGGTCCATGAAGAAAATACGATGGTTATTGCTGTGGTTTTGAAAGAAATTGTAGAGTTAATTTTTTCTTCTGATGAAGAGGAAAGTAGTGACGATGACTTCGTAGATAATCGTAATTCCGCGAATTCAAAATTATTTGGAGGATGTGATTTCTCAGTAGATATACCGAAAAACAATTATTATTTTCATTCAATAATAATAATTATTATGCACTTGATAAACTAAATAGTCACGTTGTATTATGTCACTGTAAAACGATTAAAACAAACGTATAGTATAATGTGTATGACCTGTAAAGCAAATAAATTCAAATCTAAATTCAAATTGATTTGCAATTTTGCCGCCACAGCGCCACGCTTTTGTCGATCAACCTAAAATGAAAATATTTATAAAAAAAAACTTTTAAAAAACCACGTTTTACTATTGATTTTTCAGTGGACTAAAAATTAGAAAATAAATTTTTTTCAGTGCCTTGCAGACCAGGTTGATATACATATTCAAAATTTACTGTGATTTTCCATGACTTAAAACGTGGGGCGCATTTTCGCAAGGACTGTTGATCAGTCTGCACATCAGCATTGAATCTAAAATTAAAATATTTGACCTAGTTGTTGATAAAACATTATATTCATTTGGAGTTTCAGCATTAAATTTTTCTTCGTCAGTCTTTCTCTCATAGTTTTTCAAGTCTCGTCTATCGTACATTGTCGCATTCCTAAAATCAGCTTTTCTTACTTTGCTTAGAAGAATTCATTGCTGTTAATTGATTTGCTTAACAGTAATTTCCGTAATTGTTCAACAAATTTTATTTCTGTCTATTCGGGAGAACGTAAGAATAGTTAATGCGAAAATGCGCCCCACGTTTTTAGTCAATGAAAATCACAGTAAATTTTGAGTATGTATATCAACCTGGTCTGCAAGGCACTGAAAAAAATTTATTTTCTAATTTTTAGTCCACTGAAAAATCAATAGTAAAACGTGGTTTTTTAAAAGTTTTTTTTTATAAATATTATTTAACACTTTTTAGTCATTAAATTCTGTTGTCAAATTTTGCAATCGATTTTATTAATGTCTTAAATTAAAACAAAAATTTTGCACTGAAGTTGAACTGTTCATTTCTTTATTTAAATTTTACTTCGTTAATTATAATTATAATTAAAAAAATCCGAACTTTTAACGACGTAAAGTACGTTTAGTACGACTCCTGTTAAAGCGACCAACCGCTTTCAACGACGTATTTTTCTAAAATCGTCCGATTAAAACAACGCTCGTCTCAAAACAATTCATAATTTCAAGAGCAAATGCATACATTGCATTATATCGCCACCCCCACAAATGCCTTACACAAGTAAAATGCCTTCTATGCATTGCTTCTTGTCTGGTGGAGTAATTATTAGCTGATTAGATTACATCCGTCTGCTGACGCCTTTCTTGCTTCATCTATATAATATAAATTACATAGTTTAACATGTAAGTAATAATTATTAATCTTTAATAATTATTATAATTTCAGCATTTAAACAAAGTTGCATCATTTCTTTTAACATGAATAATAATTTATTTTCATATTTTCATATATTCATATATAAAACTTAACATAGTTAATTCTGGCTTACATGTTCATTTTCAAGCCACAAAATTGTTAAAGTATTGCATTGTCATCGAAACCCAGCCTAACTGAAAAATTTCAGCTCAATTGACCTTCGGGAAGTGGTCGAAACATCAATTGCAAGATTTGACAAACAGAAGGACAAACAAGATTGTAAGTTAAGTAAAACGTGGTAATAATAAAAAGCTCTAAAAAGTGAATAATTAAGCTTTTAAAGTGGGCGGAGCCTGGCATTTGAAAGCGCGCAAAAGTGCCAAATCGAACGGGCGAAAAGTGTTTGTTGGCGCTTATAAGCGAAAAAAGTTTCAAATCGAACGCGGCCTCAATCACAGAAAGTACAAACACGCAAATAAACTATAAATAAAATTCACTTGTGTAGATTCATGAATTGTAATAAAATTTTGTATAATACATATGTGTGAATGGCTACGATAAGTCCAAAAGAAGTGGGGTCCCAAAATTTAACGATCGTTCAACTTCGTTAATAAAAACATGAAATAGAGATGACATTTGTGGTTGATCTTTCTCAAATACAAATGTCTTATAAACCTTGTAAATCTGAAAATTGGGCCCAGCACTGTATATTATTAGCATCTTTTTCGGTATGAACAACGGCAGGTAGTACAATTCATTACTTTAAGGTTTATTTAACAGATCTTCAAGTATATATATGTTACGGTCAATGACGTAAATTGGGCATTGACGTTAATGGCCGGACAATGACGTCAATGCCTATTTACGCTGGCCATTAACGTCATTGACCGGCCATTGACGTCAACGCCCATTAACGGTGGGCAATGATGTAAATATTTTCATATGATTGAAATATTTACGTCTTTGGCCGGTCACTGACGATAATGGCCAAAATGGATTGGACAATAATGATATTATAGAATGATTACTATAAGGAACAGCAATATGGCGATGCACTTCAACTAGGGACAATTATTTGACGTGTACGCATTTTTCCGTGTAAATGACAGTAACTCGGTACTAAATTAACTCTTAATTTAGACAAACGATCATTTTAGGGTGGATCCATAATTTGTCGTATTTCCGTCAGCCAAAGCGGCCAGGAGGAAAAATTAATTAAATATAATTAATTCATTTTACGGTGGATCCGTGATTTGTTGTATTTGCGCCAGGCGAAACCGAAAAAGTGATAGAATACAGAATCTGTAGAATTGTAATTTTATCATTGTCCACCTTGTATTGGACATTAACGTCATTGTCCGGGCAATGTTGTAAAAACCACATATACAATTTTAAATGTCAACATTGCCCAATCGATTTATTTATTACCTAAGTACTGAAATTGAAAACTTTCCCTACCATTAGAATTGACTAAATATCTTCAAAAGCTACCATATTATAACCGTTTAAATGAACAACTTGATATCGTGGGTTTCAATGACAAATATTAAAATTTATCAAATAAACTTCTATGTGGGTTGTTAAAGAATAATATTAAAGAGTTGGTAAAAACAGTATAACCCTAACGAAAGCCAAATTATTTTATTCCACTTTTGCATAATATAAAACATTTATTAAAAGTGTTGATATATAGACCTATATATTTATTTTTCTGTGGGAAACAATAATGGCAAAATTAATATCGCCTTTTCAAATTTATTTACGTTTATTTTAGTTTACTTACGGATTTTGTGAATAATTTTTTTTGCTTATATTTAAAGTTTGTTAGTAATTTTGTTTTACATTTATTATTTATATACTTAGTCGGAATTAATTATATTAAGCTATGCTAATTTTATAGTCTTTTTATCCAACTTCCGAAGGAGGGTAATCTTATTAAATTATGAAGAAACCCAATATTATTCATTAAGAATAATATGTTAATGAGAAAATATGATATAAATATGATTAAATCGACTAGAATCACTCATATTCTAGCCACCCGAAATATTACGATTAATACAGTTGTCTAAATTGTATGCAATTTAGACCATCAATATAATACTGTCAATATTTTACTACAATACTGCATCAATATTTCATCTCAATACTCTTTCAACAATAAATTAATATACCGTGAATTCTACCTAAAATTACACAAAGAAATGGATCATCGTCACTATCGTAAAAGACTAATTTACACAAGCAAATGCAAATTAATTTAAATTTTTGAATATCGGAATTACTTGTGACATCTACAATGATTCCAACGTTATTTTAAATTACCTACTTTTTACAATTTTGGATATACAAAAAATAAGTGCTAATGCACAATGACAAGTTGAGATTATGCAATTATTATGTTTTCAATACATTTTCCATACTGTAAACTAATACATGATGAGTGACACTTTTTAATAACATTAACCAATCACGAGTAAGATCACATTTTAATTTGAAAATTTCTTCGGTAACATTATCGCTTCGCTCAGTCGACTCACGAGACTTGACCCTCGGCACCGAGTATGTTACATACGAAACAATAATAATTAAAAAAGTTAATGCAATACACGTGCAATATCAATAATGCAAGTTGTATAAATGTATTAAGGCAATATTGGCAATTTATTCAAGTTGAGCGTAAATTATTATTAAGTACGTCGATCGGTATACTGGTTACAACAATATACCTACAATACTTTCAACACAAAGTACTTAAGAAACGAATTTTTTAATTTTTTGAATGTAGAATGTATGATTTTCCGGATGGTAGTAGATACAAATTTTTCTTAAAACTATATACTACATTACAAAAATTACTGCAAACTGAAATTAACCTTTAAGTAGTGTTAGCGGTATGAAATACCGCAGCGGTCCATATGATTACATGTGTCGGATAATTGATTACACTACTTGCAGGTTAAAGATGTTAGACATGGCGGTTCTATTAGACTTACAGTAAGGAAATATAACATTTCCGAAGTAAGTTTGATTGACAAACTGAAAGTGTTTCAACCTCGCCTAAAGACAAAATTTGTATTTTTGTTCAAACCAATTTGCAATTAAAGCAAATTGACGTAAGACGATGAATGATTAGATTCTTCAATTAGTTTTAACTGCAATAGTTACGAACGGAAGAAAACCATTTCAAAAATATAATTGTATTGAAATTGAACTGCGGTACCTAGTGGATTTGGTGTGATTCCTGGTCGAGTTACAGAAAGAACTTGCGTCTTGCGTGTTTAATTGTGGATTATCCAGATTTTCTCTGCTTGGTCTTCTAGTAAACATAAACACGCTGTAAATTAATGTTGCCAAATTAAAAAGAGAGAAGAGAATATTGATTGATCCACCTAAGTACGAGATTGAGAATAAATTGTGTAGACTTTTTAGAAAGCAAAGTAGCTATATTTCGAACGCAATAAAAAGCTTGATTGATTGATTGATATCAAAATTAAACCATCAACTTCGGTGCTTATAATCTCAATTACAAAATTGTGAAAAAATAAAATTGTTAGGTTTTTGATCGTATTCGACATTTAATTTTATTGCTCATGCAGTAGCGTTCATAATATATTGGCAAACAGCTTTTTCGCAATAACTTTTTCAAATTTCAACTTTTTTCTTTTACAATATGTTTAAATTTTTTTTTAAATAACTTGGAATTCAAAATATTAACTGATTCCCTTTATTTAACCATATACGTTTATAAACATAAAATTTTAAGAAAGTTTAAAAATTTACTCATAAGATCTTCATAAAAAAACCACTTTAAAACAAATTTTGATGAAGAGGTGTAATTAAATAATCAAGAATAAAAGCATTTAGTACTTAGTTACATGCATGCAAACTCTATTGCTGAAATATCTATCCGCAAGGCGCTTTATCCTTACCATGTGGTAGCACGAGATTCCTCAATATGTCGAATCGATACATGAATTGATCCATATTACTATCAATTTAGCGCAAGGATCCAACGCCATCACGTAAAATGCAGCCCCAATCCATAATGTTTCCACCGCCGTACTTTATAGTAGGAACTTTATATTACTTGTTTTTTGTGTTTTTTACTATTTGGACGTTGAATATAACTTAAACCATCCGATGAAAACAAATTAAATTTAATTTTATCGGCGTCGCGTCGCTTAAAAGAATTTTAGACAATTCGTTTATTTCCCAGTGTACAATGTAAATTTTAATTGGCCCCCACGATTCTTCTTTGATATATTAATGGATTTTTCGAAAAACCTGCATATATATAGTCGACGACATACACCGTCAAAAACTTATTTTATCTTCGCGGTTTTCGTCAAAATCACGCACGATTTCAACAGATGTCAGAGGAGAATTTTTATTTGCTTCCTTATAACGATCGCTTTATCGTTCCTTTTAGCCGTTTTTCTTAGTCGTCCTGTTCTTGCTGCGAGTCTTCGATTGTTTTTTTCTGATACTAAAAACTTATTGTTTGATGTGGTATCTCAAACTGCCTTTTGGCTTACATAATTATTATAAAAGTTAATTTAAAAAAATAGTTAGTTTAATTTGTTTTTTGTAGTTAAACAGTAGTAGTATCAACTATGTTAAAGGGTTTTTTAATTGCCTTAATAAATTCAGAGGAAATTCTTCAAACTTTTGCGGCAGAAATGGTCAAGTTATATTTAAATAGTTAAGAGTTAAGCTATCTAATGTTGTGCAATCTTTTCAGTTTTAAATTAAGTTTAAAATCAATACTCATGTAGATATTAACATATCTACCTACTCAAAATGTATTAGTCTAATAAAAAATATCTGAATAAATATTATAGTAATGGGATATTTTATGTACATATCCATATAATTTTGTAGGTAATTTTTTCTTAATATTTTAAAAATCTTTATAGAATATTATGGATTGCTAACAAAATATTATTAATTATGACTGCTATAATATACGAATTTATTAAAAATAATTGGTGTTGGTTTGATTTTTGCCAACTAATTAATATTATATAAATTTAATTATTATATTATCGCTCCTAACTAAGCAGAAGAATGTTTTATTCGGAGAAAAAGAAGTTTTTATAACCCCTCTGTAATTGTCAGACACTTTCCACTTTGCTCACTTCGTCAGTCAATTCTATAGACTCTCCACAAAAGTTTTTATATTTTTTCCTAATAACTAAAGCAATCTATATATACTATTTTGAATATAAAATTTAAATGTTCTGTTTTCATAGATTCCTTCTTAAATAAATTAAAAAGTACTCTTAAGAAAACAACGGAAAAAGGATTTCTAAATTATTGGACAAATTAGTTCATTAAAATTTGTACCACTGATTTCAGAAAACATTTAATGATATCTTAAATCGCGAAAGTAACATATTATTTAAATATCGTATAAAACGAAAATGAAACTTTCACTCACCGCTTTGTCAACGGTTTTTATTCTAATTTTTCTCTACCTAATTTATTTAAACTTCAGTGTCAAAAGTTGCACGTTTTCCATTTGATGGAATTCAAAACGTAGCTATTAATCATTTGTCGTTGTCAGAGTCGGCTTTAGTTGGTGTTGAATTTTGAATGACTGTTTAACTTTGCATCGTTTTTTTATTTACTGTGTGCTTTTCAATTTAAAAAATAAACCTTTACAAAGTGCTCTTCTGTTTATTTCATAAAATTTTTCGTTTTCTTTTCAGTTTTAAAAAGACATCGAGCTTCTTGCTCCTTATATAACTTCTTTGCGTTCAAATAAAAGTTTAATGTGGTTGGTATAAAATAATTTAATTTGTTAAAAAGTGATGAACATAAATTGAACGCAAGTGGAAATAAATTAATAAGACATTGAGATCTTACAAAATTGATTCTTGTAATCTCATGATTTGGCAAAGACGGGAGTGGCACGGCTAAACTGCTGCTCTTTAAGTGGCCCCGTTAAGTGATTATCATCGTACTTAAATCTTACAAGCTTATTCTTAACAAAAAAAAGTCTGTTTCTTTTAAATATAAAAATAAAAAATACTTTTCATAAAATTAGATTAACGAAATACATTATCATAATTAAGTACAATGCATCTTAAGTTAAAATTTTCACTGAAATTCAAATTAAAAATATTTTAATATTAATAAAATAATTTTCTATTTATAACCAAAATAACTGAAATTTCACTGAAAAAATTTTCTTTGTTACGATCATTAAAGTACTCAGTTTCCGTCGAGGTAATGCATTAGTCGATTAACATTTATTTGATTCAGTTTCTGCTAATGGTTTAAAAATGAAATAATAAAGCATTCATTTAGTAAAATAAAATATTGATGTCGTTTAAATCGATTTATTAGTGATTATAATTTATTAAACAAAAGCAGTTACGAAGGACTGGCTTTTTTGAAACGGTATATTATAACAAGATACTACGTACCGTGGAAAACAAAAAAGGAAGCAGAGCGTGAACTAACTATTGCTGAATTTGAGTTATGTATTCAACAACGGTGGTTTTCCGGTTCAGTTTTGTTAAGTTTTCTATCCTTCCTTTGCAGCAGCATAAAATATCAAGGACACGGTCAATGTTTGACCTATTTTATATTTGGCGCCGATGTGTTTTAGAAGTTATATTGCACTATGCAATTATTGTCTTACATAAATTGAAATGTGTAGACCCAAATACCAAAGATCAAATAAAAGTCAACAGCTAATACATAGTTTTATTTCTAAACTTTAATCAGCTTTTCAGTAAATTTTAAGTAATAAATGACAAACAATTATGAAAATGTTAAAATAAGATTATTCTGATGAAACTTGAATATCATAAAATACAATTAAATCTACCTAATTTGTTATACTTAAATAGCTCACACTTTTAGCAAAAAAGTAATTTGTGTAATGAATGAAATATATTAAGACTTACTTAGACTTTCTTCCTGCAAAGTTCAAAGTTTCCACAAGAATTATTTGTTCAAGAGTATATTAAAAATAAGCTTTTAGGGAAATACTCTAATATATTATAATAATTATAACAATATTTTAACACTAATTGCTTGATATTAATTTTTACTTAAAACTTAATCGTCTTTATTTACATACTCATTATTGTATTTTCTACAACAAATTGGGTCACTGTTTCGTTTTATTTTGTATTCAGAAAGTAGAATAGCACGTATAGAATTATCAGGTCTCTTCAACAATTTTGTATTCTACAACAATATGATGTAAATTAGTGATTCAAAATATAAAATAGGCAAACCAAATGATTATAATAAAATAAAAGAGATGTTCGGGCTCTATACATCTATGGCATGCTTGCTATATCGAGGATATGTGCATGTCCCTCTGAAAATAAAGTTATAACTCTATTTGAAAATGTAATCGTACTCAACAAAAATAGTAACTAAAAATAATAATTTAATCACATAATAATGATGTATATTAATAATTTAATAGTTACATGATTACATAATTTTAAGTCATATTAGTACTTAAAATATCTGGACTTAAAAATAATTTTTAAAATTTTTATTATTAATATATACCTACCTATTCAATTCTTATTATTCTTTTATTAATATTTTTATTATAAAACATTAATTAATATCTACATAATGTACCTATAATGAAGTGTGTATCAAAGTCTAACATATAAAAGCTATATCTAATATTAAAACTTCAATATAACAAGTTAATTTAACTAATAAAATTTAATTTTATTATTTTCGCTTTCCCCAGAAAATTTATTTATAAAAATTACATATTTACATAGAAACTGCGAAATAAACTTATTGTCACTTGACACAATCTATGATCCAATAAATAAAATTTCTTCTAGGTCTTGAAATCTGATCGTGAGTTAAGAAACAACCTGCAGTGCGTTTGCGTCAAAATAGAAAACTCTAGTTCGTGCAAGTGGATAAAAATTAGACATATAAATGGCTGTAAATGTTGCTTAAAATGTCTATATCAGTTTTTCTCTTTATCGAGTTTTTCTCTCTTGTAATGCAAATCATTTCATGAAGAAGTCCATCCTTGTAGTTGGTAACAGATTTAATTATTCAAGATTAATAAATTTTTTAGATTGCTATATCGGAGTTGTGGGTTCGATCGCCGACTAAGTACACTTGGCTATTTCCATTCCTTTTTTAAGCCTCCTTTCACAATTTTGCACCCCTATTTGAAGTTTGAACCTCACTGTATACCACTATATGAATATTTTTAATAGCAAATGTGCAAATTTTTAAATTTGTGTCAAAACACAAAGATAACTGAAAACCTATAATCATTTCGCATTTACCAGATACCAAAAATCGATAAAAAACTTTTATTAAACATGAAATGTACAAATAATTATTTTAAACATTTTAGTCTCAAACTCATTGTTTGGTGAAGTCCGTGAATTCAAGAGTCCTTAAATGTAAATAGGAGTTTGAAATTGCAGAATAGATTTTTATTATTATTTACTTGATTGGTGCGCCATCAACGTTATGATCGGAGAACAGGTTCGAGTTTATGAATAAGATCTTCGATGACTTCAAGTAGTAAATTTGGCGTAATTTATAATAATTGACTTTAAAATACAAATAAAACCGATTAGTAAATTTTGCAATATTAAATTTATAATGAAACTATTCCCCTCAAGCGAAGTTATTTCAATAATTATTATTACTAATAACTAATAAGTAACAATAGTACTTCCTAACTATAATAGTTAATATATTAAATTATGTAGTTTAAGTTGGTCCCATAGAAAGTGTTTCGTTCTGTAAGATAATTATTGTATTATCGTTTCTTAGTAATTTTTCTATATTCTATAACATTTTTCTATTGATAGGTATACAAAAAATTTTTTCTTTATTTTGTGATCTGGTATTAGTGTTTTTTTATTTAATGAATTTTTTCCCAAAATTTCTTTCAGCTTATCTATTACTTATATGAATTTGATACCCGTTGTTAAGTACTAGTTTTTTATTATGCTAATTTCAGATCCTCCAGCTTGGTTAGTATGCTGTATGATGTACAGTTAACTAATTCAGGGATAGCTCGAATCTGCTGCGATAAGTTTCACAACGGTTATTAACTTTACTTTGGCGAGTGGAGATAAATTAAGTGATCTATGTTTGCATCAACTTGTCTATTCTATATGTGCATTTTTGTAATGGAATAGTTGTGAACAAACTAGATACATAAAAAAATGTTAACTTCGCATTTCTTGAGATAATGTTTAAATATTTCATTTATCTCTCTCGTCAATTTCGTATATTGTGGAAACTATGGTCTACTTAATAGAATAATAATATTTGTGAATTTAGAGTTCATGACTATATTTTTTTTAACTATCTTTCCAGAATGAAAGATTTCGTTCAACTTCAAAATCATCATTTGTATTAAAAATAAACTATTTATTTTGTCCGTGTACTTTTTTTGCTCATATCTGCTCTATAGTTATTCCTAAATAATATTTTACATTTTATTTGTATTTTATTTTTATATTTATTGTTTTATTTTTGAGTGTTTTTATTCAAAATTTATTTCTATATTTGTTTTGTTTATGAAGTTTAAAGTTTTTTCCATGTTATAATAATAATGAAACTATTAATTTCATAACTTATATTATTATTAATTAGATTAAAACTATGTATGCGAGTATAATTGAATGATTATATTATATAGTTTGCTATACGTTGATCGATCATGTATTTTAAATTTTGGATTCTCATCAGGAAAATCTGGAATAATTTATAAGCAATAGATTATTATATAACTAATTTTCGATCAAATTTTTAATTAAGAGTTTATTTGATTGATTATATCTTTGGTTCGGTTTGAGATAATAAACTATAAATGTATAAAACATAGTAAGTGCTCATAAAAATACACAACATGTTTGAAAATTGCATTTTCTTAAATCAAATTTATTTGACAAAACTATTCCGTACGTGTTCAACAAAAATCGATAACATTTACAATTGTGTCAAGCTAATGTTGAATAAATATAACGATTCGATACGAATTCCATTTAATTATTTATTGCAGAAAGTTATAATGATTAGTGTTAATCCTTAAATGCATAATATGCCCACTTGGCGCATCATATTTAAAAAAAGGGTTAGGTAGAATTTTTTTTCTAATTTTCCTTGTCCAGAAGGTAATAAAAAAATTTAATTAAATAATTAAGCAATCATAAAGGACCTTAAAAAAGGATCGTAAAAAACCCTGTTAAAAGCTTCTTTGATATATACAAGACATATACAATGTCAATATACAATATACAATCACATATACATATACAAGGAGTGGTCAAATTCTCAGAAACGAAGTTTTTACTTTGTCCGAAATCGAACCTCTGATATACGGCATCTGCAGTAATGCACTTATTGACCGTCAAGCCTATGACCGTCTAATTTATTTCATTTCACTCTTTTGAAATAGATAATTTTTAAGAGGAAAATAATTACACTCAAATAATCACATAAAATTAAGTAGACAAAAAATTCTGTAACAGTATCTACAACTCACTTCAAATTTCCAAATTTTATTAATAATGAGCACTGATTATCGCACTAGCGAAGCATTATAACATTTCTTATACATCATTTTAAGGGAAATCGATTCTCCCACTTAAACTTCAAGCATGTAAATAAGTTAATGGGATACTTTCTTTTATTAACTTTCAACTTACTTTTTATGCAGTATTCCAACTTTCCGGAGTTGTATTTGGTAATTACTGCAGCACATCAAATTTGGTATGTAAATATCATAAAATCTAATAACAGTATATTTATGCAACTCAAAGATCGTTTTCGTGTTTTAATACAAAGCCCATGTTAATTCTATTTATATGTAGGGTAAAAGCCGGATAGTTGCCTCAGTTGGATACTTGCCCCGGTTTTGAATACATTATGTTAGGGACGTTAGTGGCGTTAACGTTTTACTATAATTGTAAGTACCCCTCCAGCAGACCTCAGTGTCATGTAAACAATCAGTATAGAGCCACACGTTTTGTCCGAAAATTTTCCGCCGCGAGACTTCTACAGGCGTTGAAACTATATTGGCAAGTAATTTCTATTGAATATTTTTTATTACTGATTGTAGTTTCAGTCCACTTTTGGTTTCTTTGCATGCATTAGAGCTTAAATTACACTGTTTATTACGTTTTATTGCTGAATAATTTTTATTTACTTTGCAAATAAAAAAGGCAAGTACCGTATTAAAAAGGATAGTCGCCCCAGTTACCTTTAGTTAATAGAGAAGAATACAACTTTACAGTTCTGACAGTGAAAATGAAGAAAATGTTATAAGTCCAAAATCATCCAAAGGAAAAGCCACCGTAGGATTACCAACCAAAAGGACAAAAGACGAAAAATCGATAAAAGACACTGAAAAAATATTAAATATTAAAAATGATAATTTAATAATAAAGAATACAAATTAAAAAAATTCAGTTAATGATTATTGCGTAGAATGTTTTCAAAATTACAAACTAATTCCAAAGCCTTTTTAACGTTAGGCAACTATCCGCTAGAGTAGGCAACTATCCCTTTTTTGAGACGTCAAATAAAACAGGATTTACTCAAAACCATTATTAATTATGTTCACAAAAATAGGCTACTGTTAATAAATCAAAAACCTATGTTTTGCTATACCTACATGTTGCTTAATTCTTATTAAGTAGGGGAAAGGCTTGCAGGTTGCCACCCCATAGCTTTTTTGGTCATAACTCGTCATACAATCAACGTATTGTTGATATAATAACATATACAGGAAAGGGGAAGTATAAAGCCACGATCCTGCGCAAAAATTCATTTTAATTCTCAAAAACTAAAAATTTACAGCAAATTTTTAAAAGTGTATAAAATCGACACCTTGAAATTTCGGCTTGCAGGTTGCCACCCCTTGAAAATTGTTGAAATTGTAGAAAAATTCAAGTAAAAACATATGATTTATATTAATTACACTTAGTGGCTGTGAACAAAAAAAAATGAGAGTAAATTGACAAGTAAAAAAAAAGTTAAAATTGAAAAAAAAATTTAATTTTTTTTTTCATTTAAATCTAAAAATATATTAAAAAACTCATCAATTATTAGTAAATAATTATTTATATTAATTTTTGAAATATTTAAGAAGCGTTTACGTCAATAGGTACATAAAATATGCAATGGGGGGGGGGTTTAAACCTCCCCCCCCCCTTGCGCGGGAACCTGTTCTGAGCCGATTTAGGGGCTTATGTTGCCACTGTCCCTAAACAGTCACTGTAGTATACGTCACAATGTAAAATAAGAGGGGTGGCAACCTGCAAGCCAAAAAAGGTGGCAACCTGCATTTTTACACCACTTAGAATATACAGGAAAAAAAACTTCCAACTCATGATATGTTTAGAATTATTTAAGAATAATAAAAATTGAATGAAAAAGCTACACAGCAAAAATATTTCCCTTAAATTTTCGTTGAAAATGTTCAATTTATGGGCACAGAAGAAAAACACAATTTTAATTTTTCATTTTTTTACAAATAAAATTTCACGTTTTGTTTACCAAACACCCTGTTATTGTGTTTGAGTGCATCACAATTACATTAAAATCGACAACTACTCGTTTGTATTCGATGTCCGTCGAAATTTAGGGGATGACAATGTTAGAATGTCAAAATCCGGCAGGGGTGGCAACCTGCAAGCAGTGGCAACCTGCAAGCCTCTCCCCTACATATTTTTTTTATAATAGAGCTTTTTTGAAAAGTGAGCAACTATCCGGCTTTTACCCTAATAAATAAATGTAACACCAAGATTTCTTAGAATGATGAAGAAGCTTTTTCGACTTTCAAATTTTTAACAGTAATATTTTCTATTGACACTATTATGGTGAAATTAATTTAATATCTAACAAATATTTAAATAATAAAAACATATACCTGAACAATTTGCAAGTAAAAAATAAAAGCTTTAAAATTCTTTATGATATTAACTTATCACTTTAAGGTGTATCGAAAAAGTTTCTGTTAAATTATGCAGATTATAAATTCAATCCTTTGAAAGACAGTATTTACTCAAAAGAATACAAAGAAATTGCAGACTACTACAAAATGTGTATTTGAAAATTTTAATTCTGGGCTATAATAAACAAGAGATACTTGAATATATTTTTATTGGTCAAAGAGAAGAACGAATCAGAATAATCGAATCGTTAGTGGAATAGTTGTTGTAAACTATGAATTTATTTACATAAATTTTCTATATCGTAATTGGGTAGTACATATAAATCTCTTAGATGTGACAAACTTTTTTTTACAGATTTAGGATTACATAAAACAAATACGTTTAATCTTTCTCTCTAACTATATACGTTACTCATTCAGAAGTCATTAAACGCTCTAAACACATTGGAGGCAGTAGTGCCATTTTAAATAACTCCAATAAATTATAAAATAATGAAACTCAAACAATAAATTGGCATATTTGCTTAGATATAGTAGTGCCTACATACGTCGTCATTAACTTAAAAAAATAGTAATTAAAAATTAACATAAAAACTATTCCAATATTATTATAGGGGTAGGTGTTCACCTAATAAAGGACCTAAGGTAAATCAAATCGTAGACCAGCAGTAAGTATGTAAAAAAAGATAACATTGGATTGAATAACATTCCTTTCTACTTATTATCTAAACTAAATTAGTTTAAATTTTAAATTAGTTTAATTAAAATTATTTAATTAAATAAACACGTTGATTTACAGTAACTTACAATATTTTAGTTCAATCGGCTAACGCCACGAAAGTTAAATCCAAAATCTGAAGATTTAAAGAGTACCGCGTATTTGTAAACCTAAAACTAAAAATTTCCGTAATTTCGGATCGGAATTTTTTACATGAAATATGTAATACATCCGAAATAGCATTCATTTCTGTATGTTATCTTACTGGTTCTGGCGAAACCCCTAATATTGGTACGAAAAGTTAGCAAGCTATCCGATCAGCTTGCTATTCATTCGCCTTCGTATTGAATATAATGCATGTCATTTTAATAGCAAAATTACAATATCAAATTAATATTCATTATTATTTAGTGTTAAGTATAAAAGATTATAAAATCGATATTTAAATATTTACAAGAGACCATGTCTGTATTGTACACCATATTATTTCATGCTAACGTGATCAAAGCAATATTGTTATATTGATCGGCCGATTCGTAAACCGTTTATAGATTCTTATATTTCTCTACTTTATCCTATACTTAACAAATATTAAACATTTTAGTTTAAATTCCAGTGGTGTCTGGCGACATCCTCATACTACACAAAAATAAAATCCATTTACCAATATTTCGATATTAAGTTTTTAAAACAGCAACTTACAATGTTCTCAGTTATAATAATTATTAATTCTTTTGCAGTAATATATAGAAGTATTTAATAATAATATTTTGATAATAATAATAATGATAATTTTAATGCGAAATTTTGGAGACTTCGGCTAATATAATAGAAATTATAAATATGAACAAAATTAAAGAATGTGTAACAATTTAAATTTACCAGACCGTTGACAACAATCAGGGAAAGGTAACACAACGCAAATTTAAAATAAGTATTTTACTTGAAGAGTTGAAAAGTTGAAATCAATTAAAACGATACTCTGTCTCAGATATAATTAATTTTATCTTCAATGTCCCATATGTCCTTGCAAACCACGATGTAAACGCAACAAGATCCATCTCACGTAACTTAAAATGGAAAGAATCCGGAAAACTTTCAATTATGATCTATGATCATCAAGTCTAATAACCCTCCAAGAGTCCAAGGTTTCATTAAAAATTGATATTTATCAGTGGATAAAAGATATATCCTTGCAATAAAACAAATTCTTTTAATCGACTATAGTTTCTTCTGTCTTGCACTAGAAGTCCTTCATCTTATAAACATTGATAACCCAGTGTTCCATAACAGATATCTATCAGATATATCAGAACAGATGTTAACATAGTGTTTTATTGGATGGTAAAGAGTTTATGCTTTATTCTGTCTGAATTAATTATTTTATCTATTTCTGCAATGCTTTCCAAGTTTTTTAATAACTGTTGGAGTTGATTATTATGGTACATTTAAACATAAAATCCATACGAAATGCGTCATCCCAAAATGCTGTAACCAAATTTTTTAGCAGAATCCAACTTTTGGATTTTTTAAAACTGGAAAGCGCTTGTGTCGGAAAACTCAAATAAAACTATAATAAATTTAGAAAAAAGACGGATTTTCTGCGATTAGAAGTTCAATCAGTTTGAATTAACTTTCAACAAATTTGTTTGGTTTTACCGCCATAACTTCCAAACTAATGACAAGCCGATTAAAATTTGACATGCGATAATTAAATGAAATAATGATTTTTTAAAGCTTATTTCCGATTTCGTGAGTAATGTCGCTTCGAAGATACGCGCTTGAAGGAATTATTTATCAGCACAGCCTCGTATTTTTGTATTCATTTAATGTTCTGAATGCTTTCTATCGCGCTTTTGCTGTCAGATGGAATTAATGGCTAATCTCTTACTCATATTTCCATAGTATTTCGTTTAATAATCAAATTATAATAATCTAATTCATCGCCTGATGATGCCATAGTATGGTGAAAACGTTTGCGAATACTTACAGTGTATTTTACATGTGCTAACTTTTAAACATTTTAGTTCTGAAAAGTGTTTAGTGCATTTTTTGGGTTTTCTAAAATATTGATATGGTTAATTTCGTTTAATGTTGCACCTGCCACGTATGTCATACTATAGTATAATATGCTAATTTAAAATTATTAGAAAAAAATTTGTATTTTTAAAAATCAAAGAATCTGAAAGATGTAAATTATTTCTTGTCGTCTATATCCGGATGCTTTATTCATTTTTCATTTTTTGCATGTTGTTATAATTCAAGCTATTAAAATTCAGCGCTCCTATAGAAATTTTCAAGAGTTTCATTATGTAAATTTAAAAGGAGAAGGTAAGATACACTTAGGCGACAATCTTACCATCCTCTTTAACTGTGTTACTGATGTTTAATTAAGTTTCATAAACGTGGGTCAAGAAATTCAGTTTAGTTATGAACTTGTATTGTTACCCTCTAAGCTAATTTTCTTAAAACGTTTTCGACTTTCTGAAATGTTATGTAAAATTAGATGAACATTTTTGGCTTGCTTGTATACAAATATTGGATTGCATTGTTTAATAGTACTAGCTAGGTTGTCTAAAAGTTTTATATTAAAACTTATTAAAAGTTGTATTGAATTTTTGATTGTTCATCACGCAATTGTTAAAAAACAAAAATGCTGAATTGTTTACAAATTTACTTTTTCTCAAGACAGCCCATATTAGGTTATAATTCTATAATAAGATATAAAAACGTTGTTCCTAAAATAAGTTTAAGTATCAACCGTTTCTGTTTTATTGTAAAGCATACTGTTAATAATATCGATTCGAATAGGTAATAACGTGGTATTGGAATAACAATGAAGAAAATAACTTCCGTTTTAACTCAAAAACAAATTGTTCCATACAATAGTTATGAGGTCTATTCGGAAGTCTATATTGTTTATACTTAATGACGAGTATCAACTAAAAACACATTATGAAAATTTTGACCAAAATTTTTACACAGATTATAGAACTACAGCAGTACTGTGAAAATGAAAAGCAACACTTTCAATTCGCATTTAAACCGATGTATTACAAAAAAACTGAGATTGTTTAATGCAGTTTACGTAACAAAATTAATATTAACCCTACATCACGTACTGTATCATATCAGCTGCATACGAAAAATAGGCTGTTGCTAGCCGCTCGTTGAAATATTTTTTTGTGTTTAAACGTAGTATAGTTTTTTTTTTTATTTGTAGCGTAGAACCGTTTTACATTATAGCAAATTTGCAATTAAATCTTGTCACAAATTTGCTAGCAATGATTGTATAAAATTTAAAGTGAAGTTCTATACAGTAAACCCTCCCAAGCTCGACATAAACTGGACGCATTTCCTGTCGACGAAGCGAACGTGTCGACGAAACGGTAGTAATAAATATCAAAACATGTAACTGAAATCTGCAAACACAATATCATGTTATTCTTGATTACGATAAGAATTTATTATTTATATTATTATGTAAGCATTATAACGTAGGTAATCAATCTGTCTGCCTACGTGCTTACGAGTCGTGGCAAGATAAGCTCATAATTATCTGTCCAGCAACAAGAAAAATTCTCAGAATTGTCGAGCTCGAGGGGGTCGAGCTAGAGAGGTTCTACTGTATTTGGTCCTAAATATTTGATATCAAATTTAGGATGCAAATTTGTGAAGTAATTTTTATGTATGACACTCTTGTAAAATTTAATGCAATTTTTTGTCATAGATTTGCTACAAATTTTATTATAATGTAAAACGGCTCTTACTTTACGTATATTAGGAAAATCATTATATAAAGCACCGTGTATCAAATCTGCTGCATTTAAAAAATTTCAAAATAAAAAATTTTTATTTAGATTTTTTTAATTATTTTTTCCTTATTTATATAGGCAATATTTCCAACTCAAAAATATTATTTTCATTGCAAACGAAAAAAAGGCGTGATGTAGGGTTAAATCCATTAAGCTTATAGACAAATAATTCAGAAATATAATTAATTGATTGTAAATAATTTACTTGTTTATTTATGAACTTCAAAATAATTAAAACACGTATAGTTAAAATGAAAAATTAATGTAAAGTTAAAATTGGTAACTTAGAAAATTTAAAAAAAATTACCATAATACGCAGGTGCAATGGATTTACCATCGATCGGGATACCTTTTCGTGACCTTCAATGCTTACGAACAAATACTCGATTCAATCGACCGGTAAGCGATCGATTGAAAGCTGTCGTCTCGATATCCAGGCATACTGAATACCGATTTTGGCACTTCTCGATCGATCGAGAACTGAACGATTCGATCGATGAAAAAGAGAAGTTAGTGAATAGGGGTGTAAGTATGACCCTTTTACCACAAAATAAAATTTTCAAAATTTTGTTGTTTTGTTGTTTGTTTACTAAGAAAATAGTAAACATTTTTAAAATCCGAATAAAACAAGTTGTTCAAAAACGAGCAAAACGGCGTTGAATTTATTTAAAAAAGTTAAATTCATCTTTATAATTATATAGTAATCTTTATTATTTTTCAGTAAATTTCATCATATTCAATGAATTACGGTATTATAAATAATATTACTACGTTTGTAGGGAAGAGTGGTCCAAATGCGACCTCCATGCATATTTCGAAAATGTAAACACAAATTGAGATTATAATGATCTCATTATAGTCGGCATAGATTGATGATAGGTTGGTTGAAAATTACAAATATTACTAGTAGTATTTACATTCATTACAGTCAACTTTGTGTTTTCATATAATGTAGGTATAGGTAATTCATTTTGTACTAATTTATGATTTGTGATAATTTTGTTTATTTTATAGATCGTCTAAAAATGGTAAATGGTTTCTAATAATATCGTCGTACTGCTATTGAAAATAATATTTATTTAGTGATTGATTGTTTTTATACGTAAATGCTGTCCAAATGTTAAAAAGCATAAATTAATATCAATTATTACTAAGATAATTTTAAATTATTAATACAATGTTTTTTAAATAAAGTTAAAATTTTGCATTGAAAATTGATGAAAATAGAAAGCCCGAATTTAGAACAGGTGGGGGTCGGATTTACCTCTAGATGGTCGGATTTGCGACCAATATTTTAAGCGATAGGCTTGTAAGTTGACCATGCATGTAAGATGACCACCCGGTATTTTAGAAAAAACTGTCAATGGGAATACCGCAATTTCAACTGTTATCGTGCTCTTTGACATAGCTTTCAATTTTTATGTGGTTTAGAAGCAAATAGACGCGTCGCGTCGCACTAGTTCTGACAAACATTGTGTGAAAAAAAATAATTTTTTTAAAATATTGGTTTTTCAGTTTGCTCATAAAGTGAACAATTTTTGTTGATATCCCATGGTAAATATATTGCTAAACTCGTAATGCATTGAAATTTAATAATCAAAAATGAATTTTAAATATATCGTGTTTTTGTGTTTGTTTTAAAATCGTCGACAATGAAAGATGACCACAAGGCGAAAAGTTGCAAAAGCGAAGATGGAATTAGCTGCTAAGCGCAAAGAGCTCGTTGCTAAGGACAAGGAAGCCATTGTTATACCCAAGGCTGCTGAGAAGAGCGAAAAAGTATCAATTGTAATCATCACAATTAATTTTTTTTATATTTTTTATTCTTTCTTCTTCACTTTTTCACTTAAAACTCAATAAATGATAATTAATTTTATCAGTCGATTTCAGTTAAGTTTTTTGACTTTTCGGTAACCTTTTAGGGGGTGGTCAACTTACATGCCAAAAATAAAACGAGCCAATTTTTAACCTCTTCGGAAGCATGGTAATAACTTTTTTGTTTTTTGAGTAATCTAATAAGCGTCTTTACAGTGATACTAAAATTAAAGTAATAGGTCTCGATTTAAAAGTTCTATATAAAAAAATTAAAAAGTTTCTGTAACTCTCTATGAATTTTATGTAAATTGAATGGTAAATGTTCAAATATAGTAATTTTTATTATTAATTTATTAATCTATTGATTATTACGAGATTTATTGGGAAATTATACAGATTATACTAATTATAAAGTTTAATTTAACTTTTTAAAACAAATATAACGCTTTTATGGCCGCTTTTCGGGCAACTTGTTTTATTCGGATTTTAAAGATATTTACTCTTTTATTAGTAAACAAACAACAAAACAAATGTTGAAAATTTTATTTTGTGGTGAAAGGTCATACTTAATTGGCATTAAACAATTTCAGCTTTTTTTGTAATACGATCGGTTTAAATGTAAATTAAAAGTGTTGCTTTTCATTTTCATAATACTGTAACTTTAAGTAATTACTAGAAAGAAGCCGATATGGTCTATTCTGTTGACTGCTATGCTATTAGTTTTGTAAAAAAAAATTAAATTAGTAATATAGTAGCAAAGATAATAAAACTTAAAGATGTCAAACGCTATACAAATTTATGTGTATCCCAATCGACTCCCAAAAGTAGATGGCGACACTAATTATATTTTTTTAGGTTATATTTTAATTTGGTTTTTTTTAGTTTGTCATGTTTTTTGTTGGTTGTAATCATGGACTTCCATAGATTTCCATGGTTACTTTTATAGACTTCCATGGTTACAACCTACAAAAAACATGACAAACTGAAAAAAACCAAATTAAAATATAACCTAAAAAAATATAATTAGTGTCGCCATCTACTTTTGGGAGTCGATTGGGATACACATAAATTTGTATAGCGTTGGACATCTTTAAGTTTTATTATCTTTGATAGTAGTTATTAAATCAACTAATTTAAATTCAGTTTTTTACATATTAGAAACCCATTAGAAAAGACTAATGCAAATACATTATATATAGGTTCTTCTTCCAACGTAGTATAATAATAATATATATGTACAGGAATAAGCTCGACAACATAGTTTTGTTTCGCCAGCCTTAGAGGTTTCCGTTGGTGATATACTATGCGTATTTAAACTTCATAATATATAAAATATGTGTATAATGGTTGACATATTTATAACTACAACGTTTTACGACAAATTGTACGGGCATATCTTATAAAATTATTTATTATATTAATGCTATTGTTAAAGCATTCTAACGCAGTTATACACTGTTTTGTGAAAATTATATTAAATTTTTGTAATTTGTTTGAAAATTAGTTTTTAATATTGCATGAGTGATATTTTTTCGTTTGATTCCCATTAAATGGCAATCAAACTTTTATTTAATCACAACATAAGATTTCCTACTTAATTTTAATATCTTTTTTTTTCTCTTCTTCATGAATCCTTCACGATCTCAACTCATTTATAATTCATTATGTGAATTCAATAATGTATGCAGCGATCTTATTATATCACATTTTATATTATAAAAGGTACAGCAACAAAGTTAAAAATGACGACTTCGTTATTTTTAGACTTATTATAATACATAACTGGTGTTGAGTATATAAAAAATTAATCAACACTATAATTATATGAAATTAATAAATATTATATGATTAAGTTGGACACCTTATATAAATTTAAGTATTATTATTTATACTTGAATGAAAGGAGTGGAACTATTATACGAGTATAAGGGAATTTGTATTCATGAAAATAATATATTTACTAACAGATTAATAAATTATGATTTTATATTTCAACAAAGAGTTTTTTTAGTACAGTAGAATCCGCTTAATGTGATCACTTTGGGCCAAGGACATTTTAATAATATTAACTGATAAGTAATAACTGAAAACAATTAGCGAAATTTAGAAAAAGGCAAATTTTAGAAGACTTGGATTAGAACAAAATAGAAGAAAAAAAGAGAAGAAAAAAAGAGAAGAAAAAGTGGCCGGTTTCCAAAAACAATTATCACAATAACCGACTGATAACATTATCCGAGATCACATTAAGCGGATTCTACTGTATTACAAGTTTCGTGTGTTTAGCACACATTTTCAATATAATATTTATTCTACAGAACTGTTCAAAATCGTATTTGCAAGCACACAGCACATCGCATTGCATAGGAGTACGATATTTTACAAAACTCTAAAATAAGTCTAAGATATTACGTATAAGTTATTAAAATTTACCGTGTGTGAAGTAGGTACTACAAAGAGGCACTGAGTGAACTTGCTCTCTACGTTTACACATTGTGTAATTATTATTAACATAGTATGTATAGGTACCTACTTAATAAAATAATGCAATTTCTAAAAACAATAGGTAGAAGAAGGTTTACTTATAAGTTCAAACTTAAATACCAGTATACAATAAATAAACTTTATTAACTAAACCCTTTTATTATAATATAATTCAGGAAAATTTACATTTGTGCCTTTCCGTTAAATTCGCAAGGACATTAAAGTTAGATAGTAAATTGAGAATAGCAAATTAATACTCTCAAGATTGTTGTGGTATGGTTGTAAAGGCCGTTTATATTCAATGTTTGTCTAAGATCTAATTTGTTATAGTATCCTACTATCAATTATCTAATTAATGTAATTAGTACTTACCCCACAAGTGCTAGACATCAAGGAAATTTTTAGTTATTATTGGATATTATAATATTAGAAATATAAATAAATTTGATGTCTGTAATTAATTACCTTTGGCTTTTTTACTGCCACTACTTTAAATAAAACCTGCCCGTGCATTATCAAATTAATTTCATTCGCATTCTCTTTTATTTCAGAGAACCTAATTCAATAATGCTTTAAAGTTTGTAGGTTTAATGTTATAAATAATAAATTGCTCTCAAAAATAGTATGGTTAATTTAACCACAAAATATCCGCAAACCGGAAAATGCTTTCATTCACTTATTCATTCACTCAATGCTTTAAACTTATTATAATGGGTACAATCAAAAAGAAGAAAAGTTTGATTCTAACTTATGTTACTTTCATCAAATTTTATTTAATTTTGTTTTCAAATACGCAGTCTAATCAAGACAATTCTTTTTATGTCCAAACTTTAATCCTGGATTTACATTATTCAACTTATATTATCATGTCAATTCAACTAATCTATGGAAGTCAGGGCCGTAGCTAAGGGGGGGGGGCATTGTGGGGCAATGCCCTACCTTAAAATTCCAATGCCCTACCACACCCTAGGGGCGGCGTTTGCGAATTATGGCATTTTTCCTTTGAAAGAAAAAAAGGCAAAAAGTTAAAAAAAAAAAGCTCATTCGTTGTCGTTGCCAAACATTCATTCGGCTTTATTTACACTACTGCCCTACTTGTAACCACCGCTGCCCTACCTTAAATTCCACTCTAGCTACGGCCCTGATGGAAGTTAAAGGAAAAAATAAGAGAGTAAGGGAACACAGGGTTCATCGCCGAGGAGTTCAAGATGCCTAGAATAATCTCATATGTGAATTAAAATTGGAAGACCCAAAGAATTACAAGAATTTACTAAAACTGTGAATGAAAATCAACTCAACGAGCGATTAGCAAAAGTTGAAGCGTAAATTAAAGAAGATGTTGCCCTAGCGTCTCTATTTCTGTAATCATTGCATTTTGAGTTCCACAGACACTCATATACAATTCTCTTGTATTATATTACAACAAACTTGATACAAAGTTCCCACTCATTGTTCAAAATAAATTGATTGACTTTTCCAAATTTTCTGTATAAAATTGAAGATATTCCCTGGCTTTTTGAACCTCGATCAAATTAAAAAACTTTAAATTTTAATAATTTAAGAAAATATAAAACGTAGTTTCTATATTTATGGTGTCACCTTGTCGATGCCACCAAATTACAAACAATTTAAAAATTGAACAAACTATTATTTTAAAAAACTTTACAAAACTTGTGATAAAAGGTTATATCGATAATGACACTATCTATTCCAACGCTCGTGAGAGCGCGGCAACATTTAAAAATGAGGAAATTACATTTTCCTTACATTCATATTCTTTTTTCAAACTTTTAAAAAGTATTCCCTGACCCAAAATCTTAATTTCCCTAAGTTTCGCTTAAAAATTAACAATACCCTGCCTTTCCCTAATAAAATGTGTACAATTTTAAATTTGTTGATTTTTTTAGGTATTTCAGATTTTCCATGCGCGTGGGAACTCTGTGATAGATTTATCATCTGACTACATACTTACTCCTACTATTTTGTTTAATACAATATCGTCAAAAAGTTAAACACATTTAACTTTTCGCCAATTCAATTGATATGATAATATGATATGAATATGCCAAGGTTAGAAGCGTCAATGGACGCTGAAATTCGATACATTCAATTGACATGATCATGTGAGTTGAATAATATAAACCCAGCATAATGCAATGGTTAGTAAAACTGTTTGTTTTAAACTTCAACTCAAAAGTTGACTAATGGTACTTTAAACAAAATTTAATTTGCTTGTACATAAAGTTCAATCTAAACTAAAATGTGGTAAATTTGTGCAGATTTTTGGCAGATTAGAATATGAAAGTTATAAAGGATGATTAATAGATCTGTAGGCGGTGTAAATTTAGGCTGGCTCTATAAGAGTAAGCTTTAATTTTAACGTAAGTCTAAGAGGATTTCAATTAACGTTTTACTTTGACGCTAGTCGCTATGACAGTTTGCCATACCAAATGTTGTGTTAATTACGTATGTTGAGTACTTCCGCATTTCTATTGTTAAGATATTTAAAAGCACGTGTATTTGACATTTATAATGACATTTAATTATAGGCTTAACTATGAATTAAATTAAATTAAAAATTTATTCCTATTTACGATTATACCAAACTGGTTCAAATAAACACAGACAACTACTAAGAAAGAAAATTCTATTATAATTTCTATGCGCCTTTACAATATGTAGTACCAGTGGCGGAACTACCGGGGTCGGTGGGCGCGACGCACGCGGACCCTCGGCTGAAAGGGCCCTCAGGAATCTTTTAAAAAAAATTTAAAATAATATAAAAAATAATGTTAAAAAATAATAATAAAATCATGTAAATAAAGGCCGGTTTTACAATAGTCGGATAAACCTGGTATAAAGTTAAACTTAGTATTACCATTACCTATTAGGGGACGTCCATTAATTACGTGATATGATTTTGGCGATTTTTAGACCCCCGCATTTTTTAAAATGCGTATTATTAGTGTAAATAGGTTAATCTGTGCTTGATTGTGTTGAATTTATTAAAAAAGCAAAATTTGCCTAATTATTTTTATTTAAGAATAGTTAACACAAAAAAATTACGTGATATTTACCGAGACCACCCCTCTCCCCTACGTGAGATTTGGTGAGATTCGGCTCAACCCCCTCTCCCTCTAAACGCCTCACGTAATTAATGGACGCCCCCTTACCAATAATAATTCAGTGTTCTCACTAAATTTTCCAAATCCTGATATTTCCAGGTTTTCCCTGACAAAGAATAAAAATTTTTCATAACATTTCGATAAATCAGAAAATAAATAGGTAAAAAAATTTTAAAATTAAATTAAAACCAATAATTTTTTTAAATTTTTAATTAAACAAAATTAATTTTTAATCAAACAAAATTAATTTTTAAATGCAATAAAATCAATTTAAAATAAACAAAAAATTTTAATTAAATTGTTTGTCTTAAATCTTAAATTTCCTGACTTTTCCAGATTTTCCAAATAAGTGGTACCCTGCAGCCTTGTAATTGTTATACCAGGAATTACGTTATATTAAGTTTATCCTATTATTCTAAATTTGTCCCTCAATGTAGTTTCGTTATTTCTTTATCTTAAAATTATGGTTATATTGTATTTGAGTTATTTATTATTTTCTATAATTTTTGTCTTTTTTAAAAACTGAGCCCCCGTTAACAACTTTGCACACGGGTCCTTCAACTGCTTGTTACGCCACTGTGTAGTACCATTGGTAGTACAGGTAGTGCTTTAATATGTTGGTACTCAACTTATGCTCAACTTATGTATATAAGAATAATTATTATGGAAGAAATATTATAAAATAACACATCAGTTTTCATATCTAGTGACTATTGGGCTTACAATTGACATTTTCGTTTCACAGCTAGGATAGCGGACGTTTCTAAAGAAAATTTTCGTGTCATCAGCCATTTGCACCTACTACTTTTAGTTTTTCCCAAAAAAATTTGAAATAACAAAAGTACGCATCTCCAAAATACTATCGAATAACCGCATTGAATTATAAAATCTATGTAGCTATCTAATATATAAAAATCTCGTGTTAGGATGTTAGTTACCGAACTCTTCCTAAAACGGTTCGACCGACTTTTTAGAAATTTTTTGTGTATATTAGGTAGGTATAAGAATAGGTTTTAGGGCAGAAAAAATGTTAAAATTCGCCAAAACGTGGAATCCACAAACGATTAATGGTAACGCTGCTCTGATTGGTCGACTTTTAATCATATAATCCGGTGAAAAAGGTACACGTACATGGTGAATACACAGTTGGGTCTAAAATTTGGACTGATAGAAATTCAAAATACCGATACAAATGCTCCTCCATTGAATGACAACGACGAAATAATGCGCTACCAAATTGGCCGATACATCTATCAGCTCCAATGAAGCTGTCTGGTGTATCTTTCGTTACCCAATTCAGGAACGGGACCCAGCAGTTATACATTAACCGTCCATCTTAAAAACGGCCAGTGTGTATTTTTCACCAACGAAACAGCAATTGAACGTGCCAAAAACACCTCGCTAGAGGAGTATATACACCTTATAAGCATGAAATTCTAGGTAACCTTGAACTTCATAAATATCAAAATTTTCCCCAAGATCAACTCCGATAAACGTCCGTACTCTACAGCCTCAAAACGGTGAAAAGCCACAGTTATTAAAAATCAAATTGAAATTTACAACATTTACACAAAAATATTTACAAATAAATTTTTAGGAACAAATTCAAATATAAAATAAAATCACCTTTAAAAACACTCACACAATAAAATTTAAAAACAAAATCATTTCATAATGATTCATAATAAAACAGTCAATAATAAAATAAAATATAAAAAAATGAAAATTAAAATAAAAATAAAAGGTATTTTGGAACACGACAGTATTTATGTACCTACTATTATTATGATTATTTATCAAATACTGATAAAATAACCCAAAAATTAGGCCTTCGATGCTATTTACTACACTCGAATATAAGGGACCCGAAAATTTCCTATAGCTAGGGCCCAACTCAATTAAAAATAGGCCCCGTTCCCTATTATTCAAACACTAGGTCAGGGCGGCAGATAGGCCGCTTGACCTGCTAGTATTTAATATTAGAATAATATAATTAGAATTTCAAGAATGAATTATTTGTTAAAAGTAGTTGGGTAACAATTAAAATAAAATTTTAATATTACAATAATATAACATTCAATTAATTTGACAAAAAAATTTTAATATTACAATAATATAACATTCAATTAATTACTGGATAAGTATAGTTTAGTAAAAATTAAGAAAAAAATTCAGATAGTTGATGAGATCACAGGGATCGTATTTTTACAAATTTTGCACATTTTTTTTTTGTACAAGTACCCCATTTTATTCAAGTACCCCTAAATTGTTTCTGACAGTTCTTGAAGTGTGAAATGTTTTGAGGGTGGAAGAATATTCGGAAGCAATACCACAAGAGCTTTGATTTATCCGGATAATTTTTAATTTCAACGAATACGTGATTAGCAATTTAGCGAGAGAAAACTTGGTTGACAAAATCACGAGAGCTGGGCGAGCGTCAGCGAGATTGCTCGAGTGATTTTGTTTAACCAAAAGTTTTCTCGAGCCAAATTTTAAAAGCACGTATGAGTGTTCAGAAATTAAAAATTATCAGGATAGAAATCAAAGCTGGTGTGGTATTTGATAAGATAATTCCGCGAATGGTGCATAAATACGCATAAAACTATTTAAACTTAAAAATTCACTTTGGTTGTCATGTCAAAAAAGGTAAACAAAAAAATATCCGCTAAATTTATCCACTTGCATTTCTGTTCCTTCCTAAGTACAATTTTTATCCGCTAGCAAACTTTGACGTTTGACGTTTCTTATGCATTGTTTTATACATGAGTAGAATTATCAGTACCATAATAAAATTACATCAATATTTTGTTTTTTTAACTATATTTTTATGATATATAAGAAAATTTAATTTCAAATCTAGGTTCTACATATTCATTATAATTTTTCCCGAGAAAAGCAAAAGCAAAAGAAAAGCAAATGTATTTATTCATCGGTTTTGATAAGCGAACGCTACTCGCCAAAAAAATAGAACATTTTCTATTCGCTCGACTAAATGGTTTTACTAATGTATTTTACTAATTACTCGACTACTCGCCTAAATTTTATTGTTCACACAACGGGTAAGTTTACAAACTTACCACGATCACTTGTCGTATCTACTACGTACTAATTCATTTTACTAAACTACTATACTTAACTACTTACTACCTTTTCGTACTAGAGTACACTTCAGAATTTTGGAAGCACGATGAGCACAGGAGGTTTAGGGTACGAAGTACACAGCAGTGTGTGAAGATTTTGGGTAGCAAATATTTTTGTTGAATTTCAAACTACAACGTACAACTAGAATTTTTATTGATACAAAACCGGCTTTAGACTTTAGAAAGAATAAAATTATTTTATAATATAGTGTTTTATATATTACTGTATAATAGCTGTAGATAAGAAATTTCATTTATTTATCAAATAATTTATTTATTTATTAATTTATTATAAATTTTAATTTTTTTTGGTATAGTTAAAACTAGAGCTCGTGCCAGGTTGAAATATAGAACCGACAATCATCGTTTTTCTGCAATAATTGTCTTAATTTTTGAAATACAGCAAAAATTGTAATACACAAATTTAAAGAACTAACAAAATTCTTTAAGTTTGTATATAGAAGTTGTGCTGTATCTCAAAAAAAAAGTTATTGCTAAAATTGATGATTTTCGGTTCTATTTCTACTTGGCATGATTATAAGTTGACTATTCATAATATGAATGTTTCTATCTAATCAAGTTTTTATTAACTACATTTTTACTCCATCTACTAAAATATAAATTCAAATCACTTAAAGTAATTTTAAAAGTTTAACTTAAATCCTGAAAATATAATCGCTATAAAATATCAAAACTGCAATTTATGATATAAGCGGTTGTGATAAAATCAATTCTATTATAAAAAATTGCCACATAAATTGCCTGTTAGTAGACGTCTTCAAAACATGTAAAATAAAAAATAATAGACATTTTATTGAATTTAAAAGTTTACTTGCACTAGGTAAGCTATAAATCTATTTTTAATAAAATGTAACAACAAAAAATATTCACCTGCATAATTTGCTTGATGCTAGAATGTATTCTAATGATAAACTACAAAAAACCGAATAAATCATTGAATCCAAGTCTTCGAAGTGCTACCCTTTAAATGTTCTTCTTTAAAGTAACTTTTGATTGTGATTTCAGAAGGGCAGAAGGGCGCTATTATTAAAAAATTAGATTACTATTATCAGAAAGCACAGACTATGAAGAATATTTAGATAAATAATTTGAAATCGTTTGTGTACATACTTAATTGATTTTATGGTTGAAAATCACACATTGTTAGATATGTAGCTTGTAAAAAATTTAATCTTTAACTGCAATAATTATCTCGGTTCGAATTTGGAAAAAATGCAGTTATAATTGATAATTTTGATACAGGGTGGCCGTTGGAAAACGAAACAGATAGGATTGTGGCCAGCAGAATTTTTTTTTCAAGAAATGCAAAAACACTTCAATTTTATCATCAAGGTGCACAACTTTTGTGACCAATGTCACTCCCGTATTGTTTCATCCTTTCACGCTGTGATGACAGCCCTGAAATGTTAATAAGGATGATATGGCAAGTGACACCTCATTTCAAATGTTTTGCTTTCCTGAATTCAGTGCAATAATTTAAAAAAAAATTTTTTAAACATTGTTAAAATTGTTGAACATCTAATTTGATTAAACTGATCTTTTTTACAGACCTTTTTACAGATCTTTTTATTCAAAATGCCAAGGGTGGTTTGCTCTTTGCCACAAGGGTTGAAAAGCACAGAACATATTATTTACAATTGTTGTTGAACTGTCAATGTTTATGAATAGCATTAAATGTAGCACCCTTGAAATTAAAATCTACCTGTCCAAGCGGTTTTCACTTTTTTATTCTTAACCCTAAACTTGGCAATGTATCTCACAAGATACATAGTTTTAAAAATTCCATTTACCAGGTAGGGTTGAAAAATTCCAAAAGATATCATGTCTGACAGAAAGAATTTTATGCTGAAAAATAAGCGCTTGCCAAGTTTAGGGTTAAATGTCTTGAAATATCGCATTTATTTCGAATTTTTGCAGCTTCAATTTTTTGTTGAATAATTGATAAAACTTAAAAAAAAAATTATTACACTGAATTCAGGGAAGCAACCCCTTTTAAATGAGGTGTCACTTGTCATATCATCACTATTAACATTTCAGCGGTTGTCATCACAGCGCGAAGGGATGAAACAATACGGCAGTGACATTTGTTGCAAAAGTTGTCCCCCTCGATCATAAAATTGTCGTATTTTTGCATTTCTGGATAAAAAAATTTTACTGGCCACAATCCCGTCTGTTTTGTTTTCAAACGGCCACCCTGCACAATAAATATACCGGGTGCTGAATGAGTTAGCCGAACATAGGAAATTAACATGTACAAACTTATTTATGCAAATTCCTGCTTCCCTAATTATTTTAGAGAAAAAATGAAAGACACAAAAATAATCCAGAAGTATAAACTACGAATGATAAGAGCATTAGATTTCATCTAGAGTTTACTTAAAAAGTCAAAAAATGCTTTTGAAATTGTTAAAAGTTTCATTTATTAGACTGGCCTTCAAAGTTTCCATGGTAATTGTTTTGGAAAATATAAATTAAATTGAATTTATTACATGGCCAGTGCAATAAATAAAAATTTTAACAATTTCGAAAGCATTTTTTGACCTTTTAATTAAAAGTTAGATGAAATCTAATGGTCTTATCATTTCTAGTTTATATTACCGCATTATTTTTGTGTCTTTCATGTTTTCTCTAAAATAATTAGGGAAGCAGGAATTTGCATAAATAAGTTTTTACATGTTAATTTCCTATGTTCGGCTAACTCATTCAGCACCCGGTATATTACTCTTTAATTTGCGAAACTAAAGCCTTAATCAAATTCTTTTATTCTCTATAAATGTTGCCTACATATTGTTGTGTTCAAAATCCAGCCATTTGATTTTGAATATTAATTTTATAAGTAATTTATAAATAGAAATTTTGTAAATATTTATACGCGTATTTTGTATTTGTAAATGTTTTGAATTTCTCGCCATTAGGTTGGGATTATGACGTCGGTGGGGGAAAGAGAGTTGCTTTTCGTAGTTTTGTGATTTTTGATTGAGAGTTTTGGTTATAAAAGTTTTGAATTTGATTTTGTGAGTAGAAATTTTAATTGTTTTATATTTGGATTTGTCCCAAATTTGAACAGAGTTTGGATGGTTTACTGAAATTGAAAAAAATTATAAGATTGAATTTTGATTTGCAGGAAGATTTGGATCTCAAAATTTATAATTCAAATTATCATAAAAGGTAATAAATTTGAAGTAGAAAGATTTCAATTTAAAATTTGAAAATTTCAACTTGCATGACTTTATTCAGAAGAGTGTATTCTTCCCGGAAGAGTTCGTCTGTAAAATTTTGTTGCAGGAAAAGCATAGTTCAATATAGATAATATGTAGGTATGTGTACAATTGACTAGTTCTAAAATCATACATATAGAAGTAATTTTTAATTAATACTAAACAAGCTGTGAAATTCTTAATAAAATATAAAATTTTCAATTTTAATGCTTTTTCTTCATTAGTTTGCCACTCTCGCTTCACCACCCTACGCTTTTGTATAGTTTACTTTTGTATTTTGTAAGTCTTTTTAAAACATTAATCATAACAAATATACTCTTTCTTAGTTTATTTCAATAAAATAAAGGGAATACAAAATATGAATAATTTAGTTTGTTTTGATTGTAGGTACAAATTAATTGAAAATTATTGGTTTCTGCATCCATACTTGTGCATCATGTCTTTTTAATTAAAAAAAATAATTTTTTATATATCATTACATTTATGTACAATTCATACAATTACTACATACAAACGTGGTAATATATTTATAATAAACTAAGTAATTGGGTATGTTGAGATTTCCTGGAAAATTATACAGATTACTACTTATTATAAAGATTAATTTAACTTTTTAAAACAAATACAATGCTTTTTTGGCCGGTTTTGAGCAACTTGTTTTATTTGGATTTTAAAGATGTTTACTGTTTTATTACTAAAAATAAAAACAACAAAACAATTTTGAAAATTTTGTTTTATGGTAAAAGAGTCATACTTAATTGGCATTAGAATTCCAGCCCCCTTTTGTAATACATTCGATTTAAATGCAAATTGAAAGTGTTTCGTTTTATTTCCACATTATTGTATGAAAAAAACTCCTGAGCAGTACATTTATTATTGTAGTGGCAGTAGCAAAGGGCAGTATCGGCAGTAAGTGACACTATTATACAATAAACGGTAGTATTAAGCAGTAAGGAATTAATCGCCAGTAAGTAGAAGTATTTTATTAAATAAATACTTACGTACGGTGTATACATATTAAAACTCGGTGATTCATTCCCCGAGTTTAAAGTACAATATGTACCTCTATACCAGAAACCAAAATTAAATGGTAACAAAAGAGCTTAGGCAGATTCACAAAGAATTATAAAAAATCATAAAAAATGTATTTTAATATCCGAATAACATAAACCAATGTAGAAAAGCGTTGCATAAAAATTTTTGATTATTAAATTACTGTTCAAATTGTATTTTGATTTTGTGCTTAACTTGATAAAATTAATTAGTTAATAATCCCGTAATAATGATGGACACGAAGTATTTCCTATACGAACCAATAAATATTTTGGGTTAGTAGATATCAGCGTCAACTTAAGAGTTATCTACGTCATTTCACTTGACATAGGTTTCCTCAATTTTTTATCGTACTTCGAATAATAGTTAATAAATGTGTTTATTGTTTTTATAAGAGTTTTCTTGAAGCTAATGCCTACTAACTTATAAAACAGAACAGGACAGTACTTAGCCTAAATAATTGTGAATATATATTATTTTCATAAATAAGTTTCCTAATTTTAAAATGAAATGTGCTTAAAAATCTTTTATTATGTTAATTATAATTAAATTAATTTATTTTCTTATATCATATATTGTCATGGAAAAATGGGTAATGGAATAAAAAATCTAGGAAGTAAAAAAAATAAAAAGATTGAAGAGTAAGTTGAGTTCTGAAGGGATGACAGATGTAAATTCATTTGAATTGGGATTTTTTCAAAGTATAATTTGTAAAGAAATATGTTAATTAAAGTATTGTTTAAATATAAAGCTTTTACATTGAATTGAATGGTAAAGGTAAAGAAAATATATGGCAATATATAGATTACAGCACGTGTTTTTCTTTTATTTAAGATCGTCACGGGGCCGTTTTTAAGATCTGGAGACTCCTAGACTACATCTGTAGTACGGACCCCCACCGTTTTTTTTTTGGGGGGGAATTATATTTTATTTTAAGTAAGCATGTTAGATAACAAAAACAGACAAAAAAAGGATTGTAACAAAGAAGCAAATTTTTAGATTATATCGATGGACTTTTTTTATTTTTGTCTATTCAAAATTGACATTTTCAAATTTCGACAAGTAGATACGAAATATATCAAAGTTAAACCATTTTTTAAATAAAATTTTGGACTATTTATCTTACATTTTAGAATTTATTTTTCTATAAGTTTATATCAGTTTACGACATTTTGTAGAAGACACTTAAAACTTTCGAATGGGACTTCCATTACTTGATATCAAAAGCAGCTCCAACATATAAATAGTCAATAATTGATTACCAACACGACATAATATTATAATAGAATTTTATTACAAAAAAATTTTAAACTTTCAAATATCTAACCGATTTAACATCGATTTTTCAATCATTGATTAAACCGATTATAAAACTAATATCACGATTAAGTGCATCTGCCTCTTCTACCTGGTAAGCCACCATTCTTTCTTTGGTGCCATCTTTCCACGATTTTTTTGGTCGACCTCTCTTGCGTTTTGAAAACTCTCTTAGGCCATCTCTACATTGTCTTGAGACCCCATTGTGCGGTTTATTTCTTGGTTAGTTATGTGTTCTATTCTTGATACTCTAGGGTTTTTCCTAAGTATATAATTACCATTAAATAATAATCCCATTTTTAATAAAATAAAGAGAATGTCTATTTGATTATTTCTTTTATAATAAAAATATAATTTTAAAGCGCATTTTCTATCATTAAATGCATTAGGTATATTTAGACATGAGTATGTGACTTACTATTTTTCCTACTATCACACATAAATATCTTTGTGTATTAATAAATATTAAAATTACCATATACATAGGTACCTAATCACTTTTACATTTTTTTTTGTTATTTGACCTTAACGTTCCGTCAATTAACCAGGCTGACTATGTACCTACATATAAAACTAATTTTTAAATCTTAAATCACAACGTGTCGATGCACTCCGCGGCTGGATTTGATATTTAAATATATTTGTTTTGAGCCTTAAGTTGACATAAAAATGCATCGATATCCAATTAAAGCAAATATATTTTAACAATGAATATTAAAATAAAAACAAAAAAAATTTATATTACCAAAATAGTGGATTTAAAGAGAAATTCTAATCACTCTTAGAAAATAAAAGTAGATCATAGCAATATAGAAAAATCAATGGTTTTATTAGATTACTTACTTTTCAATGCGACAAATGGCTTTCATAAATTTTTCAAAACTTGATAAGTTAAAATTAAAATAAAACGTTGAAATCGATTCAGAATTAAGACCTGTGGTCACTTTGAACAAAACATTTTACTTTTTGACATAATGTGGTTGATGTCGGAGTCGTTAACTTGACAAAAATTTTGAAATTCAGAAAACGATTAAAGTTGTAAAAACTGTTTAAAAATTATGTTTGAGTGATATGAAAATTTAATAAACGCTTAAACTTCATGCAAATAGATTAAAAATGTTAGTGTCAAACCCTTATCCAATCTATAAATAAAACTGAACTGTGATAACTAAATAAAATTTAAATCAGATTACAATTTCTTCCTAACTGCCATACAAATCTTTCTACTCAATAAATTTTAACAGTAACTACGTCTTATTATATTTCATTTAAATTATTGATTTAAAAGCTTTTCAATAATAATATAATATATCCCCGATAATGGAAAAAATTCGTTGTAGTCATTTGCAACGAATCTTTACAGTGAAAGAAAGTTAATTCAGGTAGATTATAAAATGCTTTTTATCACATTTAATTAAATGAACTTGACAAAAAACTTCAAATCTTTAGTTGGCCCTAAAGTGCCGATTTATCATTAACGGAAAACTTGTTATAACTTTTTATGAAAAAAACCAATACAACAGCTTGAAAAATAGCTTATCTTTTATATGTTGTGTCCACTCCAATTGTGTTTTGCAAGCCCACACAATTACGATAACAAAAAAGATTAGAGATATAAAGACATTTTCCCAAAAATGTATCACTTGTCTTTAAGATACGAGAATTTCCTTTCAAATTTGCTACTTTTGTGAAAGTAAAATGTATGATATTTAATCTATTTATTAAAATATTTGCATTAACTATATATAGAAATGTAAAATGTGTTTTTTATAATTATTATGAAAAAATGCAATTTAGTGCCTACCACGGTACATAATATTATGTACATAATATGTACATAATGTACATATGTACATGTATGTACATAATATTATGTACCGTGGTGCCTACCTATTTGTGTTTCGTGACATATAAATTACAACTGCAAAATATTTTGAAAAAACTTTATTCTTTGTTAAACATGTAAAATTGTTATTTGGAACACATAAATTTACAAAATTTAAAGGCACTACTTGATAAATAATTGCTTGACAAACTACTTCTTAACAATTAGTCCAAGTAAAATTAATGACATTTTTTAAATGTTTCATCATGTTTTA
The DNA here is from genome assembly GCA_949152465.1 of Cantharis flavilabris. Taxonomy (NCBI): domain Eukaryota; kingdom Metazoa; phylum Arthropoda; class Insecta; order Coleoptera; family Cantharidae; genus Cantharis; species Cantharis flavilabris. The sequence goes on along the minus strand of OX424436.1, from coordinate 20,357,595 downwards.
TACGGAGTAAATGTATTTTTTGTAGTTCCACCTCAAGTCTGTTGAACATAAAAATTCACTAAAATACTTGCAATTTCTTCTAATAACATAATATACTATTTTTCAAATAATTTTCTATACTTAGTTATAATCTTTTTTGTATAGTATTATACTTATTTATTCTTTTTAATACGATGTAAATTTTCTGTCGTGTGAACATTTTCAAGTTGTTCTTTGCATTTTGCTAGCGTCCGCAAAATCTTTTTAATCGTTAGTTTACTCTTTCTTGTCGGGTTAATGAATATAACCCGATGTAATCTTCAAAGGGTGATGTAACAAATCCCCGGGACTGAATTAATATATGAATTCAAAATAATGCAATCTTTTTATTTAGTTCACTATTGTAAGCAAAACGTATTTGAAAATGTATTTTGTGAGTACTATTTTAGCATAAAAAAAAAACTTATACAAAAAAATTTTAAATATACGACAGATACCACTTCTCGATCGGTTTTACCTCACAAAATATTCGCGATTTACCTTATGTAATAAAAAAAATTCCTTCACCCCCTCGGGGACCAACCGAATTCCCAATTTCCTACCCCCAAACGAAATTGTGCCCGTCAGTGCAGCTCTAAAGTCCACCCAAGGTGATAGCCGATAATTGACAGCACCAACGAACAATTCCTCTTCCCCTCATGGGGCCTCCAGAATTTTTTTCTACACGCTGGGAAACGATCAACCAGCTTTTATTTACTGTAGATGCCCAAGATGTTAATCTAGCTATAATTATTGCGGAAGCGAGAGTCGCAAGTTCCGGAAAAGATATCAATAAAAGGAAAAAAAAAATCTCTGCAAGAAGTGTGCTGCCAAGCGGCAGTTGCAACCAAACGCCAAAAAGTTGCAGCTGTCCGTTTCAATTATTATCCTTAGTAGAAACACAACTAAGAACAAGCAGCATACGCTAGTTGTTGAACCAAAATAATTCAATAAATTTAATTATAAAATTAAATATTAAACGTTGTTAATAATATTTAACGTTTGAAAATTTGCGAGCGAAGATAAATTATTATCGATCGATAAGCCGCAAGAGGTTTGATTCCATATAAAATAATTTACCGTTGCAAATTCTTAAAAATACAATACGGCAATTCGGAAGCAATTGCGGGATTTCCAGTCAGCTCAAAACAAACAGATCGAACGAGTAAAAGAACATCATCAAAATTAGGTGTCTCCCTACGAAGCTCCAAAACAAAATGCAAAAGAACTTACTCAAATTCGGAGCACACGAAAAACACTCTCACACTCACAAAAGTTCACATCAAAGTCCCGGAAATCGCGCTTACGCGTTTTCAAAACGCAAACTCCAATTCACCCAATCAGAATCTAGGCAGGGGTGCAATCTGCAATAAAACAAATTCAAAAATTTGTTATACTTATCGTTAGTGGCGCTTCTGATGCTACCAAATGTCAACAACATGGCGGCTCTATTACGTATACTTCATGTTGTTTTAAGTTTGATTCTGAATTATTTTATCCTAAAATCGCGGTAAAATGATAATTCACAAAATAGCACAACAGAAGATTGCAAAAGTTCTGTTTATAAACAAAACTTTCTATACCAACTATCAGTGCCGTAACTAGGATATGGCCAATATGGCCCCGGCCATAGGCGCCATTTGAAAAAAGGCGCCAAAATTTAGGCCGCCGGTAGTCGGTGATTTTGTGCATAAATTAGGTGAGAATCTGGCTATAATTGAGCAGAGGATGGCGCGGCGTACGCTTTTTTGGGATATCCAACTAGCGTATAAAGGCCCCGAAATTTAAAAGTTCAAATTTCAAATATTGTATTTAATATAGGAAATAGGCGCCAGAGGCGTCATTTGAATCAAGGTTTATTGAAAGTAAGGTTTTCATTGGTCAATTAAATAAAGGTTTAAGTGGTTTAAATAAAGGCGCCGAAATTGAAAAGTTTAAATTATAAATGTTGTATTTAATATAGAATCGTATCCTAACATATCAGTTGCATTGAGAATAATGCTAAAGGCTCATACACAATTAGTCTGTAACAGTAACGAGAACGGGAACGGGAACTAAATGAATCGTCGGTACACAATAAACCACAACTGGAACAGTAACGATAGCTATATAAGGATATTTCATTGGCTAAACTTTTGACAGTTTAGGCATGCGCATAACCAAAGTAATAAAAGTTAAATCGTTTCTGTTCCCGTTCCCGCTAATTGTGAATGGAGCCACCTCAATACATGTATTTTATCTTTTTAACTGTTCCCGTTCCCTTTCTCGTTACTGTTACAGACTAATTGTGTATGAGCCTTTACCTGTTACGGTATCTTCGGGCGAAAGAAGTTTTAGCAAGTTAAAAATTATTAAAAATTATTTACGTTCTACGCTGGGTCAGGATATATTAAGTGACTTAAGTTCATTATCCATCGAAAGGAATTTGTTTACTGAAACCGATTTTGATGACGTAATTGATGATTTTGCACAACAAAAAGCAAGAAAAGTTATTCTGTAATACTACTTTTAAATTTCTTTGTAATAAGAAATAAAGTTTTAATAAGTTCTAAAATTTCCAGTTCTCTAAAAAGTTCTAAAAATCAGTTTTCTTAAATTTAATAAATTTGAACTGATAATGTCTCAAAATTCGCCATTTAACACCAAATTTAAAAAAAAAATCCGGGGAAACCCCGGGCCCCACTTTGGGAAAAAACACCCAAACCCCCCCCCCCCATCCACCCTTTTTGTTAAGGCGCATTTTTCGTAGTTGGCCATAGGCGCCAAAAGTTCTAGTTATGGCACTGCCAACTATAATGTATTAGATTAACTTAATATTTTTCCGCATGGTGGCATTCGCTTAATGTAAATTGCAAATAGTTTAAAAGAAATTTTGGTTCTTTATTTTTTAATTATGTTGAAATATACAGAACACATCTAAACGAAACCTTCCGTAGGTGAAGATAAATCTTCAGGTTTACGAAAAAATTGATGTGTGTAGATTATTTCTTAGTTAGCTCAGTCAATAGAAACAAAGAAAGAAATTTTTCTACAAAAATTTAAAGCTCTTTGGCAGTCATGAGGTTGAAAATAATTCATCTGACAACAAAGATGAACAAAGGACAAAGCTAGTTTTGTTGCATTACCTCCTTTATTAGCGGTTGTATGACTTTTGTTGAAACTTTTTGTTTTAGGCTAAATAGTTTGCAACCTACAACGGCGCAAAGTGGAGATGAAACTACTTGTTTTTACCCAAACTTTTCTTCGCCGAAGAAAAATTTAAATTGTAATTTCTCCTAATCTATAGGTGTCGGTATAATAGTAAAATAATTTTATTACTATTATTCAGCATATAATATCTATAGAACATCTCATAATTTTAAATAACTTTGAAAGCATTGTAATATATTCATAAGCCGTAGACGTTAGATTTTGATGGCATTAATTATTATTAACTACCTATATAAGCTCGAAAGTCTACTTTTAATGCAAAGCTGAACAGTCAATGGTGTTAATTTATAAAGTTTTGCTATCTAATTTCTAATTCATCCTTTATACCGGGCTGCATATTTTAAAACTCCAAAGTTGAAGTTTATTACTTAAAATCATATAGCTTTGTACTTTTAAACAAAAATCAGAAAGCGGAAAACAAATAATGCTTACATACAACCTACTAATTTTAAAATTTAATAATAACTTTAAAAGCATTATTATTACAACCCGAAAACCTCATTTATAAAAAAAATTTACAATAAGCAACATTAACAAAAAAGCTTTCATCATGAAAATGGTTCTATTTTCATTACATTTATTTTCTATGGATGAATATCGAAGCGTTACGATTAATTGAGGATTACATGGAATTGAAAATACTCACGAATAGATAACAAAATCGTTTACCATATAGTATCCACTAAGAGAATATCACACGTACCCAATGGCAGTATGTATTATTATTAGGATATTGGTTATGGAAGACCTTTGTGACAAATTTTTAATAAGATTTACTTCGTTTCCTGTTACGAAGTGTGATTTATAAAGATTACAAGTAGGTAATAAACCTAGAACTTCAGAAAACTTGAAATCGATAGCCAGAAATCGGTAGGTCGGAATCACAGGAAACGCTTTAAAAACTTTTTTTAAATTACTCACTTTTCTAATCATTTTTATTAAACATTTTGTCTTGTTTGGCTGATAAAAAAATTATTTTTATATTGACATCTAAGTCAGTTGATCCTTTTTTATAAAATTACACAACGTTAAGTCGTTTAATTACAACTAATTTAGTGAAAATTTCAATTTAGTTAATTAATATTTATTTAAAAATGAAAGGTGACATTTTATTCAATGCGTGTGAGTTTGCTAGGACGAGGTAGCTTCTTAACTCCCGAGTTCTTGCAAACATGAAGTTGGACAAATATAAATTTCATTGCTTATTAAGTATAAGATTTTATCTAATCATGAGAAAAACAAAGTGGAACTCGGATGACCGCAGTTCCTATTTTATACTTAGTACAAAAAACATAAGTTTTGACATATCAGTCCGTCCATTTGTAAGCCCGTAAGTTTCAAATTCTAATTTTTTAAGCTGATAATGGTTCTTAAATTTGAAATGTGCGGATCCACGGACGGATAGGCACGCGGGACCAGAATTAACGATAAAATTAAAATTCTATGAAAACCACAGGTAAAGCAACGAGTATAAGGATACCGCCATGACCACGCAACAAAAAGTAACTGCTTCTATACATACGAGGCCACATCTTCGCAATTTACTAATTTACTAACAATAAATTGCATCAGTAACTAGCGAGTGGCTCGGGTACAATTTCGTATTGAGCACTCATGCACTATGCAGTTTTAAATAATAATTTAAAATAATTTTAAACGCGAACGGTGAGAGTGACAGAGATGCGTTGCGCGCGCATTTCTATGCAACAGACAATGATGAAGGGACTTCCCATATTTTTCCCATATTTCCCATTGTCCGTACGCAATTTAACTAGGCAACCTATGTGCAATGTGTCAATCTGTATATTATCTATCATTTATTTCTTATCACAAATAAATAACAGATGAGGATAGATGTTTCTCATGCCGGATCTCGTACTATATAATTCATATCAAGATCACTGAAATAAAACTTTCAAATAAAAATCAATTTTATTTTTCAAATTAATTAAAATTTACGGGCATACAAATTTTGTGCGTACTCCATGTCGGCCATACTTTTGCAAAAAAAACCTCGCATTTCGTCCGCGTTATTGCCATTTCAACTAGTTGGCGGAAAGACCTGAATATTATTTAAAAATAACAAAATAATATAACAAATATTTTGCCAAGAAATACATTTAAATTTAAACAGTATCCCCCTATATACACGAGAATTCCACGACAGACATTATAGAAGTGTGCACTTTATTAATTTTAATTCTTTTAAATAATTTCTTCATATAACATTTTTTATTCATTTCATAATTCATATTCTGTAATTCTTGATGATTACATTATATAGAAATATAATATATTCATAAATTTAAATATTACAAAATAACTCTATTTTATTTAACTATTTTTTTATTTTTCAATTCACTATACTATTATACTATATATTATTTACTATTATATTTTATACTATTTAATACTATACTATACTATAATACTATTTAATTAAAATGTTTCTTTAGACATTTTTAATTAACTTAATCTAAAAAAATACTTGAAACAATTACTATTGGCTCTTTCAATACAAGCAAGAGTAAAACAAGTTATAATTATATGTTAACTATACCTACTAAATGAATATTAAAGTTTTTTTAGAAAGATTAATATTTCAAAAAAAAATTATCAAATAAGTATGGCATCATATTTTCACATATTAAAAAATTCATAATCGTTACTACTTATGGATATCAGATACGGTTCATTAAGTTTTCTTTGTAATATCAACGGTAAAGATTTGAAAAGAGTAGACTACTTTACAATTTGAGATAGTAACTGCATATTATTCTCATAAAACCTTTACTAAATATTCTAATTTTGTAACTTTTAATGGCATTTAGGAGAACAAAAAATTAAAACATTATTCGTGTATTCGCTAGTAATTTCGCGTTTTATAAATGGATACGAATAAATTATAGCGAAGATATTAAGCGTTTTATCGTACAGCTCACTTTAAATCACTTATCCTACTGCACTTGTATTTATAGCTTGTGCAGAATTTAATATTCTATGCTACTGCTACTTATATATATAAATCTGCCTTAGTAAAGGAATAGACTATTTGTTTTTTTACAATTTCAGGTAATAAAAATAATATATTAAAAAGTTAGTAAAATAAGTTTTATGTGATTGTTCACATACAATAATGTAAACCTGAATATATATATTTTATATAAGGTAAAATAAATTTAGCTTTAGTTAAAATTCCACATAACTTATTTGTTAAGTAAATACTAAAGAGATGACAACACTAGCTACCAATTTACACAATAATTGATTATAAATTAAATTATTATACTTTTAAAAACAAGTAACTATTGAAAAAAATAATAATAAATATAAAATTATTATAAAAAGTGGAAATTCAAAGTGATAAGAGATGAGGTTACAGTTGTTATTAGAAGTTATGCGGTAACATGCAATCATAAGATTTGTTCTTTTTAACTGCTTTAGGTGACCTTGAAAGGTTACCTTTTTGTTTAGTATGTCTTTTGTATATTTACAAAACTCTTAACTTCCAAGCAAACATTGAAATGGACCAAATTTCACTTAAAGATATGCTTTCATTTATTGGATGCCGATAGATTATTCACTTTATGTAATAGCCAGCTCCCAGTGAAGATGAGTTTGAATATGGTGTCTATAAATTAGCCTGTTGTAGTTACTATTGAACTGGAACCTCCAATTAAAAAACAAAAACCAGGGTCCTCCATAAGGGAAATCCCAGCTCAAATGCTTTATACATCCTGTAACGAACAGTTCAACGCTGCTCCAAAGTCATAACAAAATAAAGCAACCATAGCATAAATCTTTCAATTCAAAATGCATTCAACAGTAATAATAAAATCTCATTTTTTGCTACAAAACTCATTAGCCTGTTTTTACATTGCACTTTATCGTTATAAAATCAAAACAAAAAGAATGCAATTGGATCAAATTTATTACCGATGATTGTCATCTCAATCCCTAGCTTAGAGAATTTAATACACACAAACTGTCATTAAAAGAAAATTTACAACACAATGATTTTCTAATTATTATCGTTTAATAATAAATTATCACAGCAATTTTAATATCGAAGAATATAAGTTTTTAAACCATTTTTTATCAACCATATTCGGTTTATAAACCGAACAAAAATCTTTTATTGCCTATAGTTTCACTCAAAATAAGGTTGACAGAAGTATAAGGTTTAAATAATTCTAAATTACTTATTTATAGTTTAATCAGTTGTAAGGTAGGTATACTATCTCGCAATTAAATCAAAAAATTCCATAATTAAAAAAAAACTAAATTAGCAACAACTAATTTGCAAATTAGTATATTTGTTTAATTTAAACTATGATATTAATTTCTCTGTAGCATAACACAATATTATAATTAAATTATTGACATTCATGGATATATACTATTTTGTTATATAAAAACCTATCGGTTTTTAATTGCTAATTATACGTTCGTATACGTAACAGCTTTGCCTGATAATTTATAAAGAGTCGAACATAGAACTTGAGCGATAATGGCAACCAGTGGAATTGCGGTTTCACCCTCTTGCCACTATCCAAACTAAGTTGAATTTTAAAAATAAACTCATAGTGTGCACTCATAAAAATTGTAACATACACTTGGTGCAAGTTAAATTAAAAATATTAAACACTTTTCACGAATGGATAATTATTATTTTCTATAAAGCAATAATAATAATTACTTTAAGTGTTTATTGGAATTTTAATTACATAAACAATCCACATATATTTCAATTTGCAATACATTTATTTCATATCTTATTTCAATGCTCAGTTTTAATATTCAAATTCGAAAATTGGTAGATAATAAAAGAATATTGTATAATATTATCGAGTCCTATTTTAATAATAAAGTTAGAAATGATAAATCTTAGAACACATTTTGAATAAAATAACCTATCCCTTTTTTATAGAGGTACCTACCTTTGTGTCCTAATCGCTAGTTTTCGTACTTGGCGCGTTTTGACTATATGATGTCAAATTCAATGTTCGTTTAAGATTTTTTTTCATATCTTTTTTCATGGTTATTGTATATTAATAATACCTTTCATGAATAAAAATTTTAGATAATATAAACTTTTGTATTTCATCTTGGCATAATCTGATGTTCTTTTTCGATTTAACTAAAACATACCAAAAATTATCTGGATGGTATCAAATTATCGGATTAAAGTTACTAACATTACCCTTCCAATAGGTAAAACCGTTACACCTGTTGCTTTAACGTAGATAATTATATTCAATATGTCTAGCACTCGGTTAATTCAAGCAAATATAACTTTTTAATAACATTTTGTTAATAAGCCATTTTAAAAATCGCTAAGGTCAAAAACAAAAAATGTCAACTACTCTAAGTATCTTAACAGTTGAAAGTAAAAAGTATGGAATATAATTATGTAGTATGTACATACATCCCCATTATACTACATAACATTCTATTGCACCATTCGTAACAAAGAATTTCTTAACAATTAAGTAATTTAACATGAACACAATTTTAAAAAATAACCAATAACAGAAAAATATAAAAATGCACCTACAGCTTCTAAATAATTATTATGTTTTCGGTATAATGGTTTAGTGGAAAATTTCAGAAGTAATTTCTGAAGGGATGTTTCTGTTCACTCAAACTTTGACTTTATTTGACCCAGGAGAAATCGGTATACCTTTTACAAATAGTACTTGATGGTTAGCCAGTAAATATAATTTCAAGTAGTTATATAATCTAAATGTTGTATAGGTATAATCTTAAGCCGAAATAAAGAACTTTGTATAACATATTTATATAACTATCATATTAAATAAATTTATTAGATCTACTAATCTTGAATAAATTATACGATAAAAAGTATAGTTTGAAATATAAGTGACTAAAGAGGTGATTGATGTTACATGACGGTGTAAGTCTTTTGTATTTCAGATATTAGATAAGAAAATGGGAAAATTTCCTAAAGAGTTTTTTGCACTTTTCTAAATAGTAAATAGATAAGATCTTGAAATAATTTCCTTTATTCCTACATCTAACAAAAATATTTACAACTAACAACCGAAAATAGATCCCTATTCCAAGTTATTCAAATTAATATGGTAATAAGTAATAACTAAAGGTATAAATTATGTAATAAAACATTGTAAACATAACAAAGTTAAGCAATAATTGGTGATTGCAACATATTAATGAAAAACTAAATTAAATTAATATAGTGTTATTTTTAAATAATCAACAAATAATATTAACTTTTCAATACCAAATATGAAATAAAAAAAACATTTAAATAAACTAAACGTATTGCTAATTATTATTTATTGAAGTCGCTGTAAAATAATGATCAATTTTATCAAATTCATTATGATGATATCTAACACTTTAGTATCGACTCCTGCTGATCTTTCTATTTTATTTTAGTTGGTAATTCAATTATCATTGATTCTTTAGAAGTTTATTAAATCGATGATTTTTATTTGTATTGATATATGCTTTATATACATTATGTACAATGTGGATGAACAATTATATTCCAAGATATACAGAGTTTCGGAGTTTAAACCAAAACTTGATATTTGCCCTTTGTTCGTTATTTCAAAGCTGGAAACAAAATATGTATAATATAACTTACGCGAGCAGCTATTACACTCAAACTACTAAATAATAGTAGTACTGGGATTTTGGTATTACTCGTACTTATTAACGGAAATACGAACTCTAAGGATTTGATATTGACTTGTTTCAAATTCCACTAACATTAGCATTACGATGCCAGTCCAAAAACTTAATTATTTAACCTCGTACGTCTTATATACATACTTCTCCAGAATCCTTAGATATTGTTATCAAACAATTCAAGGTTTGTATTTACTACAGACTTGCCTCAAGATTTATCTCGTAGAAATTTTATGAATAATTTAATGTTGGTAAACATATTTGTCCTGTTGAATAGTTTTATTTTGTCGTCTAAAGAATAAAAAAGTTTATCTTGTTTATAAAAAATCATTCAGTCCCTTATTACCAGTCAATAGTTATATGCATCGAAGGTGAGTGTGAGTCGGAAATTGCTCATAAATCTACTCCAACCCACATAAATTAAAGCACTACTACTAATAACACATTTTTTATTTATTTATCTAACAAAAATGCATAATTAATTAATAACATTTTAACTTAATTTTTCGTTAATTACGTTTCCGACGATTTTCAAAAAAAAAATAACAAGTCTTAGAGGCTGTTAAAAAATATGGTTTAGCTTTATTTTTTAAATTTTCTTTCTTTAGATTCTATTGTGCTTTTTGTATTATGTCTATGATTCAAGTTCCTTTCTCCCATTTTTTCAAAATTTCCATTTTCCTCACTCTAACATTTTTATTGATCTTTGTTATTGATATTGAAAAAAATCTTTATAATTTTCCATCACTGTTTTCTCAGCCAACCCACTATCAATCAGTCAAAATACTGCCTAGTATAGCTCGATTCGGTAGCTCACGGTTTCTTGAGTACACATAACACAGATATCTGTCAATATTTTGTTTCTACCATCTTGATTAGATTCGATGACTATGCCAATGTAATTTACAATCTTCGTTGTTGATATTTCAGGACGATATTATACTGATTTTCCTCATTTCACGATTCAAGTTTTTAATGTTTCTATTCTCTACTATCGTGAATAACTTTAGAGATAGTTTGACACTTTATCAGACACCTAGTGTGAATAAAAAGTTTTTCTTAACTCTTTACGTCGTAAATTTTTACTTTCCTTTTTCTCTTTCTTTCTTTTTTAAAACATTTAAAAATTGCTCACAACTCGGATGTGTCAAAAGCTCCTTGAAAGTATTTATTAGCAATCTTTCATTTGCTAGATGTTTTTTTCAATGGTCACTTGTTGATTTTGAATGACGTCGTATTTGCAATTCTCAGATGTCCGAGTATTTTTTGTAAATCCAGATATCGTATTGACGACAAATGCGCATTGGCTTATGACACTTAATTGTTGCGTTAGTTATATGCAACATCTAAAGAATATCATATAAATGGTTCTGATCACGATTGTAAAAAGTAATTGAAAGGTTTCATGCTTTACATGGTATCCGATTTTGGTCTAAGTTCGTATCCATTTAGGAAATTTGTATGGTTGATTGCATATCAACTTCCTAGTTTGATCATGATATTTTGATATTTGAAGATGGATGAGCTGAAGGATTTTACGTATTAGAGAAGACCTAACGTTTAAATTCTAAATATATTATTTTTTCTTATTAAGGGATTTCTTTATCTAAGATTTGATTACCGATACGCTCACCATCAGAGTTTAACCATGAAGGGTTAAGGAGTTTACACAAGTTTGTAAACAAGTGGAAAAACTACCTACTTAGTTTTGAATTTTGCACATTAAAATTTTTTTTGAAGAACAAAATTCTAACAAAGCGTTAATATTTTATATTATATAGTTTTTTTAATAACAATTATCAAAAATATACAATATAGAATTTAGTTCCTAAAAGCAACTAATTGATCTTAGAGTTACACAAGAATACAAAGTTAAAAGCAATAGCCAACACTAATTTTTTATGTAGGTAGGTACATAAAATAATACTTATGTACATTTTATTGTATTTTTAAATTTGTTTGGAATCTGTCATTATCGAGGACCACTTAGTTTTATCTGCTAATATTTTGGTGTAAAGCCGCTCCTAAGAGACATGTTTTTGGGAATGCCGAAACTGCTAACAAAATTTAAGAATGCTTCCAGCGTCTTAAATTAAAAAATTATCTGAATATCAACGAATGTTCTATGCTTTACGGCCTGCTGAAAAACGCGTTACTCCTTCCAACTGTAATGAATACATTAAGAGAATTACGACGTGATTCTATACAACACTAAAGTAGCTTCAAGGCTGTTCGCTTTAATTTTTTTTAAAAGAATTCAAAATTGCTTTAAAATAGAAAAGCTTATAAAAGCATTTTCTTTATAGGAAAGCAATTTAAATAAAAAGAGAAATTGTTTTTTGTTGTTGATGTAATAATAACTACTATGTATTTATTTTTATATTTATAACTTTATAGTATTTATAACTACTATGTATTTATTATAGGAAATAATTCACATTTCAAATATGTACATAATACTAATTTGTTGTATAGGTAGGTATAGTTGAATTGGTAATATTATGTAGTATGTATATTGTATATTACAAAAAATATTTTATTGTGCTTGACAGTTACGGCTATTTGAGTTTTGCTTTCGATCAAAGCTTTGTGTGCGGCAATAAATACTCTGCGCAATTTGTAAGTTATTCTATTAATATTTTAAAAATAAAAATTTAATAAAAAAATTGTACATTCTTAAAACCTGAATAAACCTACAAACAATAATAAAATCAGTATAGAACAGTTAAACCTATTAGAACGCTACTAGCCTATATTATTTCAAAAAATAAAATGCATACATTTCTTGTTGTATAAATTAATATTTTTGTAGTAGTATACATTATTGCACTAATTTGGCGTTGGGCCTTTGTGGATTGTTAATAAATTATATAATTATATATATGCATATAATGTAATAATTTATTGAAAACATTTTAGCTTATGTTTATTCTTTTTCCAGAGCTTTCCTGCGAATTATGTGCGTATGCTGCCCACGTTCAGTCAGACGTCGATATCAGCCTGCATTTCGCAGCAAACCTAATCAGGTATTATTAACCTAATTTCTATCTTTTATGCTAAAATGAAACATTTTACTAAACATAAATATCATTACAGGATTAAAAAATATATAAGCAAACAGATATTATATTTTCGTTGTTCTATATAGTACAGCGTATTATCCAGATAATTAGTATTTACCGTCCATATTTAAGAATTATTACGTTTTGGATTACCCCATATAGTATGGTGATACATATGAATATAATAAACAACATGTATTATCTCAAATTCTTCAGCTGATGTCAATTATATCAATATAACGAAAAAATAATAAATAAATATAAGTATATTCATGGTATATGGTATGGAAGTACTATATAATATCATTTAAAAGAATTATTCTAGCTCCAGACATTTTAGAATGACAAATTTGGTTATCTCTAAACCCATTTAATCGAGTTGATTTTATAGCAGCAAATAAGAATTCTATTTCGACGAAAATTATTGAATCTAAATTATTTTGATAAAATCGATACCTTTTAAGCTATTTTTTACTTAATACATTTCTTGTCAATTTTATTCATGTAAAATAAAATATTGTAATTACTTATTTCCTATTTACAATTGATTATGATCTAAAAAATATTACAGAAGATTACATTAAAAATATTATTAATTTAAATTAATTTTCAAATATAACTTAAAATAACCATATCAATACTTAAAAAAAATTAAAAAAATGTGCACACACCATTTAAAACTAAAATGATTTTAAGTTATCACAAATAAAATACACTGTAAGTATAATTATCAAAAACGTTTTTACGATATTATGGCAGCATCAGGCGATGAAGTAATATACGTAATTGTTAATATCGAGTTGCACTACTTAAACCAATTATTCATTTGAAAAATTTATTATGTGATATTATTTATGTAAAGAACTTTTCTCGACCCTGTAGTCTTAATTAAACTGGATGTTGGAAATAGTGGGTTTTTTGGGTCCTACTCAAATAAAACTACTTTATCGATATATTTACTGACCGATTTCAACCCTTATATTGGTCCTCATCAGAGTCTAAAAAAGAGAAAAATTACAGACAATCACAATATACACCGACTGATATCTTTTGCACGAACACTCACCAATAAATCTCAACATCGAGTATTACATCCATTAACATAACACAAATGTGTATGTAAAACATAAAAACATTCATTAGTCAAATAGTAAAAATTAAAATTAAAATCAGAAATGACATACAAAACAAGTGCAATCTCAAGCGGTTCCTATCTACGAGCAAGGACATCAAGCTTCGACACATTTTCTTAACCAACACTCAAAATTGTCACTACTGTCTTACTGGTTTTATGAGACCGGCGTAAAAATTACTTAAGCTTATCGTATCAGTTTGAAAGTTTAATGATTCCTTATTATTTTTATTGTCAGTGATATGCAGCATTTCCAACACTAATCTTTTGTTGTAGTTTTTTTCCCGAGCCACGATGTTAACATCATCATACATCACGAGGTGTATGGCCGCTTTCGATTAAACACATATCTATGTAGTTGATTTTTGAAGTGTAAATTTTGGCTGTTTTTTTTGATTCTTTTGATATTTGGTTTGGTGCTGAATTAGCATTTTGTGGTTTTCTTTTGTGTGGTATGGTTTTTGAGCTGCTAAAGAGGAATTAACTGTATTGAAGTATTTCTAACCTCAAAATCTGAGGGGCACCTATAACTGATACCGTTTATAAGGTAACTTTAATGGGAATTTTTTTTTTGAATTTTCTATCTGTTTTTGGTGGAAGTTTTTCTTTACCTGTGTAACACCTTATTTGTTACCCATCCGTGGCCCAGTCTTGTGTTGTGTTATTTAAAAGTCACCGCAACGGGCCCTGCTGGTGTGAAGTGTGTATCCTTGTCCTTACCTTAAATTGATATGGAGGGTTCATGTAAGAGGTGTAAAAAGGGATGTGTCGATGTTTTGACCACATCTAGATGTAATGGATGTAGCAATGTTTATCACAGAAGTTGCGCCAAACTTGCAAAGGGTGTGACACCGATTGAAAATGATTGGAGTATCGTGGTCTGTAGTGTGCACAACGATCGTGGTGTCTCTCTCACGGTTCCGGGTTCTTCTCCTTCGCCCTCGGCTCCGGGTTCTCCATGTTTCGCGCCATTTGATGTAGTGGCTCTCGAGGATATTATCTCCCGTGTTCTAAATGTACATCTTAATACTTTCCGAGAGGAAATGTTGTCATTAGTGGGGACTGCCTCTGGACGGGTGGTGACGGATGAGGTCACTGCGCTGAGGAGTGAAAATGCATTTCTGAAGACCCAGATAAAGTCGCTAAATGGGAAAATTGAGCGACTTGTTTCTTCTTCTGCACCGAACGTGGTAGTTGGTGATGAGGTGGGAGTTGTTGGAGATTTGAATGCTGATGCAGAGTCGTTTGTTGCCGATGTGGATGGGTCGGGGTCTGGCGTCAGGTCTGCCTCTACATACGCCTCGGTTTTGAATGCGACTCAGGGTTCTCAGCCTTTGACCCGTTCTGGGAATGGTGGTAATGTGGGTGTTTCTGCGTCTTTGGTTGGGGCGGCTGGTTCAAATCATCGGCTGCATGCCGAGGATGCGAATTCGGATCGCCCGGGGCGGGGTGGTCGCCGCCCCCCCCCCCGCATTCGTGGTTCGGGTGGCGATTTTTCCATTTCGGGAACTGCTCGTCGGAAGTGGTTCCATGTAAATAATCTTGCGCCTAACACCTCAGTCGAGGCGGTCGTTGGGCACGTAAAGAGTGTGGTGGGCATATCGGATGTTGTTTGTGAGAGCCTCACCTCGAATTCAAAATATTGCTCTTTTAAAATATGTATCCGGGAATGCGACGTTGCAAAATTGTTAAATGATAAAGTCTGGCCCAAGGAGACTACTATTCGGGATTTCTACTTTCGAAGACCGGCTGATAGTGATCACGCTGCCCACGATTTTTTAGAGAATCGTCAGACCGCGATGAGGTAGTCTGTGTTTCTTCTTCTCCATCTGATGTTCCGTCTGACCATCGTAAGAGTGAGTTTTCTTGCTCGATTAGTGCTACTGGTTTCTCTGTAGCACACATTAACATACGATCTCTGCTGTCTGATTTCCACATTTTTTCCGATTTTGTGACTAGAAACAATTTTAGTATTATCGCAGTATCTGAGTCATGGCTCACACCTGATTTTCCTTCTCACCTGGTTAGTTTGGATAACTACGCGATCGTTAGGTCGGATAGAGCGTCTCGTGGGGGAGGGGTTGCTTTCTATGTTCGAAATTCGTTTTCATTTAAGACCCTACATGAGGGACATCGCTTTGCATGTGGCCTGGAGCACCTATGGATTCGCATTAAAGTCCACGGTATTGGGTTCGGAGTTGGGGTGGTGTATAGACCTCCTACGGTTGCCCTTTCTTGCCTAAGCGAGTTTGAGGAGTTTCTTTCTTTGCTTGGTAGTGACTGCAGTGAGCTGATCATTTTAGGTGACATGAATATTAATTACCTCATCCCATCGCCTTCTTTGAGGCGCTTGCGGGGGATCCTTGATGTTTTCGATCTTCATCAGATAATAACTGATCCCACTCGTGTTACCGCAACATCCAGCACTCTGTTGGATGTGATCTGTATTGATAAGCATCGAATTCCTCTTCAGTGTGGCATTGTTGATCTTTTGGCAGCAACTGATCACTATTTGGTTTATTGTCGCCTGGACCTGTCTGTGCCGGTACAGGAGCCTCGCAAAATCACTTATCGTGATTTCGGTAATTTTGATCAAGCTAGTTTTTCGGCTGACGCGGCTTGCCTGCCTTGGACCATCATTGATGAGTTACACTCTTGCGATTCTAAGGTCGAATTTTTGAATAATATGATCCTGTCTTTATTTAATGTTCACGCTCCTGTACGAACTGTTGTTTTCAGGGGGAGGGATAGACCTTGGATTACGTGGACAATCAGAGAGATGGCTAAGTTGAAGAGGCGGGCTTACAACAAGTATAGACGCACTCGTGCTGTTGTGGACTTCGAATGTTATTGCGATCTGAAGAGGTACTTATCTGGGGCTGTCAGGAGGGAGAAGGCGAGCTATATAAATTATCAGCTTTCGCTGCATCGCTCTAACCCTAAAAAAGTTTGGCAATGTCTGTCTTCTTGGGGCGTGCATTCTCGTCCTTCCAACCAAATAGCTGCTCATTTGTGTGATGACCCTGATTTCATCAATGCGTATTTTCTCGACTCTGTTCCGGGAGGTTCCACCGGGATTGATTTGGCATGGGAGGGTTCGTTTTTGCCGGGAATACAGCCACTCTCTATTCCCGAAGTCACTCCTGAGGGGTTAAGTGCCATTGTTGGCGCTTTGCGTTCTAATGCTCTTGGTCCGGATGGTATTAGTCTTCGCATGCTTAGACTTGTTCTTCCTTTTTGTAGTGAGGTGATTTGTAATTTGTTCAATCACTCTTTTGGGACCGGGGAGGTGCCTTTTGTTTGGAAGGCATCCCGTGTGAGACCTCTTTCTAAGGTTCCACTGGCTTCGGAGCCTTCTCATCTCCGTCCAATCAGCATCCTGTCGCCATTTGCAAAAATAGCGGAGCTCCTTGTTAAAGATGCTCTATGTGAGCACCTGGCACTCTACAAGGTTTTGTCGCCTGCCCAGTCTGGTTTCAGGCCCCACCATAGCACTGCGACTTCTCTGTTGCAGCTCACGTCTGACGTGGCTTCATCAGTCGATCGGGCTGAAGTCACCATATTGGCACTTCTCGACTATTCCAGAGCATTTGACTCCGTTGTTCATGATCGTCTTTTGGCCAAGTTACGTTACTATGGCTGTGATGATTTGCTGTGTAGATGGTTGGCGGGTTATTTGCGGGATAGATCCCAGATGGTTGAGTTAGCGGGAAACTTATCTCAGTCGTTGACGGTTTCTCGTGGCGTTCCGCAGGGAAGCATCCTTGCTCCATTGCTTTTCATACTGTATACAACTGATTTAGTAGGAGTGGTTGATTCTGATTGCCATCTTGATCTCTATGCCGATGATTCTCGGATACGTGTATCGTGTTTGCCCTCGGACATTGATGCTGCAATTGATGTGCTAAACCGCAATCTTGAACAAGTGCGTATGTGGTCGTTGATTAATGGTCTGACTTTAAATCCGACTAAGTCGGAACTCATAATTTTGGGTAAACCGTGGCTTGTACGGAAGGCTTTGAGTGTTGCAAGGTCAGCTGTAACGATTGGCGATGAGGTCGTCAGGGTGGTCGATTCCGCTCGGAGTCTGGGGCTTATCTTGGACAGTGAGCTCAAGTTTTGTCAACATGTGGACCGAAAGCTTAAACTGTGCTATTTTAAACTAAGATCTCTTTATCAATTCAAAACAATATTACCTCCCCACGTAAAGTGGTCGATCGTTAGTAGTACGATTTTATCAAACATCGAATATTGTTCTACAGTGTATTACGGTTTTCTCACACAAGAATATAGACGCAAGCTCCAGCTCTTGCAGAATTCATGTTTGCGTTTTGCATTTGACTTACGAAGGTATGATCACGTCACCCGTTTTTATCGAGATTTAGGTATTCTAAAGGTAGCCCAGCGCTTCTCTTTGCTTTTTGGAGTTCTGCTTTTCAAAATCTGGAAAAGTGGAGAACCGGTTTGTCTACGAAGCATGATTAGGCCCCGTTCGACATGCCACGATCGGGTTTTGCGTGATTTGGGAAACTTCGATCTACCCTCTCATTCCACAGCAAAGTTTGAACAGTGTTTCGCGTGCTCGGCGCCCAGATTTATAGAAGTGCATCGAGGACTCTTTGTAAACTCAGCGAGTGTGGTGTCTTTCCGACGTAATCTAACAGATGAACTCCGCTTACAAATAATGTAATCTGTCAATAAATATTATATTTATAGCCTGCTTTTATGTTGCTTTTATTTTTATGTATGGGTGGTTTGAAAATCTAATCTTATTAGAAATCATCCAATTAAGAAATTGTACTTTTTTTTTTCTTAATAAATGTGTATTATTATTATTATTATTATATAACATCTCATGACCCGATTTTTTTTTACCAGTTTTATTTGAGTAGGACCCAAAAAACCCACTATTTCCAACATCCAGTTTAATTTGATATTTTTTATATTATCATCTCCGACGGAACGGTTAATAAATTATGCATATAAGATGTGATATTATTAGTTTGTACATTATGTTTGCAAATTCCTTCGTAATTTGAGATAAACGCACAAATTTTGATGTGGTTTTCACAAAATAATTATTAACATTGCGGCAGAACAGATTTTAGCACTAAAATAAATTGCAAAAAATATGTTTCATCTTAGATCTACCAGATTAAACATTCTCAAAAATGGATTGACAAAAATAAAATTTGATTAAATTAGCAACCAAAAATCTATTACATAAATAATAAAAAAAATTGTATTAACTAATTTTTTCATATTCTGAACTTTAATTCTGTTTTCACTTGGTATACATACTAATAGTAGTCAGGGAGTTCCAATACAATACAAGTATGTATCAAGACAGGTTTAAAATTAATTGAAGTATAGAATACAGCCTGAAACCTGGATATGCCTGGAGATAGCAGCTTCGACAACTATAGATATGCATTTATACAAACTGAAACCGGAATTTTATTTTAGAATATAAAGAGCAACTAATGCCCGTATTCACCAACTACAAATAGCACTATTTGTCGAATAAAATAACATTATTATACAATGCAAAACAATGCAAAATCTTGTTTTTATTCAACAAATAGTGCTATTTGTAGTTGGTGAGTACGGGCATTAATGGAATTGTTTTCTATCTTTTTCAAGGCATTTTTTATTAGTGTTTATCAGTGTTGTAACACTGCAATGTTACAACAATGTAGCACCTGCAATATATTGCAGGTCGAGCACTACGAGTATATCGAGTACTAAATGGAAAGGGCAGTTAGCCAAGGTAACTTGAATTGGATGAGAATTAAAAGCGGTCAGTGATGCAATCCAAGCCAAGTTACCTTGGCTAGCTGCCCAGCCGTAGACGGGTTTTCCATCTAGTTTGATTGTAAATAGGAGATAACTACAGCCTAACTAAAACTCTTTAACAGTTAGTACACTTTTCATGAACTTCTGGTACAATTTGGTGATTCAATGTGATCTATTGATCACAGCTTCCCAATTTTAATAACCCTACTAGTGGGTTAGGCTAGTAGGGCGCGGTACGATAACTTAAAACTTCCATTTCAATTTGAAACAACTGAACTAACTGTTGAATATTTTTCTCACGTCATTTCTATGACGTATAATCCAACTAATTGGATTAATTAGAATCATCGACAACATTTCACTGATTGCAACTACTGATTAATTAAATATTTACACTCTCAAACAAGGTAATTGCATAATATGTACTTTAATGGCTCTGCTGTTTCTTTGCTTCAAAATTAATTGGCCCAACTTATCACCCAAACTAATATCAACAGCAAAGGTATCCCTTTAAGGATACCTAACACTTAAAGGACACCTGATTAGATTAGGTATCTCCTTTAACCAGTGTTTTTAAAGTGTTTATTTTAAAACTTAAATTTTAAGCGTATATAATTTAAGGTTTTGTATAAAATTAATTTTGTGAAATTTATAATTAACAAAGATGACATGCAATACCAATGGTTTAAAATAGTTGACTTTATATTTTGATAATTGCATTTTATCGACATTTTCAAAATCTGCTTTGAATTATGGTAACAAAATGTTTTTCCACATTCATATTTAACATTAATTGAATGGAAAGAAATATTCACAGATTGAAGTACAATGATAAAAATAATTATCTACATGACTATTATTGTAGCATCGGATCCACATTTTTAAATTTCTTATAGAATGATTTTATTCTAAACTAGTGATAGAATAACTCCGTGGTCACATGCTAGAAGGGTATAAGTACAAGTACAATTAGCCGACTTTACAGGAGACGCAAAAAACGTTTTTTTAATTTTAACTTTAAAAGTTACTAGCTTATAATCACTAAACTTTTATTTTGAAAATTTCATTGCTATCTCACAAATGTATCACAAATTCCCTTATAGCAGAAGTAAAAAAAAATTAAATAAAAAATTACTGATTTTTTGATTTATTTTGAGTATAATAATTATATTTGTAAAAAAAATTGTAAATTTCCAATTATTTATTGATATAGACTTTCCTCCTAATACCAGAAGTTGACACCTACATATTATTATTCAACAAAAAAATAGATTTGGGCATAAGTGGACTTATTTTAGTAGTAACATCTATTCCAAATCATTCATCTGATTAATACATTTTATATAGCTTAACGCTGATCTGTCAAATTGGTTTTCGTTTATTTGTTAGTGATCATGGTGCCTTTTAGGAATGCTTTTAGGTAAAAAAGTTAAAATTTCTTTCTTTCAAGTTAAAATTGACCTTCACAACAATATTTAGACATTTGACAACAAAATGTCACCCGTTTTTATAATTATTATATTGTCAAAACTTATACTATAGCTTACTACCTTAATAATCTTAATCTTAATCTTAAATAATCGCATAAAAAGTATAGTCTGGAACACCTTTGAAATGTCAATTTCTCACTCGTTGACCGTGTCGTGTCACTCTCGACTATCGGCTCGATTGACAAACTTTCCACTTGTACGGAATAGTCCCAATTCCACAATTATACTATAAAAGTTTGCTAATTATAATAATTTATTCTACATTAAAATTTTTTTGGATTTCAAATCTGATCTTTCATTAAATTTAAAATTTGAAAGTCGCATACAATTATAATTAATTACAACTACTGAGTTTGGTTGGATGAGAATAACTTTTGAGAAAATTTTCAAAGATTTGTACCTACATTGAATAAAAATTATTGAATCTTTAAAACTTTTGTAAATTTCACGTGAATATATTTACTGTACTTCAGATTCAAAATATCGGTCTAGTAAAATTATGAATGATAAACCTGAAAGGTAAATTTGCTTTGGGGATAGCTATGGTTTCTTGGAAGGATATTTTGTTGATTGATTAAAAACTTGATATTAAACGAGAACAGCCCTCAGACGCGCATGAATGGATTAACGAGGTGCAAAACGGTTGTAACTGGAAAACGGTGCGAGATATCGCAAAACGGACAAAAAATTACAAAATTAAAATTTCAAATCAAAATTCAAAAAAAAAACAAACGACCCGCATGAATAGATTAACTAGATTCCCTAACAATTTCGAAAATAAAAAAATATTCCCGGACAAAAATTCGTACGCGCGTTCGTCTCGCCTTTTTCGACCACCACACAAAATTTCGGGCCGTTCTCGGTTAAACAGATTTTTCCCTCCAGCCCGGGGCTGTTACCTCCAAAAACAACATAGCCCATCTTTGGCCAACATGAGTATCTTGAGGATTAGATTCGAATTGTCAAGCAATTTTATCTGCAATGTTATTTCATAGAACTGACATATTTATGGCTCTAGGCAAAGATTATGTATATATAGAGGGACAGCTCTTATGAGTATACTTGCCACAAGTATTTTTTAATGACTCTGCTACGCCTTCTAGTAGACGGTGTGATATCTACGTTTCAATTTTTAATTCATGGCTGATCTTTTATATACAGGGTGCTATTTGGGTGCTGAATGAGTTAACCGAACATAGGAAATTAACATGTAAAAACTTATTTATGCAAATTCCTGCTTCCCTAATTATTTTAGAGAAAAAATGAAAAATACAAAAATAATGCAGAAATATAAACCACGAATGATAAGAGCATTAAATTTCATCTAGCTTTTACTTAAAGGGTCAAAAAATCCTTTTGAAATTGTTAAACTTTTCATTTATCGGACTAGCCATGTATGTTTCCTAGGTAATTATTTAAGTAATATAACAATGGCATGTTGCATACAGTTTTGCACTTTATTAAATTTTAATTTCATAAAATGGAAGCAACGTATACAATTAGTGAAAAAAATCAAATTTTAAAACTATATTACTTGGGACACAGTATGCGTATGGTTCGAGATCTCTTTGCTGGTTTATATCCAGAAAAACCAATTCCTACTCTTTCGACAATTCAAAAAGTAATTGATAATCAAAATCAATATGGATCAGTGTTTAAGCCATCTTGCAAGACCTGCATAAATAAAAGATTAAATTTAGAAGAAATCAATATTGGTGAAGCTCCAGGTACCGAAACTGCAACAAATGTAATTGCTGCCGTAGTGAATAATCCTTGTATCAGTACAAGAGAAATTGGTGCGGAGTTAAATATCCATCATACTACGGCATTCAAAATTTAAAAAAAGCATAATTTTAAATCGTATAAGTTCCAGAACCATCAAGAAATTTTTAAGGAAGATAGGTACAAAAGGATGACTTTCTGTGAAAAGGACAATTTGGACAGAAATTTCATTAAAAATATTTGCTTTACTGACGAGACAACATTTAGTATTAATGGGGAACCAAATGTTCAAAATTATTGATTTTGGTCAACTGAAAATCCTCATGTAATGATAAACAATCGTTCACAGTATCGTCAAAATGTAAATGTTTGGGCAGGAATATTAGGAGCAAACATTATCGGACCATTTTTTATTGATGGAAATTTGAATGGGCCAAAATATCTAGAAATGCTACAAAACGAAATTGGACCGGCAATTGATAATGTGGCAGGAGAAGATAGCATAATTTATTATCAGCAATACGGGTGCCCAGCACATTATACTAGAGATGTAACTAATTATTTAAATGAATGTTATCCCAATTCCTGGATAGGACGCAATGGACCAATAAACTGGCCAGCTCGTTCACCAGACTTGGCTCCAAACGACTTTTTTTTTTGGGGTCATTTGAAATCTAAAATTTATGGTGAACGATATCGAAATATTGATTCATTAAAAAATAAAATTATGGAAGAGTGTGGTAATATTACCGAAAGACAACTTTGCAAATGTACCGCGTAACTTTTATGATAGACTTGGTTTTTGTTTAGCCGAATATGGAAACCTCTTTGAACATTTGCTGTAATGTTATTTAATTATTTATTAATTGTTTGTAATTGTTCATTTGTTCAGATTAGCATTAGAAAATAGAAATTAAATTGAATTTATTACATTTTTTTGACCGTTTAAGTAAAAGATAGATTAAATGCAGTTATCATTCGTATAAATACTTTATATTTCTGCATTACTTTTGTGCATTTTTTCTAATAATTAAAAATTTATTTATACAAATTCCTGCTTGTTCCCTAATTATTTTAGAGAAAAAATCAAAGACACAAAAGTAACGCAGTAATATAAACTAGGAATGATGAGAGCTTTCACGAATTCCTTAATCAAATTAACCAATAGGTAAAATTTAATAAATTTAAATTGTATGCAAAACTGTATGCAACATGCCATTGTTATACTACTTAAATAATTACCTAGGAAACATACATGGCTAGTGTGATAAATGAAAAGTTTAACAATTTCAAAAGGATTTTTTGACCCTTTAAGTAAAAGCTAGATGAAATTTAATGCTTTTATCATTCGTGGTTTATATTTCTGCATTATTTTTGTATTTTTCATTTTTTCTCTAAAATAATTAGGGAAGCAGGAATTTGCATAAATAAGTTTTTACATGTTAATTTTCTATGTTCGGCTAACTCATTCAGCACCCGGTATAGAGGACCCAAAATTAAGAAGTAGAGATCACCCCCTCCACTAGATGGCGTAGCAGAGCCATCAAGAAATACTTGTGACAACCATACTCATAAGAGCTGTCCCTCTATATATACATACTCTTTGCTCTAGATAGTAAGAGCAAACTACAGTTTAAATCCAATTTCCACTTTGACTGGTTTCCTAGTAAGTTTTCAATAACCTTTGTATTCATTTGTACCTATTTAGTACCATCGTTGAAATAATCACCAGAATCTTCATTTCTTCAAAATAAACCATACGTTCTCTCCGAAAAGAAGATAGTTGCCTACTATCTTTATTATCAGGGAAAGATGGTCATAATAATGTATCAAATCAAATCCAAGATAAAATATAACAATTTTTGTTTCAAAACATGGTGGTAATATCGAACACCACTAATAAATAGTAAACTAATAGTAATGTTAGTTAAAATCCCCTTAAGGATTTTTATAACTTATATATTATAAAGTCTTTTAGCTATGTATAGTTGACTACTTAGGTACCTATTCAAACTTATACGAGTTTTTAAATTGATATTTTATAATAATTAGATATAATATAATTATAAAAGAGTGATTTTTTATAAAATGTGTTTGATTTCAAGTTTTAAAGGAAATAAATTAATGTGGAAGTAAATTCAGTAATTTTAGAAAATGAAATAAATTGAAATCCAAGACGGCAGTTGATTGAAGATAAGAAAAATTATAGGAGTATATTATTTGAATGTTAATATAAGGTTTGAATCTAAAATTATTAGTATAATATAACTTATTATTTATTTCTTTATTATTTATTTATTTATTTATTTATTTATTTATTTATTTATTATTTATTTATTTATTATTTATTTATTTCTTCTTATTTTACAATGTAATCGTAATCGATGCGTGCAACTGAAGAATGGCAATAACCATGAAATAACGTTATACGAAATTTTCATTTTTTCAAATTTTCTTAGGAGTATATTATTTGAATGTTAATATAAGGTTTGAATCTAAAATTATTAGTATAATATAACTTATTATTTATTTCTTTATTATTTATTTATTTATTTATTTATTTATTTATTTATTTATTTATTTATTTATTTATTATTTATTTATTTCTTCTTATTTTACAATGTAATCGTAATCGATGCGTGCAACTGAAGAATGGCAATAACCATGAAATAACGTTATACGAAATTTTCATTTTTTCAAATTTTCTTAATCCAGACCTGTTATGTGTTAATTGTCTCCTTTTTAAATTTTTTGAATTTTGATTTTCTACGTATTGTATTATTCTTATATTTTTTGAATTTAACCATAAATACATACTAAAAACCACAAATTTACTTAAAATTTTTTATTTTGAGTTCTTTTTCTTTTTTTTTATAATATAACTTATTATTATATAAATTATAAATTTAAAAATCCCAATTTTTACATGTTAGATTAAAAAATTAGTTTAATTTCATAACTTAAATTATTAATGAGATAAAAATTATTATTAATAATTCTAGGTTTATCTAATGAGAATCCAAAACTCGAAACACAATGTTCGAGCAAAAAGTAACAAACCACAATTTATTATATCAATTAAATAGTTTTGATCTTAATAATAATATAAGGTTATTCAATTCAAGTTAACTTTTTTAATCTAGTGTAATCTAAGAATTAAAACTTAAGTTTTAATAATACTCGTACCGAATTATTATTAATTTTGATTTACGTATATTATGTTGTGTACTAAAGAGTTAACTAAAGAGTTAAGTTAATTAATAAATCCAATGTGAAATTTTAGTGTAATTCAAAATAAAAGTCAATAGAAGAAATCGGCACTACCGATTATTAGTTTTCCCTAAAAAGAATTTCAATTTTATTTGAATATGAATTTTATAAGAAATTTTACTATAAATTGATTTCGTTAGATCCGAGCTTGCAAAAGCCGACACGATGGCAATGTATCAAATGTTAACCTCTATCGTTTCTGGATACAGTTAAGCTAAGCAATTTCTAAAATACCAACTTATAGGTACTCACGCATTTAAATGAAATTGAAAATAATATTTTTAGGAAAATTAGTGTCATTGCATAACTTCCTCAAATATCAAAGTACCTTTGTGTAGAAACACATAGTTAAAATTTTGTTAAACATTTTTACTAAGTCCCTGCAACATCTGTGGGTTTCCCCTTCTACATAAGATTATTATAGTTAACCGTTTCGAAAACATCGATATACTAACAACAATTTCAAATAATAATATTTGACCAGGGAATATTATACTAACTTAATAATAAAATTAATTTTTGTAAAATTAATAAAAACGATTTTATGTAGTGGAAGTTACCAAATTAAATGATAACGCTATGCAAGTTAATCGGGTGATAACATTTGAGATTTTAAGCAACTTTTACAGTTAACCACGCTTTTTAAGTGCAGATTTAAAAAGTATAATTACTTTTTAAATTAAAAGTATATTTTCTATTAACTAACTTTTAAATATGAAAGAAGCTGTTATTTTGCATACATTTGATTCAATCATATCGTGGAAATGTACATATACCTAAACATAAAGCACCACAGCGACTTTGACATAGTCAGTATTTTTCACATCTTGTAACATAAGTTAGTATATTGACAGTATGTTGTTGCAATATTGATGTGAAGTATTGACAATATTATTGATGGTGTAAGGTGCTTAATGTATTTTTATTGCAATAAATATTTTTAAATTTCACCTCTATTTATCAAAATGAAATCACTTAAAATGAAGTACATTTAAATAATAGAACATTTAAAAATCACTTTATGCTGAATTCAATATCTCTTTGTAACTATCACTTTAGTATGAGTACTAGAAGGAACCATTACTTTTATTTGCATACATGTGATGATAGTCTATTGATTAAATTCATGAAGAAAATTCCAACAATAATTGTACAGAATTTGGTAGAAGCGCCGTGGTAGCGTGTTTCGCAGTTCATTGTAGATTTTAATTTTAGAAAATTTAAATTTTACCACAAATATTAATAATTCATAAAATGTAAATATAAATTTTCAATAAAGAATATATAAAAACAATAGGTACGGTTTGTTATTTAAAATATTTTGATGTAATTTTTAAAACTTTCTCGGCAGCCCAAAACATACTGTCAAGCACACCATATAAATATTCGTCAGATACTTGTACGAAAGTAGTATTTACATTAAAAATTTTCAAATATCAGCAACATCCTACGATGTTGCCAAACTTCTTGTGAGATAGACACGGTCGAAATAGCCAGCATATAATAAATTGGAGTAACCGCAAAGTAGAAGATTATATTATAAGATCATACGTAGAAGATTATTATTTCAAAACCACCAAGAAAATATACTAATTTACCACTATTTTCATACTTTGTTTAAATAATTTATTTAATTTAAATGATATTTGGCTACTTACTCGACAATCGCTTTCAAAAATTCAAAAATCATGCACCACTTCGTTTGTTTTTTAATAGTTATTTACCTAAAAGTCAGGAAATGATACATTACTGACGAGGAGCAATGTTGTGCCGAGTATTTTAAAGCTCCGAGTAAAGTGAGACATTTTCCTGACAAGTATGCTATTAAATTTTACCGAAAATCGTAAAAATTCGAAATTTTAAAACATTGTTGAACAACATTTTTAAAATGAACAATAATCAAGTTTGTGAATTTGTTGACTACATAGTTACCATAGATGGTTACTGTCAAAACAATAAAAGTAATTACGAAAAGAACGACGTCTCTTTTATTTTATTAGAATTACTAAAGATTACCGGACTAGTCATTAAAATTCAATTTCCCTGCGCTTATATAAGCAGGGAAGTGTTGTTTTGATGACGATTTTCGGTAAAATTATTAATTATAAATAATTTCTATTACTTATTGATTTTGTTTAGTAAAATAATTGGGAATAAAATAATTGTAATAAAAAACATATGGTGCAAGTTTATTTACCAAGTACTGTATACATATGGGCCAGTCAATAGGTATAAAAATTCGGGGTTTGCCGGAAAAAATTGCAACAGTTTTGAAAATTGGTGGAGTTGTACAATTTGACCTCCTAATCAACATACTAAAAGTCACCATTCCTATTGGTTGTGCTTTCGCCGCCATCTTGTTTCAAAGGTACACAAAAGTGTTTTTCTGCAAATATCCCGTTTTCTTCGACTCGGATCGTGAATTTACCTATTATGAATAATGTTCGTTATGAAATTCTCTACAAAACGGTACCTTCAATTTTTGTCGTAAGCAACTGGTTCTATCATGGCGGCATGATAGAATTATAGATAGAATTATATAGAATTATAGGATAATAATAGGTTGACAGTGAATTTTCAAGCAATGAATCCGCAAATCCCTCATTTTATGGTTGATTATTAACGAAAATAACATTGTTAACAAAAGAGAATCATCACTTGAGCAAAATTTACCAAAACTGATGTTCGGAATTTATTTGACTAATTCTTTGTATATTATATCTTGAACAGTTTTAACATTCAGTGTGTTTAAGACGTATAGATTATTTTCCATTATGTGAATTTTTGTATTTTTGACGTCGACGGTCGATCGTGATTCGATGTTAATGTAACAAGATCACTTTCATGTGTATCCTCTTCGTCGACTAAGTCTCTTCGTCATTATCAAACATATCGATGGTGTTTTCTGCATTATCGCACGATCGTCCACGACATTCGGCACACATTATCGAACATTTCAAGTCTGCCTTCCTGCAGCCGCATGCTGATCCGCAATCCTTGAGACATTTACATGATATAAATTTCAACAAATCCTGAGGAACCGGATCTTTCTTTGATGGAATTGGAATTAGCCCGGTTGTTGTTCGTTTCCAACCCCATTCTTCCGGATTTTTCTTATTTCCGTTCCAGTGTTGAACTTGCAGATAAGTACGTAGCGTATGTTCTCTTGCGGTTCCAGTCGTCGGTGGCATTAATGCGAGGTTGAATCGGTTTTTCGTTATTGACTTAGCAAAGCATTCGTACCGATATTGGTCAAGTGAACGTGTGTCACGGGGAGTACCATATACACCTAACATGAACCGCTCGCCAGCTTCAGCGATCACCTCTTGGTCAGCATTTTCGTCATAAAATGTCGTTTTCACAATTCCGGGAGTAAAGTGTTCACTTTACTCCCGCTTTTGCGGGACTAAAGTAATACTTTTTTTCCCGCGCCATTATTGCGCGCTATTGATCTAAAATTTTGCAAATGGCTTCTTACAACAAATCCCAAAAAACTAATTTTAATTTTTAATTTTAATAACCGAGTCGTAGGAAGGAGATAGGTCGATCGCAGTATTCACGATCAGAGTATCGGCATCTTCTTCGGCTTGCAGAGTGCGAAAGACTTTGTTTTGTTTTTTTTTGTTTTTTTTTATTCTTCTCATTTGACAGAAACTTCTCTTGTGCAATTGTGGCTCTCAAAAAGTACCTCAGCACAGCTAGTATTTTTAGAACGACGCAAGCGTTCTGCACTTTTTATACTCCTGTAGAGTTCGTCCGGGTAGCCGTCAAAAACAATTACCGCATTCGATTTGTAGTATTTCTCGACGTATGCAATGTACTTTGCACAAATTGCAGAATACGTTTCTCCTTGATGCCACACGACCCTATGAAGTAGATAACCTCCGTCTATGACGTATGCACTACGTCCGAAAATTACGTCAATTAGTTTTTTGAAAAAGGCGTAGGCAGCTGACTTCGTATTTTTATGAAATATTCCATCAATCATGAGCGAGAGTGGGAATGGTGAAAGCTCGTGAGCTACATGATTTCTCATGTCTTCGTCTGACTTTTTTGTAAATTAAATTCGTTGAAAGATCTGTAATGGATCAATTGCTATTGTTTCGTCTCTTACTTTGATTCCTGACGTAACGACCCCAAGCGGAAGTACTCTCTTGGTTCGCTTAAATTTGACTTGTCCAAAGTGGTCACCGACCATTTGCCTAATAAGAGTTGTCCCGACTTCTAAAGCGTTGTGGCAGTTTATATTTTCGTCTCCGGTAATCCCTGAACCGATTGACATTATATGTTTAATCATTGGGAACGGACAATACGATGCGAAAAACTGAAATATACGCTCTATATCTCTCATATCTCGTATTACTCGAGATTTTTTCATGTCCAAGTGTTGTTCGGAAGTTGCGAAAGAGACACCAGAGAATTCCTATACTTCTTCAGAGACGTAATGTACAATAGACAATGATAAAATCCACTTAGCCAGTACGCTGTCTGTTATTCCGCGCCCGTGAGTGAGTATAGGTCAGCGATACTTTTCATCATTCGCATCAGAGTTTGTTCAATAGTAATGTCACTCAAGATTCCGGACCAAAATTTATCCGAGCGGCGAATAGTGAAATATCCATCGTTGACAAAAGCTTCAAACTGCGTGACATCCATTTTTGATTCGAGTTCCAGCATGTTTTGAAAATACAGGTGTGCTGACTTCGCATACAAAAAGTGACCGCTCGCATGGAAATATGGGAACATTTTTTGTATGCATTGAAGGTGTAGCTTCCAATTTCCTGTCCGTTCCGCTTTGATGAATTATTTGACCAGAGTCACCATGGAGAAATATTGTACCCAAAGCTTTGCCGTTGGTCCACGTGTCTCGAGATTTGCCAAAGACTGCTGGAACTTTCGCGAAATGCCAATGAACGGTTCTCCGCGAATGGTGGTCAAAAACGACGGACTTGAAACATCTTGAAGGACCTCTTCCATTGCATAGCGTTCTGAATCCGTGAAATCTACTTCTTCCAGAATAATTCTCGCCAAGACTGTATGGGTCAGCGTATGCCCTCTCAACGCTCTGACATAAGCATGACCTGACATCATTTTTTCAACAGAAATAGGACCATACACGAGGCTCAACAATTCTTTTAGTCCACTACCTGACATAATATACCCAATTGCTCCCATGAAAGACATCAGCAGATGAAATCCTCCTAGTCGTACAACTACGTTCTTTAAAACCAAATCTGGGGGCATTGACGAAACGATATCTCGAGCTTTAATGTACATTGGTTGATCGAAAGTAACGAAGCACTTGTTGTTGCCCTCACGTGATCCACTCATTTCAACGGCGGAGAGTAAAGATGTGTATACGGTCTCATAGCTTCTAGGTGGAGAATTTATTAACGGCAAACAGATAATACGCGGCTTTTCGTACGCCATATCCGAAGTCACTTGTTCCATGAATCCATTCCACCCTGGGATGTGCAGCATTTTCTGCGATTTGCCAAACAACCACAGTAAATCACACGCCGATAGCACAACTTCTTGCGAAATTGGGTTTATTTCTTCCAGATCCAGTATCTTGATGTTCTTCAAAATACTTGTAGGGGAACATAACCAAACTTACCCACGACGCTGACAGATGGTATTTTACTCAAACGTTTGATTTTTCCGATTTGGGTAACGGCGGTATGTGGTGTAACAGACTGTAGACCGCCCATCGCATGAAATGTATTAAAGCCATCTAGAGTACCTATGTTCACATCTGCATTAGCGAATACAAACTGTGAAAAGTGATGTGGTAGAACGGTTGTATCTGGTTCACACATGATTGTTGATACTTGGAACAGCGTTGCTTTGTTATAACTACTACAGAAGCCCATTGCCGAAAACACATTTAATAGATCTTTCGACCCGTATTTCCTGTTCAAAAATGCTGCCAGACCAATCTGCAATGGTGATAAAAAGGAACGTGGCCGCGTAGCTGATATTACTGCATAGGCGATGGACGTACATTTTCTATCCCACTTATCTGAGGATGAACGTTTATTTTTTGTGATGATATCTGTAAGTAGAAGTTTCAAACTTTCCGGAATTACGGTTTCAACGTCTTCTAAGAACTGATTCGGCGCGGGATAATAATCCATTTCATGAGGCTTCGATCTAATGTCCTCTCTAATGATAGCAGCTGCCATCTTGACAATTCGCAACAGTTCCTCTTGCTCGTCCCGTTTCTGATTTTCGTACCACGAACGTACCAATAACTTGTGTCCCGTATCCCGCCAACACATAACCGTCGCTTTGTTGGCAGTTTGCGCGAATATTATATCATCGCCGTACTTTTCCATGAATTTTGCTTTCACTGTTTTCTGATCAGGCATGTATCCTGTAATATTTCTCATCAATTCATCAAGTGAAAATTGGCATTCGTCACGATTATCTTCAAGAAAGTTATGTATCTCTTCCATACTCGCAGCAATATCTTCCAATTCTGGTCTACCTCGTTTCGTAGTCAATCGGACCGCCGAAAAAAATTTGGTCATGCATTGATGATGGTACTTAGCTTCCACAGCAACCAAATCATGGAGATTTATTACGCGATGAGGACTTCTTGACTCCATTTGTCCTGTGGATTTTCTGCTATTTCCAAAATATTGGATCTGATCGGAAGGCTACGGACAAAGAAAATAGCTTGCCGTCTATGCACAGATTTTTTCTTCTGTCTTTCTTCAAAATCTTGAGGAATTTTTTCAGCGCAGATAAAACATTTCTGAGCGAAATCGAAAGACGGGACTTCGGATCTTCGGCATCTAGAGGTTTTATCTCCACGTATGCATTTTCAATCAGTTGCTTGATTGCTGCAGTTATACAATTGCTCGATGTGTAGGTTTTGCGACACCTAACATGGACGATTATTGATTTTAAATCATGGCATTTATCAAACTAAGCCTCCTTTCGTTTGAGTCCGCACAAATCAAACACACTTTGCCCGCCATAGTCAATCTGGATTTTAATTTCAAGTTCGTAGGACAAAATATATTTAACGCGCCAAAACTATAAACGTATTTACTACGAATCCGTAAAATGTCAACTAACGTTGAAGAAAAGCTAGACAAACAATTGACTGCTTTTCTTTCGATAAATCGAAATAGCCGAACTGAAATGCAACCCAAATGAAAGTGAGCAAAACATATAAGTGGTGTACTTATATTTCGAAATTCGGCATTATTGATCTATAAAGTTAGTTTTTACTAACAATTATAGCTAAGGGCATAAGTTATGAGAAATTCATTGATGGATTGAATTTTCGTTAATAATCAACCATAAAATGAGGGATTTGCGGATTCATTGCTTGAAATTTCACTGTCAACCGACTTCTAAGGGCCGCCATGATGGAACCAGTGGACTTACGACAAAAATTAAAAATACCATTTTGTAGAGAATTTCATAACGAACATTATTTATAATAGGTAAATTCACGATCCGAGTCAAAGAAAACGGGATATTTGCAGAAAAACACTTTTGTGTACCTTTGAAACAAGATCGCGGCGAAAGCACAACCAATAGGAATGATGATTTTTAGTATGTTGATTAGGAGGTCAAATTGTACAACTCCACCTATTTTCAAAACTGTTGCAATTTTTTCCGGTGAAAAATACCCATTGACTGGCCTAATATGTTAATTGCATGCCAATAATTTGTTTTATTTTAATAGAGAATAAATTAAATTAAAAGTTAACTTTATAAGTTATTCAACCTAGACAGTTAATTAATTATACAACAATTCAATTATTCGATTTGTTACTGAAATTTTTCATTTGATTTGTTTTCAGTTGTTTTCATAGAAATTTGTGGAAAGAAATATACCACGGAGTTAATTAGTTTTGAAGTTTAAAATAAAGCTTTTTGTTGATTAGAACATTATTTTTGCAAGTTACCGTTTATTTTAAAATTATGGCAGAACAAAAGCAATAAATGAATATGGAAATTTATTGCTAGAGATCATTCAGGAGGTCATGTCCCATACAATAGTGCGCAGAAATGATAAAATTCGTTTTAACAAAATAAATACAGTCCTGAAAATATCGTTCTTTGTTGACGTTTTGCTTTGACAGATTCGCTATTTTCGTGCTTTTGATTATTAAATGATATTAACATTATTTGATAATTTAAATAACAATCAGCCTTTTTTAACGCAATTTGAGTATTTTTATTATACTGAGGTTAGTACAAACAACATTTTAATTTAAAATCGTTTTTAAACGAAAATTTTATTTTTAGGTTAAACTGCTGTGTGTACCACAAAATCTTTTTTTACATCTATTTGACGAAAACGTTTATTATTTTATTGTGGTAGGTAATGCATAAACAAATTAATTTAACATCGTTTTTTAAACAAACAATATTTTTTACAGTTAAAATTCATTACTAATATGAATAACCGTAAAGTAGTTCATAGTCAAGGACGACAAATAATTTATAATGTCATTCAATATATTATGAATAAAGAAAAATGCAAAGGAAATATTTTGTATGCAAAAGTGTCATCTGCAACTGGAGTTTCTTATAAAACTGTTATAAGAATAATGAAGGAAGGAGCTGAAAATCCTCAACAAGCCAAGTTTTCTACTCCCAGGAAAACTATTAAAATGCCATCCCCAAAAACTACAACAAGCCAATTTGAAGAAGATGTTATTAGGCGTATAATTCATTCTTATGCGACTATACATAAAAGGCGACCTACAATGAAAACTGTGTATGAAGCGATGAAAAAAGATCATGGCTTTTCTGGATCGCTTTCATCATTTCGAATTGTAGTACATAGGATTGGTTTTAGGTGGAGAAAATCCCCATGTAATAAGCAAATACTTGTTGAAAAAAGTGATATTCGAGGTAAACGAGTTATGTTCTTAAGAAACCTTATAAAATATAAAGAAGAAGGAAGAAATATTGTTTATACGGATGAAACTTACATCCATAGTTCACATACCGTTCCTAAATGTTGGGACGATGGAAGTACTAACGGTTTAAAGACCCCAGTGTCTAAAGGACAACGATTAATTATTGTTCACGCTGGCGGTGCAAGAGGTTTTGTTACGAGGGCCTTATTAATATTTAAATCTGGCCTTAAAACTGGAGATTATCACGATGACATGAATCACAAAAATTATTTGAAATGGTTAAATGAAAAATTAATTCCAAATCTAGAAAAAAATAGCGTTTTGGTTATTGACAACGCTTCGTATCATAACGTTAGTATTTTAAAATGCCCTACGTCTTCATGGAGAAAAGGTGCTATGCAGCAATGGTTATCAGAAAGAAATATAATATGGCAAATCAGAGATACAAAAATGGATCTGTATAATATAATTAAATTACACAAGCCACGTAATAAAAATTATGTAGCCGATAAACTTTTAGCCGAACATGGCCACGTTGTATTACGGTTACCACCATATCACCCAGAATTGAACCCTATTGAGAAAATTTGGGCGTTGGTAAAGAATCGTGTTGCCGCACGAAATACCACATTTAAAATGGACGATGTCCGAAGATTGACTGAAGAAGAATTTAATAAAGTCACAATAGAAGATTGGCAAAATATTTGTCGCCATGTAGAAGCCACAGAAAAAGAATATATAGAAAAGGAATATATTATGGATGATGTAGATGAACTCATTATTAGAGTAAATTACGAAGATGAAAGTGACAGTTCAGATTATCTGTCTTCGGAAGATGAAGAAGATGATGAAGAGTTCAATTTAGAATGTGAGCCCATCTTGTAAAGATAAAAATAAAAAAAATCAATTACTCGGCTAATAAAATTTACTTCAATGTGCGATTACTCACTTTCTTGTTCGTTATTATTTTATTATAATAAAAATAATTTGTTTTACTTGTACAATAGTATTTGCTTGTACTATAATAATAAAGTTTTACAATAAATTACATTCCTATAGTAATCATTTTATTTTTTCTATAATTAGTTTTTCTTTTCTATAATTATAATGAAAATAATGTTCAAGTCAGATTTTTTAAATTTTCGCGCCAAGCTGATGTTTTCATTTAACATTTATTCTTATGTATTTTGCCCGTTTCGCGCATTGTATGAGACTTAAGCTTCTGAACGAACTCTACCTACTATTTAGCGAAAAACACTTAAGAACTTCCAATAAACTATTTTTTTAACTTCGTATACATTCTCTTAGACTTTTAATAAAAACTAATAGACTTGGTCTCCTAGTTAAAAAAATTCTTTAACTTGCTAAAGTTTCTAAACAAAAAATGGAATTAAGTTAGCAATGCTTTTTTTAGAATCATAAGTTTTGGTATTAAAAATCAAATACAATTTTTATTTAAGAATAAGTTATTTTATTATATTTTTTAATACGAAATTTGCTAT
Organism: Cantharis flavilabris; assembly: GCA_949152465.1. Classification (NCBI taxonomy): domain Eukaryota; kingdom Metazoa; phylum Arthropoda; class Insecta; order Coleoptera; family Cantharidae; genus Cantharis; species Cantharis flavilabris. The sequence continues at coordinate 20,320,824 of OX424436.1, read as the reverse complement.
TCAACCATGTTAACTAATTTGTTTTCATGAACTACAGAATTTAGCAAAAAATCACTTACAACTTCTCCACAGTTTGTATGTATAGCCCCCAGTACTTCCAGGTAGCTTTCAATTTTTTCTACAAGATTTCAGCAATTTGTTTGATAAAGTTAGAATAAATAGCATGTAAATTCAGTTTAATTTCATATGATAAACTAAATTTATATTAAATTACCTTCATAGTTACATCAGTACCACCTACGAACGAACAAATATTTACAGATCAGTAGGATGTTTCATTAATAATTTATTTGAAACACGTAGTTTTCACTGTGTTTTGAAAACAATATTTATTTTCCGCTACTGTTAGAATAATTGTATAAGTAAGGAAGCTTCTATCCGAGCTTTTACCTAATTACTTTAGTTAGATAATAATATTAATTTTTTTAATATTAGGTACCTAGTATTATATTATTAGAGAATATTTAACATAAAACACTCTAGACTTATTTTTTAACTTATCATTGCAGAAACTAGTATTATAGATCAAGATCGGATATATGTTACGGTCAATGACGTAAATTGGGCATTAACGTCAATGGCCGGGCAATGAAGTCAATGCTTATTTACGCTGGCCATTAACGTTATTGACCGGCCATTAACGTCAACGCCCGTTAACGGTGGGCAATGATGTAAATATTTTCATTTGATAGTAAGATTTACGTCTTTGGCCGGTCAATGACGTTAATGGCCAAAATGGATTGGACAATGATGATATTATGGAATAACTACTAAGTATAAAGAACAGCAAAACTACAATTTAAATTTGACAGCCAACTGGCAAATGATATTTACATACATATGCTGTAATCATCGTATTATAATATAATAATATAATCATTTATTAACAAAAATAATAAAAATTAAAAAATAATTAAATAAATATTTTTATTCTGACACGGGAGCGACCCATGGCACTTAAAATTGCAAATTTGTTTTCTGGCGCGACACGCACATTTATTATTTTTGCATCCATCCTGACAATGACAACGTTTGTAACCTTGGCTTCTTAAAACACTACTTTCAGCTGCTGCTTGTCTAAGAATAATCTCATTTTCTTTGGTCGTATCACTGATATTTTCTAACAAAATTAACTTTTCAGTATCCCTTAGTAACTAGTATTAATTGCAAAGGCACATTTAATATATTACTTTCAGATGGAATCTATAGAATAATAATTTCATCATTGTCCACCCTGTATTGGGCATTGACGTCATTGCCCGGACAATGATGTAAAAACCACACATGAAATTTTAAATGTCAACATCGCCCAAAATGCATGGTCATTGACGTCAATGGCCGAATTGTCATCATTAACAATTTGGTGGTACATTTTAGAGCTACGTGCCTAAGGGAAGGAATGGGGGCAGCCTCCTACCCAATATTGAAAAAAGTTGGCGATTTTCATTGAACAGTTGTCAAAACTACTAGTTGTTACAAATCGCACTAATTATGGCATTCCCTTGAAAAAAAACCACAAAATAGCTAAAAAGCTAGTTATCCATATAATTCCGAGAGCAAAATAAAATCGTTGGCAATTTCAATTTCACGACTACTCCCCTGTGCGCAGCTTTAGTAAAGAAAATCGTCAACAATTTTTAACAGTACATAAGCTACATACATAAACCAATGTTGAAACGTTTAGTCTAAAAATTTTAATCTGCTTCTTCAACTAATGATGGATTTAATACGTGACCCTTAACTTTAAAAAGTTCTGATTATCTTCAGTTTTCTGGTGATAAAATAAAGGCGTATTTACTCTCTACAAAAGTATAATTTCAACAAATTTCAAACAAAAACAAACACAAACCTACACTTTTACTTCACGTAGCGTATTAATATTTATTAATATTTATTAATATTAAATTAATATTTAAGTTCTGAAGATATACTCGAACATCATCACCAGAGACATGTGATTAATTTTTTTAGAATATTGATGTTTTTAAAAAATTTCAGCAGTCGAACTTTGGGATTTACACGTAACATTAACTAACGCTTCGACTAATATAAAACTTTTTTAAATATATTCTTTTTTCTTGAATTGACATTTTTCTGATGTATTTTAGAATGTCAACAAACGTAGGTTTAAATAAAAGTTATCTATTTATAAAAAGTTTCGAATGGTTTTAAGATTACATCTTGCAAGCATAATTCATTATTATCATAATGTAAATTGTGCTTCACATAATTCATTGCCTTATTTAAGTCTTTTTTATGTTAGTTGAAAAACAAGTGCCAAACGTAAATTACACACTGGAGCTAAAAGTGATTTAGTACTAGTACATAGTAGTATTCGGCAGGAGTGCGTAAAAGTATGTAGCTCGTTTTTAACGTAAATTGATAGAAAAAATATTTCATTTTTAATTGTGATTAATCCATGACAAGTCAATTTTCTAATTGATGGGATTTTTGCCATTTCTCTGTACAAGGCTCAATATATTTAATAGAAGCGCATAACTTTCGATCAACATATAATAAAATTTTGAAAATATTTGCAATTAAATTAAGCCATCACGCGGAAAAATGTTAAGTTAGTCAAATACGTATAGTTGGTATAGAAAGTTTTGTTTATAAACCAAACGTTTACATGCTTTAAGTGTTTTATTATTTTTACCGCTGTTTTAGGATAAAATAATTCAGAATTAAACTCAAAACAACATCTTGTATACGTAATAAATCCTCCATGTTGTTTATATTTGATACCTAGCAGGGTCATCAACAGTGAGGTAAATTGTGAATAAACTACAAATGTTGATTTTACTTACTACAGTAAGCGAAATTCACTTTACTATAATTTTTCTACACTACATTTGGCTGCAGTCAACGCTATATTATTGGTGTAAAACCATTCATGAACAGACCATTCTCTGTGTTTTGGATCATTGTCATGTTGATATATCCAATTTTAAGGCATTATATCGATTGCATATGGCAGCATTATATTTTCCATTATTTTTTGGAAATCCTTAGGATTCTTTTCACGACGATAAATTTTCAAAACAACATTTTTAGCCATTTCTACTTCTTCTCCAATTTTGTATATGTTCATTTATTTTCATCACACAACTGTATAATAATTTTTATATCAGATGAAGCGCTACACTTGCGAAGTACCATTGTAACATAATCAAGTTCTTATCACAACTGATGAGCTGATTACACAACATTAATTAAAAGTTTCCAGAATTTTGTCGCATTAAAAACAATTCATTCTTTTTTAAGGACTCGTCAATTTTACAATAATAAATAAATAGGAACAATTATCATGGGTTTGTGTTTAGTTTTAGGCGGCTGATAAAACATGTATAGGATTTCCAGAAATATTAAGTATTAAAAATATATGTTAAAATTACAGTGTTGGTTTCAAAAGTTTCCAAAATTTTGTCCACTATTGTAGATATTATATTCAAGGTAGAAGGAGCTAACATGATGAAACGGTAATATCATTGCAATTAATTATTGTACTTGTAATCAATGTAATTAAATTTGGAATAATAAGTAGATATAATTATATGTACATTCACTCAACTTGAAATAAAATTAACGTAAATTCAAGTTGAAAATTTAATATTATATGGAACTTTATTTACCTACACATAAATCATATTTTGAACTTACTTGTTAAATTAAATAAATAATCTAGTATAGTACAAAAAATCTTAGGTAACTTTTTATTTACTCATTAGTGCAATCATAAAAAGCAGTTTCATGAAGATAAGTTTTAGATCGGACGGGAACCGAAGTTAAAATGTAATTATTACACTTCACTAATAGTTAAATTTTGTTATTTAAAAGGCAATAGAATAGATTAATTTAATATAAAATTAATTATATTAATGAAAAGAGTTTTTGAAATGGCTTGAAAAATTTGCATTTTTATAAAATCACAAACTAATTAAAGTTTTCTGTAACTTACAAACTTAAATTGACATTTTCAAATTACAAAGCTGCTAACTGCAGCGTTATTCAAATAAATATTTTCTATGAATCCTATTTTTTGCAACGTAATTTTCCGTAATTTTCCAAAAATTTACTTATAAATAATTTAATAATAAATAAATAATTATTAAATTATAGTTTTTGCAACTAAACTTTCAGTTTTTCGATACTTTCGATACTAAAAAATAATAATGCTGTACATATTGCCGAAATTTAATAGTTTAATAAAAATAAAAAATTTCAAGTTTTTATTGAGTTCGTTGCATACACCAGACTTTAATTTCAATTTTACTTGAATACTTTAATATCTACATGATTCCATGTAATCACAAATTATTGCTTATCAATTAATTAAATTGATAAGCTTACGAGAAGAATCTAGAATTGGTACAAGCTCTGTTATGTTCAAAGATCACTAAATTGAAGCGAACACCTGGTCTTTTTAAGTGCTATCGTTATCTGAAAAATTGGTGTTTAAAAGTTTGAATGCAATACTTCACCTAGTTTCTGCAAAAGAAATCTGAAGGTTTTATAACACAGCATGTTTTTCAATCCAACAAGAAACATAAAATGCGCAGCCTTGACGTAATTATTGTCCTGATCTAGGAGTTTCACTTGAGGGGTTCCTTCAAACCTAAGATAATTTCATGTTTGACTTGAAAAATAACTTTTAAATAAATAAATAAATTAATTAATTAATTATTAGTAGGTGGGTATACTTACCTATAGTATTAAAATAACTTAGAAATAATATTATCTGTTTGTAAGTTTATTAATATACCTAATCAACAAAGTGTAATTTACTTTTTTACATTCTTATAAAGTAACTATCAATATTTTATAGGAAAATCATTAATGAGTACATCATACTACCATAGTTAAATTTGAATGTCTAAAAATAACCTATAGCTAGAACATCGTATAATAATATATATGTATTTCAGTGTTATAGGTAATAATAAGTACTGATAACAATCGAATGCAATCAATTGTACTTTGGAAACAGTTTAGGTTATTATCCCACGTATTACCTAGTACATAAGTAAGAGAGAGTTAGGTTAACTAGACCTTTTTTATAATTCGATATAAAATCATTATTTAAAAAAAATGCATACTGAAATCATAATATAATTGTCAATATTGTGTGTTTTATCATCAAAAATCTTAATAGTTAAATTATAGCAATTATGAATTTATTTTTGTAGTTAGGTACTTAATGATGGAGTCTGATGTCTTGGTTTTAAAAAATTGATTTTTTTTAATGATTTATTTCGAAATTACAACGTATGCAGAATATACTGTAGAAATTTCAAACCGAAATTCAATGTATTAAGAAATTTATAGTACATATTCGTGTTACTCAAACTTTTAACGCAATTTTTTCGATACAACATTTTTCCGATCGGCCCAGGTCAAAAAAAATCTACCGAACCGATTGGGCTGAAATTTAAATATGTTATTCCAAACATCAATGGCTATTGTAGGTAGCAGAATTGTTAATTTTTATCAAAAATTTCCTATTTTTTACCCCAAATTTCGAAGAAAAAAATCGCCGTAATTGATTTATTTTTTGTTTTAAATATCTGAATCTGCTACCTGCGATAACGACAAGCTTACAGAACAATACTTTTTTTGAATTTTATGTTTAACTTTACCTGGACCATTCACATGCCTTTTTTTAGGTGTGCACTTAAGCCATATTAAGCACTATATAAATATTATAAAATTAACTTTAAAAAAAATTTTTTGTGAAACTAAAGATGCCAATAATAATTAATAACATAAAAAATTTGAAATGATTGGATTTTATTTTGTAGTAAAAAAAAATTCCTGAAATATCCCTTTAAAAAGAGCAATTACATCGGACTCCATCCTTAAATATTAAACCATGAGATAAATTTCGTAAAATGAGCACAAAATTTCACTTTGCAATTTTTTTGTACGCCTCAACTTTGTAAAACTTTTAAAATTAAAATTCCAGTTTGCAAAAAAACAAATACTATATTATAAATTAATACCAATACCATAAAGCATATAAGGGTGCTGAATGACTAATATGTAAGATTTCTTCACTTAGAGATATCTATCGGATAAGTATAAATATACGGATAACCAATCAAATTAATCAAGTGACTAAACAGACAACCGTTTTGATTGGTTATCCGTATACTTAGCCGAACATAGGAAATTAACATGTAAAAACTTATTTATGCAAATTCCTGCTTCCCTAATTATTTTAGAAAAAATATGAAAGATACAAAAATAATTCAGAAATATTAACTACGAATGATAAGAGCATTAGATTTCATCTAACTTTTAGTTAAACAGCCAAAAAATGCTTTTGAAATTTTTAAAAGTTTCATTTATCAGACTGGCTATGAAAGTTTCCATAATAATTATTTTGGAAAATAGAAATTAAATTGAATTTATTACATGACCAGTGCGATAAATGAAAATTTAAAAAATTTCAAAGGCATTTTTTGACCCTTTAAGTAAAAGTTAGATAAAATCTAATGGTGTTATCATTTGTAGTTTATATTTCTACATTATTTTTGTATCTTTTATTTTTTCTCTAAAATAATTAGGGAAGCAGGAATTTGCATAAATAAATTTTTACATGTTAATTTCCTATGTACGGCTAACTCATTCAGCACCCGGAATAGGGCGATCGATAGGCGATCCATAAAGCTGCTTGCCTCTCTGTCATCAAGGTGCAAATCGGTTTTTGCTGCAAAAGAGTATGCAATAGAATGTAGTATTAAACGTTTGAAGTCTTTATTATTTTTATTACATTTGTAGTATATTTTTTCTCATAAGTGTTTTTATGATTGATTCTAATGGCTACATTATAGGTACTATTTTGTTTATAAATTACACTATTAAATTCTTATAAATAAATTGTACAAGAATTTGGGATGAACCACATTTTATGTACGATACATAAAATTGTACAAAGGGAACTATTGGTGAAAAAAATAAAATTGGAGAAAATAAAATTACGTGTACATCTCACTAATAATTAATATTAAATTATCTCAACTGATAATATTAAATCTTTCCTACATGTATTTAGTTGATATTTTTAATTGCCACAGATTCAATTAATTTTAAATCAAAAGTTGGTATATGATCAGCTGATTTTGATTTGAACGAGTATTGAGCGTTCTGAGCAGAGTTTAAATTTTTTACAAATTACAGTAATGTATATTATGTTACGTACATAAATTACCTACATTATCGTTATGAGTATTTTTTACATGTTAAATCACGGACAACCAAACTGATTTTGGTATACAAATTCAGTCTGTTAATAACTTATTTCAATATTTTCTGTTTGTTCAAAATCATTTAATCCAAAAGAACAATTTAACCTGACAGTATACTTTACTATACGTAAAATTACATTAGAAATTCTTACTAAAACGCTTGTGAATTTTTCATTAATTTGATATAAATTTTTATAGGTGGATATCGATAGTAAGTGTATGCCAAATTGTATTTTACTAAATAGTGCATTATGCGAATTCTAAAAATTAATGCAAAAATAAATTATTAAATGTTCGTTTTTATTGTTACAGAGATTATCGTCAACACGCTATTACTCTTCTTATTCGCTACGACAGAATTCTTGTGAGCAAACGTACATTTAGCAAACGGCCCCGCCTCGGCCCAACATTATATCCAATCTTCCATTTGCACGATCAACATCTCTTTTCTATTTCTGAATTTGGAATATTCTATTACGCATTTTAGAATATTATTGGTTAATATCAAAAAAAAAATTATTTTTGTATGTTTGCTTACAAGAATTCTACAATATCTAAGTGAAGGTATGTTAATGTGGTTGATGTTTATTTTAATGGGGTTGATGTTTTTTGTTAATCACAAACGCACTTTTCTTACATTTTTCCACAAATCAAATAATAATCTACGCACTTCTTTATATGTTTATGCGTGCACTTTCGCACATAGGTATGCTCTTAACATACTTTTAAATTAATAAACTCAGGTTATTCTAAATAATATGTATAACTTATAAAAATAGTACTTATCGATATATGTACTACCTATGTTAATGTTTTCTCACTATTTTCTCAGCATGCTACTTTATAAATGTTTAAACAGAGTTAAAACTACTACACCGAAAGCAATGTAAGTACAGTCATATTATATTGAAGAAATGCTAATTACCATTTTCAAAAAATTGCATGAAAAATTAATAATTTTGAATATTGTAAACGAAGATTTATACAAAATGAGTTATATATAGTTAGTAGTTACTTATGGTTTTTATATTGCATACTAAAAATTATTTTTAGTATATTTATCAATTTATCCGTTTAAAAATTACTAAAATTATTATTTGTATGTTACAAAATATAGAAAGCTTGATAAAAGTGATATCTCGAATCAGCATCGATTTAACTTTTTCGTTCTTGGCTTAAATTTGAGATTTTAAACCGGCATTGATAAAACAACTAATTTTATGATTGTCTACAAATTTTCCGGTCTAGTCATCAAGAATTGCTACAGTGCTTATCCCCATTCACCCTACCTTGTAATTTAACTTAACACTTTGGTTTTCCAATCCAATAAACTTTTAATTTCGATTATTTTCCTTCTTGAGCCAAAAATTACTTTCCAAAATTTAAATTTTATTTGTATAAATACAATCATATCAATTATCTAATAGATATTATTAAAAAAGTTTTTATGTGTTTACAATCCCAAAAGAATTTTTAAAAGCTTTGCATGGAATTGACTCTTCAAATTCACCAACTGTGGCGCTACAAAATATATCTTTTAAGCAATGTTTGTCACAAATAGAATTTGCCAAAGGACTATCTCGAACTTGTAATCTAGAAATAATAGATTTTTAATTTTTGATAAACAAAGAAAAAAGTGGTGTAGTCTTACTTGCGGTATTGTTCCAAAATGGTAGCATTGGAGCTTAGGAGTTGAATAAATTTATTTAAATTGCTTGAATCTAAATTTTCCAAACCGTACGCATCTTTAAATGAATATAATTTAAACCAATTTGGATTCGTATCTGGATTTTGATTTGCTTCTGTTAAATTGTATATCCATTCTTCGTAATCCAAAACATTCTACGGCATAAAATTGTTACCTACATATTAACCCGGCGTCATTGGGGCCGGGTATCTCATACCCGACTGTTTTTAAACCTCTAATAGCTTTAAAACAAAATACACTCGTTATTTGCCTCTCACAGTAGCTGAAGTTGTGGACCTCACTAACCGTTTTAGCTATTTTAATTAGTGCCATTGCGGCTACGGTGGAATTTGCACGTCTGTGAAGAGCGCTCCGGTAGTTATACCCAGTCACAATGGTTATGTAAAATTTGATCTCAATAGCGATTAACTTAGCATATACGAAATAAATAAGCATAAAATATAATTTTATGTTAACGTGCTTAAAAAACATTTATATTTTGTACTTAAATTGTTATTATTTTTTGTGTTTGAATATAGTTATATTTAAAGTTATGTTCTAACAAATTGATTCATAGAAGAAGAATGTTTACATTTTTAATGATTATAATAGGTTCATTTTATATTATTTATAATAAATAAATGTTTAATTTTTATAAATAATGTTTACAATTACCTAATACCCCAATATAGAAAAACTAATATGAACATAAGGTTGATTCAGAGCAATAATGTACATGGGTATAATATACCAGGCCACAACGGCGGTGTTCTGTTTGGTCGCCACAATGACGCTGGGTTAAATTCATTATTTAAGTGTTCTTCATATTATAGATATCTTGAAAATCATTTTCTGAAGTATTACTTACATAATTAGTAGCTTCAACATTATAAATCGCATAACTAGGATTTCCACCACTATATCCGGTAAAACTTCCGCCAGTAAATGCTACATTTATCACATTATCGGTGTTAGTAAAATCATAGAAAACTCTTATTTCGCTTGAATGGGTATGACCATAAAATTGCGCAGCAATGGTATTTGAAAATCTAAAAAACAATAATGTATTCAGTAGGTACAGTATTGTGCGAATTAATGTGAACTCAGACAGATTTACTTTTTACCTATTGTTTAATAAAATGGAGTTCATATTATATTGAATAAATAGGTTGTCTATTTTTGGACGAGCAATTTAATGATGATTATTATTCCTAACACGAATTTACAACACGAAAGCTAGAATTAATCAAAAAATAGTAAACATCACATACTAGTAGAACACTATAGTTTTTCTACGACGAAAACTCTTTTTGGACAATTTAAGATGAATTTGATTCGTTTGGTGATTATTGAATTATGATAAATTATTGCAAATTGTAACCGTGCGAAACAATATTGAAATATTTCGCTTTTACTTAATTACTGAACTCGGCTGAGTAAGTAATAATTATTAGGATAACTTAACAAAATATGCTGATGAATAATGAATGTATTATTTAATAAAATTATACTTTCTTTTCCTCCGGAGGATTGGCACTGCTGAATATTTATTGATATAATGAAGGTATAATATATATATAATTATTTATCATAATTTTAACTGAATAAAGGAATTCTGGACTTAAATTTTTTCTTACTAAAAAAAATTTCAATAAAGAAAAACTTTTATAAAACATAATATGAGGAGAGCGTTTTTTCAAACTGTATTATGTCCACTTTTCACGATTTTTCAGAAGAAACAAAATTTGTATTTCTCTTTAATTATTGTAATTTTAAGAATTGCAATTTTTTTAATAATACGTAATAACTACTTGCAATGTACTCGTATAAAAAAAATTAAAGTGGTTTTTTCTTAATTTAAAAAAATTGGGTAGGATATAATACATTTTGCACCAAATCAAATGACATATTATTTTCCTCATTGCGGTAGGTAAGGTCCTATATTTTGATCGTCATTTTAGTGACGAAAAGTCCCTTTTTGCCGGACTCCGTATTTACAAAATTTTTAAGGCCGGGACTGTTACTTTCCCGGCCGCAAAATGAGTCCGGGAAAGTTTTTCTCGGACTCATTTTGCGGCCAGGAAAGTAGCAGTCCAGGATCAGGAAATTTACTTTCACAGACAACTAAAATTCAATCATACACAATAATCAAAATAATACGTTTATTTATATATATTTGTTTTCTTATATTGGTTTTTGTGTGCAAGATGTTCATTAAATTGTACGAGTCCTGGTCTCAAACATTTCCGAGAAGAACAGAAGTCAACTCTTCTCTTCGACATGCAACGCTGTTTACCACAAGCAAAGCTACCTAAAACAATAATATTTCAATTAAAATAATGTTTTCATCAATGTAAGTTTTTAATTTGTTACCTTCATGAAGATCAGATGGGTCGTATCGTCTACTTTTTTCAAAAATTTTCTAATTTCTCCCTTAATTGGTAAAACTAATTGGTTTATAGCTTTAAAACTATTTTTTCTGTACACCATTCCTGCAATTGGTTATAAGCACTTTCATACTTTTCTTTTGATTTTGCTGGGTGGCAAAGATTGGACAGCAAACGAAACCAATTCTTCGATATTGGAACCTTCCGATAAATCGCTCATTTTGTCACAGAGATCTAAAACATAAAAAATTATTATGATAATATGATACCCCTATAAATTAATATTAATATAAATAGTTTACTGCTTACCTTAATAAAATAAAACTGTTGTGGTACATTCATTTACATAATAATATAGCTATTTAAGTTTACAATAATTATTAATGTATTCGTGCTTGACAAAAATTTAAATACCGAAATTTGTTTTAAACAACTGTGCAACTTAGCAACGCTTTTAATTTAAAATTACACTTGCACACGCCTTCTAGTGCATACGCATAGTTAAATTACAAAATTTAATTTTTAGTATTTTATTCGAACCGTAATGAGGAAAAATCTTGTATGATACACGTAGGAAAGTTAATATTTCAGTACGAGGCTCTTTTTTGTACTCGACTGCGCCTCGTACAAAAATATATCGCCTAGTACTGAAATATTCTACTTTCCATTACTAGTAACATAAATAGCTAATTTTGTAGCAAAATAGAAAAGAAAAAATCTTAATTTATTCTGCTAATTTTAGTAAAAAATGAAAATGTACATTGAAGTTGACAAAATACAGTTTGAAAGAACGCTCTTCATATTATGTTAAGAATAGGGGTGCTCGATTCCCAAATTTCATAATGGATTATTATTTCATCATAGTTTCAGGTCTCCTCTGGGTCTTTTTTTTTCTGCTAGTATTTGAAAAAGAACAACTTTTCGATATTCGTTTGAGTAAGATAAATACGTTTTTTCCACACTCGTGCGGAAAAGTAATTCTTTAACACACTATTGTGTTTTAATGTTCAACACGCTTTGCATTTAAACGGAAACCCTAGAAATTATTACAAATATTCTCGGCGCCTACTGTCACAGTTAGATAGGTAGGACTAACCAGCAGAGTAATTAATTACAATTTAGATTATTTATCGATTGTTAGATTATATAATCGATTATTTCTATATTGATTGTTATGAATTATCATAATCGATTATAACCGCACCCCTACTAAAGAATATAAATGATCTAAATGAGAATGAACTATAATATCTTAATGAAAGTGTATTTCTATATATGTACAGTCCCAGTTTTAACTTTAATGTAAAAACTGCTTTATTTTACTTATTGCTACTAACTTGTAAACGCCTTTTCGACATAAAATGTTTTACAAAACAAATTAATTAAAACTTTTAACCTGTTAATGATTCTTCTGTATTCGTGACTCCATTGTTTCCAACAATCGCCATTGTTAGCAGGAATATGTGTTAAGATATGAACAACTTCGTTATTTTTCTCTGCTTCTATTAAAACCTCAACAAGCCATTTAAGTTGATCGTAGGGATCTTGATCATTATAAATTAACCAACTGTTTAAATTAATTTTTTTTATATCTCATAATTACAGTAAATATTATTTGTAATTTAACTTACTAATTGTAAACAGCGCAAACGTTACTGTTTAAAGCTATAATTCTAAATCCAGTCTTTGCCAAAACGGTATAATATCCACCTTTTTTAATTGTAGTTTTAGTTTCTTGTGGTAACCATAGACTCCATTCTTCAGCTACAAGATCTAATAACCATTGGGTAGATATATTTTCAGCAGTTACATGAGTGGGAGAAAATCTTGAAAGACACAGATAATATATGTAGTATATTGAAACTAATTAGTTTTGAAATTATTAACGGTTCCTATTGGAATACGTTTTTTGATGAAAACTTACACATTTGATGGATGAGACTCGTGATTACCTAACACGGGATATACAGGAATTGTTTTGAATTGTTCCTTCAATTCATTGAAAACTTTATGTAAAGATTTTGAGTTGGATTCAGCACTGGTTGCCCAGGACTGATGGCTTAGTATATCTCCAGTGAGATAGATTATATCGATTTGTGACTACAACATAGTAAAACAATAATTAAATTATAATAAACAACACTCACAATATTAAAAATATTAAAACACTATCAAATTTATTATGAAAATGTTAAATTTCATTTTTCGTCTGTAATTCGCAATTTTTTCAGTCACTCGGCTCTAAGCCAGGAAAGTTAATCTTCCCATCCTAATAAAAAATATACTATTAAATTAATTTTCTAACTTACATGTTGCTTTATTACTTGTTGAAACAAGTCAAGAATAGCATACCACGGTGTGTCACAAGCATTATAATCGCCCCAGTAACCAGCTGCAGTTTCGGAATTATTGGATTTACTATTAATATTTTGACAACACGGTTGACTATCGCAGCCAACAGATAATCTGCCGGCTTCGTACAGAGGATCATAATGAATATCGGTGAAGTGAACTATCTTCAATTCTTCGCCAGTAGTATTTCGCTAAAATTTTATTAAACAAATTTTCAAAATGTAAAAATTTTATAATTTTATATCTACTTGTGGTCGTTCTGAAGAATCCTCAGAAGGAATATCGATACTCCACGGTTCGTAGTTAGAATCTCGACAATCAAATGACTGAAGTGAAATTGCACAAATTCTTTGCGCAGTCAAATTTTTGGTATTGTCAATAATATATAGAAAAGATGGCTAAAAACGACAAATTAATTTAAATTGTATTAATAATTTAATTTGCAATACAATATTAATGTCCATTTCACTCTCGCACTTGGCATTTCCTAATATTATTGTACACATATCTACAAAATATTTACTAATTGTTTCATCGTCGGTTCCACTTTTCCGAAAATCTAATGCTGTCTGTACTACAACATTGCAAACATCACATCGCAATTTATAATTAGATACTTTATTTTTCAGCTTGATTGCATTCATTGCAGTGACCAAATAATGGGGTACTTTTTTAGTGGATACATATTCGTGTAGTCCTCGTTCGATATTTAGTAATGAACCTATTAAAATTATTAAATTATTAGTTAGTTAATTCGTATTAAAATTAAATTACTTACCGTCGGTTTTAATTGTTAAGAAGAAAAGTAAACAAAACGGGTATAAAATAAACATATTATTTGCAATGACACTTACTCGAATAGATCTTCAGAAGAATAAGTGAACAATTCTGAAATACAAAAAAAATTTATGTATAAACTAGGTCATTTCTCTTTAACTTAATAAAGAATTTAAGAAAATTACCCAGTTATTCTATTGAAGGGAGGATGTTATATAACTCAACTATTTGTTCATTACCTACCGCAAATGAATATTAACTGTCTCGAATACTTTCTCTTAAAAGTATTAAGTATAAATATATAGAAGTTAGTTATCTGTATTGCAAAATTTTACAAGAACCAATCAGATTAATATAGAATAATGTAATATACGTAAACCCGCACTTCTTTCGACTTTAATTCCCTTGCTTCTTGCAACTTTTGCAAACCATTACAAGACACCTGATCTCTATGTGAATACTACATTAATGTAGAAACAAAGTGAGAAATGTAGTTAAATTAATTTTATTATTCAGTTCGATGGTAGTAGAATATCTAGTGTCTGGATATTGTTATTTATACTTTTTATTGTTAACAGCAATATTAAAGCTGACAAATTTTGCATTTCCCACGTACAACTTAAATTAGCTGCGGATTTTCACAATACCATGCAATAAACTACATTATATTTTGGCTTTCCAAAAACTACTACTTGTATAGTGCGAGTATAGCAACTGTTTAAATCAAAAAGTTGAGGTTAATCAATAATATTGCCATTCAATGTAGATATTTTATTAATCAACCGAATCTTTTTGGTTTAACCTGCAACTAAACAACTGGGCCTTAATAAACTAGCATATAACTTTCTAGTGCAGGTTACAATTGGGTTTGGAATCGAGTCAGGTCATATCAATATGAATAAATTCATATTATGTTATGTTATGGTCACACTTAAAAATTTAAAACAAAATTAAATAAGAAAAATAATGCAATACAATAATAGCAAACATGAACCTTCCAGAAATTTTAAAGCACTTTTATGGTTGAGTAAACTTTTAAAGTACACAAAAAACTGGGGTAAAACTATAACAAAATACAGTAACAAAAACTTTAGAGAAACAATTAACCACATACAGCAACTAAAGTTAACACTAAACGAAAAGAATATAAAAGAATAAACTACGTTACATTATTAGTGCTTCCTAACTATTTATTGATAATTATTATACAATTACAAAACCATGCTTTTCGATGATAACCCCCACATAAAATTGATAAAAGTACTAGTACATATTATTTTATTTCAACAAATATTCAATGTTTATCAAAATTGTTAAACAGACAAATTATCAATTTATAATATTATTATTATGTATAGGATGCGACAGTATTACGATGCACAATCTAAAAGTTTCCAAGTTACCCCGAAGAGACTCTTCATTAGCAGATGCATCAAGTGATGCATTATCCTATTCACACTTGTTTAACTTTGGTTATTCATAGCAAAAGAAGTATTAATCTTTAAATAAGACATCATACCATAATAAAAAAGATCACATACGACCAGAAACGTTATTCACCTGCGTTCAGTAATGAGAATTTTATTTAATTTCTCACCGCTTTTTTCACTAAAAATTAGTCAAAAAATTGTCCTCGCATGTATGTACATCATCAAACTCCTATAGCACTGTTATTCCTGCAGTAGTATTATTTCTTGGTTTTAGTTCTTGGTATCACTTTAATATAAATATATAAAAATAATAGAAATGCGTACTTTGATATGTTACAAAATGTCTTCCGCATATAATATTCTGTAGAACTAAACGTTCTATCCAGCAAGCTCGTAAAGTTTAAAACAAACTTAATAACATTTCTTAAAACCGAAAACTTTTTGAGAAAATTAATCTAAAATGCATAATAAAATTATTTATAAAAAGAATTTATTCAATTTATATCAAGAGCACAGTGTTATTTCATTGTCACACTCAGAAAATTGTGCTCTGTCCAAATCCGTAAAGAAAAGTATAACGGTTGCCATTTAAAAAAATTCACGATTACGTAGCAGCTAACAAACAAAACAGGATAAAAAAATATGATATTTACAAAAAAAAAATAATATTTAAGAAAATAAGTTTAACGTGTCCGAAGATTTTCTGAAAAAGTTCTTCTAGAAATGTTGACGAATTTGTACCAAACTTTACGAGCTGACTATATTATTTACTCAATGTAAATATGGGATGTTGCCAAACAGCTCTCATCTGCATAAAGAAAATTCTTTAAACTAGAATTTTGTAAGTGTTGAAGCTGCAATTCGGTTTAGAATATAACTTGTTGTGATTTTGTTAGCTCTTTGTGTCGATACCATTAAAAATATTAAAATGTTAGCAAAAATATAAAGTGCATTTATTGAAAATGTATTTTTATTTTGTTATTTGGGAAAAACCAGTTTGAAATTAATTATGATATACGAGTAGATTAACAGCAGTTATTAAATAATGATTCACGGAAATTTATATTTTTCACTGCTTATATGTAGGAGAGATTGCCAAGAACTAACAAAGGAAAATAGAGAAAAGTTCACACCGTTGAGAAAATTTTATTTTATTGCCGTGACTAAACTGACTAAACCTTAACTTGAAAATACTACTTGGTTCATAATATTTCATAACATTATTGCAACAATATTTTTTGCTATATTATGATAAATATTAATAAAATCTATTTTAACCCTTTATAGTCTATAGGATAATGGTCAATATTTCAACCAATTAAGAAAATTGATATTTATGAAATTTGTACTAATTCAACTATCAATCACAAGTTTTTTTAAAAAAATATCCTATTTTATTTTGTAAAAAGTTAAAAAACAATATTATTTAAAATCAAGTAATTTTGGAAGTTAAAGACTGTGAAGAGAAACATGATCCAACTCGTTGGATTTACAGGGCTAGGTAAGGTAACTAACACCTCCTATTAAGACTTGAAGAAATTACAATTGTTCCGTAAAAATTAAAAATATTAAGCTGGCCACAGACCGGCGTACATGTGTGTCATGCAGGAGTGTCATATATGTGTGTCGTACATGTATGACGGTACGCTGTTGCCCACAGACCGGCGTACATGTGTGTCATGCAGGAGTGTCATACAAGCGCGTCGTATTTAGCACTTGAGTGTCACACGTAGTTTGAACGGCGACGATGAATAATGAAAACGAGTTCATATTTTTATCAGTGGAGTATGCATGTATGATAAAAAAAAGGAAAAATAAAAATAGAAAACAGCATCAGACACGTACCAAGTGGGTGAAGGAATGGCTTTTAAAGCGACAAGATTTTACACATATAAATTTACTAGAAGAATTACGCTTACAACCTAATGATTGGAGAAATTATCTAAGGATGGATGAAGATAGTTATGTTATGCTGCTTAAATTAGTAACTCCGCTAATTGAGAAGCAGGACACAATATTGAGGCCTGCTATATCCCCTTTGATGTTTTCTACACTAATTTCTCCTCAGTCGTTGGGCAAAATAATTCCGGAAAAATTACAAAATAGTAGCAAATCATAATACCACAAATGGGTCACGTAAATTTCATCCCTTCCTGCGCCGATCGTTTCGATTCTTCAATTTTTTTTGTTTCTCTTCGGAAACTCCCACGAATACTATTTAGTTTAGCTTTAAGGTTTATCTTCGTTGAATTTGGTTCACTAGTTTGAAGTTTTTTTAATAATACTTCATAAGCTGCATCTTTCTTTGCTCTATTCATATAATCTTTGGATTTAGTTTTCCAAAGACAAGGGTAATTTTTATAAAGTTCAATGAATTCAATCATAAATTCTTTCGTCAAACTTCGTAAATCTGACATTTTAATTAATAATTAATAATTTTAACAGCAAGAGTCCACAGACCGGTATGCATGCATGAACGTTGATGTGTGACACACATGAATTCAAATTAAGTTGAAAACTTGTGCGTCGCGCATGTATGTCACTTTTTGCCCACACACCAGCGAACATCAACGTCAAACCGGTGTGACGTGCATGTATGACACTCTTGTACGCCGGTCTGTGGCCGTTAATGTATGACATACCTTGAATTCAAGTAAAATAGAAAACTTGTGCGTCGCACATGTATGTCACTCTTGCCCACACACCAGCGAACATCAACGTCGAACCCGGTGTGACGTACATGTGTGACACACATGTGCGCCGGTCTGTGGCCAGCTTTAGAGTGGTTCTGTGCGAACATAATAAATATATCAAATTTTTGTAATACGAAATTTTTCCGAATTGTGTTTGTTGGTTATGAAGTTTGAAAAAAAATTTAAAAATGAAAAACTTTTAATTGAATCTTTTCATCAATTTTATTGTTCATTTTAAAAGAACACGTAAAAATGTTATTTAGATATTTTCAAATTATGTAAGTCCAAAAATCGTAACTTGGCAAGAGAATAAGTTCATAGTATTAAATTATGATATTGATAATTAAATTTCCAATGTTTAATTCAAGCTGAAAAATTAACTTTTTATACCTCTCATAAAGGATTTTATGGTTGCAAAAGATTTAGAAAATCTTTAAAAGTTTTATTTATAGATTTCAATATCAGAACCTTCTTCTGTTGATATCAGTCTGAACATGTCTAGTGTAACAGTTGTTACATCTTTAACAAAGTTTTTAATGCACCACAAAAAGAAGTTCAATAGAGCGGTTAGGGTATTTCGCATATTATGCATTCTTCTTCGTATATAATATGATGAAAAAATTTATGAAAAAACTATACCTCTATATCCTTTTTCTGCTATTAAAAATCAATTTTTACACATTTAACAAAAAATGAAACGTATGCTTTTATACCTAGCAGTGTTGAAATTGCAAATCTTTTTCGTAATGGAATTTTGTATAATAATTTGATCGTATAAACTTTTGATATCTTTTTAATACCAAGTGGTACTGCGTTTTCCGAGGAATTCCGTCTATTATACGTTGATGATAGTTGAATTTTATAGAGAATAAACACGCTTTGTGATCCTTATTCCATGTACTTTGAGTAATTTTAAAGATAATTATTTAAATAAATTTATTTCTAGCAACACTTTAAACTGCTTTCCTTTTTGATGTGACAAAAGCAAACTTATCTCGAGTTTGCTCTAGGATAAATTTCTGCACCACCGCACTACAACCAAATAATACCTACCTCCTGTGATTTATATAATATTACCTAGACTTAATTATGTGTACCTTGATGAAATAGTAAAACATATTAAACAATATTATCCAATATTCAATTTAATATACCTATTCAATTTAAAATAACTTAATATCGAACGTTTCAATTACCATTAGAAATCAATTGGAAAATTAAATGTTTCTTTAATATTACTTTTCGGCCACCTAAGTGGCTTTAGTTGAAGATAAATAGAAGCAGATAAGTGGAAACAATAAAACGTGAAGCAATTAGTGATAGTCGTTAATCCCAAATACCGAATGCGTTAATGCTTTCTACCTACTCACAAAATAACTGAAAGTATTCTGCACTTTATTTATACATTTGGATTACAGAAAAATTAACTAAATGTATAGATATAAAATCTATATTCTTACGTCTATTATTTTTAATTATGTAACTTGGAAAAATTGTTTGATCGTCAATTTTGAATCTATTTAAATATTGAAAAGCAAGTAAACTTTAGTAATAAGTAAAGTTGGTATAATGATATTTGTTTCTACCGTTATTGAATGGTTAAAGTATGAAAATCAATAAATATCTAGGGTTTAAAACATTATAATTTGTATAAATAAAAACTTTTAATATATAATATAGTACAATATACCTACACATAGTAGGTATGTATTCTAGCACATACAATATATTATGGTATGTTATATATTAAAAGTATAATAGCACTATATATTTAACCTTTTACATGAGTTAACATTATCATTAATATCAATTTAGTCATCTCTATAGGTTGCAAAATTCTCGATGACAGCAATCATATCAACTAATATGAAGAAATTGCTAAGACACTGCTGAATAGCACCAATAACATCATAAACAAAAGACCTTTGTGAGTCAGTTATCAGCTTAAGTTTCAAACTACGTTCACTGTTAAAGCTGTTTTGTTATTTTTATTACATGGTGGGTAATTTGTAGCACCCTTATTCATTATCATGTCGATCGATTTAAAATACATACATATTAGAATTTTATTGTAATATCCAATTTTTTGTCGTTACCTACTATTGATCTATCTAGTATATTATGCTAATCTTACTTCAAAAATTATGTATCACGCCTGTTTTCATGTAGTTACTTATTGGATCTTATTACCTTTTCTAGCACCTGCATCTGTATTAATTGTATTTATATATTGTCACCCCTATATTATGAGATATAAGAAAACTATTATTTTGCTACAAAATGCTCTTCTAAAATTATTTTTCAATTTTCAGTACTTCCATTCCAATGTAGTCGAAGCAACACCTAGCAACACGAGTTATTCTTCTGTAGGGCAACATGAACTTTATACATTGTGACACCACACAAGACGTAGACATCAACAATCGACTTCTATAAGTATTTGTAGTCCTACGCATCGAGTTCTTCACTCATGCTCCAGATCACCCACACCTAGCTCAATAAGAGTGACATAAGTAACATAATTTAGAAAAAAACTAAACTTTTTTATATGCAGGCGACTTTTTCATTATAAAATTAGTTGATAGTTATATATGTGCGTTGCGTGTATTGACAGTATTGATAAACGAGAAACAGTTTTACCATCAATTGACAAAAGCCAATATTTTTATATAACAGATTATAAAACTTCAACTTTATGAATTTTCTGTGATTAGCCGTTGAACTATTATGAAGGTATTATTTTAAGTCATAGAATATATTTTTTACTTTTTGATTAAATATAATGTTTTTATATGGTCTATTTCTTAGTTTAAATAATAAATATTTTATAACAAATGTGATCTAGATATATTAAATAAAAAGTTCACCTACACAGTAAATGTAAAATAAAAACAAACATTTTTAAATTCGGGATAAATTTTTTTCATTAAAATTTATATTGTAACGTTTTTGTTAGTAACGTTTTTTTAAATAAAGAACTTGAAATCCATTACTACATTTCTGTAGCAAAATGAAATATACCGCTTTTATTATTTTTAGTAGAATTTTTAGAAATAAACAGCATATAATTCAAACTTCAAATTACGTATTAATATAAAAAGATTTCTGGCAGGGTTAGAAATATCCTGATTTTACCACAAGAATCCAAATGACGCCGACGACCGACGGCGACGCGATGTATCTATCCCTTTATGCTTTTTCACCTCAGACTTTATAATAACATCCATGCAATAAAAATATTAATTAAAATTTTATTACCTAATAAATTGCAACAAAAAACTTGCATAACGAAAAAAATTATATAATATGCTTTTCTCTAAAAAGTAAAAAAGTAAGTAAAAGTGTGCTATTTTATCACCAATATCTGACAATCACAAAAATTGCGGTTTTTTATACCTACATAAACATAAACGGGTACAGTATAGAAAACAAAATGCTTTTCTGTCCTAGAATGGAAAAGTAGGCAATCAGGTATCCGTATAACTTACTTTAACACCTATTATTCTTTAAGTTTTTTAAGCTTATTTAATTACCACTTCAAAAATATTCTAAAATTATTCAATATAATATATTGATTTAAATCCACCTTAAGTGAATCACTGTAATTGAAAAAAAAACTCTTTAGGAAAACACCGATGATGAAAAAGTAATCTTCAAAGCCGAAAGTGCATTCTAAGCTGTTTTGTTTTTACGGAAGTATTAAATGAATTGTATAACAACTAAGGAAAGTTAACCAACATTTGTCTTTTTATTGGTCTTTTTATTTAGAAATTATACAATTTTTTTTTGGAGTATGGAAAAACGAACACAGTCAAGATGTAATTTGAACTTTATAAAATTGTTTGATACCACATACACTTTTTAATTTATTATCAATTCCAGCCACTCCAGTGACTGCAGTAAAATACTGAAAACAGTCTTGTCTCTTTCTTACACATCTGAAAATATACCACACATTTTATTCGCGGTTATCGTACCCTTAAATACAGCCAATTCAATTTTATTTTTATAAATGGTAAACTTAAATTTTGTCATTTTTAATGTATATAAAGTTATTTTAAAAAATATCAGGATAAATTGAAGTTGTCTTTCTTAATTAAACTTAAATATTACTAACTTAACTTCACTTTTGTAAAAAGTTTCATGATTAAATTAAATAATTTTAATTATGTTTTAGACTTTTCCTCGTTTTGAAAAAACATAAAAGATAACTTTTCTTAACGTTTCTCAAAAATTGTTTGTGTTTTACACCTACGAGAAAACATTATATATTAGCAACTTAAAAAATACAAACTTTTAAAACCGAAAAGGAGCTGTACTTTCATAATATACATTCTAATTTATTGTTTTATAAAAAAATTTTAATGTCTTTATAATTCAAAGTTAATGCAAACTTCCTAAATGAGTATTTCAAGTGTTTCAGTTTAGAGCTCGTTAAAGTTAACAAAAGGAAAGTTATACACAACAATTTTGGGTCATTGTTTCTTTAAATAGAATCGTTTATTAAAATAACCAAGTAAAGCATAATTAGACTAATTACATAATTACTAAATTATTTCAATTTAATTAAATGGCAAGATAATGATGTTTTGTCAACTTGACACTAATATAGGTTTACTGCGTTTACTGTGTATGGTTAATCAATATTATAAATTTAAGGGTTTAACTATTAAGAAAAGTGGTAGACAAATTTATTATAATATACTACAACTGATTATTTTTAAATAATAAATTATTACTTACTTAGTTTGTTATAATGTCTAAGTTCATGTTAAATGTATAGTTATTATAAAATAAAAAGGGGAAAGCGTTCTGCTTTTAAAATGTAAGGTAAATTAATTAAGATAATATAAAATATATAATTTTAAATAATATAAGAAAATTATATTACCTATGTGGAAAAAGTCATGGCAATCTAGTCAATTATGTGTATAAAGTGTGTCTTGTATTTATATGTATAAATGTGTAAATAATTTTATGTACAATGTGTTGTACAATTTCTGAATATTGTTGTTTTACGTACGCAAAATAAAAGAATCTCCAGAATTTTAATTCTTTGTTCTTAAATGTGTTTTTAAAAAATGTTATACATAAAAAAAGTGCAGCAAGTAGGTACTTTCAGTTCATGCAATTAGTTCACATAATTAAGAAAAACTTATTTTAATTTAGTTCCTTTAATTTAGTAGAAAGATTACATGGATATGAATGCACTTCTAAAATAGTTATTTTAGTATCTAGGTCGTAAAGTGTTAGGTTTTTATTTGAAATTAAAAATGTAATACCTCTCGAAGACTCGCAATTCTTTTTCCTTGCTTTGTACGATGCCTAATAATTTCAGTTGAACTGACGATCTGTCTTATTAACGATTTGCATATTTTTATTTTTTTCGTTATTCCTTTATTTTTTTGCTTGTAAGTTTTTATGAATCATATTAATCTTTTTTCATGTATCTTTTGCTAATTTCTATAAGTTATGCGTCTTACATTTTTCTGTTTATTTGTATGCCAAGTTAAATTCCTTCACCAGTTCAAACACGAAATTAGCTATTGTTAAATTATTCCCATTTTGTCTCCTGGTCTGCTACATATCTTATATACCTATTTAGTTTTGTTTGCACAAATTTTTACAATTCGAGATTTTCTTCCTTGCTTTTTATAATCTTCCAAATCTCTATTATTTTTTCTTAGTTATTTATATAACTGCGGAGGCTATTAATTGACTTGCTTTAATATAATATTTATCATCTGTTGTCTATTTTATTCTAATTTCGGGCTCACAGGTTTTTATAGATATATCCAAAAATGTTGTAGAATTTAATAGATAATATTAAAGTAAAGCTTATAAGTTATAAGTTATAACTACGCATTAACTTCGAATATAAATTTCGGTAGAGACTCCTGTCCTATATCTGTGCCGTTAGACATCTGTGAGGTGGTACAAGTGCGCAGGTTTTGGGTTTTTGCGAAACGGAGATTCTTCCTCTTCCAGACTCGTGCCTTTACACATCTGTCTTATAAAAAGGATGTTTTTAACAAGTGAACTAGTTCCATAATCTATTTGCTTCAAATTTTGTTATTTTCTTTCATCTGTCGTTTAGGCAAATGAATGTTTTTGATAAAATTAATAAATAATCTAACTGAAATAAATTTTTGGATGTAATAACTACCGTGATAATGTATGTACAAACTAAGAACTTACATGAACTTCCATATATAAAATTTATTTATACGCAAAACTATTTGGATTTGCAGTTTTGCGATTTTTCTAATCATAATTTTCAAATATTCCAAAAAAATTTATGTTTATATTTATAATTTACGTCCTAAATTACCACAATTTCATTTTGTTATATTTAGTTATTATGTTGCACTTTGTATATTTTGTAAATAATTATATTAGTGAATTCTATATTTTATAATATAAAATTAAATATTGGGCTTAGTGGACTAAAATCAAACTCAATTTTTACGAAGTCGACGTTTCGAAGACTTTATATCTTCATCTTCAAGACTAGAAGAGAAGCAACATTACAATAAATAAAAACATTAAAAACGCAATAATTATACCTAGTAAAAAAGGATGTCGAGCTGTTTGACTGTATAAAACTAGATGGTAAAAAGGGAGTCACAAATGGTCACAGATAAATTGAGTTTGATTTTAGTCCACTAAGCCCAATATTTGATTTTATATCATCAAAGTTTGGACGAGAATTTTATTATTATATCTATATTTTATGTTGGCAACATATACACTTTAACTTGTAATTTCAATTCAAGAGCACACGTTTCTTTTCCGCTCATATTTAATTTTTGTTTCTAATAAAGTAAATTCATTTTCATTTCATCAAGTGTCCAATTATTCAACCCATGATACAACAAGTGGCGACGAGGTAGTGAAAATTCAAGAAATTCAATATTATTCAAAATTTCGTTCTAAGTACATGTGGTAATGCCAAAAATAGATTCAGGTGAAAAAGTTGAAGTCAAGGACACCAGCTTGGAGCAAATGGCGAAAGAAACTTTGTAATTTTTTCAAGTTTCGATAACGATAAGGAGTATATAGAATGTTATTTGGAAAGATTTGATTGCTTTTGTAGCTTGAACGATATTCGTGGTAAGGAGATGATTTATTTATTTATTTATTAGTAGTGTTGGACCAGAAATTTATAAAAAATTAAAATCCATTGCGTTCCCTACGAATCCTAAAGATCTTTCTTTTTCTGATATAAAGAAAAAACTAATGGCACATTTTCTTCCTGAACCATTAATTTGTGTGGAAAGATAAAGATTTCGTGCACGAAAGCAAGGTCCTACTGAGTCATTTAATGAGTTTTTAACAAGTTTAAAGTCCTTAGCAGTTCATTGTGGATTTACTACAGAGGAAAGATTGCAAGAAGAAATTGTGGACCAAATTATAATTGGTATTCGAAGCGAGAAATCGCAAAGTTATTTTTTAAGTACGCCTAAGTTAAGTCTTCAAAAAGTAATTCAAAGGGCTAATACGGATGAATTAGCTGAAAAAAGTTTAATAGAATGTAATAATTCAAATAATTGACAAGTTTGTAAATTGACAACTGACAAATATTCAATTAAAACATTTTCAAGTAACAAAAGTAATCATAAAACAAAATTTCGTAAAGGTGATCATAAATTTTCACAAAACAAAATTCAAGAGAATGGAATTGTATGCTTTCGATGTGGAAAAGAAAATCATAAAGCGTTCGTATGTTACTATTTTGCATCAACCTGCAACAAGTGTGGAAAAATTGGACATTGTGGTAGTGTTTGTGGAAAATTTCCTCTAAACAATAAGTTTAAAAAAGGATTCAGCAAATGTATTTCAGAAATAACGCAAGAAAACCAAATTGATGAATCTTTGGATATTTTTCAAATTCGGACACAATCACCTCATTCTAAAATATTGAAAACAGTTCTTATCAATAATAAACAAGTGTCAATGGAAATTGATACAGGGAGTACTTATACTTTATTATCCTTAAAAAATTTTCGTAATTTACAAATTAATGCTAAAATTCATTCTTGCGATGTCGTTCTTTCCAGATATAATAAAATTAAAATTCCAGTTTTAGGAGTAGCCAAAGTAAAGGTGAATATTGATGGTGATGATTATATTTTGGATTTATATATCATTAAGGAAAATTTTGATACGATTATGGGAAGAGATTGGATTTTCAAAATTAAATCAAAATTACACGATGTTTATGGTATCAAGATCGACATTGAAAATAAAGTAAATAAGTTAGTTTCAGAGTTTTCCGATACATTTTCTAATAAAATTGGATGCCAAAAAAATTTCGAAGCGGACCTCCATTTAAAAGAAAACACTTCACCAATTTTTTGTAAAGGAAGAACCATTCCTTTAGCATTGCTACCTCGTGTGGAAGAAGAAATAAATAGATTGGGTTCTATAGGAGTACTTTCAAAGGTGACTCATTCGGAGTATGCGACTCCCATAATTCCTATTATCAAGCACGATGGTACATTGAGGTTAGTAGCAGATAATAAAATTACAGTTAACAAAAATATTATTCCAGATGATCATCCAATTCCAACTATCGAAAATATTTTACCTAAAATGAATAATGGAAAATATTTTTCAAAATTTGATATTAGAGAAGCGTACATGCACATGAAGGTAACCGAAAGAACAGCCAAAATGTTAACAATAAATACACATTTGGGTTTATTTCAAGTAAATCGTTTAAATTATGGAATTTCGAGTGCTCCAGCTCTATGGCAAAGAGCAATGGAAAACATTTTTTCCGAAATTGAAGGGTTACAAATATTTTATGATGATTTCAGTTTATCTTCACCTGATCCATTAACTCACGTAAAAAGGATGAAACGACTGTTTGAAATTTGTAGAGAAAACGGGATTCACTTCAAGAAAGAAAAATGTCAATTTTTAGCTAATAAAATATCATATTTGGGATATGTAATTGATGAAAATGGTATTCATAAAACTTCTGAAAAAATTAAAGCAATAGTCGAAGCGAAAGCTCCTCGTGATATTACCGAATTAAAATCATTCATTGGACTTGTAAATTATTATTCCAAATTTATAAGAAATTCAGCTGAAAACCTACATCCGCTATGCAAATTATTGCAGAAAGGTATACATTTCCGTTGGACAAAAGAAGCTGAATTTGCTTTTAAGAACATTAAACTTGAAATTGCTTCAAATCAAGTTCTAACGCATTTCGATCCTAATAAAACACTTGTGCTTGCTACTGATGCTTCTCCATATGGAATCGGTGGAGTTCTATCACACATTTTCCAAGATGGTTCCGAAAGACCAATTCTTTTTATCAGCAGAAGTTTGTCAAAATCAAAAATTAATTATTCGCAAATTGATAAAGAAGCTTTATCGATTGTATGGTGTTTAAAAAAACTTTTTTATTTTCTATTTGGAAGGCATTTCATACTTTATACAGATCACAAACCAATGGAATCTATTTTTAAGCAAGATAAGGCTGCACCACTATTGAGTGCAACTCTTTTGTTACATTATTCAATAGTATTTTTACAAAGATTCGATTATGAAGTAAAATTCAGAAAACATGAAAATCATTGCAATGCCGATTTTTGTTCTAGATTTATTGAAAATAATTCAAAAGAAAACTTAAAAGATTTTTCAGCAGATTTTCAATTGGGTCAATTGGAAACAATATCCATTCAAAGCAAGATAGTTGCAAAAGAAACTCGAAAGGATTCCGAATTGTGTAAAATATTTAATGCCATAATGGGACCAAATTCGTCAAATTTGAATAACAATGGAGAATGGACTGTAGAGCAAAGATGTTTAATGAAAGGTATTCGCATCGTTATTCCCAAAACTTTGCAACAATCAATATTGAATGAATTACATAAAGGTCATATTGGAACATCGAGAATGAAAGTTCTTGCTCGATCATACGTTTTTTGAGAAGGTGTGGACACAGATATTGAAAATGTCACTAAAAATTGTAAAAATTGTTTACAATATTCGAATTCGCCAATCCATGCCAAAATTCATCCATGGGAATTTCAGAGAAATCCGTGGGAAAAAGAACAGTTCAGCCGTCGGTCCGGTCATCTCTTATACTGACCTGTTACCGTTTCGCCCCGACCTGTTGTCGGATCCGGACATTACTTATACATTTAGAGTCGGGCGGTGACGTTCCAGCTCCCGACACTTTAATTTTTGTTAAAAATCTCTGCAATTTTTAACACACGAGGGAGGTGGAGTGCACCCCCTTAAGATGACGTCGCATTGAATTTTCGTGACTGAACCTTCGGTCTTAGACACATTGGTTTTTTGCCCTATATAAACAACGCTAAATCATCTGCTCGCAAGTGTATTCGAAACACTACTTACAATATAACATAAAAACATAAACATAAAAAGTCTCTTTATTTTATTTAAATATAATACATTCAATTGTTAATTGAAAAAATGGTTTTTGTGGTTTCTTTCTGCTCCTATCTTCCGATGTATCAGGATCGGGTGTAAAAATAGGCTTGTATTCTCTTTTGATGTGTTGTAACCTGGGAAACGAGTGCAAAAACCCAGCGCCAAGTCGTTTTCTTAGTAATATACAAAAATAAGGAGGGGGGAATATACAAGGGAACTAAAAATAGATAACAACACTAAAAATAGATAATAACACTAAAAATAGATAACAGCAACAGCAGTTTAGTAACAAGTAAGTTGATAGCAGGTATTTTAAGTTGATTTATAGTATGGTCTGATGTAGTAGTTTGTGTTTTATGCGAAAAGGAGCGGTTTCTGCCGTAAGTCGTCCGATGTGTCTCGTCGAGGGGTTTTGACTTGTCTTTTTGTGGAAAAAATCGTACGCCATGTTGTAGACTTGGAAGTGAATTTTGTATAAGTCGGTCAGTTCATGAAGCACATGTAACTCTGTGCGTCTTGGCATTCCGGTAATCAGCCGTAATGCCTTGTTTTGAATTAATTGTAGGGTATTGATGTTTCGTTTGGCTGTGTTGCTCCGGATGGGTGCTGCGTAAGTATCGGTCTTATCATGGTCTTGTATAGTAGTAATCGTATTTTAGAGTCAAGTTTGTTTTTGTGCGAGATAAGGGGATGAAGTACGTGAAGCGCGCGTTGTGCTTTGGCAGCGGTTATCTGGGTGTGGTTTTGGTAGGTCAGTTTCGAGTCGAGCGTGAGTCCAAGGTATTTTGTGGTGGGCGTGTGAGGAATTGTAGTGTTGTTGATTTTTAAGTCGTGTGTAATTTTGTCGCGTCGTTTAGTGAAAGTTGTGAGAGTCGTTTTGTCCTCATTTAATTTTAGTTTCCACTTTTCATAATATGGTATTAGGATTTCGGCGTGTCGTTGTAGATAAATTAATGACTGGTTTTTCTTTGATGAGGTGGCAGTAACGGCCGTATCGTCCGCGTAGAGTCTGAGGTCGGTGTCTTTGTGCTTGGGAATATCGTTTATGTAGTGGGAAAATAATGTTGGAGCTATGATGGACCCTTGCGGGACTCCGGCAGGGATTGGGTGAGGGTCTGAGAGGCTGTCTTGGATTTTAACTCGGAAGGATCGGTTTGTTAGGAAGTCGCGTATGATGTTAATGATGTAGGGGGGTGTGTCAGTAATTATTAATTTATAGATAAGTCCGTCGTGCCAGATGGTGTCGAATGCTTTTTCTAAGTCTAATGTCATTAAAGAGGTTGATCGATTTAGATTGAAGTTTGTGGTTAGTTGATGTGTGAGTGTGGCCAGCTGTAGCACGGTGCTGTGTTTGGCCCTGAACCCAAATTGTTCAGGGATGATGGTGTTGTGTGTGTTTGTATGTTCTTGGAGACGGGATAGGATGAGGCGCTTTAGGACTTTGGATAGAGTGGGTAGGAGGCTTATAGGTCGGTAACTGGATGGGGAGTTTTTGGGTTTGCCTGGCTTTGGGATGGGGATGACTGTGGCTTGTTTCCAGGCATTAGGAAAATATTGGTTTTTGAGACAGGTGTTTAGGATGTAGTAAATTTGGATTATGAGTTTTTTGGGGAATTTTTTTATGAGTGAAGCTCCTATACCGTCGTTGCCGGCGGCTTTGTTTCTAAGTTTGCGAATGATGGATCTGATTTCTTTTGGAGAGGTTAAATTTTTAGGTGGAGTGGGATGGATTTTTTGAGTGAATTGTTGTATTGTATGCTTGACTATGTTATCGGTTTCAATGTTTGTGTAATTTGTGGTGAGATTGTGATGATGCAAGTAGGTGTCTGCGATGGTGTTAGCTTTATCCGTGCTACTGGTTTTTGCACCACTGGCTGTTTGTAATGTTGGGATTGTGGTTGTCTTGTCAGTTTTGAGTGCTTTGGTTAGGCGCCAGAGTTTTTTTAAATTTTTTGTTGTGATTTGTCCTAGAGTGTCAGTCCAGTTTTTGTTTCTGATGTCGGTAATGTCCTTGTTGATATTTTTCGTTAGATTATTTATTTGGGTTTTTAGCGTTGGAAATTTATGCTTTTGAAAGATTTTGCGTAGCTTGTTTTTATTATTAATTTTCTGGAGTAAGGTCGGTGGTAAGTCGAGTTTGTAAATTTTTGGATTTTTGATGGTTGTGTTGTCTTGGACAATTTGGTTAACCTTGTCTGTAAGGTCCGAGATTGCATTGTCGATGTCGTCGTTTGTGTAAATTTTTGAGTTGATTTGAAAGTTTTTGAGATTGTCAGTGATACTTTTCCAATTGAAGTTTTTATAAGTTCTGATCGGGATTATTGGCAATTTTAATGATGTGATTTCGAATTGAATTGGTAAGTGGTCCGAGTTTAGTTTGTCGAGTGTCTCAATGTTGCGTGCGTCCGTGTTTTTGGTCAGTACAATGTCTATCGTGGTTGGGAGGTGAGCGGCAACGTAGCTGTAGTGGGTGGGGCTATCTGGGTAGGAAATGTGAATGTTGGAGTTTGTAACGTATTCGAGAAGTTCGATGCCGTTTTGGTTATTTGTCGGGTTGTTCCAGGTGTAGTGTCTTGAGTTTAGGTCCCCTGCTATGACCACTTTACTTGAAAGTCTAAAAATTTCGTCCAGTTCGTCAAAGTTATGTTTTTTCGTAGGTGGTAAATAATAATTGACGGTTTAATTGAACAGGATTTTTTGGTTGATAATTAGGGTTGTTGAAGACTGGCGTTTGCAAGAATTGACTTGGGCGCTGCGTTTTTGCACTTACCCGTTCTGCGTAAGAAAGGTATGAAGGACATAGGCTGTAGTTGGCTGGGTGCGCCTGGCCGCAATTGCAGCAGCGGACGCCTTCGTCGGTCGAACGCCTGGGGCAGTCTGCGGTGCGGTGCTGCTGGGTGCATTTGACGCATCTTGGGGTCATGTAACAGTTGGAGGACCCGTGCCCAAATGACTGGCATTTGCAGCACTGGGTCCTCGTGTTTCGTCTAGCGAATTCCTCGAAGGAGACCATGACTTGGGAGATTGAGCGAATCTTCTTGATGGCTTGAATTTGCGTTGTTGGTTTAAAGGCTATTAGAAATGATCCAGTTTTGTCACCGAATTTGTTTTTGAGTTTAGTTACTTTGTCGGGGATGATTTGATGCTCGGATTCCAACGAGGATTTTACGTCGTCGGCTGACATATAGGGTGAGCCCTTCATCACGAGCTTGATGAGTTTCTCTTCTTTTAATTGATATGAGTAACCTTTTACTTTGGTGTCGGCAAAAATGGAGGCTTTAACTATCTTGTAGTCCTCGGTAGTTTGTGTATAAATCCAAGTGTCCCCTCGGACGTATTGTATAAGTAGTTTTCCCTTAATTAAGGGGTTTAGGCCTGCCAGGAAAGTGTGAGACTCACCGATTGGAGTTGTTAGGATGATCGGCGGCGGCTTTGTGGTCTTTGGTCTGAGCTCTCGAGGGGTTTGCTTGTGTATCGGGATGCGTTGTATTTTTTGCCATTCACCTTCCTGCCGGCGGTCGATTCTGGCTGGTGGTTCAGTGAGAAGGCCAAATTTGTTGCACGTTGGAATGTTTGGCTGCTTGTCATTTTCATATTGGTTGTCAGTTAGGTCAAATTCCATATTGTTTTCTATTGAAGAGCTGCCGTTGTTAACATTAACACTTTTGTTATTTTCGGGGAAGATTAAGATTTTACTAGTGTCTATATCACTGTGGTGGGTGGACATGGCTACGAATGCCGGATTTCTGATGATTGTGGGTGTCACTTTACAAAGATAAGGGTTGTTTTTTTTGGCGCGCACTGATAGCCGATTTTTAAATTTAACATTAGCCCTGTTTCACAGTCACACGCGCTACGCCCTACGCGCTACGCGGCGCGTAGCGCGTAGCGCGTTTTCCCGTTTCACACTTATTAGTATTAAAACGAACGGGGACGAGTATACTTCGAACGTTGTTGCCATAGCTGCATACTATTACAATCAAAGTGCAAAGAACAAAACAAAACGATTATGGGTTCATCCATTGATTGAGAAGAGATTACTAAAGGGCGCTTTCGTAACGTTATATTCTGATTTAAGAGAGCGTCCCAAAGATTTTTCTTTTCCTGAACAGCATTTATTAACATTTCCGTATCAGTTACGTCCATCTTGCTTAAAATCACGCAAAACCACACTAACGCGAGCTCCACTTCACTATGGGCATTTCTTATACACTCTGTATTCGATCGGATACAGAGCAGTCCGGCTAACCTGTTACATACAATTACATATTGATCACGCAGGTCCTTTTCATGGTTTATATTTTTTTATCATAAGTAGTTGATGCATTCAGCAAATGAATCGAAATTTTTCCAATAAAACGCATCGATAGTTTTACAAGCATTTCAAAATTAACTGAATGTTTTTCTCGGTTTGGAATTCCATCTAATATAGTTTCCGATAATGATTCCGCATTCATTTCGTCTGAATTTTCAAAATTTTTAGGAAAACATCAAATTAATCATATTCGGATGGCTGCATACCATCCGTCTTCAAATGGACAAGTTGAACGATCTGTTGGCATTTTCAAAATCGCTCTTAGAAAACAATTATTGGATTCAAAAGACATTCATCATAATCTTCACGAAATTCTATTCAGTTTAAGAAGAGCTCCGCATAGCACTACAGGGAAGAGTCCAGCAGAACTTATGTTGGGAAGAAATATTCGTTCCCATTTGGATATTATGAAACCTGTTGCATTTCAAGATGTTATAATGCAAAAACAAAAAAAGACAATTATTGATGGAGGAGGTCAAATACGAAATTTCGACATTGGTCAAATGTACTATTCAAGTCATTTTCGGATAAAACATGGAAAATTGGAGTTGTAGTCAATAAAATTGGAAACGTTTTATACGAAATTTGGAGTAATGGTGAAAAATTTAAAAGACTTGTTGATCAAGTTTTTCGAAGCGAAGAAAAATTTCAAGATTCAAATAATGCTGATGCTGATAGTAAAATTCAAGAAAGGGTCAATTTCGAACAATTAAATGTAACTCCAGAAAACTTAAAATTTCCTAACAACCCTCCTGACTTTCCTAATATTTCAAACCAACCAAAAGTATCAGATGACGAAATTTCACCATCAGGCGCTGCCGGAAGATCAATGGATAATTTGAGTAGTAATGGTTCCGGGGTTGAAAGTAATCTCAGTTCAAGACCAGTCCGAAGCAGAAGACCACCAGACCGTTTCATACCGGGAACAAGATTAGAAGAGAGGTGTTATATTTAGTTATTATGTTGCACTTTGTATATTTTGTAAATAATTATATTAGTAAATTCTATATTTTATGTTGGCTACATATACATACACCTTAACTTGTAATTTCAATTCAAGAGCACACGTTTCTTTTCCGTTCATATTTAATTTTTGTTTCTAATAAAGTAAATTCATTTTCATTTCATCAAGTGTCCAATTATTCAACCCACGATACAATACATTTTAAATCTTTTTTTAATTCGTAGACCCAAATATCTTGCTAATCTCCAATACATCTACTGTCGATTTTTCACACTTAAACACAAATGAATAATAGCTACTATGGTAATATTATGGTATAATAGTACCATGATAGCTACCAATTATTTTGTCTGCATATTTAATATGGTAACTGTGTATATGTATGGTGACCATAATTTTTTTCAAAAAAAAAAGTACATTTGGCCGAGCAAGGGTACGTACCCAAAATACCTAAAAAAAAAAAAAAGGTCAACGATCAACCGTTGAAAGGTGAAATCGTCAAGGAATATTTGCGATAGGTGGTTATAACTAACAAAAATTTATTTAACAAAAAAAAAAAAATTTTTTAATTTTATTTTTAAATTTTAAATGAAAAAATAAGTACATTTGTATGTACTTAGAGAAATTTTAAAGTACATAGGACATCGTTCTAAAAAAGAGTACATATGGTCATATGGTCTGTTTACCGTTGTTACACATTCTTCTGAATTACCGTTGTACTCATGTCTACTCGTGTCGTATGCGCAAGCACAATCACGCCTATAATATGTACGACACTGCAAGTCGAAAAGTCAACAAGTAGTGTCGCCAACGTTGGATACTGATTAATCAAATTCAATAAAAGTTACTTTGTTCTTAAGGTGTTCGTATTAATTAATCCACAAATCAAAACAGGTTATGGACCCAGGGTACGCTTTGACCCTCGAATAAGGATCTTCTTGAAATTAAGTAGGTAACGAAACACGCGTGGCGGGAATCGGTTCTTTGTGTGTAACATTCTCGTGTTCGTGTTTTATGTGTTAAAACTATTGAAAAGAATGGCCGAAACAATAAACCTCGCGAGTGTGAGTAAGTTTGACGGAAAAAACTATAATCAGTGGCGATTTCAAACAAAATGCGTTTTAAGAGCGAAAGGCGTATTTGAAATGGCGTCGGGAGCCATATTGAAGCCAACGCCCAATAAACGCGACGACTTGGCATCATGGAATAAGAATAAGAAAAAGAATAAGATGCGATAGCAATGTGCGTACTAACAAGTACGATGGAACTGTCACAAATAGCCTTGATCGAAAATTGCGAATCATTCAAAGACATTTTAGATAAATTGAATGGAATCTACGCTATAAAATCGGAAACGAATAAAATGATAGCGCATGAGCATTTCCACCAATATAAAATGGCTACCGGTGATTTAGTAATTCAACACATCTCCAAAGTTGAAAACATTACTCAACAAAGAAAAGATAGTGGTGATCAAATAAGCGATACGGCCGTTTTAACAAAAATATTGGGTACTTTACCAATGAAATTTCGAAACTTTAAGCAAGCCTGGCTTTCTCTCGACGAAAGTAAACAAACGTTACAAAACTTGACGTCACGTTTGGTCGACGAAGAGACGAACCTAAACTCGACGGAAGCAGCCGAAACCGTTATGCTGACATCAGGATCAAGTGGCAATAAGACGAAATCAAAGACAACAGGAAAATGTGTAGTCACCTGTTACAGTTGTCGTAAGAAAGGACATTTTTCGAGAGACTGTCAAGCACCTCGTAAGAAAAATGGGAATCATAACAACAACAAACGTGAAAGTCTAACAAACTTCACCGGAAACAGTTTCTACTCCGCGTTCAACGTGGAAGAAGAAATCGCTGCGAAGCTGACGAATGAAGAAGGATGGACATTGGACTTCGGAGCATCATCGCATATGACACCCATTAAAACAGCATTCTCGTCGTTACGAAAAATTAATGAATTTTCAGTGACATTGGGAAATAATAGAAAATTAGCCGTAAAAGGAATAGGTACGATTCAAATCGAATGCTCGATCGAAAGTAAATGGATCAAAACTGTAATGACGACCGTTTGGTACGTTCCATGACTGAGAAAAAAATTGTTTTCCAAGGGTGCTGTAACCAAAAAAGGTATACAAGTGATAAAAGACAAAAACATGACAAAAATAATCGAGAACGGAATGTTAAAAGCAATTATTGTTACGTACAATAAACAATCCGGAAATAAACGCGGTAGTTGAAAGCGGAACACTCAAGGAGTGGCATGAACGTTTAGGACATGTAAATGTGAAATCAATTTGTGAAATGGTTTCAAAAAGCATAATCGACGGCGTAAACTTAACAAACAAAAACAACTTCGTGTGCGACTGCTGTCAATACGGTAAACAGCACAAATTACCCTTTAAGAAAAATGTAAACGAAATTCTAAACCCGGAGAATACATACACAGTGACCTGTGCGGTCCTATGTCGGTTGCTACGGTAAGCGGTTATCTATTTTTCGTACTCTTTAAAGACGATGCAACCGGTCAAAGATCCGTTTATTTTGTTAAAAACAAATCGGATACTCTAGACTGCTTCAAACAGTTAGTTAATCGTGTGAAAAACAAGTTTGATTACCGAGTTCAAATTTTAAGAGTTGACAACGGAACGGAATACATAAATCAAGATTTCCGAGAATTTCTACATAATAAAGGAATACAACTAGAAACTTGTGCTCCATATTGTGCCGAACAAAATGGAAAAATTGGACGAGAAAACCGTACAATCGTGGAAAGTGCACGTTCAATGTTGTACACAAAGGACCTGCCGTTGTATTTATGGGCAGAGGCTGTTAAAACAGCAGTCTACATTCTAAACAGAACACCGAACGTACATACGCCTAACACAACTCCATTCGAAGTATGGAATCAAAAGATTCCCGTGTTTAACGCTCTCTGGTAAAGAGGTTTGAAGTCCATGGTTACATCCAAGAAAAAACATGACAAACTAAAAAAACCAAATTAAAATATAACCTAAAAAAATATAATTAGTGTCGCCATGTACTTTTTGGAGTCGATTGGGATACACATAAATTTGTATAGCGTTGGGCATCTTTAAGTTTTATTATCTTTGGTAAAACTTAGCATTTTGTTGTACTCAATCAGTATTTTTGTACAATTGTCTACTTCTATAGCCGGGACCGCTGCGAAGATGTCGTCGACATACAGCAGCAGGAATGGCAGATGGAAAGTTATGGTCCCGAAGAAATTGTAAAGTAGGTCATTCATGACATAGGCTGCCAAGACCTGCGAACAGGGATCGCCTATTATGAAAAATTCTTAATAACCATAATACAAAAGAAAAAATGGGAAACTATAAAAAGGTAATATACCAAGGGAACACATCGTCACGAATGAATAATATTTTTACAGATGAAAATATCAAATTGAAGAAAAGACAAAAGGTACGATCACACAACGGCTAGACAATAAAACAAAAACCGACCCACTTAAAAATAGTGGCGTACTTATACAAGATCTATTGCGGAGACTGTAATAGTGTTTATGTAGGAGAGACTGGAAGAACAATCTAAACAAGAATTAAAGAACACTTAACAAAAAATTCAAAATCTAATTTCGGAATTTACCTTAGGGAGAACAAGCATAATATAGATACATAACACACGGACCGAAATTCTACATAAACACAAGAAGGGCATGAAGTTGAACTTGTTGGAGGCTTTCGAAATTGATAAAATAAAGAGAAATAACACTAATGAATTAATCCTTAATGACCAGCTTAATTTAGGATTTAAACCAATTTATAGCGGTTTATTTTAAAACATGCATGCACAGATAAGTAGCGAGAGATATTAAATGCAAGAAGATAGTATTCGTATTTGATTGTAGACGACGAATTTATTGAAATTTCTGAACAACTTACATTGTGTTATGAGATCTGGAGTTTTTATATTTAATATTTTTGTATTTTATATAATAGTAGTGGTATATCTTAATTATGTGTAATAATATGTTGAAAATCGGTGTAAAAGCATTACAAATTTATTGACACGTAAGTTTCGATTGCTTGAATTCATGAGTCATGTTTTAATATTTACAATTTGATGTAGTTTGTCCTGATGATGAGATATTAAAAGGACCGAAACCGGTTGACAATAAGAATTTGTTTTTATTGCAAGAATATACCTTTCCTATCAAGTATTATGAAATAGTGTTTGAAAATAGTATATAAAGTGTAATTTGTTTGGTATTATCTGAACCACAGAACATATTATTTACAATAGAAGGGAAACTCCCATATTAAAATTGAAAATCAGCTTTCAGCGCCACCACACTGCATGGTCGCCAAGTAAAATAGTTCAGAAACCAATAATAGATGGCATTCTATAGAATCAGAATACCAAAATCGCTTAATAAATTAATTTAATTTCAAGTTATTATTTTATAACCACTAATGTTTTACGAATTCATACAATAATGAATCCACAAAACATTAATAATTACCAACTAACAATATTTAATAAAAATCTTTAAAAAAATATATAAAAATTTAATATAATTTTATTGTTTACATTAATTTAACTTTTACATTGTATTGTTTTTCCCCAGACAAAATGACTTGAAGTATTTAATCTTCAAAAATAATAACATTTTTGTTAAAGAAACGACGATCAAATTTTTCATGATTTTCTTAATATGTCCACAAATTATAATTATTTACTTAAACACCTTCAACACAACCACCTATGGACAGAAAAAAACAATTTATAAATTTATAGGTTATTTTGATTTCCAGTAGGCGTGTTTTAAAGTAGATTTCAGAATAACGCCATCTATCCGTGTGGTCGTCTAATAAATTATACTATTTCACTTTCTCCCACCAAGTTTCTGAACCACGAAAGAAAAGCTCGGCGTCATAAATTATATTTGTGGTTAAGACTATACATCAATCTATTATACAGCCTGTAAACTACAGGTATGTAAACTTCGTATGTTCGTAGATGTAATACTTTATAACTTTTGTAGATTTATATAAATTCTTTTGTACTCCCTTACGGTTCAGTCGTCACTGCAAATTAACTGTGAATTAGATGTGAATAAACTGTGAATTCACGGCACCAGCATAAAAACGGCATGTTAGCGGTTTTATTACAGGTGAATTGTTAGGAAAAAAACAGTGAATTTTTGAAAATCGCTAATTGAAAATATATTGTGACTATTCTGTAAATAACCTGTACTTTCATTGGCAACATCCTCAGTTTTCAGTAATTTTTTTCAGCAATTTCTTGCGGACTGGTCACATCATCCTTTCCTTTCAATTGACCGCCGATTTACCTTAAATTCATAGTAAATTTACATTCAATTCACGTTCAATTTAAGATCGATTTACAGTTTATTCTTTATGAAGTTACTATTCATTGACGCCTAATTTTCACTCAATTCGCAGTGAATCTACACTTAGTAACAGTTAATTTACAATTAATCAAGAGTCGATGTACAAAAGATTGACGGAATAGTTACAGACTGGTGACAGTCCTTTTACAAATTTCTGATCCTAATGACATTTTTATTGCAGGTTTTATCTCAATATACTTTCAGAAATATAAATTGTTTAATAGATGATAATACAATAATTCTGTGAATGTGTAATATATCAAATTCATAACATAGTATGTGCTTATAATTGTGAACAATATGAAACCAGAAACAATAACTATAGGTATTGTTATTATAACGAAACTGCACAATATTCTATATCAGATTAATAGTTATTTATTATACAAGTGTATTATTAGGCCCCTAAAACACGAAAGAAAAGTTTAAACACGAGACCGCAGGTCGAGTGTTTAATTTCTTGAGTGTTTTGGATGCCAATAAGACACGTGTGTAATACAAAGTTTTATCCAATATCTCGTAATAATAGTTTAAAATGTAATTAAAAGTTTTGACATTTGACGTTTTAAAATATCAAATTGAAATTATGAAAACTATTAAATAGTAGGTGTACTCATAATTTACATATAAGTCATTAGTGTGTAATTATAAATTCATAAGTCCACTAGTGTTTTATAGACCCCATAAGATATGTAAAATCGGCATTATTATGCCTTCATAAGACAGAGGTGTTGGATAAATGAGTTTTCATCATTGCTAAAAATAAAAGCTTGCTTAATAAACAATTACTAATTTTATATTAATTTTTTATTAACTCGAAAAAAAAATACAAGTACGTCAAAAAGAGGTACATATTTGTGTCTAAGTGGTGTACTAGTACACTACTAAAATATATTTATTTTTTACTTTCGATAATCAAGTCTATCACCTCAGTGTTGCAGCCATTCCTCTACACCGTTTCTAAGGAAATTTTGCGTTCCATTTTGTTTTATCAATTAAATCAATCAAAGCAGAAACGTGAATTTATAAAGATAATAAAGTTTATCAAAACTATGGATGGTAATGATGGAAAGCAAATAGATTTCACTCCGCCACACATCATAGAAACCACGAAGAATATAATTTTAAATTTACTACCAGAAAAATCGAAAAAAAAAATCGAAAAAAATTGAATTTAACAATATGTCTGGTGCTGGTGATAAATGCGTTGGTACTGACTGCAAAATATCATTCTTCCTAGTTCAGCCCCACTGCTCAAGATCAATGTCTTTTCCCAACCATGTTAACTTGATAATACACTCTACACAAATGCTGTTGAAATGTTAGAAAAAGTAATGATAATTTTACAGCCGTTGAAAGTTTTGTAGATTTGGCAAATGTTAAATATCAGTAATTGTCTATGGAAGTTTCCGTTTTGGGAGCACAGAATATTTGCAAGAATAATCTTCATTCCATTACAGATCAGTTCATCCTAAAGGCAATTTTCTTGCATGAACAAATGTGCCGCAGAGTGTAAATCCGAACGTTTCCCAAACATTTTGAACAATTGAGTAAGACATATATGCATTTTTAACTTAGTTCGCGTAGTATATCCAAAACCGTTAGGCGTAAGAAAAAAATGTATGGGATCATTAAGGTAGAGAATTTTTTTATATTATATATAATTTTTTTGTAGAATAAAAATTTTTTTTTTATTGTCAAAATTGACATCCATTGAATAATTAATTAAAATTCAACTTGCAAACTAATTTAAAATTGTAAAAACATAAATCATAATTCTCTTTACAATATATAATACCTTAAACTTGTAGGATGTGCTGAGGAAGACGTTAGTCGAAACCGGTTCACATTAAAATATATATTAATCTCGAGGAAAGCGTATTTTATCCTATTTTTATAAATAACCTCGAGGGGCTCAATATCAAAAAAAAAGAGTAAAATACTAGTCTAAATAAAAATCTAAAGCTAAATCTTAATAAAATAGATTTTCGGGATTATTGGACAGGGGTTATAAATAAAACAACTTGTTCAAAAGGTCCTTTGGTGACCTTTTGAACAAGTTGTTTTATTTATAACCCCTGTCCAATAATCCCGAAAATCTATTTTATTAAGAAATATGGACGAAAACCAAAGTATAAGCTAAATCTTAAGAAATCCTAAAAAAATTATATAATGTAAGTCATTTTATGAAAAACAACATTTTATTGAATAATTGTAACAATTTTTTGTTAATTGTGCGCGATCCCTTGATGACGATTTTTAGTACGCCTATGCTTAGTAAGGCATGGTCGAGGGATCGTGGAAGGCGCGTTCTGAGCTGGGTTCGGGATTCTAAAGCGCACGGTGAGAGAGGAAAGACGTGTTTAGTTTCGTTGGTGGCTGAAGATTATTCAGATAGGGAAGAATAATTATTAAGGAGTACGCCTGAGGAAAAAATCTGTCAGCGAAGTTTGGAATTACGAAACCGTAAAACCTTTGTAATACAGTTAACATCGGAAACCTTATTTTGGGATTTGTATCGTGGCGCCGATAACTCAAACTGCCTTCATTTGCCTGCAACATTGAATGTTCGATTTTGGAATACGTTGGTGGCCGTATGTTAAATCTTTCTGGTTTTTACTTACCTCGACGACTACTGGAAAGAGTTCAGTTTGGTGCAACGATAAAGTTTTTGGTAGCGAATTTCTTGTTTGTGCAACGCAAAGAATTCTTCAAGCAGCTTTGCAATCGAGCCGTGGTTTTTCATCAGCAGTAGCCAGGGGAAGTCATCGAGTCAAGCTTGTGTGGGTTGGATATTGCAGTACATAATTGGTAAACAAGTATTGTCGTATTACTATCTTGTAAACGAGCCAGGCCTTGGTAAGTGTTTTTTTGCTTTACTGATTTTTACTATAATTGTGGAAACGTCGAGTTTTACATCAGCTGGCGACGTGGATGTTCCCTATTTGTGGCTAACGATTTATATTATAGAAAAATTGGAAGTTGTTGTATTCATTTTAATATTCATTATACGGTTAACTGTTAAGAAAGTTACACTGAAATTGCTGAAATTGTTACCGAAATTGCTACACTGGCGCCCAACGTGGGGCCCGAGTTTTTTAGATCGAATTTGCTTCCGGGTTTCGAATGCAACAATTTCCAATTGTTTGTTCGGTTTTGTTTTGGAGCAATTGCAAACTGTACAGGGGGGAGATCGTTGCTGTTGGTACAAGCAAGAATATTATTTTTCAGAAAAAAAGTAATTCAGGTGTGCGTTTTTACAGTGGTAAGAGTGAAAACAGAAAGATAAAATTCATTTACGCGTGTAAATTGATATTTGCGGTTCGAGATAGCGCTCGACCTTGCAAGTTTTCGAGTGCAAAGCTTGATAATATCGTTGACCTTGTTGGCACATTGGGAAGTTTGAGTAACGCGCATAAAGTTTTATTGTTATCTGTGGGTCAGAGATTTTTTAATAATGTCTTCAGACAATTATGTAATAGCGTTGAATCGGGAAGAAATTTTAGTTGAGTTTATTATTCGTAATCGAAATATTTCCACGTTACCCCAACACCTGTTGTCGCTAAGGAAGGAATTAAACACTATTTTGCGTAATGAAAAGTTTGCAACGCATTCAGCCTTGCATTCGTATAAACCAATGGATGTTTCGGCGGACTTGGTTATAATTACTAATGCGCTGGGGGAAATTCGAGCTTCCTTAGATTCTCTTGACGCAAAATTTGATGAAAAAAAATTAGAGATAACCACTAATCGGCTTGCACATTGCAGTAACAGATTAGAGATTATGGAAGGGGCTGCAAAAACTGATCGAGAGCGAATTTTAGACGTCATACATGCGCTTAAGAGTAGGGTAGATAATTTAATTACGTTAAATGAAGATGAGGAATCGTTCCGTGATCCGGAAGTAGATTTCGGAAGTCCTTTGTGTAAATCATCTATCATTCCATCTGCTACTGTTTCGTCTGATTTAGCGAATTTATTACAGAATCTTGTTACCAATAAAGAACAAAATACAGCCATTCACAAGTGGAATTTAATTTACGATGGGAAGGGAGGGTACGAAAAATTGTTTAATTTTATTGAAAGAGCGAAGGAACTGTCACAGTCGCGTAAGATTAGCAAGAAAATTCTTTTTGAAAAAGCGGTTGAATTTTTCTCGGATGAGGCGTTAACTTGGTACCGAACTATCGGCGCAGATGTTACCACATGGCCACAGCTGGTCGAACAATTAAAGATACGATTTTTATCTTTAGATTTTAGTCGTGAATACCTAGAAATCGTTCGTAATCGCAAACAAAAACCTAGCGAATCGGTACGCGGGTTTATAGAATCGATGTTTTCAGATTTTTCTCGAATTACTCCCGTTCCTACGTTGGAAGAACAGCTGTGGGTAATTAGGAGAAATTTATCGCCTCAAATTTCTTTAGCAATGGGACCGACTCTCAGTCCTACTCGAGAGGTTTTTATTTAAACGGCTCAGGCAGCTGAACGTTTAATAAAATGGACGGCTACTGAAGCGTCCACTTCAAGCCTTGCTACTGAATCTGCGGTTGTGGAGCCTTCTGCTTCAGTTCTGGCAGAAAAATTTGTTCGCGGTAGTTGTTGGAATTGTTCCGAGACCGGACATCACTATAGATTTTGTACCAAACCCTTGAGTAAATTGTGTAACGGTTGTGGGCGTAAAGGTATGACCACAGGTAAAAAGGTTAGCTTTTCAAAAAACGGAGCGGGGCGAGGAGGCGTATCGGCGCGTCCCTCGCTGCAATAAGAAAAGTTAAAGTAGCCGACAAGAGAGAAAGGAAGTCTTGGTTGGCCAAAGTACGCGATTTTTGTGGATTGGCCTCCAACACTTCTGCTCTATTCACCCATTCCGCAACCGATCAACGTCCTTTTATAAATGTAACTGTATAGCTTTGCTTGATTCAGGAGCCAGCGTCACGATTTTAGGCACGGAGGGGCACTACCTAATAGATAAGTTTGATTTAAAACTGTCTAGGAAAGAAGTTTTAGTTTTGCGGTCTGCGGACGGTACGTCGCAGGAAATTTTAGGTGATGTGGTTTTACCTGTATCTATTGGCGGGATTTTAAGTTTTAGCGTGTAAAAGTATACGCACTTGTCTAACGTTGGGGGTAGACTTTTGCAAGTTGTTTGGAGTCAGGGCCGACTTTGGGAAAGATCAATTTTTTGTGGACGAAGTCCAATCTTTAAAGTTGATTAGATCGGTTGACGACCTTAAATTAGAACAACAAATTGCTATCGCTGCAGTTATAGATAAATTTAAGTTACTTTCACGAGATGGGCTTACT
Organism: Cantharis flavilabris; assembly: GCA_949152465.1. NCBI lineage: Eukaryota > Metazoa > Arthropoda > Insecta > Coleoptera > Cantharidae > Cantharis > Cantharis flavilabris. The sequence goes on along the minus strand of OX424436.1, from coordinate 20,275,846 downwards.
CGTACTGATAAGATAGCTCATAACATTGACACTGGGGATGCTGCTCCTCTTAAGCAAAAGCCTTATGCCTTATCACCGGCGATGCGAAAGATAGCTCATGCGGAGCTCGATAAGATGTTAGAGATGGGGATTGTGCGGCCATCTAAATCGCCATGGTCTTCTCCAATGTTATTGGTGAAGAAGTCCGATGGTTCATACCGTCTGTGTTTCGACGGCAGGGCTTTGAACCGGTTGAGCGTAAGGGACGCATTTCCGATTCCTAGAACTGAGGATATCCTCATGTGCTTGCGTAATGCACGTTTCATCTCGACGATCGATTTGAAAAAGGCTTTTTGGCAAATACCATTAACCGGACCTTCTTGTGAGAAGACGGCTTTTACTGTGCCTGGTCGCGGTTTATTTGAATATGTAGTGTGTCCAATGGGAATTTCTAATGCGCCTATGACTCAGCAGCGGCTGATGGAAAAAATTCTGGGTGATCTCTTGGGAGAGGGTATTGAAGTTTATATGGACGATATGATAATAAGCACCGCGACTTTTGAAGAGCATTTACAACTGCTCGAACTGGTTTTTGCTCGCTTACACGAAGCCAACCTAACTATTAACCTGGACAAGAGCGAATTTTGTAGACCAAGTATAAAATTCTTATGTCACGTTATCGACGAGAATGGTCTTCAAACCGATCCGTCGAAAGTCGAAGCGATCACACAACTGGCTAAACCGACTACTACTACCGGTGTAAAACGTTTCATAGGTATGATTGGGTGGTACCGGCGTTTCATCCCAAATTTTTCGGAATTTTCGGCTCCGATTACCGAGCTTATTAAGGGGCGGGCCAAACGTCAATCAATTACCTGGACTCCTGACGCTGAAGAGTCGTTTGAGAACTTGAAAAAGTTATTAGTTTCAGCTCCAATTTTAGCCAGCCCTGATTTTTCTAAACGCTTTTTTATTCAGTGTGATGCTTCTGACTATGGTTTGAGTTGCGTGTTAAGCCAAGGGGAGGGCGACGATGAACGTGCAATTCTTACGCTTCTAGGACTCTAATAAAGCCGAGAGGAATTATTCGGCGACAGAAAGGGAATGTTTAGCGGTAATATTTGGGTTTGAAAAATTCAGACCTTACGTGGAAGGTACAGATTTTACTGTGATAACTGACCATTACAGCTTGTTGTGGCTTTTATCGATGAAAATTCCAACTAATAAGTTAGCTCGTTGGAGTGTTAGATTATCGCAGCATTCATTTAACATTTTACATAGGAAAGGGAAATTGAACGTAGTGCCAGATGCTTTATCTCGTGCACCTTTGGAGGTGTCATCACTGCAATTGTCGGAAGACGATTTTGATGCTTGGTATCGGCGTATGATAGCTAGGGTACGTGAAAATCCGGGTGATTATCTTGATTGGCGCATTGAGAAGGGGTTGTTATACAAGCTTGTTAATAATTACCATAATATTACTTCCAATTTGGTGAAATGGAAACAGGTTGTTCCCAAGTCGCGACGGATTGATATTTTAAAACAATGTCATGATGAACCGACTTCAGCTCATCTTGGAACTTTAAAAACTTTTCATAAAATTAATGAGTTGGATTATTGGCCTAGAATGCTTGCTGATGTGGCTCGTTATGTACGTCGATGTACCGTGTGTTTAGCATCTAAAGCTTGCCAGGGTGGGCGCTATGGTTTAATGGGTAAACAAAAGAAGGTTCGCTTGCCTTTTCAATGTATTTCTGTGGACCTTATGGGACCGTTTCCGCGAAGTGCTAAGGGTAATACCATGTTACTTGTAGTTTGTGATTGGTTCTCGAAGTTTGTGCTGGTGCAACCGTTGCGTAAGGCCACTTCTAAAACTATTTGTGAGTTTTTAGAAAACCAAGGTTTCCTGCTTTTTGGGGTTCCTCAAATTTGCATGGTAGATAACGGGCCTCAGTTCATCAGTCATGAATTTAGAGCACTCATGAGCGACTACAAAGTAAACCATCTTTGGTATAACGCAGCCTATCATCCCCAGGTCAATTTTGTCGAAAGAGTGAATCGCGTGGTGGGGACTGCTATTCGTTCTTATATAAAGAGTGACCATAGAACGTGGGATGTGGAAATTCATAAAATTGCTCACGCCTTGAGATTTGCGACTCACGAAGTGACTGGGTTTACTCCGTCCTTTCTTGATTTGGGTAGGACTGTTCCTGCAAAGGGAGCTTATTACGGTCGTATTGCTGATTTAAGAGATAGAGATTTAACTTTAGAAAGTCGTGAGAAAGTCGCAGAAGAGATGAACCGTCTTAATGATCTGTTTGTTAACGTTACTAACTGCTTGGACAATGCTTATCGTCGTAATGCTTCACATTACAACCTTAGAAAGCGTTCCTTACGTTTTAGAGTAGGAGACACCGTTTGGCGTCGGAATTTTGCCTTATCGAACTCTAGTAAGCATTTTGTTAGCAAGCTTGCACCTAAGTACGTTAAATGTAGGGTTAAAGAGGTCACAGGTCCATTAACATACCGCCTAGTTAATGATCGGGGAAAGGACGTGGGTATTTTCCATATTAAAGACATCAAGCAGCATCCTCAGGATGATCGGTTAGGAGGGGATTGCGGAGTGGAGTGACACTCTACATAACAGGGTAGAGGTTGGGTTATGTTGTAACTTTCCGGTCGTACTACATCTTAGATCAGATATTATTTATAGGCTTTTACTCAGATACCTATTTTGCCCGTACGTCGAACATCTGACTACCGTTTCCTTGGAGTCATTAAGTCCCGACTCATTAGTTTTTTCGGTTCTGGGAATTACAGGAGCGGGGGAATCCATCCTCATTCCATGCGTGCTGTGTGGCTGTTCGTCGTTTCTTCGCGAGCGCAAAGGCTGACTACACCTGGAGTTCCTGTCTAGGCTAGGCTTCGCGACACCGGTTGTGCGGTGGGGTGGGTCAGTTGGAGAGTTCGTTAGAGCGGTGATCAGTGGCCCTGGTTTGTGCGTGGAGGTCTCTGGTCGTGCCTTTTTCAGAACTCAGTCAGTTCAGTCCCAGGCTATGATCGTAATTTTGAGGGCGTGTTACGTGAGTTTTTAAGGCTTTCAATGACAGATTGTCATTCCCCGGGTTCACCTTTTTCCTCCTATCCTCAAATTTGACCAAGTGGTCAGTGTTTTGGTGGAATGGTGGCGATGATTAGTTGATTGGCGGTCCACGACGCGTTTTTACGATCCATACGCGAAGACGAGTCATCGATCACGTTATTGTTTTGGGAAACCACTGGGCATGGAAGTTATTTATCCTTCTGATATCTATTACCCTACCTTAAATTTTTCCTTTCTAATTCCTTCCTTTTCACATTGGGTTCCGTATTAAAATATTCCTGGGTGGGTTAGGGTTATTTTTGTGTTTCCTGGTTTTTAAATTCAATTAATTAGCAGATCCATCGTAAGCTTTTTAATTGCGCCATCTGAGATTTTTTTCTCACGCTTAGGAATTCGTAGCCTAATTGACTGTAGAGTTTTGCAGGGTTGTTATTACCAGAATATTTATTATTTTATTGATCAGTTTCTATGTTTCAAGGACGCTGAGTGCCTTGGTCCGAAACACTTTTTTTATTTGGTTGCTGGGTGTGTTTACGTTAGATACACTTTCGAGCACAAGCGAATGGGTCCTAGGTGGTCCATTCTTGAGTCACCAAGAGCAGCGGCTACTTGGGTGCGAAGATTCAGCGGAATCTTGTGTTTTTTTTTGCGTATACGTACAGGTCCTACGGGGTGCTGTACAAGTCCTATAGGGTAGGAAGTCCTTCATGTGATTGTTGGCATTTTTTTAAATAGTTAGACTACTAGGAGCGGTTTTATTCGCTTAGTCTTCCGGGTTCTCGCTTAGGCGGTTATAAAGGTAACGTTTCGTTATCAGGTTAGAATACCCACATTTTTCTTTAGTTTATGAGTTAATTTTTAAGAGGATAATCTTATCCAGCGTTAGTTTTTCTGTTTTCCTACAGTCAAGCCGGTTGCGTCTTCAACGCAAAAGTAGAAATAGAGTCCATACCGGTTCCAATCTATAGTTAGTTGAGGTTTTTTTCATCTCAGCGGAGTGAGATATTTGAGAGGGGGATGTGTAACAATTTTTTGTTAATTGTTGCGCGATCCCTTGATGACGATTTTTAGTACGCCTATGCTTAGTAAGGCATGCGCGAGGGATCGTGAAAGGCGCGTGCTAAGCTGGGTTCGGGATTCTAAAGCGCACGGTGAGAGAGGAAAGACGTGTTTAGTTTCGTTGGTGGCTGAAAATTATTCAGATAGGGCAGAATATTTATTAAGGAGTACGCCTGAGGAAGAAATCTGTCAGCGAAGTTTGGAATTACGAAACCGTAAAACCTTTGTAATACAGTTAACATCGGAAACCTTATTTTGGGATTTGTACCGTGGCGCCGATAAATCAAACTGCCTTCATTTGCCTGCAACATTGAATGTTCGATTTTGGAATACGTTGGTGGTCGTATGTTAAATCTTTTTGGTTTTTACTTACCTCGACGACTACTGGAAAGAGTTCAGTTTGGTGCTACGATAAAGTTTTTGGTAGCGAATTTCTTGTTTGTGCAACGCAAAGAATTCTTCAAGCAGCTTCGCAATCGAGCCGTGGTTTTTCATCAGCAGTAGCCAGGGGAAGTCATCGAGTCAAGAGCTTGTGTGGGTTGGATATTGCAGTACATAATTAGTAAACAAGTATTGTCGTATTACTATCTTGTAAACGAGCCAGGCCTTGGTAAGTGTTTTTTTGCTTTACTGATTTTTACTATAATTGTGGAAACGTCGAGTTTTACATCAGCTGGCGACGTGGATGTTCCCTATTTGTGGCTAACGATTTATATTATAGAAAAATTGGAAGTTGTTGTATTCATTTTAATATTCATTATACGGTTAATTGTTAAAAGAGTTTTATTTTGTTCCGAGGAAGCAAATTCTTATTTTTTTCAGAACCTACGCTCTGCCTCCGCTATAAGAGCTTGTTTTCCACCTGGGCTTCACCACAAATATATTATTACTGGGGAATACCTATGCCAGGTGTGGTGAGCAAGGTATTTTTTTTTTTTAAATACCGAAATTGCTACAATATTAGTTTAAAATATATGATCGAAATATAAGAATTTTTTCAAATTTTCTGTAGTTATAGCTTGTAAATAGAAGGTTTTAGCAAAATTTCATCACGGTTTACTACCCCGTTCTCGAGAAATTAATTAGTAATTGAACACCGATATAGTAAAGTTGTCACGTTCGATTCTTTAAAAATAATAATATAAATTTCGACATAAAAAGAACCTGTTAAAAACCATTTTTGGGTTTTTCTCTTATTATTGAAATTTTAACCCTTCTTTTGTCGACTTATGTGTGGCGACAGTTTTTAATAGCCTTTCTTGGAAGTTTTTACCTTTCGGGTATTTGGCATTGTAATTGCATTCTCCCTCCTCCTGTTGGGGATAATTTTGTATTTTAATTTTAAGATTTTGAAGTAATTTTAACCAGTTGGTTGTTAAGCTTCGCCGAGAAAGCATCTTTAAATAAAACACCGAACTCCGGCACTTGTACATATGTATAATAAATAGTTTTACAATTTACGTGTCGTTAATCAAGGTCGCCACAATACAGGTGACGGCTCCAATAAAAGAATTGGAGCTCGAAACAGAACCCTAAACATATTTAACACTTGTTGGTATTATAAATATTATGTATATCTCGGTTTTTATGAGTTTTAACAACAAATATAAATTTTTACTCATAAAAATTATTATAAAATTAAATATTGGGCTTAGTGGACTAAAATCAAACTCAATTTTTACTTTATTTTTATTTATTTTATTTATTTTTTACTTTAGCTTTTATGATTTATTCTATTGATGTTCGAGCTGTTGATTACTTTCTTCTATTTGCTACTTGTTTTTAATTTGTTTACTGTCCGATTGTTCACAATTTTAATGTCATGTTAATGATAGACAATATTTTAATTATATAGATTTATTTACAAATTTTAATTCAGTTCATATTTTCATGTTTTACTATTTCAACAATTTATCTGCGACCATTTGTGACTTCTTTTTTACCATCTAATTTTATACAGTCAAACAGCTCGACATCCTTTTTTACTAGGTATAATTATTGTGTTTTTAATGTTTTTATTTATTGTAATGTTGCTTCTCTTCTAGTCTTGAAGATGAAGACATAAAATCTTCGAAACGTCGACTTCGTAAAAATTGTGTTTGATTTTAGTCCACTAAGCCCAATATTTAATTTTATATTATCAAAGTTTGGACGAAAATTTTATTATTATCAAAATTATTACATTTTTACTTCCTCGTAAAACAAGGTTTACAGATTTTGACGGAAATATGCGTTTTGACCTTCCCTGAATCAATTTTGACTATTTTCGTTGTGATGTACGTACGTACGGACGTTTGTATGTCGCATAACTTAAAAACGGTAGGTCGTAGAGAGTTCAAAGTTTGAATTTGAGTCACTTATAACATCTAGTTGAGCACCTCCTATTTTTGGTTGCAATTGTCCGTGCCAAAAGTCGTAATTAATGACGCGTATGAATAGATTAACAAGATTCTTGTACAATTATTATAAAAATTACAAGTATCCACATCAGATTTTTTATTTAGATAGTAGGTTGGATTGCAGAGATAGTCACTAATAAAAATTTTGTTATGTCAAATTTAATATTTGTAATTTCAGAAAATAAACAGATTTAAACGAAAAAAACCTTTCTTCGTGCATTTTATAACTTTGTTTATCGTTTATGATATTTAAAATGTATTTTACTACACACATAAGAGCAATATTCGTGAAATTCAAATTAACTATACTTTTGTCTCCGATTGTATCTCCTATACATCCTTTTTTTCTTTTGTAACTTTTATAGTTGTTTATATTAATATTACGCTACAAATTTTGTAGCGGTCCGCCTTTAGCTAAGGTGACCGACTAGTCGAGACAGTTAACCAGGACACAAAAATTTACTGATGTGATTATTGTTCTAGTGATGTATCGAAAGAAAGGTGAAAACCTAAAAAAAACAAAAGCTCTCCGGTTTTTCCATATACTGGTTTTACATTTTATAAAACTAGTCACCTTACCTTTAGCTCATAATCTGCCCATCTGTTGCTAGTCACAATCAGCCTGTGCACATTCCTGACGTAACAACATAACCCTATTTATTCTGAACATTAATAAATAATATTTTAATTTAATTTTTATTATTATCAAAACAATCACGTTTAAAATTGTCAAATGTCAATGAAATCAAATGGAAGTGATATGAATTTTTTCCCAAAATATGTACTAATAACTGGTCCCCCAGGTATGTATTTGAACGCCAAAATAATATACAATATTAATTTATTTAAAAAAAATCTATAACTATAAGGTGTCGGGAAAACAACCCTAATACAAAAGGTATGCAAGAAGCTGCAAGAAAGCAATGTAAATCCTCGAGGATTTTATACTAACGAGATAAGAAACGAATTTAATAAACGTAGTGGATTTGATATAGTCACTTTGGATGGAAAAACTGAAAAATTAGCTCGAGCTGAGTAAAATAAAATGCAACTTTAGTAGCCTATTATAAAGCAAACATTTTATTGTAGGCATCATACACAACCAGGAGATTTGAAGAACTTTCGTGTTGGCGAATATTATGTTTTTCCAGATCGATTTGAAAAACTTGTTTGTCCAATTATCAAAGAAGTAAAATTTTATTTTACATTAACTTCACGTTTATAAAAATTTAATATTCTAGTGCCACCAAGGTGTACTGGTTTTAGATGAACTTGGAAAGATGGAATTATTAAGTCAAAAATTTCAAAACTTAGTTGTCGAAACACAGAATAAAACAAATCTTGTAATCTTAGCCACAATTCCCAATCTAAGAAGAAACATGCCTTTAGTTGAAACTTTACTCAGAAGTAGAAACACCTATTTATTTACAGTTAAGTTAAAAACAAAATAATATAATTAATTTGCTAATTTTAACTGTTTTGTAGATTGATAAACAAAATCGTGATGATTTGATACATGATGTAATATCACAATTAAATATTCACCGATTTATTAAGTCAACAAAGTAAAAAATAAAAAATATTAGTACATAAAGATTATTTTGATTTTGATAAAAACCGATTTAATACATTGTAGGGTTCTGCTTTTTTTATCTTTTTTGATTTGGCATTTCCTTGATTTAAATCTTTGATACTCTTGATGAAATCCTATTAAAAAATTTTATAAAATCAACATTTCTTTAATTTCAATTTTAACTCCATCAGACTTACCTTTTTGGCTTCTTCTTGAACAATCTTTTTATTTCGTGCTAAGTTAACAGAACCACCTTTACCCTTCATTTTCTTTCTGGTGTCGTAATTAACCTTGGGCGGTTTCAAGAACTGAAAGTATTTAAATTAGTCATTTTAAAATAAAAAACATTATAAAAAAACAATTATTCAGAGTAGTCCAATGCTGTTATTTATATAAGAGCTATATACATAAAACTTATGTTTATAGAAACAATTTTGTCTAAAATTAAAGACGAATCTAAAAAGAGGCATCAGTCTTTTAGTAAAAATTTCATTTTAAAAATATGGCTTTTAAGAAAAGAGTAAAATTCCCTTAATTTAATCCATAACTGAAATTACGTGGACATTGGAAAATGGAAATTAAAAATACATTGCTTTAAAAGAGGCTAGCCTCCAAAGGTTAAAATTAAAAAAAAAGTTTCTTAAAAAAATGTATTCGATCTTACTAATTGAAAATTGATCATAAATTTAGTTCTTACCAGAATACTTCTTTTTGCCTCTATTTTTTCCATTGCTGTAGGAATATCTACTGTAGATATTACATGAGGGTCAAGTGAAATCAACTCTGGTTGAATCTGAAAGAATAAGTCAATTAAAATTACGAGCAACTCAAAATAATTATTACAGTATACCTTTTCTAGTAAAGATTTAACTTCCCTCTCTCTTCTTTGGGAATTACTTTGGAATGGATTAGCTTCGTAAGCATCAAAGTTGGGTTCACCTGAACCTGGTACAAGAAGACTTGTAAACCCATTTTTAGAAGCTACACCTAAAACATCTTCGTACGGGCAAAATCCTAAATTTCCTATTGCATTATTTAAACAATGACGAATATATGGCCGTTTTGTCGCTGATGTGCAAGCATCCTTATAAACTTCTACAATATTTCCCATACCCACAGCTAGCATATTTTTCTGTGAGATTGCAACATTTGTGGCAGTTGTTCTTAAGTTATAATTTCGTATTGGTCCTTGTAATTTTCTAATATCCCAAATTTTTAAAGTGTGATCTAATCCAGCAGTAGACATATACCTAACAGAAAATTAGTAAAATTACAAGTTAACATATTGATAATTGAAAAACCACTTACTTCCCAGAGGGGTCGACGTGTACAGCAGTTATACCACTTTTGTGACATAACATTTTTGCAAGATGTTCTTTAGTATTGGGAGCCCACATAGACACAACACCTTTGGAATTTCCCACACATAGCACAGCGTTATATGGATTTTGAGTAAGAGTTTCGATTCTACCCATCTTTGCATTATATTGAGTCACAATTTCTCCAATGGAAATGTCGAGCCAACTCAAGTAACCTTCCTCACCCTAATGATTATTGAAAATTAATTATTACAAAAATATTTTTATCTAAATCTTTTACTTACAGCAGTGGCAAGCAAAAAATGATATGGCAAAAATTCCATCCTTGAAACTTTTGATAAACTTTTTAAGCAATGCAATTCGGTTCCTTGATTATCATAAATATAAACAAAATTCTTTTGTGCAGCCGCCAACATAGTTTCAATATGCAACCAGCATACATCGTGCACAGATTCCATTACATTAATCTCAAAATGTAGTCGTTTTCTAGCCCAATCGAAAGCCGCAAGATGCCCCATTTTACCACCAATCAACAAATGCCTACCATTTTTATAGTATTTCATTCGATAAGGTCCAAAATCGTTTAATTTTAACTCAAAATGCTTGGTTGCTGACATAATATCAACATTATTCAAGATTTGTTTTTGAGTATAATGAGTTGTTCTCTCTCCAGCATCGGCTTCCAAAAAACTACAATCTTAAAATTAAAACCAGTAACTTTAAACCTTTCCTAGTTCTTACCCAGCATTTTCGGTAAGTAAAATTTCAACTCTTGCTGCTTCTTCCTTAGCAAACTCTACTTCTTTTTCTTTTGCTAACAACCTTTCTTTGTGTATGTTAGTTTGAATTCCTTTTTCTTGTACTCCTTCACCACGACTGTATTTATTTAACAACTCCTCTGAAACTGGGACTCGTTCTCGTTTCTTTTTCTCTGGCTTTATTGCTTCCTTGGCTAATTTCACTTTACTTGCATGTTTACGTTTCCAATCTTTGGGTTTAACATTTGTGCTATCATAAGTTATAGTTTTCTTTCTACTTTTTCTAACAGATTTATTTGAACTTTCGTTTCCCTCATCTTCGTCAAAATATCGAACTACCTATAACCAGCAGCATTAGTTTTTCATGTTTATTATTATTAATTTAAAGTTACTTACTTTTGGTTTACCCATTTTGCATTATTTATTACAAATTCTGAATAAATAAAAATTTGAGGTTAAATTTTACCATGCTTGTGAGATACAATCAAGATTACCAACAGAGAACATAGTAATTTTTGATATTATAAATAACTACCAGTGGCGTACACAAATTTAAGAGATGGATGAGCCTGCACTGTAGGTTTTGATTAGAAAATTACTATTGCCAAAAAGTATGTATGTATATACATACTCTTTGCTATTGCCTGATTTCATAAAACTTTTAATGGGCCGTTAAATTTAACTAACCAATAGAAATTATTCCTTATTGCTAACAAACCAATAGAAATCATCCGTTAACTTTAACGGCTCGTTAAAAGTTTTATGAAATCATCAGACTATGCCTGTGAAACAACCTATAACTAACTACAGTAGAACCCCTCTATAATGAGAGCTCAAGGGACCAGCCTACTTACTCGTTATAAGCGGATTTTCACTATAAACAGTCAGTTTAGCAATATAAACAAAAGTCAAGGGACCAAACTTTTACTCGTTATAACCGGGACTCGTTATAGAGGGGTTCTAATGCATAAGTAGTTTGATCCTAAGATCTGAAATATATTTTTAGCGAAAAATTGTTCAATATTTTTAATTTTTCTGCGAAGTGAATTAGTTTTTCCAAAGGGTAAACTGTAGAAGAATTTTGGTGTCGAAGTTGTAGGAATTGCAAAGTAATTGTGGTTTACCCCTGGGTTTTTCTAAAATGTTTAGTCAAGTTGTAGTCAGTTAAATTTTCGAAATTTTTGTTGGGTATTACATTGAATGGATTAAATGTATTTGTAATAAATTTTTATAATTAACCAGAACTAAAACTTTAATAATTATAATAAGTAATAACAGAAACTAAATACAGAGAGAAAATAATACAGAAACTAATAAGTATTTTATAAATTCAGATGTACTTAAAGTCTAATCTAAAAATCTAAGTTTAAATTATCAATATCTACATCTTTGTCTTCAAATAATGATTGCGTCAAATTCATTTGACTACCTTTGTTAATTGTAAGTTCATTAATCGAATTTACACTAGCTACACTTACTTTATTTACAGTTTTAATTTCATCCAATTTATCATCTTTTGTACAACTTTTTGTAAACTGCTTAAATTTATTTTTTAAGTCTCTTTCAGTTGAAAAATTAGCAACTACAGTAGAACTATTGGATTTCTTCTCCTTGCTCAAAGGTTTTTCTAAATTATTCAAATTGATATTTATTGATTCATTTCTAATTGTATTTTTCGAAGATTCATTATTGTAAAAATTTGTATTTTCTAAACAGGCTGTGTTATCTTCTTCTTGTGAATCTGTATAGTTAAGAATATCCAAATTGAAATCATCATTCACGCTGGGTATTAAATTAAATAAATTGTAGTCTGCTTTAGCAATTTTAGTTTCTTGTAATGGTTTTAATAATTTCGCACTTTTTCTTTTTTTATTATTTACTTCATTTTTGAAAGCTGTTTCAATTTTAGAATGCACTTCAGTTTTGCTTATGTTGTTTTGTTTTTGTTTTGCTTCTTCATTATTTTCTACTTTGGTTGGTTTTTCACATTTGTTGGAAATACTATTATTGTCATCTACTTGAGCTTCCTCTATACTAGGATTTTTTGTACTAGAATTACCATTTAAAATTGAAATTTCAGATACACTGACTTCGTTTTCAATAGATTTCTGTAATACACTACCATTTGTAGTGTTGGAGACATTAAAAGTTGTTTCTTCATTAAACGTGCAGTCATATTTGTTATTTAAGGAAATAGACTCGACTTGTAGTAATTCTAACAATCCTAAATTAGTTAACACTGATTGCACTAAATCTGTATAATTTTGCATTGGAGTATTGCTAGGCGGTGCTTGTACATTTAAATTATTTAATGGTAACACTGAACATTCCCCATGCATAGAGCATTCGATTATTAATATAGCAAATATTGCATCCATTACTTGAACTTCTGAATGAAACATTAGTCTTGCATGTGCTTGCGATAATCTTAGCAAAAAGTGTATTTTAAAATACAGACAAAATTTTAAATATTATTACTTACCTAACAAGACTATCCAATAACCGAACAGTCGTTCTAGCTTTATTTCGGAATGTGGCTCGCCGTTGTGCTTGATAGTAAGCACTAAGTATTGTATTTGTGGCATTTGTTAAAATAGGATTCAATTTTTTAATAACGTTAAAATATTGTTGTAAAGTTTCTAGATTCCAAAGAGTAGTGTCTAATTTAGCTTCATGTTCACTTTTTCCACTTAAAATATAATCTGCTATTAGATTATCCCAATCCTTATCATATGCATCTTTAAGCATTAGAACTACATCAAATCGACTTAGTAAAGGACTCGGTAAAGCTAAATTTAAACTTAAGCATTGTGAAGAATCCAAACGACCACCTTTTGGGTTAGTGGCAGCCAAAATTGAACAGCGTGTACTTAATTTACATACAATGCTAGCCTAAATAAATAATTATTATCCTGAGAAGCAGGTACAAAAAAAGATATTTACCTTTGCAACACTTATTGTTTGCTGTTCCATTGCTTCGTGAATACTGGCTCTGTCATGAGACTTCATGGAATTAAATTCATCAATACAACAAATACCACCATCAGCTAAGACTAAAGCGCCACCTTCTAATTGCCATTGTCCATCCTCCTAATAATAAATATTTGTTGTGTTCAATTTAATACTAACTTGCTCTACCTTAAATGTTTTTATTAGCACTGCAAATGTATCTTCTTAGTTTTACTTTTTTACTAAAGAACATTTTTTCTATAGGGGTAAATTTGTAATGAAAACTGCCAAAAAAGCACAAAATAATAAATTGGTCGTTTCCTGTACATCGTATACCCTGAATAGGTTATATCAAAATTAAAGTAGATAAAATTCTCGGTAAATGTATAAAAAAATTATTGTTTTAATGTTTAATCTGTCTAGTTCTCAAACTATAGCCCTTCATAAAACCCAGATTTTTTTTCAAAAAAACGTTGTTTTCATTTGCGATATAGTTTATTTTCCTGTTATCTAAAGCAAAAGTGGTCTACATCTGTGATCGTAACCTGTAAATCTATGTATTTTTGCCATTTATTAAATTTTTGCACATAGAAAAACAAAATCAGGATTTCCACTGAATTCTCTAAATTAAATTTCCTGACTTTTCCCTGACAAAGAATAAAAATTTTCCTTGGCATTTCGATAATTTTAATTTTAAAATTGAAAAAAAATTTAATTAAATTGCTTTCCCTGACTAATAATTTAATTTCCCTGACTTGGGGTTAGAAATAAGAAATTCACAGACAAATTAAGGAAATCTTAAATTCCCTGAAACCCTGAAAATAGAGTAGTAAGTTTAACAGATTTTAAGATATGGTAAATTTATTTTATAAACATCGAAACAGACATAATGAAATACACCCCAACCGTGAAATACCTTGGTGTTACCTTCTCTGACTCGGTTAATGGTGATGTAGATATAAAAAATAAAATAGGCCAGAGACGAAGAGCTATTAAGCAACTAAACTCAATATTATGGAATAATAAAATAAATAAAACAACAAATAAGGCTATATACAAAGCAATCGTGGAAAGTATATCAACTTATGGTTCGGAAGTCTGAGTGATAAATGGGAGAAATAGAGATAGACTGAGAGCCCTAGAGATGGACTTCTGGAGACACAGCTGCGCCGTCTCCAGATTAGAACACGTTTGAAATGACGATATTCGGCAGAGAATGGAGATAACTGGCTCGATAATGGACACAATAGAGGTCAAGAGGCTAAGGTGGTTCGGTTATATGCAGCAAATGAACATATCTCGATGGCCAAAAAGAATATGGAAATGGACTCCAAGTTTCAGAAGAAAACGGGACAGACCAGCAAGAACCTGGGCTCAGGAAGTGAAAGAGGCGATGGAAGCCAGGGGCCTAGAAGACGGGGACTGGACTAACAGACACGTTTGGAAAGCAAGATGCAAGATACGGAGAAGTTGTAAACCACTCGCCAATATATATATATATTTTATAGTGAAAATTTAATTTTTGCTTTTTCATTCTTAAAAATATTTGTTTTCTACACTTTAGTTATAATAAATAAATAAAAGTCAAAATAAGATCAAAAAAAGATCAATTAAAAAATAAAATAAAGAGTAATATATTTTTTGTAAACTAAATAGTTTCAACAGTCATCTTCGTCTAAAATCAAGAGATCAAATTTAAAAAGCATACAGCTAGAGTCCTATTATAGCTACAAAGTTATTTTATACATAGCTTTGCAGATAATTGAATCCAGTTTCACTTATCTGTAGACCACTTATGCGTCAGATGAACAGTAAAGAAGTTCTACATCAAAAACTGAAAACATCGGTATTTTGGTAAAAAATCGGGATTTTATGAAGAGTTATAGCTCGGAAACTACATAGACTCAAGCAATAAGTTTTTAATTATTTTATCGGAGTTTAATCTACTCTAATTTTAGTAAGACCTATTTTTGTACACCAATTCCTCTCTTTGTTAAAAATTTTTGAAATTCCTTCATAATTCTGTGGAAATACTGCATTCATTCCCTTGCAAATCTTAGGTCTGATACACAAAAATTTTTCTGCAGTTTACTCCTTGGTATAGAATGTACAGGAAACATGCAACTTAAGATTGCAAAATATTAAAGGTTTAAGCAAAAAAGTTCCAAGTTATTTTCATGCACAAGTATCTAAGGATTGGACTATAAGTGGTTTTGTAATTTTTAAGAATTAAATACTTAACTTTATTAAATAAGTCAATTCCAAGTTTGAAAAACAAAGCTAAAAAATTAAATGAGTTTCATGTGTAATTTTAAAAAACAAAGAACAGAAAACCAAAGAGATAAACAAGAGGGAAAATTCTATAAACATATTAATAAAAATTGGTTTGTAGCAAAGAAAAGTAGGTATGTAAATTAGTATTACAAGACGGTCACAATAAGAATTTTAAAAAAATACAATGTAAAAGATGACAAAATAAAATAAAATGATATAAAGGGCATTAAGTAATAAATAGAATTATTAAGATATTAGAGTGGTAAGTTCAAGAACTGCTGGTATAGTAAGTAAGCAAATGTTCAAAGTTTCAGATGTTACAAAAATTAAATGTGTTACTTACCATAACGGCTGCTACAGTTAATCCGGCTGATGTGGTACCCACACCAGTGGTGAGAACAGATCGTGGTATTACTTTGGCAGCATATCGAAGCATTTGAGATTTTCCGGTTCCAGGATCGCCAACAAGAAGTATATGTGGTTCACTTCTAATTTGTATTCCAACTTGATTACCCTCGGTACATCTACTGCCTCCTGCTAAAACCATAGTAACTGCCAATTTTACTAAATGCATTCCAAAAATCTAAAAATATAAAACTGCATTGAAAGAAAATACGTAAAAAATAATATATAAACCTTTGGACAAAATGATTTTAAAATTAAATCGCGTCCTTTCAGTGGGCAGTCTTTGTACTTTTCCCAAAAATTGATGAATTTATCTTGTATCTCCGGAGTCACCAAATTTGAAAACGTTTGACTGTTGTTCACTTGAACATGATTTGCTTTTATTACTAATTCAACTTCTATTCTTTTACCTGGTATAAAAGCACCCCACCTTCGTTTCACTATACCACTACAATTTTTATTTCGTTATAAAAGTTTCCAATGTGAAATTATAGCTTACCAAATAGTTACATCATCTCCTGGTTTACACACATCTATCAAATCGTCTTCTAAAATTACCCACATCGAAGATGGCATGACACCAACCCCCACTTTTGACGATTGCTCCTATAACCAATACTGTAATAGTCTTTCACCCCCTGATGTAAACCCACTTACTTGTATTTTTATTTCTTGATAATCTTTACAATTATCAGAATTTAAATCTCCAATTGCTACAAAATTTGTGCCAGCACATTTTTCTTGATTAGCGCATTTCTTTGGAGGAACAATAATATATTTTTGATCAAAAATCGCTTCAATATTTTCAACATGTTTGCATTTAGTGCACATATAATTTCTCTGATATTCCAACATCTTTGTACCTGTTACTCTAATCACCGTGCCTAATAATCATAAAAGGTAATAATTAATTGTAAAACAAAAATATTTTACCAGTGATTTGTAAAAATAAGTCCATGTCTTCGTTTTTTGGAAACACAGTGCGGTGTAGTTCTGGACATGGCGGAAGGCCATACACTCGAGCATGGACATTACATTTTGCAATATATTCCTCCCGATTTTTATATTCTTTAACAAGAATATCCTGAATGTGTAAAATCCAATCATCTAATTCTTCCAGCGCTTCTTCAGGACGTTTCAAAATTGTGTTTCCTAAATTTGTATTATTTTCAAATAATTCTACAAAACTAAATTTTAATTAAAGTTAAACTGAACTTTCAAACAACTCACTTTATGTTTATCGAATAATGTTTTTTGATGTCGCTATCTAAAAGTATTTGAAGAATATTAGCTTTGTGCGTTAGCAACAAATACTTCTCCAACGGATCTTGTTCTTCTAAGTTTTCCATTTTTAACAATAATTTCACTTACGAAAAGTATGAAACATTTACATCCAAATCAAAACTTTAGTGAGGTTAAGTTTGTGTACAAACAATTTTAAAACAATGCAGCGGCGCCGAACGTAAAACTAAACGACTTATTTTCAAAAATTGTGATTATTACCAAAATTATTAGTTTTATAAATACCACAAAAATAATCATGATTGGCTAGCATTAATACAAATTTTAGAAAACATAATATGAAGAAAAAGTAATAAATAAAATGTAAAACCACAAAATTGAAGCTGCCACTGTTACTTTCTTATTAACATCTATGAAACTGTCACGCAAGCATAACCTTAAATTTACGATTTTCTTGTTTTCTTCAAAATAAAGATGATATATAAAAAGTTGTCGTCGTTAATTGAAATATCAAAAGCACAATTATCAAAAATTTTAAGTTCAATTAACGATCCTAAAGATCTAGTGTTTGAGCCCAATATTATTAAGCCATTGGAAAAAATTTGTGGAGTTAAATGGTTAAAGTATGATTTTGCATCTAGATTTTGAATGTTTGTAAACAGAATTTTAATTGTAGATCAAATAAAGTTCAAAAATTGTTCAAATTAGAAGTGGAAGCACCCAAAACAGAAAATAATTTGATTTATTTAATTTATTCTGATTTTGCAACTTTTGAAAATGTTGTTAATCAAATTCGTTCGCAGCTAAATAAAGAAAATCCATCCAAAGAAAAGTACCACATAATCTTGGTACCAAAGTCTTTGTATGTGTTTGAGAATATACTAGAAGAATTGGGATTATGTGGATGTATCAAGTTGTATTCGCTACAATGGCAGCC
Source organism: Cantharis flavilabris (assembly GCA_949152465.1). Lineage (NCBI taxonomy): Eukaryota > Metazoa > Arthropoda > Insecta > Coleoptera > Cantharidae > Cantharis > Cantharis flavilabris. The sequence continues at coordinate 20,257,849 of OX424436.1, read as the reverse complement.
AATTCATTTGGATAAAGGTATTTTAAGTTTAGAACTGCCTCAACTTTTTAAAACTCTTTATGTCGATCTTGATTTATCGTTCTTACCTATTTATGCTAAAAGTTTGTGGCATCTCTCATTCGTATTCGGCAAACCCAGTGCATATTTTGCTTTGGGCCAACATTCCATTGCCGTTTTGAAACATTTAGATATTTTAAATGAAAATCTTCCCAACACAGAACAAAGCGAAGCAGATTTTGGAGCCATCGTTTTATTAGATCGTAATTTGGATTATCCCAGTGCACTTTTAACTCCCACCACATATGCCGCTTTATTAAATGAAATTTATGGAGTTACGAGTGGAATTTGTGAACACAAAATGGAAGAGTTAGAGATTTATGACACAAAGTTTAATTTAAATTTAAAAAAGGAACCCATTAACATTACTTTGGATAACATTAGAGATCCTATTTATAAAGACATAAAAAATAAACACTTCACGGAAGTTATTACGATTTTAAACCATTTAACAAAAACTTTGCGTTCAGAAGGTGAAAGTTCTAAAGAAATGGCGTTGGATGAAATTAAAAAGTATGTGGAGACGAAGTTGCAAGCAACTACATCGAAAAAGAAATTGATAGTAAATCATCTGTCGGCATCACAAACTATTGTCAATTGTTTAGGGCACAGATTTGAAGATCAGCATTATACTGAACGTCTTATAATTCAAAATAAAAATAAAAGCGCAAATTTTGATTATTTACAACAAATTATGACAACTGAAAATCAAAAATTACTCACTTTAAGATTAATGTGTCTCATGTCGATCACCCAAAAGTTGAGTTCGAGCGAATACAATTCTTTTTATAACAGATTTTTACAAGAATTTGGTTACCATTTTGGTTTCATTCAAAACAATTTATTAAGAGCCGGATTTATTACAAACGAGCACTTGGAAACTGTAAATTTACAAAACTTATCTAGCAGTATTGTTAATAAACTTCCTAAATTTTTGTCTAACGATTTTTATACAAATGTAAAAACCTTAAGACAAGTACCGAACGATCCTGCTAAAGTTAATCTGAAAGTTCCCACTTGTTGCAGTTACGTTTATGGTGGTAACTATATACCACTTTTGGCTCAAATTGCGAGTTTAATATTAAGTAATACGCCTGTAAATGAAATGAAGACTAAACTTGAACCATTGGGACCACTTTTAATTAAAAATGAAAAGGGTTCTACCTTACAACCAAGATGTATTTTAATTTACATTATCGGAGGCGTTACTTATGCTGAAATTGCAGCCTGTAATTTACTTGAAAGTTTAACTGATAGTAAAATTATTGTCTGCAGTGATAGAGTTGTATCGGGAAACGATTTAATGAAAGCTGTCATTGAAGTTTAGGTAAACAATAGTTTGTAGTTTATTAAAGTTGCATAATGATTATTATCTGTTAAGATAAGTGTATGAATGTTTTTATAAAATGTTCTTAATGTGAGAATCTGCAATGTTCAACAAATTTGTTAGTTGTTGCTCATGAGGTGCAGAAATTAATTTTTAATATTTAATATATAAAAAATTCCAAGGGGTTATCGCTGGAGAAATCTGATGTACAAGTGAAGGGAAATCCAAAGCAATCTTTCTGACGTAGAAAATCCTAGAAAATTGTAGGAATACAATAAATTTTTTTTTACTTTTTCAACTTCTGAAGAAAACCTGTGGAAATTTTTCAAAAAATCTTGTAAAAGGAAATTTAGGGTACAAAATTTTGCCTTGTGATTTGCTCTTCATCTTTCAACCACTTTGTAAAAACTTATTGCACCAGTACAGCCAAAACTCTCTAAATTTAATTCCCAATGCTTTAAAATTAGTTCAAATTAGAGTCGAGTTAGAGAGAAAGTAAAAAACAAGATAGGAATAAATAATAAACATGGCTATAAACTATAAAACAATCTGTTTACAACAAATTTTGACATGCACTTGTTGCATAAAGTAACCAACTCTAATAACATAAATGCTTACACTTCAAAGTACATTATATACTGAGCCACATTCATTAAAATGAAATTCGATTTATAGTGATGCGAATTACATGTAAATTGAGATCAAATGCCCAACATTGTATTTTATTTAAAGAGAGTTGGAATTAAAAAATTCGATTTAGAGAATCTTTTTACACACAAAATCCTATTCAGTTGCTCCAGCCAAATAAATAATTCGGTTTAAAGAAAATTTTGAATTAAAGGGGAGTTCGATTTATAGAATTTTGACTGTATATTCGCGTTTAACAAAACTCAAAATTATGATTTGCTTTACTACATTAGTTGGGACGAATAGAATTTCTAAAATAAGTTTTAAAAAATATTGATTTACACAAAATGTCTCCACTAAAAAAAAATCAAAATAAAGTAAAAATTTCATGTTGATATTTGTCACTACCTAATTCTCTTATAGTGTAATATGACTCTAAACCTTTAAAATTCGTACTGCGACCAAGTTAAAGAATAAAATAAATACTGAAATAAAAAAATAAGAACAGTAGTGTTTTTTGTTATTACATTTTTGATAAACCGTTTATTGATTACTTGTTCTTGAAATACTCAAACACACTTTTTGCAAGATACCTAGTACAAATTTTTCCGAACCAAACTATTGATATTCTCAAATCAACCTATTTTTTCCATTATTTGAATTTTAACTTTATTATGAATTTTATATATTTTTGTTAAATTTATATATTGTGTTTTAAATAAATATTTTATTATTATAATATGTAATGTCATTTTATTTATCTCTATTACACAGGTCTAGGTGTGTCCTAGGGAAGAAACCAATTGGTTTCTGACCAACAGTCGCGTTGATCTGCAATTGTCGTGTTTCGACTGTCTCAACAAGCAATGAAACTCGCAGTTTCATAGTAGGTAACATGTAAAATTATTTATCCGGGCCGACTGGGATCTGCACGGATAATTGAAAAACACGGTTATTAATAATTGACGTTGTTTTGTTAATACTATATTCCAAAATATACTTATTATATAGTAGATTACCAACAAGAAACATATTAATTAAGAAGTTCTATGTGAAAAAATCAGATAATTTTGTTTGTTTTTGACTTTTACTTAAATTAATTATAGTAGATAAGCAGAAAATTTAGACGAATTGCCACTTTTATCTACCAACCGTTAAGTCATTTGTACAAAACATTAAATTCAGCAAAATTTCATATTATGTATAATACCTATAATACCAAAAAAAATGCACTAAATTGTAGCACGCATAATCCACGCATGGTAATCGATGTATAACGTACCCACGGATAATCGGGTTTCTACTCTATTTCAAAAATTCACCCGTTAAAGGACCCAACACAAAAGTATATGGAAATTGGGTTTCGGTTAAATTGGCTTTTTTTTTATATCTTGTAGTTCATATCATTCTGAACAAAAGTTGTCATGGGCACAAACAATTTCTATGCACCGTTTTCATTTGGCAACTTCTTAAATGTTTAGATCAATTATATGGGGTTTCCCTACTATCGACGCGAATTAGTGCGCGATATAAAGTTTCTACGTAATCCAAAAGACTTTGTATTTTAAATTGTTAATTAGCAATATAAATATATAATTTAACAATAAACAATTATTTAATTAAATAATAAATGGTACAACATAATATAGATTTTTTAAAAAAGTTTAATATTGCGTCCAATGCCAAGATTAGAGGTAATATAAAATAATTGTTTTTTGTTAAATTATATATTTCTTTTATTTATTTTTATTTATTTGCTTAATATTTATTTATTTATATTCATTCTGTTACCACTGACGCGCATGAATGGATTAACGAGATTCTCTCTTTTTCTTTTTTTAAAATATATTTATACTGCTAATTAATAATTTAAAATACAAAGTCTTTTGGATTACCTAGAGATAAACTTTATATCGTGTACTAATTCGCGTCGAAAGTAGGGAAACCCCATAAAATTAATCTAAACATTTGAGGGGTATATATGCAAAGTGCAACATGTCCTCTAAAACAAATTTTAAGAAAACCGCAAAAATTTGTCACAAGTGTTAAGTGTTAACCAGGTTTTTTTTTATTAATAGAATTGACTATATAGTTACTCTTTTAGTAACACTATGGCTATTAAAACAATCTGTTGAAACAAAGCCAAAATTTAATAAAATTAGATTGACATGTCTAGTTTTGTATTTAAACGGTGGAAATGTCGATATTCGAATCTAAAAGTATTCAATAACAAGTAGGAACTACCAATAAGAAATATTAAAAAAAAATCTGATATTATGGTCATGCCCATAACTTTATCATACTTATTAAGTACAATAAATTTAAAAATATTTTTTAATATTAATATAGAGCAGAATATATTAAAAAAATAAAATTTTAAAATAATTAAAAAAGAATTTATTTAATTTACAAAATAATTGTCTGCATTTCCGTGTACCGATTTTTACCAAAAATATTTATGTACTAAATACGAAATTTTATTAAAAAATTCCTGTTACTTTTTGAGGTAGAGCGCACATAAATTTGACCACATACACATACATGTTTTGGAAATGATGATTTTCCGCTTCTGGGACCCCAAAATGTCGAAATTCATTAAAATCTCAATTTTGTTTAATTTTTCATACTTTTCATACTTCGTATGATAAAGTAAGAAAATTAGAAAAAAGAAAGATCACATGAGAATAATTCTATATTTCTATTGGTTACTGTGGACATGTCTGTTTCTGCAATTGAACTTACCAGGTAAATGTCGCACTTTGCATCTTATCAGAGATTTCAACCTATGAAATTCCTATTTATTTGTTTGATTTTGCAGCTATTTATAATACTAAAACATTGACAAAAAGTCGACAAGTCTAATGAGATATAAATTTTTGTTTTGTTTTTGAATTTTGAAAATTTGAATTGAATGAAAAAAAAAATCAATTTTGAAAATTTTGTGACTTGTCGCGTTTTGCATATATACCCCTCATTTACAAGCTGCCAAATGAAAACGGTGCATAGAAATTGTTTGTGTCCATGACAACTTTTGTTCAGAATGATATAAACTACAAAATATAAAAAAAGCAGCCAATTTAACCGAAACCCAATTTCCATATACTTTTGTGCGGGGTCCTTTAATTTTTCCATCAAAATCCATCTCTGTTTAATTTGAATATATTTTTTCCAAGTAGAAAAACATCCAACTTTTTATTAAAATTTTATAATTTTAATAGCTTTGTGCTTAGACACAAACTTGTTTGTACCTACTTTGGTCACTTTTTAACCCGTACACGCACGCATTTTTAATTTTGACCACAAAAATTATTTCATGATGTTTTCTGTTAAAGCTAATTTTTTTGAACATTTTTAAAAAAAGAAAGTTGTGATTCGACCTATAGCATAGGAAATATAGCACGTTCATATAGAACGGGTTAATAGATCCATGTGCGAAAGACCTAAAAGTTATTTTGCGATTTAGTTGTCATATACCTAAGGTTTGAAGTGTCCTGTAAAGGTACGGACCATCGGTAATTTGAAACAAGAATCAGTGTTGACCTGACAGCTGATCAAACAAGTAAACATGTTTTGGAATTTAACACAAAGGTCTAAAGGTATGTTTTGCTAAAAACTGTAGCAGCAGAGCAATTACGTGCGCGTCAACTACGATTGCAATACCTAATGGGAGGTACTGCGCGTCAATTGTACCCCGGTCATGCTAGAAACCGTAACAGCAGAGTAGTTACGGCAGGCGTCAACTGCAAGTGCAATACCTAATGGGAGGTGCCGTGCTTCAATTGTTTCGTTTAGCAACACACGTAACAGATATTGCACAAGAGAAGTTATCCAAGGATATGCTGTGCGACTTGTGCAGTTGCTAGCAAACCGTACCTTAAGTTTTATTATGTCATGTGGCCTACCAGCGACTCTTTCTTACAGCTTCTTCATTCCATAACTACCAACGTTTTTAGTTGAGCAAAAGAACTTATGATATGGTGGCCCTGGATGGAATTTAGGCAATGATAAAACAATAGTTTATGTTCTCTTTTTCCTAATTCAAATAAAATTAGTCACAAAAACTACATGAAAAAATACGTTTTGGTTTTTCAAAAAATTCAGTTTTAAGAATAAAATTAACTTTTTATTTGAACAGTTTTAAAACCATTGTTTTATTCATTATGAACATCAAAGCCTGGTTTTTAGGAAATCGCAGCAGAACAAACTGAATTTAAGAGCCCACAAGTTTAGTTTCAAAGTCAAGTTGATCCTACCTTAATAATATAAAAAAAGAAAAAGAACCCAAAATAAAAATTTTAAGTAAATTTGTGGAATTTTAGTATGTATTTATGGTTAAATTAAAAAAATATAAGAATAATACAATACGTAGAAAAACAAAATTCAAAAAATTCAAAAAAAGACAAAATTAACATATAAACAGGTCTGGATTAAAAATATTTGAAATTATGAAAAATTCAAAATACGATATTACAATATAACGTTATTTCATGGTTATTTCCAATCCTCAGTTGTAAATAATCGTTTAAATTTATTTAATAAGAAGAATATTCGAACTAATCAAAAGAAAAAACTATTTAAAGAGTACTGATTAACAAGCATAAAATTTGACTTACCATAACCCCAAAAATATGAAATCTGCACGTTGTCACATGTAGTAATGAACAATTTAAAATAATTTGAACTAAGAGATTCTTTTACCAAGCACTGCTTGTGTGAAATCTGAGAGCACTGCCCCCTTAATTTGATTTCTAAAAACTTTGAAAAAATTCAAAATTCAAAAATTTTACCACGTTTTTAACCGTAAGGTGTAAAACTAGAAAAAGAACCCAAAATAAAAATTTTAAGTAAATTTGTGGAATTTTAGTATGTATTTATGGTTAAATTAAAAAAATATAAGAATAATACAATACGTAGAAAAACAAAATTCAAAAAATTCAAAAAAAAGACAAAATTAACATATAAACAGGTCTGGATTAAAAATATTTGAAATTATGAAAAATTCAAAATACGATATTACAATATAACGTTATTTCATGGTTATTTCCAATCCTCAGTTGTAAATAATCGTTTAAATTTATTTAATAAGAAGAATATTCGAACTAATCAAAAGAAAAAACTATTTAAAGAGTACTGATTAACAAGCATAAAATTTGACTTACCATAACCCCAAAAATATGAAATCTGCACGTTGTCACATGTAGTAATGAACAATTTAAAATAATTTGAACTAAGAGATTCTTTTACCAAGCACTGCTTGTGTGAAATCTGAGAGCACTGCCCCCTTAATTTGATTTCTAAAAACTTTGAAAAAATTCAAAATTCAAAAATTTTACCACGTTTTTAACCGTAAGGTGTAAAACTAGAAAAAGAACCCAAAATAAAAATTTTAAGTAAATTTGTGGAATTTTAGTATGTATTTATGGTTAAATTAAAAAAATATAAGAATAATACAATACGTAGAAAAACAAAATTCAAAAAATTCAAAAAAAGACAAAATTAACATATAAACAGGTCTGGATTAAAAATATTTGAAATTATGAAAAATTCAAAATACGATATTACAATATAACGTTATTTCATGGTTATTTCCAATCCTCAGTTGTAAATAATCGTTTAAATTTATTTAATAAGAAGAATATTCGAACTAATCAAAAGAAAAAACTATTTAAAGAGTACTGATTAACAAGCATAAAATTTGACTTACCATAACCCCAAAAATATGAAATCTGCACGTTGTCACATGTAGTAATGAACAATTTAAAATAATTTGAACTAAGAGATTCTTTTACCAAGCACTGCTTGTGTGAAATCTGAGAGCACTGCCCCCTTAATTTGATTTCTAAAAACTTTGAAAAAATTCAAAATTCAAAAATTTTACCACGTTTTTAACCGTAAGGTGTAAAACTAGAAAAAGAACCCAAAATAAAAATTTTAAGTAAATTTGTGGAATTTTAGTATGTATTTATGGTTAAATTAAAAAAATATAAGAATAATACAATACGTAGAAAAACAAAATTCAAAAAATTCAAAAAAAGACAAAATTAACATATAAACAGGTCTGGATTAAAAATATTTGAAATTATGAAAAATTCAAAATACGATATTACAATATAACGTTATTTCATGGTTATTTCCAATCCTCAGTTGTAAATAATCGTTTAAATTTATTTAATAAGAAGAATATTCGAACTAATCAAAAGAAAAAACTATTTAAAGAGTACTGATTAACAAGCATAAAATTTGACTTACCATAACCCCAAAAATATGAAATCTGCACGTTGTCACATGTAGTAATGAACAATTTAAAATAATTTGAACTAAGAGATTCTTTTACCAAGCACTGCTTGTGTGAAATCTGAGAGCACTGCCCCCTTAATTTGATTTCTAAAAACTTTGAAAAAATTCAAAATTCAAAAATTTTACCACGTTTTTAACCGTAAGGTGTAAAACTAGAAAAAGAACCCAAAATAAAAATTTTAAGTAAATTTGTGGAATTTTAGTATGTATTTATGGTTAAATTAAAAAAATATAAGAATAATACAATACGTAGAAAAACAAAATTCAAAAAATTCAAAAAAAGACAAAATTAACATATAAACAGGTCTGGATTAAAAATATTTGAAATTATGAAAAATTCAAAATACGATATTACAATATAACGTTATTTCATGGTTATTTCCAATCCTCAGTTGTAAATAATCGTTTAAATTTATTTAATAAGAAGAATATTCGAACTAATCAAAAGAAAAAACTATTTAAAGAGTACTGATTAACAAGCATAAAATTTGACTTACCATAACCCCAAAAATATGAAATCTGCACGTTGTCACATGTAGTAATGAACAATTTAAAATAATTTGAACTAAGAGATTCTTTTACCAAGCACTGCTTGTGTGAAATCTGAGAGCACTGCCCCCTTAATTTGATTTCTAAAAACTTTGAAAAAATTCAAAATTCAAAAATTTTACCACGTTTTTAACCGTAAGGTGTAAAACTAGAAAAAGAACCCAAAATAAAAATTTTAAGTAAATTTGTGGAATTTTAGTATGTATTTATGGTTAAATTAAAAAAATATAAGAATAATACAATACGTAGAAAAACAAAATTCAAAAAATTCAAAAAAAGACAAAATTAACATATAAACAGGTCTGGATTAAAAATATTTGAAATTATGAAAAATTCAAAATACGATATTACAATATAACGTTATTTCATGGTTATTTCCAATCCTCAGTTGTAAATAATCGTTTAAATTTATTTAATAAGAAGAATATTCGAACTAATCAAAAGAAAAAACTATTTAAAGAGTACTGATTAACAAGCATAAAATTTGACTTACCATAACCCCAAAAATATGAAATCTGCACGTTGTCACATGTAGTAATGAACAATTTAAAATAATTTGAACTAAGAGATTCTTTTACCAAGCACTGCTTGTGTGAAATCTGAGAGCACTGCCCCCTTAATTTGATTTCTAAAAACTTTGAAAAAATTCAAAATTCAAAAATTTTACCACGTTTTTAACCGTAAGGTGTAAAACTAGAAAAAGAACCCAAAATAAAAATTTTAAGTAAATTTGTGGAATTTTAGTATGTATTTATGGTTAAATTAAAAAAATATAAGAATAATACAATACGTAGAAAAACAAAATTCAAAAAATTCAAAAAAAGACAAAATTAACATATAAACAGGTCTGGATTAAAAATATTTGAAATTATGAAAAATTCAAAATACGATATTACAATATAACGTTATTTCATGGTTATTTCCAATCCTCAGTTGTAAATAATCGTTTAAATTTATTTAATAAGAAGAATATTCGAACTAATCAAAAGAAAAAACTATTTAAAGAGTACTGATTAACAAGCATAAAATTTGACTTACCATAACCCCAAAAATATGAAATCTGCACGTTGTCACATGTAGTAATGAACAATTTAAAATAATTTGAACTAAGAGATTCTTTTACCAAGCACTGCTTGTGTGAAATCTGAGAGCACTGCCCCCTTAATTTGATTTCTAAAAACTTTGAAAAAATTCAAAATTCAAAAATTTTACCACGTTTTTAACCGTAAGGTGTAAAACTAGAAAAAGAACCCAAAATAAAAATTTTAAGTAAATTTGTGGAATTTTAGTATGTATTTATGGTTAAATTAAAAAAATATAAGAATAATACAATACGTAGAAAAACAAAATTCAAAAAATTCAAAAAAAGACAAAATTAACATATAAACAGGTCTGGATTAAAAATATTTGAAATTATGAAAAATTCAAAATACGATATTACAATATAACGTTATTTCATGGTTATTTCCAATCCTCAGTTGTAAATAATCGTTTAAATTTATTTAATAAGAAGAATATTCGAACTAATCAAAAGAAAAAACTATTTAAAGAGTACTGATTAACAAGCATAAAATTTGACTTACCATAACCCCAAAAATATGAAATCTGCACGTTGTCACATGTAGTAATGAACAATTTAAAATAATTTGAACTAAGAGATTCTTTTACCAAGCACTGCTTGTGTGAAATCTGAGAGCACTGCCCCCTTAATTTGATTTCTAAAAACTTTGAAAAAATTCAAAATTCAAAAATTTTACCACGTTTTTAACCGTAAGGTGTAAAACTAGAAAAAGAACCCAAAATAAAAATTTTAAGTAAATTTGTGGAATTTTAGTATGTATTTATGGTTAAATTAAAAAAATATAAGAATAATACAATACGTAGAAAAACAAAATTCAAAAAATTCAAAAAAAGACAAAATTAACATATAAACAGGTCTGGATTAAAAATATTTGAAATTATGAAAAATTCAAAATACGATATTACAATATAACGTTATTTCATGGTTATTTCCAATCCTCAGTTGTAAATAATCGTTTAAATTTATTTAATAAGAAGAATATTCGAACTAATCAAAAGAAAAAACTATTTAAAGAGTACTGATTAACAAGCATAAAATTTGACTTACCATAACCCCAAAAATATGAAATCTGCACGTTGTCACATGTAGTAATGAACAATTTAAAATAATTTGAACTAAGAGATTCTTTTACCAAGCACTGCTTGTGTGAAATCTGAGAGCACTGCCCCCTTAATTTGATTTCTAAAAACTTTGAAAAAATTCAAAATTCAAAAATTTTACCACGTTTTTAACCGTAAGGTGTAAAACTAGAAAAAGAACCCAAAATAAAAATTTTAAGTAAATTTGTGGAATTTTAGTATGTATTTATGGTTAAATTAAAAAAATATAAGAATAATACAATACGTAGAAAAACAAAATTCAAAAAATTCAAAAAAAGACAAAATTAACATATAAACAGGTCTGGATTAAAAATATTTGAAATTATGAAAAATTCAAAATACGATATTACAATATAACGTTATTTCATGGTTATTTCCAATCCTCAGTTGTAAATAATCGTTTAAATTTATTTAATAAGAAGAATATTCGAACTAATCAAAAGAAAAAACTATTTAAAGAGTACTGATTAACAAGCATAAAATTTGACTTACCATAACCCCAAAAATATGAAATCTGCACGTTGTCACATGTAGTAATGAACAATTTAAAATAATTTGAACTAAGAGATTCTTTTACCAAGCACTGCTTGTGTGAAATCTGAGAGCACTGCCCCCTTAATTTGATTTCTAAAAACTTTGAAAAAATTCAAAATTCAAAAATTTTACCACGTTTTTAACCGTAAGGTGTAAAACTAGAAAAAGAACCCAAAATAAAAATTTTAAGTAAATTTGTGGAATTTTAGTATGTATTTATGGTTAAATTAAAAAAATATAAGAATAATACAATACGTAGAAAAACAAAATTCAAAAAATTCAAAAAAAGACAAAATTAACATATAAACAGGTCTGGATTAAAAATATTTGAAATTATGAAAAATTCAAAATACGATATTACAATATAACGTTATTTCATGGTTATTTCCAATCCTCAGTTGTAAATAATCGTTTAAATTTATTTAATAAGAAGAATATTCGAACTAATCAAAAGAAAAAACTATTTAAAGAGTACTGATTAACAAGCATAAAATTTGACTTACCATAACCCCAAAAATATGAAATCTGCACGTTGTCACATGTAGTAATGAACAATTTAAAATAATTTGAACTAAGAGATTCTTTTACCAAGCACTGCTTGTGTGAAATCTGAGAGCACTGCCCCCTTAATTTGATTTCTAAAAACTTTGAAAAAATTCAAAATTCAAAAATTTTACCACGTTTTTAACCGTAAGGTGTAAAACTAGAAAAAGAACCCAAAATAAAAATTTTAAGTAAATTTGTGGAATTTTAGTATGTATTTATGGTTAAATTAAAAAAATATAAGAATAATACAATACGTAGAAAAACAAAATTCAAAAAATTCAAAAAAAGACAAAATTAACATATAAACAGGTCTGGATTAAAAATATTTGAAATTATGAAAAATTCAAAATACGATATTACAATATAACGTTATTTCATGGTATTTTGAATTTTTCATAATTTCAAATATTTTTAATCCAGACCTGTTTATATGTTAATTTTGTCTTTTTTTGAATTTTTTGAATTTTGTTTTTCTACGTATTGTATTATTCTTATATTTTTTTAATTTAACCATAAATACATACTAAAATTCCACAAATTTACTTAAAATTTTTATTTTGGGTTCTTTTTCTAGTTTTACACCTTACGGTTAAAAACGTGGTAAAATTTTTGAATTTTGAATTTTTTCAAAGTTTTTAGAAATCAAATTAAGGGGGCAGTGCTCTCAGATTTCACACAAGCAGTGCTTGGTAAAAGAATCTCTTAGTTCAAATTATTTTAAATTGTTCATTACTACATGTGACAACGTGCAGATTTCATATTTTTGGGGTTATGGTAAGTCAAATTTTATGCTTGTTAATCAGTACTCTTTAAATAGTTTTTTCTTTTGATTAGTTCGAATATTCTTCTTATTAAATAAATTTAAACGATTATTTACAACTGAGGATTGGAAATAACCATGAAATAACGTTATATTGTAATATCGTATTTTGAATTTTTCATAATTTCAAATATTTTTAATCCAGACCTGTTTATATGTTAATTTTGTCTTTTTTTGAATTTTTTGAATTTTGTTTTTCTACGTATTGTATTATTCTTATATTTTTTTAATTTAACCATAAATACATACTAAAATTCCACAAATTTACTTAAAATTTTTATTTTGGGTTCTTTTTCTAGTTTTACACCTTACGGTTAAAAACGTGGTAAAATTTTTGAATTTTGAATTTTTTCAAAGTTTTTAGAAATCAAATTAAGGGGGCAGTGCTCTCAGATTTCACACAAGCAGTGCTTGGTAAAAGAATCTCTTAGTTCAAATTATTTTAAATTGTTCATTACTACATGTGACAACGTGCAGATTTCATATTTTTGGGGTTATGGTAAGTCAAATTTTATGCTTGTTAATCAGTACTCTTTAAATAGTTTTTTCTTTTGATTAGTTCGAATATTCTTCTTATTAAATAAATTTAAACGATTATTTACAACTGAGGATTGGAAATAACCATGAAATAACGTTATATTGTAATATCGTATTTTGAATTTTTCATAATTTCAAATATTTTTAATCCAGACCTGTTTATATGTTAATTTTGTCTTTTTTTGAATTTTTTGAATTTTGTTTTTCTACGTATTGTATTATTCTTATATTTTTTTAATTTAACCATAAATACATACTAAAATTCCACAAATTTACTTAAAATTTTTATTTTGGGTTCTTTTTCTAGTTTTACACCTTACGGTTAAAAACGTGGTAAAATTTTTGAATTTTGAATTTTTTCAAAGTTTTTAGAAATCAAATTAAGGGGGCAGTGCTCTCAGATTTCACACAAGCAGTGCTTGGTAAAAGAATCTCTTAGTTCAAATTATTTTAAATTGTTCATTACTACATGTGACAACGTGCAGATTTCATATTTTTGGGGTTATGGTAAGTCAAATTTTATGCTTGTTAATCAGTACTCTTTAAATAGTTTTTTCTTTTGATTAGTTCGAATATTCTTCTTATTAAATAAATTTAAACGATTATTTACAACTGAGGATTGGAAATAACCATGAAATAACGTTATATTGTAATATCGTATTTTGAATTTTTCATAATTTCAAATATTTTTAATCCAGACCTGTTTATATGTTAATTTTGTCTTTTTTTGAATTTTTTGAATTTTGTTTTTCTACGTATTGTATTATTCTTATATTTTTTTAATTTAACCATAAATACATACTAAAATTCCACAAATTTACTTAAAATTTTTATTTTGGGTTCTTTTTCTAGTTTTACACCTTACGGTTAAAAACGTGGTAAAATTTTTGAATTTTGAATTTTTTCAAAGTTTTTAGAAATCAAATTAAGGGGGCAGTGCTCTCAGATTTCACACAAGCAGTGCTTGGTAAAAGAATCTCTTAGTTCAAATTATTTTAAATTGTTCATTACTACATGTGACAACGTGCAGATTTCATATTTTTGGGGTTATGGTAAGTCAAATTTTATGCTTGTTAATCAGTACTCTTTAAATAGTTTTTTCTTTTGATTAGTTCGAATATTCTTCTTATTAAATAAATTTAAACGATTATTTACAACTGAGGATTGGAAATAACCATGAAATAACGTTATATTGTAATATCGTATTTTGAATTTTTCATAATTTCAAATATTTTTAATCCAGACCTGTTTATATGTTAATTTTGTCTTTTTTTGAATTTTTTGAATTTTGTTTTTCTACGTATTGTATTATTCTTATATTTTTTTAATTTAACCATAAATACATACTAAAATTCCACAAATTTACTTAAAATTTTTATTTTGGGTTCTTTTTCTAGTTTTACACCTTACGGTTAAAAACGTGGTAAAATTTTTGAATTTTGAATTTTTTCAAAGTTTTTAGAAATCAAATTAAGGGGGCAGTGCTCTCAGATTTCACACAAGCAGTGCTTGGTAAAAGAATCTCTTAGTTCAAATTATTTTAAATTGTTCATTACTACATGTGACAACGTGCAGATTTCATATTTTTGGGGTTATGGTAAGTCAAATTTTATGCTTGTTAATCAGTACTCTTTAAATAGTTTTTTCTTTTGATTAGTTCGAATATTCTTCTTATTAAATAAATTTAAACGATTATTTACAACTGAGGATTGGAAATAACCATGAAATAACGTTATATTGTAATATCGTATTTTGAATTTTTCATAATTTCAAATATTTTTAATCCAGACCTGTTTATATGTTAATTTTGTCTTTTTTTGAATTTTTTGAATTTTGTTTTTCTACGTATTGTATTATTCTTATATTTTTTTAATTTAACCATAAATACATACTAAAATTCCACAAATTTACTTAAAATTTTTATTTTGGGTTCTTTTTCTAGTTTTACACCTTACGGTTAAAAACGTGGTAAAATTTTTGAATTTTGAATTTTTTCAAAGTTTTTAGAAATCAAATTAAGGGGGCAGTGCTCTCAGATTTCACACAAGCAGTGCTTGGTAAAAGAATCTCTTAGTTCAAATTATTTTAAATTGTTCATTACTACATGTGACAACGTGCAGATTTCATATTTTTGGGGTTATGGTAAGTCAAATTTTATGCTTGTTAATCAGTACTCTTTAAATAGTTTTTTCTTTTGATTAGTTCGAATATTCTTCTTATTAAATAAATTTAAACGATTATTTACAACTGAGGATTGGAAATAACCATGAAATAACGTTATATTGTAATATCGTATTTTGAATTTTTCATAATTTCAAATATTTTTAATCCAGACCTGTTTATATGTTAATTTTGTCTTTTTTTGAATTTTTTGAATTTTGTTTTTCTACGTATTGTATTATTCTTATATTTTTTTAATTTAACCATAAATACATACTAAAATTCCACAAATTTACTTAAAATTTTTATTTTGGGTTCTTTTTCTAGTTTTACACCTTACGGTTAAAAACGTGGTAAAATTTTTGAATTTTGAATTTTTTCAAAGTTTTTAGAAATCAAATTAAGGGGGCAGTGCTCTCAGATTTCACACAAGCAGTGCTTGGTAAAAGAATCTCTTAGTTCAAATTATTTTAAATTGTTCATTACTACATGTGACAACGTGCAGATTTCATATTTTTGGGGTTATGGTAAGTCAAATTTTATGCTTGTTAATCAGTACTCTTTAAATAGTTTTTTCTTTTGATTAGTTCGAATATTCTTCTTATTAAATAAATTTAAACGATTATTTACAACTGAGGATTGGAAATAACCATGAAATAACGTTATATTGTAATATCGTATTTTGAATTTTTCATAATTTCAAATATTTTTAATCCAGACCTGTTTATATGTTAATTTTGTCTTTTTTTGAATTTTTTGAATTTTGTTTTTCTACGTATTGTATTATTCTTATATTTTTTTAATTTAACCATAAATACATACTAAAATTCCACAAATTTACTTAAAATTTTTATTTTGGGTTCTTTTTCTAGTTTTACACCTTACGGTTAAAAACGTGGTAAAAATTTTTGAATTTTGAATTTTTTCAAAGTTTTTAGAAATCAAATTAAGGGGGCAGTGCTCTCAGATTTCACACAAGCAGTGCTTGGTAAAAGAATCTCTTAGTTCAAATTATTTTAAATTGTTCATTACTACATGTGACAACGTGCAGATTTCATATTTTTGGGGTTATGGTAAGTCAAATTTTATGCTTGTTAATCGGTACTCTTTAAATAGTTTTTTCTTTTGATTAGTTCGAATATTCTTCTTATTAAATAAATTTAAACGATTATTTACAACTGAGGATTGGAAATAACCATGAAATAACGTTATATTGTAATATCGTATTTTGAATTTTTCATAATTTCAAATATTTTTAATCCAGACCTGTTTATATGTTAATTTTGTCTTTTTTTGAATTTTTTGAATTTTGTTTTTCTACGTATTGTATTATTCTTATATTTTTTTAATTTAACCATAAATACATACTAAAATTCCACAAATTTACTTAAAATTTTTATTTTGGGTTCTTTTTCTAGTTTTACACCTTACGGTTAAAAACGTGGTAAAATTTTTGAATTTTGAATTTTTTCAAAGTTTTTAGAAATCAAATTAAGGGGGCAGTGCTCTCAGATTTCACACAAGCAGTGCTTGGTAAAAGAATCTCTTAGTTCAAATTATTTTAAATTGTTCATTACTACATGTGACAACGTGCAGATTTCATATTTTTGGGGTTATGGTAAGTCAAATTTTATGCTTGTTAATCAGTACTCTTTAAATAGTTTTTTCTTTTGATTAGTTCGAATATTCTTCTTATTAAATAAATTTAAACGATTATTTACAACTGAGGATTGGAAATAACCATGAAATAACGTTATATTGTAATATCGTATTTTGAATTTTTCATAATTTCAAATATTTTTAATCCAGACCTGTTTATATGTTAATTTTGTCTTTTTTTGAATTTTTTGAATTTTGTTTTTCTACGTATTGTATTATTCTTATATTTTTTTAATTTAATAATATAAGACTACAAAAACATAATTTGATGTTTTTAAATAAAATTTATAAAAATGTAACAAGTTTATTAATGTAACTATAATCCAATGAATTATAAACATTATTAACATTCTACAGATTTACATTACATTAAATCTCAAAATTGTAATACTCGAGATACAATATTACATTTTTGTTAACTGTGAATAAATATTTATTAATAAAATAAAATTGTACGTCAAGTACGATTTATAATTACTTCATATAATAAATAGCATTGTATATCGAATAAATAACAAAATACTAAATTTAAGTAAATAGCGATGATTATTAAAAAATATATTACAATAATTAATAAATTAACTGTATCTCATTTAAATAATTAAACAACAATTAAAATTATGAGGAACATAATAGGTTTTAAATTTAGGTACAATATAAATAACAACAATAATAATAAAAAATAATGTACCCACGATATAAAATTTAAATGAGATACCTTTTGTGTCTAATTTAAAATCAAATTAAAATTAAACTTTTAAAAACTGGGCTACAATAGACGAATAAATAAAAATGTTGTATTTACAAATAAATATAAGAGCGAAAAAAATCAATACCTTTGACTAGCTAATTAACATTGTGTGTAAAATTTTATGGATCAGCTCAATAAATAAATTAACAATAAATTATCTAAATAGCATAATTTCCAACGTTATCATTTTTCTAGTTGTTTTTTTCTTCTTCTGCCACCTTCCAATAGATAAGAAACATCTAAAGCTTGCTTAGCTGGGATTTTATTCAATAATATCAGTAGGATTTTATTTAATCTAATTTTCTTTTCACTTAAAGTCTAAAAGTAAATGTTGCAAAATTTTTATTACGATAACTTTAAATTCTACTCACCCTTACAACAGGCACGTGTACAGGCAATTGTGGCATTTCTTTGACGTCCTCGTTATCTTGCGGTTTTCGACCTCTCGGTTTCACGAATGCTGGATCCAAATCGTGAGGAGTGTAGGTCCGAGATATTTTTAATCTTACATCGAATCTATCAAAAGCATAAGATTTTGTGCAAATTGGATACTTGGCTTTCGAAATCTTGCTAAACAATCTTGCCGATTTGTCAACACGATATTCACATATATAAATGTGGTCTTCGGGAGCTCCTATGGGTCTTCCTTTGCAATAAGTGTTGATGTCAAATACCCAACAATGTGAAATTACTAATTCCACCGGTACCGCTTCATAAAGTGGCACTCGCATAACTTCGTTTGGGAAAAACCTAATTTCAAAATAAAATAATACAATTAGACAAGCAGAGAAGGACTTAAAGAAATGAAAACTTACTTCCTGGTAGGCTCGTGAAACGTTTCGTGCGGTCTCAAATAATGATGACCGTATGCAAACCTTTGTCCAGAATTGCAATCCTTCCATAGTCTTTCAATTCTAAAGATATCCAAATCTGTATATTTAATTTTTCCAATGGTTTTATATGTGTGCTTCTTATTTGTGCCGACTATAGGTATATCACGCAAAACATAAACAGTATCACCTTGTCGCAATTGTAAATCTCCTCTCATTAAAGTCATGTAATATCTATAGAAATTGAATTGAAAAGGTGTTTTTTATGTATTATATAAAAAAAAGAAAACTTACTGATGACCGTGTTCTGTATATTCATCAAGTGGAATTTCGTAATCAACTTCTCTAGGCACGCATCTTTCGCAATGATAACTAGGAGCGGCAACATCGGCTTGAACACACTCGCAATGTTGCCAAACCAAACATCGCTCGCACTGTATCATTAAACCTTCGTCCCGGAACATTCCACAGATGCAACGTATAACGTCTTCTTCATCTCCTTTACGCCTGCTTGAAATAAATTTGGAAGGCAATTTCTCACCAATAACTTCTTCTAATTTAGTCAAACTCTGTTGTTTCGCATCTCCATATATCTTCTTGAGTCTTGCAGAAGCAATTCCAATTTCAGATGTTCTACCAAAAAAACGAACTGTATTTGTAAAAATTTTATTCATGTCTTTGTCAAAATATTCCACCGTGCGATAAACACCCATACTAATATTTTGTTCGATAGTTGCAAAATCTAAAGGTTCTGTAATTCGCTGATAATATTCCGGAACTTTTCGTTTAGATGGTAAAGTCATAAATGATGCACATAAAAGTTCTTCTTTTTCATCTAAAACAAATGTTTTATTTGTAAAAGAAAACATTAAAAAATTTTTATTGAAAAACCTTTTGCAGTTGTGACAATGGTGTACAGATCTCTTAAAATGCTTGCAAGCTGTGCTACCTTCTTCAGTTCTGGATTATCTTCTGCTTGTGCTAATCTTCTAGTTTTCATATTGCGGGGTTGTCGTAATGCGTTTAAATGATTTATGAATGTGGTAGCATCGTTATGATCGGTTGTGGGCGTGGCAGCGTTTGCTCTATCTACCGATAAAGGATCCATGGATTTGTCGCGATTATGTTTTGTTCTATTTAAATTTCTAATTATAAAGCAATGGTGTTCACGAACAAACATCTTCTGAGCATTGTTCATGGGCTTCATTAAAGGAACTGGAGCAACAGGCGGTGGTGCTGGCGCAGCAGGTGGTTCTTTAGGACTGCTAGTCGTACGTTTGGCTTGATTTTTTCTTGGCCTACCAACGCGCCCGACTTGATTTGAATTTGCATTGGTAGAACACGTAATACTTTGCCTCACACGTTGCGATTTTCCACCAATAACTCCTCTACAATTTTCGCTACCACACTTACACTCTTGACCTTCGGCAGGATTAAATAATGAAAAGTTGTAATCGTAAGTTAATTCCTCGCCCTCCTGAATATCTCTCAAAGCAAATAAAGCCATTCTAAATTGACCATTAACAGACCACTTTTGCATTTCACAATTTGGCTCACAAGAATGATTTACAAATCGTCCATCTCCACCCATTCGATGACCGTCTATTACTAAGCCACCGTCAAGATGAAGGCAATAATGATGTGTATCGTGTGCGTAACGTGTTGCCATTCGCTCTTTAAATTCTTGATCAGATACAACTTCGCCAACATATTCTAATATAAATTCGTGTTGCTTAATGGACAATTTTGTTCTGATACCCCAACCCTGTAAGAACATTTAAAAATTATGTTAAAAAATAAACTTAACTTCTCAAAATTTTTAAATAATTTAGGTTACTATTTTTTATAAAACAAACTACTTTTAGGTGTAACTTTTAACGTTTTAATTTAAATTTTCATAAGACTGTCAAAGTAACAAAACTTGAAGGTAAACTGATTACTGTCAAAAAAAGTCATGCCCGGTTTACCAACCTTCGTCATAGCATTTGATCAATGTCAAATTAATGGTTTGACGTTCGTTAACTCATGAAAATCTGTTTCATAATTGGTTAAAACAGATTTGACATTGATCAAATGACTTGACAACCTTGACGAAGGTTGGTGAACATAAGTCTACCAAAGTCAATTCGCCAGATTACAGCCGATTAACAGAAATTTCATATTTGACATTATAAAATACTAATTTTTTTACTTTGTGTTTGTAAATCTGCATCGAAACTTTATTTTTGTTAAATGTTCTATTTTAATATTTCAGCAAACAAAGTTTGGTGTGACAACGAGTATACGTTACAAAATTAGAAATTCTAACTCATTTGCTCCAACTACTTAAATATACATCTGAGCTGAGAAAAATTAAGAAAAACAGTTTGTAGTTCTAGCTAAGTACTTTTAAAAAGCATTTTGTTTGACTTTGATAATAAATAAGTAGTATATAGTTTCTTTTATAACAAAATCTTACCTTAGAAACAGTCATAAATCGTTCGATTCCAGGAGACCACTCGTGTTTCTGAATTTTTTGATTTTGACATTTATGCGTTGCAGGACATTCAGCCAAAACTAACCGATTAATACAATCATCATCACATCCTTTTGTTGGAGAACAATTGCAAGACTGTGGTTCACAAGCACCCCCCGTAACTTTCACATTATACACATTAGATCTAATTTTACGATAATTCCATGACGGAACAATATCACGACCCGGTAATTGTGAATGTGTATGCTGCCACCATAAGTCATGAGGTAATTGAAATGGAATCTTCCGACAGCGCAAATATCTACCACAATGATATGGCGGAGGTAACAATCCATAAGGATGTTCACTGGAATTGTAAATTATTTTTGATGATTTTGATGCCGCTTCAGTTCGTTTTGCTCTGATCACTTCGCTGAAATTTCAAAAACATATTAATAAAGTAACACTACTTAGAATAAAATATTAACTTACTCATCCTCCTTATAATAATCAGAAAATAACCCAGCAATCAAAAACTTCTTCCTCCATCTAGGCAATTTCCTTACACGTTTCTCGTCACCAGATCCCGCTACTTCTTCTGCATTTTTTTTGTCATTAAAAATGTCTACACTACTAGCCGGCGAAAAGTCTCTTAGATTTTGTTTGAACAAACTCTTTTCGCTTTTAATAACGTGTCGACTGTGTCGGCTTCTCCATTTGCACTCTACCTGTGCAACTTCTTTATTTGTTTTAATAAGATCAAGTCGCGCTTCTAAAGAAAGATCATCCAAGTCGGTATTTGAATCTTTATCGTCAGAATTAAAACTCCGTAAATTTCTATCAGTAGTGGAACCATCTGGAGAAACATCCTTTGATCTGGAATTTTTTAAACTTTGTCTACTTATTGGACGGCCATTTTTGGAAATTCCAAGTTCGTACATACTCTCTTCCTCGGTATCAGAATTATATTTTGGAATCTGATCATCTCTATTATGAGTAGGAGAATTAATACAATTTTGTAATTTCTCTAAGATTGTATTGGAAACGTTTAATTTTTCAGTTCTTTGCAAGAAGGTGGAATATTTTTCACCTTCTTGGGGTACGCGATCACAAACTACTTTTTCTTCAACATTAGCTTGTAGAATTGGTTCAGTAACCACAATTTTCTTTTTCTTCTTCTTAATTGTTGGAAATCCTGTTCTATTAATTGCACGACGTTTTCTAACTTTTTTGCGCGAAACGCCTTCCGATGAATCTTTTTGTTTTGGTAATGGAGAAACCTTTTCTAACTTATTTATTTCCAGAAGTTCGGGCGTTGCAACTTTTTCCAAAAATGCAAAACTTGATTTTTGAAGAGCGTGTGAATTTGGTATAGTAGATGATGGAATGTGTAATTCGATATCTATAGTTGGCATAAAAATTCCAGTCGGTACATCAGTTGTTATTGAATCCAATTTATCAGGTTCCGTTGGTTTAATTCGTTTAGAAATCGGTGATTTAATGACAGAAGCACGTGAAGTAGATTCTTCCAATTTAGCAAGATCTTTTTTGCGTTTAACATTATTCTCTGCAATTGAGTCGTCCACTTTCAAATCTTCATCCTTTTTAATAACTTTCAAATTACTTCCCGAAACTTCTTTTGAAGTTTCCTTTAATGCTTCTTTTTTTCGTTTTGAATCGTGAAGATCGGATTTTAGAATATCTTTTTTGTATTTCTGATTGCGTTCAGTTTCATTTACTTTTTTGGAGTCTCTTTTACGTTTCTGACTATCAATTATTACATCTTCTTCTACTTTAACAATTAACCTGGGTCCAGTCATGACGTCAATTGTAGATTCATCTTTTTTTAACTTCTGAGAATTATAACTTTCTTCTAATTTAATTATGTCTTTTTTGCGCCTTAAATGAGTTTCTGGTACACTTTCGATGGCAGTCGTAGAATTCACCTTAGACGCCAATGTTAGCGTCAAATCTTCCAGTCTATTCTTCTTTCGAGTGATTATTTGAGCAACACTTTCGTTTTTCTTTTCTTGAACCTTTTTCTGAGCAATTTCTATTGGTTTTGGTGATGCGCTCTGTTTCTTAATAGAATTTTCTAAATCTGAATTTTTGTTGTCCAATAATTTTTCTTCTTCTAATACGACGGTCGCTCGATTTTGAATTACATCGTTCACCGTGAGAGATTCTTCGTAACTATTCTTGGCTTCTAATCTGTGGCGTTTTTTAGGAGTAGTTACTGCAATAGAACTATTTGAAGAATTTATTTTATCCTTATTTATTGGAGCTGATCCCAATTGATTGGTAATACTTTCGTGATTTGTCTTAGAAACATTTTGAAGTGGCGACGAATATTTTGTAATGCAAGCTTCTATTGCTTCGTTTATATGAATACCCACAGCTTCAGAATTTTCCGCAAGATCGTCATTAGATGATTTTTTAGGCCACACGATGTCGGTCAATGCTTTAGTGTCCGATAATTGATCATCAATTGTAGGAGTATTCTTATTATCCTTGGTGCTGTTGTTAATTTTCGATTTTCCCTCAATTTCCGTATCAGGTTGTGAAGGAACACTGGCAGATTCATTTGTAGACACATGATAATGCCTCTTCTTTAATGGCAACCTTTGTTCATTTGAGTTTGTTTCTTTGTTAAAAGAATTACTAACGTTTTGCTTTTTCTTTTTGCGTTCGCTATAATCGGATGCTTTTCTTTTCTTAGCCGATTTCTTTGCTACTTTTAACATTTCAGGTACATTCTCTTTAGATTGCTTAATCAAACTTATATTACAATACTTTCCAAAATCGGAAACTAATTTTTCAATTTCCGTATTCAATTTTGGATCAAAAATTGCGGCACTGATAGGTTTCAGAATTTTAAATTTGCATTTTTTATGTTTTTTATCTTTATGCCTGCTATGCATTACTTTGGAATTTTTAAGTGTCGTGTATTTCGCCTTAAGTATATCGGTTTTATTTTTATTTGCCAAAACAACTCTATTACTAATGCTTTTTTTTGATGATTTAATAATTTGAATATTTTTCTCGCATCCGTCTTGTTTACTTTCGCATTTTTGAACTATTTTATTGTTTACATCGATTCGCTTGTCAGTTTTATCGCATACTTCCTGACTTGACTTGTTTTTATTAAATTTCTTATTAGGATCTTTCTTTTCTAAATTTGTTACACTAATATCACAATTGTTTTTTAAATTCTTTTTATGCTTATTCGACTTTGTTTCAAGTTTATCAGATATTTTTGCAATACTACTTAAATTTGAGTTACTTTCGATTAATTTACAATTATCAGATATTTTTCCTTCAGAAGAAGTGGTATTGATTGGTTTGTGTTTAGGCGGTCGACCAGGACCTTTTCGCGTTATAGGTGGTCTTCCCGCTTTTCTTCTTGGAGGATAAAGTACTCGATCCGTATTTCCATAAAGCACTCTATCAAAACTATTTGAAGTTAAAGACAATTTGGATTGCTCTTTTAAGTTATTTGAGTTTAGTTTACAATTTATGGCCTTTGAATTGAATGAACTTTTACTTTCAATTGAATTTTTTGATGTGTGTTTGGAAGAGCTACAAGTTTCGCTTTTATTAAATTTTGGTTTAATATTCGGATTAGGACTCGGTTCTGGGCTAGAAACGTGATCTGAACTATTTTGAATTCCAGAATCGGGAGATACGTTTGGATTACCGCAATATTCTATATTTAAAATTGATTTAGAATTAGAACCACTTCTACTAGGTTTATTCTCGTCTTGTAACTTATGAGAACCTGATTTTTTAGGTCGACCCCTTTTGCGTTTTGCACTTTCGATTTCAACAGGTGCATTTGTATTATCTGTTGATATTTGAAGTGGAGTAGAAATATTTGGATCGACAGGATTTGCGGAACTTGGAGCGTTTAACATTTGAGTTTGTGCTACAAATTGTTGCAGTAAGCTATTCGAATAAAGAGTATTGGGGTTTAATGGCAAACGAGATTCCGATTCACTTGAACTTTCCGTCGTTCTTTGTATTAATGCATTTACTGCTTGTTGTGGTAGTTCCATATCGGAACCAGAACCATCTCCTATAATAAAAAATTAGAGGTGCGTCAAAATACGAAAACAAGTTTTCCAATGTAGACATTTTCAATAAGGTAATCAAAAAAGTAACTACAAAATACCTGTGTGTGGCGAGTTTTTATCGGCTCTGCAATCGAAGTCGCCAAATGCATCACACTCTTGTTGATCGGGAAGTATGGCAGCTAAATCTTCTTGTCGTATTTCCTGAAGACTGCAAGACGCCAACATGGTCCTATCAGACTCGGAACCATCTTCAGAATCTGAACTGGACGCAGTGGAACAACGAGACATCGGCAAAGATGCCATCTGGAAATAAAATTTACGATTTTATAAAATTACCTCAATTACCTGTACGAGCAGAATAACCGAACAAAATTATTATATAACGACCTGTACACGTCGGACTGCCTACAATTTATCAGTCAGATGACTTAACGTACTGATACTTCATAATATTGCCAATTATAAATCAAAAACAACTTTGGTGATCAATTATCATAAAAAGGTAATTGTAGGTACGGTGAAAAGATACTAAAATCTTCGAAAAAGTAGTAATATTTTCGTGAAATTTAACATATTTAAAGAATGTTTAAAGTAACGACTTTAATTTTCCGAATAACCAATTTCGGACAAATTTGCATAATAAGTGCAATCTATATAATATTCAGTAATTATACCTACAGCTACACCAATTAATATGCGTCGATCAATATTATCACATGAATCACACATTTTGTATTTTTAAAAAAACTCTCACGCAGTAAAAATAAAGCTAGCTGATACATAAAGCGCACAACATAATATTCATTTTTTAACCCTTAATACATAGACGGGGGTTCAGTAGTAAACGTATTGACTGTCGTGTTAGTTTTGGAGGGTAAAGTAAGCATGCGATAGGGTAACCGTACCAGGTGTATGTAAAAACGTTTAAGCAAGGTGCAAGAACTGAAACAATGACGATTTATTTTAATGTCGTTATCACAAAACGAAAAATTAGGTCAAAAATAAAATTGCAATGAGAGTAATATACTACTTTTTCAAAATTTATTTCTTAAATTGAATCTTAATTATGACAACATAATTGTCTGTAAAACCATGCTGCGCAACATGTTAAAAGAAAATAAAAATCTTATGTATGCAAAGGGTAAAACATAATTGAAACTTTATTATGTATTCCACTCAGAAAAGTTCGGCAACATGTTGTGTACGTTCGAAATTATTGCTTTAATTATTCAAAAGTACTACGAATAAGAAAACTTTTTCTAGTAAAACAAAATGATACTATGTTTTGCGAACAAAACTAAAATTAGAACCCTCGATAAGTTCATTAAAACTTCTCACGTTTTGAATGGAAACTGCTTTCTAATGGCAATTAAAATTACTTCTAGTTTTATCGAATTGATAAAAACAAATTATTATTCTACTTTTATTTTCGTTCAACAGGAAGTAGGTATACACATACATCTAAAAATAATTTATTAGAACTTTATTATTAGAGAAACCAAATACTGAAGTTTCAAAATAGTGTTATGAAAACGCAATTGATTACAATCTACTACTTTTGAACGTCCGTCGTCAGAAGAAATTTTATGGTATCAATATAATGTGGTGTAGGTATGCATCATTACCCAAGTAATTTTATTCAGCAAATGTCGGGAATGCAGTATTCCATGCAAGTAACCATCGTCAAAAATTATCGATATAAAGAATGTACATCGATACAACCAACTTCGTTCACCATCGAAGTAAATCTAAATCAGAGCTCATATGTGTGCACTTATTGCAACTCGAGTTGAACGAAATTCAACTACAAGAACTTGTTCGTTCGTTAAAAAACTAAAACTACCATAAAAAGTATTAAGGAATGTGTTTTAATCGTTCAAGGAATTGAAATATGTTGTTATTTTACATTACAGCATTTAGAAGTTTTGAGTGTCCAATCTCAAGAAAAATATTCATGAAATCATGACAAATTAATTAACACACCTGTATCAATCAAATGAATGCAATTTATTGTAAAAGTGTCGTAATAAAAATGTTGAAATGGTAACAAGAGTCGTGAACCATTATAAAATACCTACTCGATTGAATTTTCTTATCTTTCCGGATTTTGACTTTAATAGAAGAGATTGTTAAGTATTCATATAAAACTTACAAAATGTAATTAAATTATAACATAACATAAATAATTATGACCCGAGATCGACGAAAATAAAAATTTAATGTGCATCTATGGTATAAATTTAAATAACAAAATAAGATTTTTGCTCTCTACTCG
Source organism: Cantharis flavilabris (assembly GCA_949152465.1). Taxonomy (NCBI): domain Eukaryota; kingdom Metazoa; phylum Arthropoda; class Insecta; order Coleoptera; family Cantharidae; genus Cantharis; species Cantharis flavilabris. The sequence goes on along the minus strand of OX424436.1, from coordinate 20,230,171 downwards.
TATACATGTTTTTATTTTTGTAACGCGTTTCGACTACATATACGGTCATCTTCGGATACAAGATGTTTAAATCATTCAATTTTAAAAATATTTCAAGCATTTGAAATTTCTTGAAATTTTAAGTAATTTTATGTTTTTAAAATCAAATAATTTCAATTTCTTAATATTGTGTCCGAAGAAGACTGTACATATATACGAGTAGGGTGCAAATATCTTATTTTGTTTTTATTATAATCTGGTAATAATGCTATATTTTTTAATTACAACTTATTTTAATTTTCTTTTATCTTCAAATATAGCAAATATTTAAGAAGACCTATATTTATATATATATATATCGGTCAATTTAAGTCCATCAATACTTTGATATGATATATTGAAATCGAATTCAAGTTCATGTAAATGTAGATATTTGTATCAAGGGTATTATTATGTTGATAAAGTTTATAAATATTTCGTTTTGCTTCCAGACAGTGGCGATATTCGCATGAGAGAAAGAGTGCGTAAAAAAGAAAACATGAAAAAATAGTGTTTTATTGCAATGGTTTCATGGTGTACTAAACAAGGTAATATACGTATGTGTACAAAAACAAAATTCTGCATTTTTTTCTTGATTTTTCAGCATACCTCGTGTCAGTTATTATTACCAAAATTTAATTAGGCGTGTACCTAGATATTTCCTTTGGAAGGGGGGGAGGCTTTATGAAAAAATAAGAAATTTAAATCTGCATCTCGTTAATCCATTTAGTGCATCATTTTAAACCATATAAATTCGGACTTTTTCGGAAGTTGAGTTATTCTATCCTTCTTTCTTTAGCATCCAGCACTTACGCTACTAGATAAATTTGCATTCGTTCTCCTGGTGCCTAGGGGGGGGGGGGGTCATCCCTTTCACCCCGCGTGAGTATATCCCTATATGTAAGTATTAAAATTTAGCACATTGGAGATTCATCTTTCGATCTGTTTTCTAGCTTTCTAATTTGTTTGATATAGTACATCATTTCCTATACATAAGTTCAACCCAAGCGCTGCCGTTTAGCACTATATCCGTTATTTATAACTGAAAGATATAGGCTGAATCCGCGTTAATAGAAGAAAAGTGATACATAAAATAAATTTGTTAAATGTCACGAAAATACTACGGTTCAAGCGTGCAGAGTAAATTGAAAGTGGTAGTATTAAAAGTCATTTAACATTTCTGAAGCACATTCCAAGGAAATATAGCATTTATAAATATGAAGAGAAATGTACTTTCATAATAATTATAATTGTGAAATTCGCACAAATAATAGTTGCTAAAAACTAGCAAACTCGAATATCGACAATCAAGAGCCAACGTTCACACGGTGCACTCTCACGACCAAGATGCCAATAAATATCCCGCGGTGGCGACTTAACTCATTGTTTAACCCGTCGATTATAATTCACAACCGATCATGAGTCGCAGAACGTTTATTTAAATCCATATATGCATCCTACCTCAACGTAGTATAATTTTCATCAGAATTACATAATAATGTTAGACAAGCTACCATAAAAAGGATAAAATATACCAATTACGAAACGTTTACTAGGAACACCAAGGTTGTTTTTCAACTATATAATGCATAAATAACTTAAAAGAAGATATCAATTTTTAAAATTTCAATTTCACGATAGCAATCCAAAATCAATCAAAATTAAGTGAAGCTCGTTATGGCGTTCACCATCGACCTAAGTTGACGTTTTATGTAAGTACATGGTATGCTGTTTAAAGTTGACCAATTAATTGAGGTGGAGTAATAAAAGAGCAATGGTCCTTTGAAAGGCGCGTTGGATGCTTGGGGCGCAGACCACAGAGACAACAATGTGGGCTAGTTGGCCTTGACTTGACGATGTACGCACGATTAACCAGGTGTTAGTTTCAATAACCAAAGTCATATTAACAACTATCTGCACGTTATCATCTTAATAAACATAATAATTAATGTTGAAGGTCTATTAAGTAGGAGTATAAATTAATTTGTTCCGCTAGATATATTTTGCTATATTTGTTCTTCTTTGACACTATTCAAATTTACATGTTAAATAACATTTTAAAAATACATGCAATGTAGGTACATACAAAATCAAAATTTGAAGAAAATTATGTAAGCAATAAATAGTTGTTATATTTCAGTTTATTTTGGCTATGATGCCAAAACTCAAAATATTAGACAATATCACTTGCAATAAAAGATAACATACTGTAAGTACGTTGATAGAAGAATTTACTTTCATCAAGATCCTAAAATGTGCAAAAGCCAAAGCTAAAAACTGGAGTACATGCTAAATAAAATTACTGTCACTTCTGCCGCAATACCTCCAATCATCACACACCAAATTTTATCTGAGTCGGTTCAACATTTCCGGAGATACGATGACATTTTCATTTTTTTAATGAAACCTTATTTTCACCACTAGAGCCCACCACACATATTACGTCCAAAATGTTTGATTGCCATCGATGCAAAAATACCGAAGAAAATCGAAGAACAAGAACTTTTTTCAAGTTTTCGAAAAAAAATTAACTTTTTTTTCATGTTGCTTCCTGATTTTTATCGAAGGGTTCCATATGCTGTCAAATCCTTTGTGGCAGTGTTCCTACATACCTTTGGTTGAGATCCCTTCAGTACTTCACGAGTTATTCATTCTTGAAGTTTCAACTTTGACAGCTTGTAATTTTTGACTGATAGAAAGTTAATTTCACCTACGCTAGATAAAGCTTTTCAAGGTTTTTTAAATAACCTATCACAAGACAAAATCGTTTTTAAAAATCTTATTTTGTTGTAGTGGCGCTCCTGATGACAGATCGCTACGAAAACCTTACTTTCACCTTTCTACCGTAAACCCTACCACCATACCAAATTTGGTTGAATGGTTCAGGAATAAAGCGAGGGACAAAATCTGACGACAGACCAACCGACACAGAAATTTGTTTCTATTTTTTGCAGATTGCAATTTATTCGGTTGATAGGAGGTAAAAACATGGAATTAGGAATTATGTATAAAATACAATATCTTTCAGAAGACCTTGTCGATTCCTTAGGCAAATTATTTCTTAAATTTAAATTTTTAGCATCAACTTTCGCTTTTCTTCTATTCTCTAAGAAATGCCATAGCAAAAAGTACCACCAACTGGGGAATTTTGAATCACATTCATATATGAAAAATTAAAATCTGCCAATCAATTTATTGATTGGATTTTTAAATTTTATATTAATATTTTAAAAATAGAATTCACATATTGTAAATCTATGAGCATTTTTAAAATTTCAACAAAAAGAAACACCTATAAGGAGTTGCCCGTATACATCATTAGATATACTATTATAATAATAATAATAATTTATAATATCAGTGGTCGAGTTCAGCCGACTCACTGATGGTGAGTTTATCGGAAACTGATGCCCGTTTGCATCACCTATACTTAAAATTTAAGCGCTCCTTAAATCAGTAAGCGTCACTTAGCTCGTTTGCTCATTTGTTGAAATAAGATTTAAGGAAATCTTAAGTTTTAATTGCAAATTGATATAGGCGATTTTACTCAACGGTTCATATTTACCTAACCGTATTTCATTTGTGGTTAGTAGCATAGTAGCTGACGGTGAGTGCTAAATAAAACAAACGTACTATCGTGTTAGGGATAGGGTGGGGTAGGTACAAACTATGCGCAACCAATTTTAATTAAATTAAACTTTGAGAATTACATTTATAAAAACAATTTTTATTATATACCAAATATCTTCGGTAAAATGGCAAAAGTATCTAACTGAAATTTGATTGAAATTTTTTCAGCCGACAAGTGAATTAGTTTAATTGTCAACATGCGAACGCAATTACAATAAATGTACCTGGGAATATGTGTAATTTTTCACCTAGATTTTCGATGCTAAAAATCCCTTACGACCTACACTTAACGTGGAATTTGAATCACCACAGATAATCTTTTTCGAAAATTACTTGCATATGAATATGCGCGTGACATTGCCCAATTTGAGACCTTAAGATTTGACACAAATTCGACCTACTACTCGAAGAAACGTAAAAGTGTGTGAATTAATATGAGATTAAGTGTTCGGCCTTGTTGCAGCAAGTCTAATTAAAAAATAAAAAATTATACTACTTATTAACATGCAAATTAATGTATAGTCTTCGAAGTCCTAAACTTGAACTAGTATAATTTATGGTGGTAATGATTGTAATGTCGTGTTAACTATGTAAATAAAAATAAAATAGTATTTATAGCGCATATCCTAAAATATGTAATAATAATACATGCTTAACTACTTGGAAGTAATAAATTTTTTTCCACTGAAATTATACTGAATGCAAATAAGCGAATGAACTGTATAAGTACTTGTAGTAATGTATAGGTAAAATAGTTCATCAAGATCTAATCAATTCAATTTCAAAGTTCTCGATAAAAAAGCTTTTGCCTAAGTAGATTTTCAAATAAATATTTCAGGAGTTGAACCACATTCAAAATCATTTGAAGTAACAAGGATGAATGTATTTTTGCAATCGTTTCTCCAAATGCATCTACATAATAAAAAAAAATGATCATGTGAATCATCATGATTATACTAATGATGTGATTACTCCGAAATTCCAGGTTGCAGTAATAGACTTCGGAATTTCGGAACCCAGCTCTCTCTCCAGTGAAGCTGCCTGTTTTTAAATAATCAGAACGTATAATTTTATTTAAAATTTTAAAAAAATTACCAGAAATCTTGGGAGTCCCCAAGAGTTTAAGGGTTAATATTAAGAACAAAATAAGAATGTAATTTTAAATACTAGTCAAATGAAGTAAAAATATTATCCAATACAATAAATTTTAAGCCACTAATAATACCTCTACCTATTACCTACACAATACAAGCAATAAATAATTACAAAATTTGAATTCGCAACCTTCTAGTAGCAAGGTTATCTATCATTCAAATGTTCATCTACATGTTGTTATGATTTTAGGATGTACATTTATATTAAAGTGGAGAGTATTTTTAGAATGGGTATTTATTACAATTTTGATCGATGATGCGCACCATGATTGTTTGTTTGGACCACTACTGTCACTAAATTATGTGACGCTTATTCAAGGCTAAGGATAATCCAATATTAAAACCACATCAATATAATGTTTTCAATTTTCAAGTTGTTTCCTTCATTAAATGTGTCACCACAAAAAGCAATTCGGTATATTATTATAATTAATTTGCATAAAAATATAAAATGGTTTCAATGTGGCGCCAAAAAAGAAAAAATTATAATAAAATAAAAATTATTTATTTGTATTTCAAAATTCGTCCATAACATTATGCATTTAAAATTCCGCAATCGAATCGAATAAATTACCATATGACACAAATCAAATAATAGATTCATTTGAACGAAAAAATCATTAGCAAATTATTATTTTACTGAAAAAGAGAAATAGTAGGTAAGTCTCAGAAGCATGGCGAAATCACTAGAACTACTCACGATTTCGATTCTATTATAGAAGTAATAATTTTGTCTCGTTTAATTGAGGTTGAATATTATAAGAATTGATATGCTGCACCAATATCTTAAGGTTCTTGGTTAACACAATAAAAGTAATTCGTAGATGACACAAATTGAGTGGGTAAGATCAGCGTCCTTAAAATGCGGGTAAAGAACACCTACAAGGTTTCAAAACTACTTTTTGTGTACGAATTTGTGTGTGAGAAGTTTTTTTTTCACGTTTATCACTTCGATCTAAATGCTAATATGGTTGCTATTATAGAGCATGTCCGCAACCCCGCAATAAAATTATGGTTTAAAATTATTAATGTTTCAATGTAGCCTTGAAATTTTCAAATGAACTACTTTAGATCGTTTTAATGTAAAAATTGAATTAAAATAATTAAATATCATGCGATTGTATCTCAGTTTTTCCTGTTAACGGTGTAAAAACGCACCATTCATTGTAATAAATAAATAATGGATAAAACGACTAAAAATTAACAAGCAAGACTATGAAGATATTTAAGCTCCCCAATTCAATTGAAAACGATTTGTATAAGATAAAGGAATAATAAAGGAAGTCTTGGTGTCTGGTGTTCGTTTCCGAGACTAATTACAGCCAACGTAATAACCTGATTTCATTATTTTATGGTGGTTTCCAACAGCAGTCTCAAGGCTAATATTTTTAAATTTTAACAATCAAAAAAATTAATGAACTTGAAATAAATTTTAATTCGGTTTCACTTTTAAGTTACAGAAATTCCAAAGTGTCGAATGATTTGTTACTTACTATTTATAGGAATAAAAATAAAATTAACTAGGTATGTTGAAACAAATAGAAAAAAAAAAGTTAATCCGCTAAATTTTTGTTTGTTCTAAGACCTCTATTATTCATATCATAGTGAGAAATCATGATAAGTCCTTGTAAGAGAACAAGGTTGTTAACATTGGGATTAGGTTGAAAAACCCATTCAAGATCAATAATTAAATTATTGCAAAAACTTTGTTTATTTTGATTTCACTTAAAAAAAATGTTTAAAAACCTTAAATTGATTGACCTTTTAATGGATATTATCAATACTGGTTTGAGATGCATAGTAATTATTACTATGTAATTAATTATACCTAATCACTGGCCTAAGTCAATATCACGAAATTATATTAAAACCAGCTAAAAAATTATATTTGCAAAGGTAAACCACATTCTTAAAAGTGTTAAGAAAGAATATGGTTTATAATATATTATTTAAACCTATAAAATTTGCATAAAACAGAGCATTTTAAAATTAAATTAGATATAGTACTATAATGTAATGTCGTTCTTGACTCGATTACGACCGACCATTAAGCGATGTCTAAACTAAGTCTAGACAACACTAATTCGATTAATTAAACCTTTTTTTACATTCAATGATGAGTGTCAACTGCAATTTTGATATAACCATTTGTCACGAATGGTTCTACATTTAACAGTTTTGGATTTAAAAAAATAATTATCGCGAGATGTATAAAGACTTCGATGACCCGAGTCTTCGTCAACCATCCTTTTCGCAATAAAAGTTAACAATAATTTCAAGTTAAATAACAACACAATCTTTATTACTGCATGTACTAATTTAATCGATTGTAATCGATTAAAAATAAAATTAATATAATTTATTTAAAAATTACATTGAGAAATAACAACAATAAAACGTTTATCATCTTTTTTATGTAAGAGAATAGGATTGAAACTGTGAAATAATACATCAGTTGCAACTATCTATCATACAAGCTTAATTTGTAATAATTAATTATTGACAATGCCATTAGATTGGCAATTAAATTTATGGAATTGCAACACTTTTTCCGTAATTGTCGTTTTTACGAAATAATACAAAAAATCTATGCTAACCTCGCAACAGCTCTCGGTATCCAGAGAACGGTAAGCTTTAATCAGCCGATCAACGTAATCCCAAACCCCTTCGGCGAGGGCTCCTCCGTCGAGGACGCCGCCGTCAAGGGCGTCCCCTCCCGACTCCATATGTCTAACCATGAGCACTGACTTTGAAGGATTACAACAATGCACCTCATCAAACAAAATCCCGCCAAAATAATGTGTCACATCAAAAGAAGTCTTCACAAGCAACCGCGTTCCTGATTAACGATCGAGAGTTAAAACGTAAATCGATGATATAATTTTCGATTAAAATCGCATTAAAGTAGAACCACAACTAACTACCGACTCGAAAAACGTGTGGACAAACGATTGTATTCGTAGTAAACACCAACATGCACGAGGGGCCTCCGGATCCGACGAATGATTCAATGAAAGGGCAACTTAGGTAGCGATACCACTAACAAGCTATTAGCGTGATCCTCGAATAAATGTCGAGGGGCGCTGAACACACGACTCACAATATAAAATCCGTGGGGGCGAAGGCGGAACCAGTTAATCTTGATTGAATAATCCCCGACACGAAACTTATTATTTTATTAGATATTAAAAACTAATTGACAAAGACTCAACACAATATAAACAAGTTATAATTATTTATTAACTGTGTTGACAACTCGAAGAGGTCTCGTAAAATATAATTATTGTAGTACTGCCTATAAAAAACGGTTTTAATCGATATCAAACGATAAAATCGATGCACAAAAAAAATGTTCCGACACGAAAACAAATGGATCTTTTATTAAGGAAATAGAAATCGTTATGATAACAATTAATACAAAATTAATTAATAAATTAAGAAAATAAAAGATAATTAAAATTTAACAAATATGTGACGCAAATAAATATCAATTTGTTTACCAATTAAGAAAAATTATTTTCGCAAATCACATAACTTTTAGATAGCAATTGCACAGACCAATCCAGTGTTCAATTATATTAAAAAAGACTGCGAATTATTTTTTTTCTAAATCAACTCTTAATAATGTATCTACTAGCTGATTTATTATCAACATAAATTGATTGATATATAAAAAATTGTTTTTCAAAGTTATACGTTATAAATATTGACAACACTGCATTCTGTAAAGCGATAACTAGAAATAAACTAAAAGTAAAAAACTTTCAATATCAATAAAATAATTAGTAGATATCAATATAATGGTAAGGTGGAACTCGGATGATCGTAGCTACCTTTCTAGTTTAAATGTAAAGGAAACTTCGACTTAATTCATTAATCCGGATTAAGTGCAATTCGTTTCTATTAAGCGCAGATAATAATAAATTCAACTCATGCTCAAGGTGTCGTTGATGGAGTTTCAAAACTCCAACTTTCGTTAATACGGCAGTATTTTATTAAAAATCATAATAATTTTAAATAAAATAATTTGAGCAGTTTGGATGAAAGAAAACGAACAAATTAGTAGATCTCAAAGTAAAGCTTGGCGACATAAGTCGCGTTCAAGCAAACCTAAAAAAATATCTATAATCTCAATGTTCTAATAAATTTTGTTAATTATAATTACTTATTTATCTTTTTTATACTATTCGGTGTTTAATAATTTCATTTTGAATAAATTGTACACATTGACTTGTGTTCTTTTGTGGTTGGTAAATCACAAATTTTAAACTTTGCAAACTATTTTACTTTTGAGTTAGAATTTTACCTGCTTTAAAAAATAAACGTTTTGATGGCACTGGCGCTAAGTAACCATAATTTAATGTATTTCATGTGAATTTTTTTAAAGAATTTGCTGAAACGTTGAAAGTAGTAATAACATCGCAAAGCAAACGTCCATGGTTTCGATACGTCTGACATCGATACATCGTTCGTGTAAAATCAGTACTATATCTTCTCACCGATAAAGATAGATATAATCCGAACCACGAAGAAGAGCCCTGATCAATATCTGAAATCTATCCTAGCGCTATAAAATATTTATATTTAGTACGTTTTTTTCACTAGAAAATAATTACTAATAGTCCGGGAGCCAGCGTGCACGTTTACTAAACCATAAGGTACAAAATTTGTACCACACAGGCTAAAAGGACATTGAAAATTAGTAATAAAACCACCCGTCTGCCACTCGTCAGTGGCAGCGTTAACTTGGGAGCGACGCGAGAAAAGGAGGATCTTTCGGTTTAACTAAACCATAAGGTACATGAAAAAACTTTATATGAAAAGATTCCTTTTAGGCTTCTATACAACGTATAGAAAGAAGCCTTATGATCTGGCTCCGTGTCTGTCTGTCTGTCCGCATGTTTCAACTTTAAGAACTATTCCAGTATAGTTTTAGGCTTCCATACAAAGTATAGCAAGAGGCCTTATTTAAACTATAGGCATAGTTCTTAAATTTGAAACATGCGGACGGACGGACGGACACGTACTTCTATTTTTTATACTATTGGTGTATTGTGTTTATTGTTATAGTATGAAAAACATAGGTTTTTACCATAGATAACTGTTATATTCTTTTCTCATCTTTTAATGTTCTTATATACTAAAATTTTTAAGTTGGTACTTGATCGGATTATCGAATTCGCTATTTTAATGCAGGCTTTATTTAGAATTTTTCCGTATCTACATTATATGCTAATATATATTTTTCAAGTTTAACCAGGAAGATAGAAGTATAGAAACCTATGAACTACGGTCATCCGAGTTCCACCTTTTATACATATATAACTCCTATATACTCTATAAACCTATATCCGTTGATCCGTTACGGTTAATTGTATCTACGGCTAATTCGATAATCGGCTTAATGAATAACGAATATAACGTAATGAATTCAAAGTGAAAAAATAATTTTTCATACTTTATTTTTTTTATTGGAAAGTTTTTGGGTATACAATATTTTAACTGTTTGCTTACCTCCCTCTGTTACTCCCGCATTTTGCGTCAATGTATCATCTGATCAACGTATCGACAGATAATTATATAATATATTATACAGTGGAGTCCGCTTATTAGAATCACGGTTAATGTTATCATTCGGGTATTGTTATAACTTTTGCGAGGAACGGGCCGGACGTATATGATTACACACAAAAAACATCGCTTATAGTAATCATAAATTCGGTTTATATTATCAAATTATTCTTAAGATTATTTTTTCCCACGAGCAAAGGAGTTGGTTTTCAGTTACAAGCACTTTTTGATTTTTAGGTCAGGTGTTAGCAAGAAAGTTTTACGTTTTGGTGTGCAGATGAGGTCGTCAGATTTTCAATCAGTACCAGTAAGAACTTTTTATAAACAATTTACTCCTCGTACAGCAGAGGCAAACAACTCTAGATGAGAAATTTTAATTTGATTTTTTCTTATTACTTAATAATTATTATACTAATAATTAATAAATAACCAATAAAAATGTTTTTCCCTTTATGTTATCAATCGGTTATTGTTATTAAAAACCCCAAGTCCCGATGTGATCATATTAAGCGGATTCCACTGTATTATATTATAATAAAATATAAAACTGTTTATAATAAAATAAAGCCCAAATAAATTAATCTATCAAAAAAGTAGATGTATAGAAGCCTAAGAACTGTCGCAAAAGCGAGTTCCACCTTGTTTTTATGTAGATTTCGAATATAGTATGACAGACGGTTTTAAGTGCAGCGCACATAGTCGCAGACGCGTTTGAAAATACCGAGCGAGCGAGAGTAATGCGCGGAATAGTATAACGAACAAAGATAGACGTTCGTCTTGCTTTCAAACGATATTTTATAGATACAGTAAAAGCCCTCGTATCCGAAATAAACGGGACCCATTTCCGTTCGGATAGGCGAATGTTTCGGATAAATGGAAGGTTGAAATTAATACCGTAACATAGTATAACCATGACAACTACCATAACAAATCTGCAAACATAGTATCATATTATTCTTGATTACGATAAGAATTTATTCTTATCACAGCAAACTTGATGATTTTATTTAAATATACACATTTTCTAAAAGGAATTGCACCTTTTTAGCAAAAATTTTATTAGATACAAATAATGTTTAAAATAATTTTATATTTAGTAATAAAATGTATAAAATAAATAAATAAATAACAAAATTGTCACAAACGCGTTACAAAATAACAAAACTATATGAATAGATTATAAATATTTTATTTTGCGAATAATCTCTCATTAAGAATGGTGTTGTTTTTATTATAATGTAAGCATTATAACGTAGGTAATCAATCGGTGTACCCACACGTGTTCTCTTTTGAGTCGCGGCGAGATAAAAAGCACACAAGCATCTTTCGGTTGACGCGATAAATTCTAAGAATCTTCGGATACGAGGGCTTTTACTGTATAATTCAATTTAATAAATGCAATAAATTATTAATTATTCACTATGTGTTTAATTTCTTTATTGTAACATTAAAAACGAAAATTACCTGCTTTTTTTATACAGGGTGGCCGTTTGAAAACGAAACAGACGGGATTGTGACCAGCAGAATTTTTTTTTCAAACAATGCAAAAACACGTCAATTTTATTATCGAGGGGGCAACTTTTGCGACCAATGTCACTCCCGTATTGTTTCATCCCTTATCGCTGTGAAGACAACCCCTGAAATGTTAATAGGGATGATATATGGCAAGTGACACCTCATTCGAAAGATCTTGCTTGCCTGAATTCAGTCCAATAATTTTTTTTTGTTTTATCAATTATTCAACAACAAAATTGAAGCTGCAAAAATGCGAAATAAATACGATATTTCAAGACATTTAAAAATAAAAAAGTGAAAAACGCTTGGATAGGTTGATTTTAATTTCAAGGGGACCACATTTACTGCTATTCATAAACATTCATTCAATTCATAAACAAATTCGCTGTCGCTCGGACAGGCAATCCTCACCCTGGTCTGAAATCGTTTTGTTTCATCCCTAGCCAAACAATATACTATTGTTGTAGAAGTAATTTTTATGTGTCAAAAAAAGTCTTGAAAAGGTCCAATTTACATTGCTAACATAGGAGTGTACGAATATGACCGGAAGTAACTGTATGTATACTAAAATTATTTTTTAAATATAAATATTTCATATTCGGATTCCTGACCAAAATATGCTACAATTTCAAACAAAAAGTATTGTACTTTCAGGAATAACTAAAGTAGAAATATAAAATATCTGTCCTTAAACAGATATTTATTAGTACTTAACCCTGGAACTGCACACTGGGGTCTCAGAAACCCCAAGGGTCATATAAATTAATGCCACATGTGCTGTAATGATTAAAAAAAATCCATTCTTGTAAATTAAGTTCAAAGTTATTTGAGTAGGTGTGAATATTCGTAGGTGCCTTTTAGTCATTAAGCGAATTACAATAATTGAAAAATAAAATTTTAAGGGTATCTCAGATCCCAGTGTGCAGTTTACGTATACTTTAAAATCTAACATTAATTTAATTTTATGGAATATTAGCTTTATTTATCGTCAAATAATTACTGATTTATATCAAAGTGAGTTTTAAAGATATTCTGACTTCATTATAAACATATTTTAACAAATTTTAAAATTTTAAATTAAAAAAAATAACAAGCTGTGTTATGGATGTCAACAGCAAAGTTGAGAAGCTTGAAGAATAACTAAAGTAGAAATATAAAATATCTGCCCTTAAACTGATATTTATTAATACTTAACCCTGGAACTGCACACTGGGGTCTCAGAAACCCCAAGGGTCATATAAATTAATGCCACATGTGCTGTAATGATTAAAAAAAATCCATTCTTGTAAATTAAGTTCAAAGTTATCTGAGTAGGTGTGAATATTCGTAGGTGCCTTTTAGTCATTAAGCGAATTACAATAATTGAAAATAAATTTTTAAGGGTATCTCAGATCCCAGTGTGCAGTTTACGTATACTTTAAAATCTAACATTAATTTAATTTTATGGAATATTAGCTTTATTTATCGTCAAATAATTACTGATTTATATCAAAGTGAGTTTTAAAGATATTCTGACTTCATTATAAACATATTTTAACAAATTTTAAAATTTTAAATTAAAAAAAAATAACAAACTGTGTTATGGATGTCAACAGCAAAGTTGAGAAGCTTGGCTAAGAGTAGTCAGCACATTTTTTGGCAAACTAAAATTTTTTTTTGTTTGTCTTTGTCAATATATAATTTATTTAATAAATTTACTTTTTTTATAATAAAGTGTTGAGAGTAATTTCACACAATTTATCCCATTTTTCAAGTTTTTAATAATAATTTGACCAAAATGGACGAAAAATTACTATCTAATATATCCTACGTATTAAGGCAGTATTGTTAAATAGTACTAAACAAAAATTTTGTTTAAATTGGTTGTTTACTTCAAAATATCATAAAAACAATATTGGGGTCTCTAAAACCCAGTGTGCACTGGGTGCACCAAAAAAATTTGGGTGGGCACTTGACTGAGCACTCCAATCAGCAGGATAGGCACTTGCCCACCCCTGGCGCCGTCACTGGTTGATACTTAATCGTTTGGTATCAATTATTTCATTCAACAAATTAAACCGATTGCAGGGATCCCTCCGAAAACCAAAGCAATAAAATCAATGCCTTGTTTGCTACAAAGATAACAATTTTTAAATATTTTAATTTAACACAACCTAAAATCGACCAATCTAGTCTAAAACCCAAATGTAAAATAAAAGTTATTTTATAATAGATAGATACAAATTACTTTTTGCATTAAAATTTAAAAATATTATAATTACAACCTAACAATTATAAAATTATAATTAGATATAAAATTTAACCATTCGTTTCATGATTTTTTCCTTTTTGAAAAAAAAAATCTTTTCGATGCCATTTTGTATTGTAGATTATGAGAAAAATAATGAAAAAAATCCAAGCTCAATAGTTTTCAATTAAACAGGCAAAATAAATCTATTTTAAATATGCAACACCATGAGAATCACTAATAGTAATTAATTATAATTTAATTTTGTAATTGAAATCCAATTAAAAATTGAATAAATAAAAACTACAACATAAAAAATTAATAATTAAATTGAATAACCCCAGTAAAAAGTAATATTTCTGTAAACCACCTTTTGAATGATTATTCACTGGTCACAAATAAACACAAACTATTTTAATTATCTGCAATTTTATGCTTAGCATTTAACAATAAAATATAGCATTAAATATGTTATCTAGTGTGCTCCAAATTAGTTATACGATGAAAAACTGCTTTATAATATCAATTTTTAGTATTTTTGCAACAATATGAAACAAAGGGTTAAATCACAAAAAAGTTAAAATAAGAATCATCTATTTTATTTTTCAAAATTTGATACTTTCGGTACGTGAAGGCCAGAACTCCAATATCATAATCGTGGAATAATTATGACAAGATACCCAGGAAAACTTACAAAACTTACGTGTGTGAACCGAAAGATTTATGATTTATCAAAAACTAACAAAATCCACAAAATTTTGTAAGAATAAAAAAATATCATCACTAGAAAGAGTCAAGAGCAAAAATAAATAAACACACTTTTTGTTCCATTCATCCCATCTTTTGATGAACGAATTTTAAATAGGTATTTATGTACATCGAATGGTAGTTAGAGGTATACCTATCTCTTATAGGTAGAATATAGGTACCGAGAATACCGACACTCGATACACTCCAGAGCAATCCCTATACTACAATAAACTTCTTAGGTGGTTATTCTGGAACTCATAAAGGAGCTTTACAAGAAGGATTCCTTTCTGAAAAGATAAACTTATTCTGTAACCATAAAGAATCCTTTAATGACATACTGTCCTTTAAAGATCCATATTTAATCATCGACAAAACACAACATAAAGGCGCTGTTAAAGAATTCGTTCGAATTACAGATTAACCAAATTGTTTACATAAATGTGTTCTTTAACATAAAGGCATTCCTTTATAAAATCCAGCCCATAAAAATCGATCTTTAAAGGACAGTCTGTCATTAAAGAATTCTATATAGTTACAGAATAAGATAATCTTTTCAGAAAAAACTCCTTTTTGTAAAGCTCCTTTATGAGTTACAGAATAACCACCTTAGTCTTAAAAATAGCAAAAATTAATAATGGCCTCTAACCGATACTCGGTTACTTTACAATTTTAACCACAGCTCCAACCATAAAATAACAGCCTTCCACTCACTGGTTAACAGACCATGTCTGTACATGTCCTGTACAAAAAAAAAGAAACTATAATAAAACTGGCAAAAAGCAAAGGATACTCAACTAAAATCCTAGACCGCCTAATACGAAGAATAAATATAAACCCATCTCTTATAATAACGGTAGAAAAAACAAATAGAACATTGAAAAATACAAAATGCAACGCCAAGAGACTAGTAGAATGTTAACGCCCAAAATTAAGAAACACGAAGGAGATCAACAGAAATCAAGAGTAGGCAAACAATTCAAACTGAGGAAGCACCAAATCAACATGGAAAAAACGAAGATAATACACAGAGAAAACAATACAGTAAAAAGGAACCTCACTGAAAAAAAATGCTTCATCGTATTGATGAAAAGTTCATCATTTTTCAGCCGATGAACAGAATTCATCATATTGATGAACAAATTTAATCAATACTATGAATATTTCATCAATATGATGAATTTTGTTCATCGGCTGAAAAATGATGAATTTTTGATGTACCTTTTTCTTTCAGTGTATAAACCTAATATTTTTTAAATGAAAAACTTAGTACACATTAATGGTGGTAAATCAAATCGCAATATAAGAAAAAGAAGAAAATATATGAATAATAAAATCATATCTGTGGGACAGATTTAGGTATAGTGGAACCCATTTATTGGAATCATGGTTAATGTTATCATTCGGGTATTGTTATCACTTTTGCGAGGAACGGGACGGACGTACATATACACACAATTACACACAAAACGATAGTAGGTAATCATAAATTCGGTTTATATTATCAAATTATTCTTAAGATTATTTTCTCCCACAAGCAAAGGAGTTGGTTTTTAGATGATTATTTTCTAATGTTGTGCATAAGCCACCCACATATCTAAGTCAGATTTGCAAATGTATGATTTGTACCAGTATGAACTTTTTGTAAACAATTTTCTCTTCGTGCAGCAGAGACAAAGAACTCGAGATGAGTTTTTTTAAATTGGTGTTTTTTCCTTTTTTGTTATCAATCGTTTATTATTATCAGAAACCCTAAGTCCGATGAGATCACATAAAGCGGGTTTCACTGTATCTATTGGACTTGATAACGCAGAGGTACACCACCCATGTCAGACTCTGGTACTATCAAAAGTAAGATCAATTTATTTTACATGTTATGATTTTTCAAGTTTTCAATCTTCTTTTCAATTCTCAAAACCAATTAGTACTAAGGTTGTTCTATATGGGAATTCATAGATGCACAACCCAGGATTTTGAAATTTGTGGAACTATTTTGTTCTGACAAGCAGTATGGCATAAAGCCTACACCAGCCGACTAGGAAGCAGGTAACAGCGGTTCAAATACACTACTGTGATCTAAAGTCCAAGATAGATCTGTGAGCTGGGCAATGAGAAACCACCTCGTTCTTAAATCTTAAGATTTTCTTCAGATTTGAACTTGATGTAAAAAAATTGAGACGCGTTTTTTCAATGGCAAAAAAGTTTGAAGTTTTTACTTTTACACCATAAACATAATTTAAAAATTTTAGTTGCCTTATTATCGATAATGTTAAAAAATAAATTACTAGTAAGTTTAATCGCAAACAGATAATTAAAATATAAGAGTGCAATCACATACCTTTCTTGTTCGTTTTGGTCTAGTTTTACTTTTTAACACTGATTTTGGCGAATTAACAGTTACAGATCTAGGTTTTTTATCAATTTTCTTATTGTCAACATCTTTAAGACGTACTTTAGCCACAGATTTTTTAACACTAGTACTTTTATCAATTTTATTTTCAGTAATAATATCACTTTTGCAATTTGATGGCGTATCAGAATCACTGCTAGAATCCGAAGTCGATTTTGAACAATGACTCTCCGAACTAGAACTTAAATTGCAACTTTTAGTGACACTCTTAATAGGGCTCTGAAGCACACTTTTATCACATACTTTAATGTCACTAATAGTTTTTTGCTTATCAACTGGGCTTGTGCATGATTTACGTACAGTTGCTATTTTAAGACGTAAACCATTTGTTTGTGAACTTGTAACTGAAAATTCTGGCGATGAACTACGAGTTGAAGATTCCTGACTCGAGCTGGATGTTTCTGAATCAGAAGAATCTGATTGACTACAAGAACCCGATATATCAGTACCAGAGTTCTAAAATAGAAATAGTTAATAAAAAATAAGAACTATTGAAGAAAAATGTTGAGTGGTAACTTACATTTGAATCAGAATCAGATTCAGAGTCAGATTCACAAGTATTAACATTATTTGATGTTTGTGTAGGTTCAACCGTAATACCAGAACTAAAAGCAGCCATATCTACGGTACTTGGCAATTCGGAGGGCTCAGGATCTTCACTAGGTCGATGTACGACACATGACCATCCAGTTAGTAAATCAGTTTGTCCTGAGCCTTCGTTGCCTGCCATTTTTAAGTATCTAAAAATATAAAATTATAGTAAAATCAAATAAGATGAAGTTTCAAAATTGGCGCCAAAAGCTATAAAAATGACTGGTCTGCTAAGTGCATCAAAACCGTTATTCGTTTACGTCAAACTGAGAAACGAATAAAACTCACTTTGCTTCAGATGTACTTCATATTGTTGAAAATACAAATCTTCTTTTTATGCAAAACCTATTGTTCACAATATAAGACATGTTTACATTCTAAATATCACGTAAACATCTGAAACGCAAAATGGCTTCTAGTCACCGTGAATGGCCATACGTAGTTTATTTTTAAGACACATCTCGACTTTATACAAATTAAATTAATTTTTAATCATCGTTAGCGCTTTAACTAATCAAAACATAGTATAAGAATACATTGTTACAATTTAATCACATTTTGACAAAATATACACAAATTCACTTATGTTTTTAGTTGCGCAACAGCGTTGTAACATTTTTATACCAACTTAACGGCTCGGCATGTGTTTCGCTAATTCTGGATCATACAGCTGCTCTAGGTATAACTCCTGTATCACAGATGGCAGATACTATACTATAAATTTGTTTAATTCGTTTCAGGAATTATTCGCAAAGCATTATCCAACTAAATCTCAACTGAAGTATTTAGTAAAAACATTATTTTAAAACACTATCATACGTTGATTCTATTTTTTACCACTTTAACTAGCAAGTTGTTTAAAAAAAATATCGTCACTTCTGCCGCAATACCTCCTCCAATCATCAGCACACCAAATTTTATCCGGAGATGCGATGACATATTTATTTATGTGAATATTTAAAAAAATAATTATTAAATTACTGATAACGTAGAGTACGCATAAAAAAGCATAAAAATTCTAAAAAGAAACCATCAATTTAATCAAAAAACCCATCAATTTGTTAAAAAAAAACTAATTTTATTGATTAATCAAAAGCATTAATTTAATTTCTAAAACAATTGATTATTAAAAATTGTTCCAAATGTTCTGGAGTAAAATTCACCCTTGCATCGCTTACAAGCAGTGACGTATTTTAAAAATTTGGCGCCCTGGGCCAAAAAGTTTTGCCCCCCATAAATGAATTAAAAAAACAAAAATTAAGTTTTATTTGTTCTCTCAGTGTAGATATAACGTTTATGAAATGCGCCCCAAGCTAAGCGCGAGGGACGGCTTGCGCCGCCCCTGGAAGCCTTCCGCCCCGGGCCATGGCCCTCTTGGCCCTTGGGTAAATACGCCACTGCTTACAAGATTTTGAAAGCTGAAAAGTTTCTTGCAATGTTGACACCAGTGATTGGTGCAAACTTGAATTTTGTTACAACTAAAGGATCCATTTCCAAATTTGGAATAATTCCAACAATATCTGGAGAAACAATTCTATGGTGGGCGGTAGAAAGAGTACAAGTCAAAAACGGGAACTTGACTTTAGATAAAAAAAACATATACAAGTCAAAAAAGCAACTAAATTAATTTTTAAATAATTTTAGAAATTATTTAAAATTATCTAGAAATTATTTAAAATTATCTAGAAATTATCTATAATTATTTAAAAATTAATATAGTTGCCTTTTTCGACTTGCATATATAGTTTTTATTATCTAAAGTCAAGTCCCCATTTTTGACTTATTTGTACTCTTTCTACCGCCCACCATAGAATTATTGTTTCTCCAGATATTGTTTTGGCTAGATTGTCTAATATTTTTAAACCGTCATTTTTTTCTAAAACCTCATTCAATTTTTTTTAAAATGGTAATCCCAACATCTAACGTGACGTTAGACGTGGTGTTTTTAAATTTTTCTATTGAATTAAGCGATTCAGTTAAAGGCACTTACCTACTGCTTTTCTAACCTTTTATAATATCGCTTAGAAATCCTAAATGAAACTTAATGAAAGCATTAGTGGTATCGCTTTAAAGTCATCTAACAAATTTTCACAAAAAATAGATAAATTAAGATTTCAGTTAATATTTTCTGTAATTTTCTTGATTTTGCCCTTCGGTGAAAAAGATCCTATGGACGCCCATGTTCTTAGCCAATACCTACTTCGTGGGCTTGTGGGTAAAACTGTTCAAGTCCAATTTTAAGCATTAGTGGTATTTTTGTGTTATCAAGTAACTAATGAGAAGACTCGCCCTAAGTAGTAAAAATATAATCAATATTAAACTGAATGAAGTGGTTATTACAATATATAATACACATTTGAGAAATTTCCAATAACTTCCTGATTTATAGTGACTCTGAATTTTGTATTTGCCCCTGTGAAAAATTTAGAATTTTGGACTTGGTCAGTTTTACCCACAAGCCCACGACTTGTATTTTAAAAGCTCTAATATCAGCTCAAATTTTTTTATCTCAATGAGTTAAACATTTCCGGAGATACGATGACACTTTTATTTATTTATTTTTTTTTTTAAATAAATTCTGCAAGAACCTAATTTTCTTCAGAGCCCATCAGACATATGTCAAAAAATGTTTGATTGCCATCGACGCAGAAATGCCGAAAAAAATCGAGGGACTCTGACATTTTTCAAAACGTTGAATTTTTGATTTTTATCAAATCGACGCCTTCAAACAAAAACTATAGTAACTCAAAAATAGTACATTGTCTTATTCGGATTAAAAGTGAAACTTTGTTTGACAAGCAATTTTTGCATTTGCGAGGCGGAGCGCTAGCGGAGCCGAGCGAATGCAATAATTGCACGTCAAACAAAGACACTTTTAATCCAAATGAGACATATTACTTTTTCTCCAACCAAAAATTTAAATTACTTCAAACATTTTGTTTGAATATTCGTGTAGTGAAAATCCAGTAACTTGAATTTTTGTTTTTTTATATTAAGTTGTCATAGTTTTTAGGTCACTTTTAGGTCTAGCACAAAAAAAGTTCTTTTAATGCACGTAAAAAAAGTGTTGCTTAGTAATGTACGCATTTTTATATTAGTAACAAAAACGTCAACTTTCATTTGAGGTAATGCTATTAAAAATGTACTGCTTTTAATATGGTTGGAGAAAAAACAATTTTATGACTTACTATAATAAAAAACTTTGTTATAAATTATCACGAATTAAAAAATATGGCTTTAGTTTACTTGTCACGAAGTCCCAAAACGCTGTGAAAAATACAAACAGAGATATACACTGTCAAAGTCAAAAAGTACCAGGTACACCGATCCGGGAACATAAGGCCGGATTAACCGACTATTGTAAAAGCAAACCTTAATGTCAATTAATTGTCAAAATGTATCACTTTTTGTAAACGCAATTGTTTTTAAAGCAAAAGATGTCGGTCAACAATGAAGTATTTTAGTACCATTGTCTGATAAGTAAAGTATCTGTTTACGTCGGCAGTGAAGCACTTTAGTGCCTAGGTGCCAAAATAAAGGTAATGCTAATTAAATTTTCTGGAAAATGATTTGTATTTGAAGCGAATGTACTTTCGTAGTTTGTTTTTAATTGTCGGACTTTCTTCGCTACGCCAGCCACTTGTCCATCAATACTTTAAAGCGTTTAAACTAAACTTGAAAAATACACCATTTTCGATTTGATTAGTGTTGCAATGCGCATGCGTGAACTTGTGACTTTTCGACAAGTTAGTGCCTTGTCAGTAGTTTCAAATTTTTATAGGATTTTTTCAGAATTTTTTTTGAACACCAAAGAACGTAAGAGGATAAGCGTGTCGAAATTGGCTACAAGAAATATTTAATCTCCACTTTGGGAATTTATAAGTTCTGATAAACAACTAAGATCGTGAAAGTTTTAAATTCAAAAAAAATATAAGAATAATACAATACGTAGAAATCCAAAATTCAAAAAATTAAAAAAGAGACAAATAGCACATAACAGGTTTGAATTAAGAATATTTGAATTATGAAAAATTCGTAATGCGATAGTAATAATTATTATAATTCAAAAAAAAAAATAAGTAATTCAAAAGTAATAATTTCAAATATTCTTAATTCAAACCTGTTATGTGATATTTGTCTCTTTTTTAATTTTTTGAATTTTATTTTCTACGTATTGTATTATTCTTATATTTTTTAATTTAACCATAAATAAATACCAAAAACCACAAATTTACTTAAAATTTTTTATTTTGAGTTCTTTTTCGTGAAAGTTTTAGATCTCAAACTCAAGGGGGCTTCGAGAAAATCAAAAAATACTAAAAAAAAAAAAATTTTTACTCTGGAAAGGCTTAATCGATTTTTAAAATTTTAGTTTATTATGAGGGTATATAATTATGAGGGTATATAAAGGTCACGTCAGGACAAAATAACAGCCGTATAGGATTTTATTGTTCAGTAAAAAAAATTTTTTTATTTAAATATGTTCTGATTTGAGCAAAATTATAAAATAATTTTTTTAAAAGCTTCATACCCTTTTATATGATATATATTTTTTCAAATTGATTCGAAGTGTTCCCATTCTAAAAAAATAAAAACTGTTCTTTGCTATGAATTTTCGATTTTTTTTAGTATTAATAAATCGATGCTTTTAGACAGAGGTCATTGTATTGTATAATACTAATTAATATTAATAATAATTAAATTTAACCCTTTCGGACACCTTGTAGTCAATTGATAATTGGTGACTGAAAGGGTTAATAAACTAATTCAAAAAGCGAGAAGCGCTTTGTCTAAATTAATTAAAACACACATAACCAAAACGCACTCCACGCTTTTTGAATTAGTTTATTAACCCTTTCAGTAACCAATTATCAATTTACTACAAGGTGTCCGAAAGGGTTAAATTTAATTATTTTTTAATTTTTATTGCGTGTTTTTTTGTTTTTTTTTAAACTATTGAATTTTTAGTGCGTCATAAAAGCGTGTTTTTTTTAGTATGGCATACCACTTATTATATCACAATATATATCATATAAAAAAGTTTTATGTTTTTTTGTTTTTTTTTAAACTATTGAATTTTTAGTGCGTCATAAAAGCGTGTTTTTTTTAGTATGGCATACCACTTATTATATCACAATATATATCATATAAAAAAGTATGATAAAAAAAAGTATGATAAGCTTCTAAAAATAATTATTTTATAATTTTCTCAAATCAGAACATAAAAAAAAAAGATTTTTAAACAAAAATATGTGTTGTCGTTAAATAATGAAATCATATTTGGCTGTTATTTTGTCCTGAGATGACCTTTATACTCGTATGTCCAAATCATATACTGAAACTTTATCAAAATCTATTAAACCGCAGTAAAAATAATTTTTCTATTTTTTTAGTATTTTTAGATTTTCTCGAAACCCCCTTGAGTTCGGGATCTAAAACTTTCACGATATAATGCCCGATTGCACGAACCGATCGTAGAAACAGTTGGTACAAAAATCAAAATCGGGGTTGGTTCTTGAACCAACAGTTGGTTCAGTTAAACTAACTCTTTATTTGATAGTAAAAAAATTTTAAAATGGATAGTTGATTTTGAGTACCTACTTTGAAAGCGAGAAACATATTATTATAATTATGGTGACCATATGTTCTTATTTTGTAGGACAGTACTCTTTTTTGGAACGATGTCCTATGCACTTTGAAACTTCCCGAAGTACATCCAAATGTACTTATTTTTTCGATTTACAAAAACAACACTTAAAAAGTCATCACTTTTGGTGACCATATTATTTTCACGAAAAACAAAAAACAAAGGTAAGTACCTAAAAGAAAGGTCAACGGCAAGAAAAGGTCAAAGGTTACGAGGAATTGCCGTTGACTTTTTTTTTTAGGTAGTTACCTTGTTGCCGCTATGTACTTTTGTTTCGTGAAAATATTATGGTCACCATAATTATAATAGTATACGATAACATTTTGTTGACTTTATTAAATTTTTTGTAGCAATTTATTAATACAGTGGAGTCCGCTTAATGTGATCACATCGGGACTTAAGGTTTTTGATAACAATAACCGATTGATAACAAAAAAAGAAAAAAAATTTTTAATAGTTATTCATTACTACAATAATGAATAATAATTTAGCTGTTACAAAAAAATTTTAAAAACTCGTTTAGAGTTTATAAAAAGTTCATACTGGTAATGCATTTAAAAATCTGCACACCACAGCGCAAAACTTCAAGCGCTTAAATCACAACGCTTTTCTAAGTCATTCATTCCGAAATTTTCAAGTAGGACTGAATTACATCACACATTAACAGCAACTAGACAGATTTTCTTGCTAACACCTGACTTAAAAGTCGCGTGATGTGAATATAAAGTACATATAATATGTGGGTGGGTTATGCACAATATAAAAAAAAATGCTTGTAGCTGAAAACCAACTCCTTTGCTCATGGGAAAAAATAATCTTAAGAATAATTTGATAATATAAACCGAATTTTGATTACTATAAGCGATGTTGTTTGTGTGTAATCATATACGTCCGGCCCGTTCCTCGCAAAAGTGATAACAATACCCGAATGATAACATTAACCGTGATTCCAATAAGCGGACTCCACTGTATAACAAAGTGGATAAATAATTTGAATTTTTAAGAGTAAAACTTGACTTTGAAAGTGATAATAGTGAAACATCGAATTCATGTAGAAGTTTTGTGAAACCACGTGGTTTGTGCTCGGGTGGAGAACGCGATGCCCAAATGAAAATATTTACATAGGAAAAAAGAGGAAAAAATTTTCCATAAGATAATGTCCACGTTCAGGAGTAGACAGAGATTGGCTGAAAAAGATAAAGGAATGTTGAAGAAATCAAGAAACTATTGGAAAAGTGAAAGCTGAAATCATCTAAACATTTTAATGATTTTAGACCAGTTGGACTTTTAGGAAAAAGCTGGGATCCAATTGAAAATGTTTAAGATGTGAAAAAATATACGCAAAAATGCACATTTTCTTGTACTACAAGATGTTTGGCTTTGGTCTCGGTTATCGTTTTTCTGAGTAAATAATATAGTTTAATCAAAACTCAAAACTCACTGTTTTAAATATTAAAATTATTCATTGGTTGGTAGCTTCTGAGTGCTGCAACTTGTAAATGGGTAATTTGCAGAAATAACAAATAAATGACTGTAATTTTGGCAAGTGTCATTTAAGTTTTAAAGCTACGATCACGTTTTCTTTTTTTCATTTTTTATATTGTGGTAACCCTGACAAAGATTTCTCTGCCAAAACCGTATTTTCTCCACTAGAGCCCACAAGATATACGCCCAAAAAGTTTGATTGCCTTCGACGCGGAAGTACCGAAGAAAATCTAGGTATAAGGTCTTTTTTCAAGTTTTGGTCAAAAAAATTTACTTTTGTTTTCATGTTGCATTCCTGATTTTTATCAAAAGTTTCCATATGCTGTAAAATCCTTTGGGGGCAATGTTTCTACATATCAAATTTCGTTTAGATCCCTCCAGTGAATGCAATAGTCCTCCTTTTTACAATTATGAATGGGTACATGAGTTACAATTTATTATAAAAACTATTTAATAGAATTCATTCAAAAAATGGATTGGTATAGTACCTACCAATATTTCACATATTTTTTACCAATCCTTCCACTATAAAGAATAATCCTAATATATAAATATTAACTTGTGAGAAAATAAAAACAATAAAACCTCTATAGAACAAGTTATTTAACTTTTATTGTTTATAATCCTAATATAATAAACTACAGCAAATATTTTTATAACAAGAAATAATATAACATTTTATTCTTATTTTAAACTCTAAATATGAGGTACATAATAGTATTATTGAACTAAAATTAAAAATTTTTATCTGATCTCCCACCAACGATATATAGAGCTAAAAATTGCCATTTTGTCGAATTTCCAAACTTGAAAGAGTTCTAGAAAAAATAGAGGTATAAATTTCAAGGTTAATATTTAGTATACATTGTAAAATAAATTTTACTAAAAATTACACAAAATAACACAAATTAACACATTCCTGTGTTAATCCAGGTCCACACGGAATTTTATTAAATTTTACACGGAAATATTTTGTAAATTCAATTTTTCAGCGTGTAAAATATTGACACAAAAAAATGTAAAATACTTACACCAATTTTTGTACTTATTGATAAAATTTAGTAAAAAATTAACATTTATAATTAAAATTTTTAGTATTTCTTTATTTCTAGTGTAAATTTTACACGAATTTATGTACATAAGTTATTACAAAAATACAGTAAACTTGTTTCTTGATAGAAATGTGGTATTGAAATGAATTTAACTCCAAATATTGGTAGCCCCACTATTTATTCTTCAATTTAAATTTTAAATTTGTTTGATCAGTGAAACTTTATCGTAAGCAGGTAGTATTCAACGCTTCTAAAGTCGTCATCCTGACGCGTCATGTTTAGGTATCATTTTTCATCGACTTCAACTGCACTGTAAAATAATTTAAAAAATTACCTTACATGCAAAGACAAACTTTATGAAACTTACCTAATTCTACGTAATCCTAATTCTCGTATTGGAAACTGATGGCGTTTACTTTTACCCAAATTGTACTTTTCTTTGTTAAAGGTTGAATTTTACTTGAGTGAATATAACCGTCCATACCGTATTTAAACAGAACACCACATCAACATTGTTTAAAATAATTAATAAATTTGATCTAAATCTAAATTTTAAGCACATGTTTACCAATAGGGTACATATTTTATATTATTTTGTTAAGCAATATAATACTTACTTGTTCGTAACATACACAAATTTCTTATTATTTAAAACAACTGGAGATGCTGGAGATATTAAACGTGTGCTCGATCTAGGTATAATCACGCGTGGTAACTGGTACCTAACGTCTGTTCTGTCGCGTTTGTTCCACCTACAACCCACATTCTTGTCAGGGAATCACACATTTACACAATAACGTGTTAAAATAATCATTTTTATCCTCAGACTAAATATACCTAGACAGAACATATACAAACGTAACTTGAAGCAAATTTTTCTATTTGTTTACATATCTGGTGTTTACCGAGTCCCGAGTTGTAATTGGTCAAAAATGCGCACCACTTGTTGTGGTTAAAATACGAAATATTTTTTTAAACATAGTGAATTAATTAGTTTAGTTATTGAGTCGTGTGTGGAATTTATAATTTAAAAAATGGGCAAGCAATGCATTGTGTGTGGTGGAGTGTATCAAAAATCTTTAAAACATAAGTAAGTAAAATTTAACCTATAAAAATTCATAGGCGTAACCACTGGACGTTGTTTAATAACAAGTAATGTTTACCAACAGTGATGCTTAAAATTTGCTTCAAAACAAACCTGTGTGTTAGCATAGCTATGCTCTGTCTAGTAAATAGTTAGTCTGAGTTTTTATCCGTAAGCAGAATATTGTGTAAATTTTTACAGAGTGTTGTGTTACAAATTAACACAAACTTACAAAGCTAAATTTATACATGGAATATAGCGGTTTACACATCGAAATTTCTAGGAGTGTACCAGCTAACTAGATCCGATCAATTTATAAAAAGATTTGAGCTTGTAGACTCTTTTCATTCTTTTAAAAATGTTCCTATAAAAATGTCACTTACTTAAAAAAGAAGTAAACATGTAGGGTAAACTTTCACCCTTTATAATTACATTTAGGTGAAAATAAGCAAGAATCAATCTTGTAGACCGTTTCTTTGTAAACAATTTGTATTTCACCCTACACTGATACGTTTTCAGACCCTTTCAGACCTTATTAAATTATTTTGAACTTGGTGACAAACTTATATGCTAGATAGTAATCATTTCTTAATGAAGGAACCCCGAGGAATTCAATAAAAATATAAAAAATGTTCTATGACAAACATAAGCTATGATAATAAATTAATTTAAATAAAAATTGTAAAAAAACATTCCATTGCAGTATAGCTTAAATTATAGTATAACTTTAGTTAAGAATAACTTAGCGAAATTATAAGTGCATAATTTCTTTTTTGTTAATTGTTATACTAAACTTGGTCTGCGAATAATAGTCACCTGTTTAAATTTATTATCATGAGTTTTATAATGGTTTAAAAATTAGGTACACTATAGTTTACTTATGCCCGTACTAATAGTCAAGGATCAATTCTCGGATCAATCCTGGATCCGTCAATCCTAGATCGTACCAACTATCCTAGCGTAACAAATAGTCTCGGCTTCGGGTAGGATCTGTGAATCTCTTATTTGATCTTAGATTTGGTAATATATCTAGTAATATTTGGTGATATTCGAATTGCACGTGGTAATAACTCTTATGCCCGTACTAATAGTCGAGGATCAATCCGAGATCACGGATTAATTCTCGGATTTCTCGAAAATGCTACCAATAGTCGTAATAATCCTAGATCCGACACAATCCGAGATCAATATTGAACCTTTTTCAACAATCCTGCTTCAACCAAGATTAATTAATAATCATCGTTAGCGCATGCGAGATTTATGTTGTCAAAGTGTTTAACCACCTCATGAAAATAAAGTTTGCCACTAATAACGTTTGTTAACCTGAAGTAGAATATTTTGATGAAATGACGGTTTAGATGAATATTTTGATTATTTATAGAGCTTTATGAAGAAGAAATTGTCTTTTCTTTAAATTCACAATTAAATCTTTAGTTTTAAGTTGTGTCATATTACTTGCCCTATTTATAATAATTGAGATTAAAGGGATTATAAGGGTATAAATTATATAAAAAATTTCAATAAAAAGAAAGAACTTAAAATAAATTAGAAATCAAAACATTCTAATATTTTTCTATTTTTTTTATTCGTTGAAAATAAATATTATTTGTGAAATTCACACATAATCATTATAGTTACATAATTATTACATTACTGTTTACACTGTAAAATTTTGTTTAAAATTTTGCTTAAAATGTTCGTTAAAATTTCTTTAAAATTCCTTAAAATTTGTAGATTTGAACCTTAATTTGAAAATATTGCGGTTGCCGTAATTTCACAAATCTTATTTTCTACGTGTACCTGTAATAACATAACTTCTTTGGTTATAAGAGTTATTACCACGTGCAATTTGAATATCACCAAATATTACTATTTATATTACCAAATCTAAGATCAAATCGATCCTACCCGAAGCCGGGACTATTTGTTACGCTAGGATCGTTCGATCTAGGATTGATGGATCCAGGATTGATCCAAAAATTGATCCTTGACTATTAGTACGGACATTATAGGGACCGAGCGTATTTGCAATTAAAGAACAAGTGAACATTAATTTGTGCAGAAGAAGCTTCAAGAGATTTTTGTAGTCAAGTGAGTTGTCGAATTCATGTCGAAAGAAGTATACAGCAAATCAAAACCCATCATATTTTGTACAATATAAGCCACGATTTAATGCCTTACCTTGATGACATAGTCCGTATGTATTGTGCATTAACTAACTTGCAACCACCAATTATTCGACAACCTCCCTAAAATCTACAAACATTTTCAAGTGAGCTAAATTTGGTTTATATATTTCTTTATTTTAATTTGTCATTTAATTATGTTGTATTTTTTTCAAAAATAAAATGTAGCATGTTTTGAAAATAATTGCGTTTTAGTGTTAATACTAGATTCATAACAAAGTCAAAATCAAATTGAACATTAACGATTTTTAACAATAATACTATATGTTTTGTGGCTATGACGTTCACATCAAAAATGTTCAAAGTGTCCGCCTTAGGTGCCACTTTACGGTATTCGCTCGGTCCCTATAACCAAAGAAGTTATTACCATTATAGGTTAGAAATTAAGATTTGTGAAGTTACAAAAACTGCAATAATTTCACAGTTACGGCGGGAATGTCAAATAATATTTATTTTCAGCGAATAAAAAAAAATAGAAAAATTAGAATGTTTTGATTTATAATTTTAAGTTCTTTTTTTTTTTATTGAAATTTTTATAAAATTTATACCCTTATAACCCTTTTAATCTTAATTATTAAATAGGGCAAGTAATATAACTCAACTTAAAATAACTTAAAACTAAAGATTTAATTGTGAATATAAAGACAAGACAAAATTTCGAAATTTCTTTTTCATAATGCTCTATAAATAATCTAAATATTCATCTAAATCGTCCATTTTATCAAAATATTCAACTTCATGTTAACAAACGTTATTTTAAGATGGCAAACTTTATTTTCATTAGGTAGTTAACCCTCGAAGACGCGCTCCCCATTTTTTTACATGAGCGCTCGCGTGGTATCAATTTTGCTACCACTGCGAATATGCATATAAAATGAAAAAATACACAAAAATATTTAATTAAATATTATTTATTAACCCAAATAGATAATATATAAATGAATATTTATTTGCTTTCATTAAAAATAAGAACAAAAATACACAAAATTAATTTTCAACGGATGAGTTTACACTAGTACAATCGTTGCTCATAATGTTCATATTTCTCTGGTCTTTGCACTCAAAATTGTCACAAGTGTCACATCTCATTGGTGTAAACTTATTTTTTAATAACTTATAATAATATGTGTAAAAACAATATGTGAGTTATATTATAAGCGCTTTATATTTTATTTAATTAAAACACATGTATGTAATAAGAATATTGTAATTAAAAACTAGAATGGATTAGATTCTTGTAAAGTTGACAAATTGTTGAAAACAACTTGTGAACTGTTAACGTTAGTCTGTAATTTGCATTCTCACAGTAAAGTTTAGGTTCAAAGTAATTTTGTATTTAAAAAAAAAATCGAATTTCAAAGGCCTAAACAGATTTGGTGCAGTCGGGTAAGATAAGTCCGGGCTATTAAATTTGACAAAATCGCGATTTAATAGTGTTCGTTTTAACGATTTACGGACTTTGTCGTTACAAAATCGAACGAGCAGCCTATCACTAGGAAAGCATCGCCGAGGTTGGGCAACATAAAATTAAGTTGAAGATAACCAGGGAGACTAAAATCGCTTACTTGGAAGTCGACAATTTTGGCAGTCGAGGACAACTTCGCCGAAACTGCAACAGTTGGAGAGAAGAACGAGCTACATTAGAAAGCCAGTGTAATAATGAA
The DNA here is from genome assembly GCA_949152465.1 of Cantharis flavilabris. NCBI lineage: Eukaryota > Metazoa > Arthropoda > Insecta > Coleoptera > Cantharidae > Cantharis > Cantharis flavilabris. The sequence goes on along the minus strand of OX424436.1, from coordinate 20,199,190 downwards.
AATTCAACAGATCCTGTAAGTTGCTTTATATTTTACATAAAGATTTATAGTAATTGCATTAAATCGGGATCGTTAATTAAGAATAAACAAGTATTGATTAGGATATTATTGATCCGTGCGTATATTGATTTTAAGTGTTTATGTCCGATTCGGAAGATTCGAGCCGCGACAGAAGTGCTCTTCGTAGAGAAGTAATTATAATGGCAGTACCAAAATTGGAAAAATTTCATATTACAGTGTACCAGAATTTGATGGTAACTGTGCCACATTAGCTATTTTTATTCAGGAAAGCGAATATTTGCTTACAAATTACACTGATAGAGTTAATATTAATAATCCGCAAAATGAATTTTTACTTAGAGCATTAATAGGAAAATTAAAAGGACGCGCTCTTCAACTTGTAGGGAGTCGTGGAAATTTAAATAAATGGCTTGCAATAACACAATTACTTTTGAGATTCTTTTCGGACCCCCAAGATGAAAAGTGTTTACTTGGTGATTTACTTCACGCTAAACAATAAAGAAACGAAAATGCTGTAACATTTGGTAATATGTGCCAAGATTTATTAAGTTTAATTTTAACAAAATTACAATTAGAGGAAGCTGATATAAATGCGCGACAAATGAAAATTCAAATATATGAAAAACAAGCGTTAGACGCATATTTAAGAGGTATTAATAATAATTCGCCTATTAGATTAAGAAAACCTAAAAATTTAGAACAAGCGATTACTTTTGTAATAGAAGAAGAAAATTTTGCGTATTCAAAAAATAATTTTTCAATTAACCATAATAATAATAATCAAGCAAACGTAAATAAACCACGCGCAATAGGTCAACATACTTTTAATGCAAGTTCACATTATAAAAATTATTATCAAAGTAATTCTAATACACCAACTTATCAGCATAACAAACCTGCATTCTTTAATAATTCTAGACCGCATTTTAGCAATAATTTTAATAATAATTTTAACAAAAATGTTAGTTCAGGAAACTCGCGTTATATGTACAAATTTTAGAAATAATAATAATAATAATTACTTTAAACCATTTCAATCGCAATCACCGTTTCGACAAAATCAAAATTATGAAAATAGACAAACACAAAATTTTAATGAAAATAAATCTAGACAGTTTCGTCCAGAATTCTCCAAGATTTACATCTGAAGAATTATATCAAACGGAACTTGAAAACAATGTTGTAGTTAATGAAGAATGGATTTATTAAAACATTTAGGCGCGAATATTGATTTAAAGAAAAACGGTTTGTATACTAAACACGGTGTAATACCCATATATTTTGAACCATTAGAAACAAAACAATTTAAGCTACCACCGCGACAACAACAATTTATAAAAGTTCCCATAAATTCAAATAGTTGCGATGTAGGAATAGTCGAATATAAAAAGTAAGCTGATGGAGTAGAAATTCCTTAATGTTTAGGTAAGATAAAAAAATAGGGAAGCCCGAGGGAAGCCATTATTAGTATTACAAATAGTAGCGAAACATAAAAATTAGTAAATGTGGAACCATTAAATGTATTGGAGACAGAAGATCTAGAAATGATAGAAGTTAATTATGATAAAAAAAAAGATAGGTTATTAAAGGAAAATTTAAAAAATCTTAGATTAGGTCATTTAAATGACGAAGAAAAAAAAGCAATTCAGCAAATATGTTATGAATATAGGGACATGTTTCATTGTGATGGTATACCGTTATCATTTACAAATATTGTTAAACACGAAATAAAAACTAAAGATGACGTACCGGTATTTAAAAAAGCTTATAAGATGACATACGCACAACAAAAAGAGGTAGCCAATCAGGTGGTCGAACTTTTAGCCAATGATATAATACAACTTTCGCAAAGTGGGTGGAGCAGTCCATTAATTGTTGTTCCAAAAAAATTGGACTTGTCGGGAGTGCAAAAATATCGAATGGTGATTAATTATAGATTATTGAACGAAAAATGTCTCGATGACAAGTACCCCCTCCCCCATATTTCCGATATATTAGATAAGTTAGGAAAATGTTCTTATTTTACTACAATAGATTTAGCATCGGGTTATCATCAAATTGAAATGCATCCTGATTATCGAAAAAAGACGGCTTTTTCAACACCGCGAGGTCATTATGAATTTAAACGCATGCCTTTTGGTTTAAAAAATGCCCCTCCTACTTTCCAACGAGTTATGGATAACATTTTACGAGGAATACAAAATGAAGCATGATTTATTGTTTATTTAGATGACATAGTAATATTTTCTACATCCTTGCAGGAACATATTGAAAAATTAAGATTAGTATTCGATCGGCTTAGAAAAGCAAATTTCAAAATACAAATGGATAAACCGGAATTTTTAAAAAAAGAAGCCCCATTTTTAGGTCATGTTATTACGCCGGAAGGTGTTAAACCAAATCCAGCTAAAATTGATGCAGTAATAAATTATCCAGTACCTAGAACAACAAAAGAAATTAAGGGATTTTTAGGCTTAACGGGATATTATAGAAAATTTATTAAAGATTATGCTAAGGTAACAAAACCGCTAACCATATGTTTGAAAAAAGGTCATAATATATGTTGAGCATACTAAAGAATTTATGGATTCATTTAATAGATGTAAAGACATTTTAGTTAATCATCCCATTTTACAATATCCAGATTTTAGTAAACCCTTCATAGTGTCCAATGTGGCAATCGGTGCCATTTTGTCTCAAGGTACTGTAGGGTCGGACAAACCAATTTGTTATGCATCGCGAACTTTAAATGATTCGGAAAGAAAATACAGTACAATCGAAAAGGAATTGTTAGCAGTTGTATGGGGAGTTAAATATTTCAGGCCTTATTTGTATGGTCAAAAATTTATTATCTATTCAGATCACCGTCCTTTAGTTTGGCTATCGAAATTAAAAGAGCCAAATTCAAAATTGCAAAGATGGAAAATTAAATTGGAAGAATACAATTATGAAATCATATATAAAAAAGGTAATCATAATAGTAATGCCGAAGCATTAAGCAGGGTAGAAATTAAAAACAATAATAATAATCCTAGTTTTAAAGATTTTGAGACAAAATTCACTTGTAAACAAATTATAGATTCTCCTACAATTATAGAAAAAGTTGGAAATCTCTTTGAATCCCCTTCGGAATTTTCCTTAGATATGGACAAGTTTTAAAATTAATGAACCAAAATCCACAATAGGCTCATTAGTTTATTTGCAAGAAAATCAAAAATGCATATTTTATTTAATAACTAAAGATAAACATTACGAAAAACCAATTTACGAAAATTTATTTAAATGTTTGGTCAATTTGAAAGAATTTTGTTTGAAAAATCATATTAAGAAATTAGCAATGCCAAGGCTAGGTAGCGGGTTAGATAAACTAAATTTTGAAAAAGTGCGTCATATGATTAATTATGTATTCGGGAATCAATTTAATATAGAAATCTATTATTTAGAAGGTACTAATTGTAATAGAAATATGGAAGTAGATATAAATGCCATAGAAAATGACCTACTTGGTTAGTTCGAAAATTGCGGAATGTTGAATCAACCTTTTAGTATGGGTTCTATTAAAGAAACCGATAGTTTTAGTGTAGTAAATTTTGATTCAATTAACATAACGAGAACGTTCAAGGAAATACTTCTTATGTTAAAATAACGCAAAAAAGTTAACATTTTATTTGCTCTAGTTTAATGCACGATTTGCATTTGCCATCACCCACAATGCAAAAAATTTGTTGGTTGAATCGTTTATCGTTTGATCAAGCAGTTTTATTCTCTCAGTGTAGGTTCTAGTAATTGTTCAAATATAGTAGAAAAGGTAAAATTAAACGGAACATATGTTCCAAAAATGTGTAGTTTTAAAATTGATAAATTAATTATAAAAACGTATCAAAATTTAAACGCTTTTATTAAACATTTTAATATGCCAACAATTGAAATGCCAGATGAAAAGCATCATCTTCATATGGAACTCGATCCAATTCACCTGGATGACATTAACATCGCTGAAGTCAAGCACTTAGAAATGCAGCTGACCAATACACAAAGAAAATTTTCGTCAATAAAAACAATACCTTTTCACTATGATAATATTTATATACCATTTTGATTTACCTAGTAATCATAATTTTTATTTTGTTTGTAATTCTAAAATACTATCCCAAACTGAGAGCAAAAGTTCCAAAAATTACAGTTCAAGAAACGATAAATCCTTTGGAAGAAATATCTTGAAAAAATTAAGTTGTTCAACTGTAATTTTTTCTCTTAGGCGTGGAGGAGTTATATTATAAGCGCTTTATATTTTATTTAATTAAAACACATGTATGTAATAAGAATACTGTAATTAAAAACTAGAATGTATTAGATTCTTGTAAAGTTGACAAATTGTTGAAAACAACTTTGCAAATTGGCACCAGCGCTCGTCCTCGAGGGTTAAACACTTTCACAGCATAAATCTCGCATGCGCCAACAATGATCCGAGAATTAATCTTATTGGTTCGTGGTGTTAGGATTGCCCTAACTTGCAACTAAGATTGCAACTAAGAATGTCTTTTCTATTGAAATACACCTTCCTTAGCCTATTTTTATATAATAGAACAAAATTACATAAATAATAAATTAATAAAATAATTTTGCTTTTTTTTTTTGCTATTTGCACCATTGATTAATTGAATTTTTTGATAATTTTTGATGAAAATTGCAATGCCCTAGCTACCTCCCCGGGGGAGTTATGGTATGTGATCAAATAACTACAGTTTTTTTTGAAAATTAAAAACAAACTGATAAACTTACAAAAATATATTTTTTTATTACTACATTCGAACAATTAAACATTTTTTTTTATGTTTTTGAAGTTTTCAAACTGATATCGCAATAGTAGCAGTTTTTATAAATGTTTTTACAGCGTCGCTGTAATGCAGTATAGCAGTATAACGTATAAATGCACAGTACCAAATGCTACCATTATCACTAATCTTACAAGACAGATGTATAAACAATTGATTAAAGTTAGAATCAACTGATTTTAGCGTCTAGTTCTCTTGCAAAAAAATATTAATTTTAATGTAGCCAATGTGACCGAAAGAGTTCAAGTGACATTTCACGCTTAATCTTAGAATATAAAGTATTACCCCTACTCTGTATTCTAAGCGCTTAATAGAAATAATCTACCGGTGGATAATGCACTTGCGGAATGCATTTTTTGTTTTGATTGGTCAAATTTGAACGCAAATTTGAAATTTGGTGATTTGATTTGTTGAAAAACATAAATCACATTCCGCAAATCGCAAGTAATAAATTCAATTTAATTTCTATTTTCAAAAATAATAAATTACATTGGGAACTTATATGGCCGCAGTCTGAGAAATAAAATTTTTAACAAGTTCAAAAGCATTTTATGACTTTTTAAGTAAAAGCTAGATGACATTTAATGCTCTTGTTATTTGTAATTTATATTTCTGCATTATTTTTGTACAGAAAATATATGCGCATATAGGCACACCATATAATCCTAACACCACGATCTTGGTTGAAGTAGGATTGTTCAATGTTGATCTCGGATCGTGTCAGATCTAGGATTATTACGGCTATTGGTAGCTTTTTCGAACGATCCGAGAATTAATCCGTGATCTCGGATTGATCCTCGACTATTTATTACTACGGGCATTACATGTATTTTCGTGTTTAAAAATCCAAAAATTATGAAACTCGCCAAAAACACTTTTTAGAGCACAGTAATACGAAATTTAAAAAAAATGTTTTTCTTTAGCCAAAAAAGTCGGGTCCGAAAGGGTTAAATAGAGGATTTAACTTTAAACGCCCGCCATAGGTATACTGTATCGACAACCAAAAATTTATATAAATATTTAAATATTTCAGAACATACCGTATAAGTTTACTTAAATTTTAGAAATGGTAGTGAAATGTCCGGTAGTAAAATAAATTTACTTAGTTGAACATCTAAAAAGTTAGTAATATCGAAAATATGAACGTAAACCTCCAGAGAATTGAGAAAAAACATAGTAACTCGGGCATTACTTTGTGATAATTTATTATTAATACCTACACTTTTTCTATTAATTAGCATCGCCACTAAAAGTTTTAAACCTTTCCCTAATTTTTAGTTCTCAAAGCTGGGGGCGTTCAACAATAATTAAAAAATAAACTCAGTGAGATGAGAACTTTTTAATCAAATATTAGAATTTTGAGCATATTCCCTATAGGAATAATACATTAAGTATATCTTATTTTAGGGAGGAAATTGATACCGAACAGTGTAATAATAATAATAATTTATTAACAATGCAACAAATTTCAGAAATCGATTTGTTTTGGGAGTAATTAATTATTGAAGTCCTAATTTATTATTACATAATACTCAAAAACAAGGTACGAGTATTTGTATGTAATTTGTTTATTCTTATCTTGAATTTTGCCCGCGCGCAAACATTCTTTCATCTATTTTAACATCTTTTCAACATCCTTAATATAATGTTAATTTTTAAAATTGGCATTAATTATATATGCTATAAGTTTCAAGAAAATTAAAATTTTAATAAAAATGATATTGAGCTTGCTTATACTGAACAAGTTATACAAAAATTAAATATAGACAATTTTTAGAAAATTAAATTTTCTTTTGTTTGAAAGTTTAAAAGAACAAAAAATTCATGATAAAGCAAACAAATTTGGATCCGATGCCGTTTGTTGCGTAGTGTATACGTTACATTAGGTTCGTTCCAACAAGCAATTCGATTATCGTCCGCGACCAGTAACAGAACCACGTATGTGTGTGCATGAGCCTGTATAAGGAACATTATTAAATTTACAAATAGTAATGAAATGTTCTGTTGGAACGGTTTGCAAATTGTTTTCGAACCGAAATTATTAACCTCAAATAATTGACAAGTGTGCATGAGCGCCCGAAGAAATAAATCTCCGTGGGGGCAACTACATAATATTTACAGTTCCCAAATTTTATTTTGTTGTTTTTTTAATTTTTGAATTTATTCGACTAGGTACTTTTAATCCTAACAGAAATTTTACACCATTTCTTCAACAAAATTTTTCTGTGAATCAAACAACTTTATCAGGTCAACGCATCTTTCGACTTGCAAGTTAAAGTGTGAATGCTTATCAGCAAGGCTCTGATTTCTGAGGACAACAGTTCAACGACCTAGTCCAGCAGGTGAGCCAATGGATACGTCATCAGCCCATACTTCAATAACGAATTAACTTCCATATAATTAGACATCAGAAGAATTATACCACCAAAATATTAACAATCACAATAATTTGGATGTGCGTAAAAGCCTGTTTACAATATAAAATTTTTATGAGACAAATTTAAAATTTTCCTTAAAAGAACTTCTAAGAGAAATTTTAACGAATTTTAAGGCATAGGGCGGGACCTATTTCCTTAAAATTTTACGTAAAATATAGTGACTTCTATGGTGTGTTTGGTGATATCACGTTCTATCACTGCTTTCTGTTGATAGTAGGTTCATTGTTATTATTATAATTTATTAACGTATTTTGATTATGTATTCTAATATTTTTTTTATAAAGGTATCTGAAATAAAAGTAAAACAAGAAAGTTTTGGACGAATCGAACATACATAGATGATACACAAAATTTTTGTGGATTATTAATTATTTATTTATTTAATTCTTATTATTTAATAATGATGAATTTAATCAATATGGAAAATTTTATAACAAATGAGTTGAGAAAATTTGATATTTCATTATTATTTCCATAATATTTCCGTAAAATAATTTTAAGGTTAATTTCAAGAGCGCGCTGCGAAAATGGGAGAGGGAAATACGAAATATTATGACGTTAAAAAGAAGCCTCTAAACTTCGGTAAAGATTTCAAAAACTATACGTTGTATTAGTGTGATTTTTTTATATATTAATAAGAAAAGACTATCAAAGGTAATAAACTTATTTTGAGCGCTTTAAATTAAGAGTAAATAGGTTAATTTAATTTTTGAAAACGGACAATTTTGAATTTTTATGACAACCAATTTTGATAAAACTTCGGAATTACCTCTTGCAGGTCATTATAAGAACGAAACCCGATTTTGAAGCGATTTCATATGCAAGTATAGAAAACAAGTACAAAACATTGCAATGTAAAAGTATCTTTAGTGGAGTTTTGAACTATTTATAATCAACTGAATGCCCAAAGGGTTCAAGGGTTCCCTTACAGATGCCGCAAGTAAATTATTTAACAATCGTGTATTAAGTATTAAGGTATGATGTATTATCACAGACATCGGAAATCGCAGGACCAACCTCAACATTTTTCAAATTAAGGAAGTCATATCATAATACTACATTATTTCAAGAGCGTTCTGGATCTGGATTCTGGATTTTAGGTAGGAGGGTAGGGAGGTATCCCCACACGCACTTAGGCCACTAAATCGGGCCCATTGTACTGCCTCCGAATGCAGCGACCCTCCGTCCTGTCAGTCCTCAAGCCACCCTGTCGCCAGGATAAATTCGAGTATCTTGGCAGGCGGAGTGTCGCTGATTCTGGCCATGTTAGGCCAGAAGTCCCCTAGCATGGCACCTCTAATTGACGCTAGCGACGGACAGTGACAGAGCACATGTTCCGCGGTTTCGTCTGCTGTATTACATTCCCTACATCTTGGGTTATCTACAAGTCCCATTGTGTTGAGATGTTTGTTCAGTTTGCAGTGTCCAGTTAAAATCCCTGCAATTGTCCGTAGATTGACTCTGGACAGTTTCAAATAATATTTTGAATGCCTACTAGAGGGTGCTTTGATCGCTGCCCTTGCTTGTTTCTTGTTATTCAGTTTCTTTTGCCCATCTGCAAGAATGCAGTTTTAGGATGTGTTGTTTTAGGAGGGTATCGATAGTTTTGACAGCTGGTGCAATCATCGGCTCCGGACCGCAGGGAAGGCTGTTGGAGCCGTTTCTTGCCAGCTCGAAAGCTTTTAGCTTCAAGAGCGTTTTAAAAACTTATAAAGCGAGTACAGGTTTAGCAAGCCGGCCAGTTTGTTTGAAATTAATGGCATCCAAAATATACCCAGATAGCAATATGACGTCTTAATTAGGTCTGCATGAGCTCAGATTTATGATTTGGACGTCAGACTCAACATCAGAAAGAAGTTTTTAAGAAGTACTTAAGACTTCGAATGCGCCACCTAGCGATCGAATTAAGACCTCTTTAAAAAGAATTCTTAAAGAACTCTTTTTTTTCACTTCACAAAAAAGAATTCTTAAGAGCTCTTTTGTCTGAAATCATAAAACGACTTCCTAAGGAATTGTATTTCTGAGCTTTATATTAATATTTTATTAACTCGAAAAAAAAACACAAGTATGTCAAAGAAAGGTTCATATTTGTGTCCAAGTACAATGTATTTTTTTCTTTCGGTAATCAAGTCTATCACCGCAGTGCTGCAGCCACACCCTTCTGTATTGCTGTGTCAACCATCACAATTGTGTTCTCATTATTGTTAGCAATTATTGTTTCTGAAAAAAAAGACAAACATTAAAAACTAATGAGTTACAATTTTTTATTAACTTACCTGATTTATTTACGAAATCGATCAATAAACCGATCCTAACTTGCAAATACAAGTACAAAAGAATTTACACAAATCTACAAAAATTACAAAGTATTACATCTACGAACATACGAAGTTTATATACCTGTAGTTTAAAGGCTATAGTATAGTATACTATAGATGTATAGTTTTAACCACAAATATAATTTATGACACCGAGCTTTTCTTTCGTGGTTCAGATAATACCAAAAAAATTACACTTATACTATTTTCAAACACTATTTCATAAATAATAATTAATTTATTCAATTCAGTTGGAAATAAATTAGGAAACCGTATTTTTGTAGGTTGTATATGACACATACCAAATATAAAAAATGTGCAAGTTATACCACCATACGCTTGCGCTAAATTTAATTCAAGCAAACCTCAGAAAAAATACTTCTTAAAAAGCTCATATTCTTGATGTCTTATGAAGTCAGAAAAAAAACTTTTTAAAGAAGGATTAAGAGCTCTTAATTGAGAGTTCTGCAAAACGAGGTCGTTAAGACGTCATATTTTAACTTCTAAAAGGCGTCTTTAAAAAGACTATTTCACGAAGTCTTTCTGACTTGTATGCTATCTGGGTACCCTGGATCTACACAACGTTTTTCTTTACTGATGTTATCTCTTATTATTTCTGGTAAAATGCATTCTGTATAAAATTGAATTAATTTTGGAAGCATTTTCTCGTTTCAAAATTTTTCATCTCTTTGAATTTCTTCGATGAAAATTTCAATTTAATCATTTATTATTGAATTTATTTATTTATAATCAAATTTATATCCTCATTATTCCCTAAAGTGTAGAGGATTGTTGTATCTACATGTTATTTATGTACAAAAAATATTATTTTATAAATCTGCGCCACTTTTCCTTGTCAATTGCGAGTTTTCTAGCTTCCTCCCCATGTTATTCCTTTTTCTTCCAGTATTCTTCGTATGTTGTCGTTCCATGTTTTCATGGGTTTGCCTCGTGTTCTTTTCCACTTGTTCTCGCTAACCACGTCTGCCTCGTTGGGATATCTTCTCTCATCCTATTGATGTGACTGAACCATCTAAGTTGCTGTCTTTCTATTTTTACCGTCAGTGATTCCTTATTCAACCTATCTCTGATTTCACTGTTTCTTATTCGGTCTAATCTGGTCAGTCCTTCCACTCTTCTTAGGTATTTCATCTCAGTAGCTTCCAGTTTGCTCTTCGCTCTGGAGTTGATAAGCCAGGTTTCGCATCCGAATGTCAGTATCGGAAGATATACCGTTTTGTAGACTGTCAACTTTGTTTTGATATTTCTCTCTTGTTTATGATGGTTCTATTCGGTGCTTGATACATCGTTGCATCAGATCCCACTCTGTTGTTAATTTCTGCCTCGTAACTTCCATTTCTTTCAACCATTGCTCCGAGATATTTAAACTGTTTGACCTGTTGTAATCTTTCATTTCCTATTCTAATATCAGCAGTTCTTTCTTCTTTATCTATCACCATAACCTTTGTCTTTTGGATGTATATTTTCATATTTCTTGCTTTTAAACTCTTTACCCAGATATTTACATTGTGTTGCAGTTCTCTCTCATTCCTTGCAAATATTACCAAATCGTCTGCAAAAGCACATTCTGAAATCTCAACTCTTTTCATGTTTCTGTAACCGATCAGTATCTTTTTAGTTATTTTTGCGTTTTCTTTAATTATATCATTTATTAGGACAATAATAAACAATAATAAACAGCGGACTCATAACACCATCCTGTCTCACTCCTTCTATTGTGCTAAATACGTCCGATATTGCATTTCCCGTTCGCACGTAGTTTCTTGTGTTGGAGTAGATACTTTGTATTGCTCGTATAAGTTCTTCATCAATTTTTCTGTCTCGCAAAATTTTCCAAATTGTGTCTCTAGGTACTTTATCGAACTCCTTCACCAAATCAACAAAACACATGCAAAAGGATCTGCCGTGTGCTAACTCTTTTTCTGAGATTTGTCGAATAGTAAATATATGATCGTTAGTGCCATGCCCTCTTCTAAATCCGCTCTGCGCTTCATCTAAAGTTGGTTCAATCAGTTGTATCAAACGTGCTTCCAAAATTGCTTCATATATTTTAGCTGCTGTACACAGTAATGAAATTCCCCGGTAGTTGGCGCATACTCGGTTATCCCCTTTCTTAAATATTGGCAATATCACCGCTAATTCCCAATCCTCCGGGACTTTTTCTTGGGTCCATGCCAAGTTAAAAATTTTGTGTAGCATCGAGAGTCCGTTTTCACCAAGATATTTTAACATTTCTGGCTTAATATCGTTATGTCCAGCAGCTTTTCCTGTTTTCTGTCTTTTAATTGCTGTCTTTATTTCTTCTAGTGTGATATGATTTGATTTGTTTTCAATCCTTGTTACAATTTTAGTGTCTTTCGTTTTATTCGCTTCCAGTAGTTCTTCAAATATTCCTTGCATCTTGCCATTATGGTTAGTTCATCATTTAATATATTTCCACTTTTGTCTTTTTTCTGGTTTAATGGGCTTTGTTTACTTTTTCTCAGGTTTTTCATTATTCTGTAAAACTGTTTTAGATTTTGGTTCTTGTTTCGTTCCATTTCTTTCCCAAATTCTTCCCAGGCAAGTTTTTTGTTATTACTTATTAATTGTTTTGTTTTTAATCTCTGTTCTCTATATTCCTGGTAAGTTGCTTCCGTTTTTTGGGTCAAAAATTTCTTCTTTTCTATTTTCTTCTGTTTGACTTCTTCCTTGACCTCTTGATTGCACCATGCTGTCTGCTTTTTGCTTTTTATTGTTCTTGTTGTTCCGCACGCTTGTTTGACCGCTTTAATTATTGCGTCCTTAAATATCTTCCAATTTTCTTCCAGGTTGTCTTCATTTATTGCTTCTGGGCGTGAAAGTTCTTCTTCCAGTTTTTCTTGGTATTCTTTGGCTATTCTCGCATCCTTCAATTTATAGGTCCTGATAATTTCTTGACTTTTCCTTTTTGTATTCTTTGCCTTTGTTTCTACCGGACCTACTTCTTTTATTTTTCCTACAAGCATTAAATGGCCACTGCTTATTTCGTAGCCTCTACGCACTCTATATCAATGATCGATTTCCTTAACGACTTTTCTAACAGTATGTAATCTATTATTGATCTTTCGTTCCTACTCCATTTCGCGCGTGTGTATTTGTGCATGTTCAAAACAGGAATTTCCAATAATTAGGTTATTGACCAGACAGAAATCAATTACTCGGTCTCCATTGTCATTCCGTGTTTCTTCGCCAAACCCCCCCCCCCATGACCTCTTCCAATCCTACCTTTACGTTGCCTACACGCCCATTGAAATCTCCCACAACAAAGATATTTCCCGCTGCTTTTTCTATAGTTAGTTGTAGTTCTTCCCAGAATTTATCTTTATCCGCAACTAATGCGTCTTCATTTGGGCCATACACCATTATTATTGTTGTTAGTTGGTTCATCTCTAGAGTCACGGTCATCAATCTTTCTGAAACACATATCCAATTCTTAATACATTTTTTATATTTACAATTTATAATGCATCCCACTCCTGCAGCTGCTCTTTCCTTCTCTGGTACACCACTATAAATTAGTATCAATCCATCTCCAATCTCCGTTATACCTTCCCCTTTCTTTTTGTTTCTGTTATTGCCAATACCTCCAATTTACATTTATTAACTTTTTCCGCTAGATCCAGTTCTTTGCCGTTTATACTTCTAACAGTCCATGTCGCAATTTTCCATATAAAAAATCCATACTCATTAATCCGTTTTCCTGCATTTTTCTTCATACTTTGGGGCCGGCCATTTGTTGTTCTTAGTTTTTTGTCACCCCGGGGTCTTCAGTGTATTTAACAATTTTCTCCGAGTATTGTTCCCATTCCCAACGCTGGTCATTGATAAATATTTTTCTGTAACCTACTTTGGCAGCATTTCCTTTTTCCCTTTCTGCCTTCGCGATTTTCCTCAGGTTAGTCAGTATCTTTCTCTCCTCTGTAGATAAATCATCCTCGATATATTTTCTTGTTCTTCTCAGTTTGTTCTTGTTTTTAAAAACTTCCATTTTGTCTTGCCAATTGTTCATTTTCACTATGACAAATGTTTGTGCAGACCTTGTTTTTATTAATTCAGCTGACTTGAGGTTGACAGAAACACCTATTTCTTCTTTTAGGAATTTTTCAGCCTCCTGTTTCAGAAAGCTTTCATTCGTCTGTACTCCCTTTATTACTATGTTGGTTTTTCTGTCTTTAGCCTCTAGTTGAATTATTTTTGTTTCCAGCGCACCAACGCGTATCTTTAGGTTTTTATTTTCATCTCTTAGTTTATTAATTTCCTGTTCATACATCTGCTGGCCGCTTTTAATGTCTTTTACCTCATTCATTAGCTCTCTCATCATATTGGTTAGTTCCTCCATACCGTCGGCTTTCTTGGGTTGTTGTTTACTTGGGGTTCTGATAAGTTTTTTGCTTCTATTGAATATTTCAAATTCTGCCCTTCGTTTTTTGTCACCCTCTTCGGTGTTCGATTCATTACTGTCGTATAGCTGCCTGTTGCTTATCCCGTAGGAGACTACCACCCGGGTCAACCTCTTGGAAGTTGCAGTGCTCCTATAAAATTTTTGCCGATCTGATTCACAAAAATATTTTAAATTTTCGCCTTGCTTTAGGCAGCCCACCTTTCACCTCGTTTGTTATCTTTATTTACCAGAATTCTAACCTTTCAAAAATTTGTTCTTATTTTTCAAAAATTCCTCAAAATTTCGGCCCTTGGTATCACCTCGGGTCTTTCCACCGCTTCGGAGACACCACCTTCTTATCACTCACTAATTCACCAACAAAAGCAGACTAAATTCATCCGAAATGCACTCGTTTTATTTACAGTGTGATCCAGCCGTAATATCGGTACTGATATCGCCACCACCAATCATTTATATCATTTATATATACTACAAAATAGCACTTTGACCATCGTGTCGTGTAATATTTTATTGACCTTGTATCTGAAAATTTAAAATAGCATTTTCACAATAATATTATGCTTAGATATGACCGTTGTTTCCAGATAATAATATGCGTGGTTCCTTTTCAAGCTAATAAAATTTCCTTTGTTTTCCAAACATGCGTTTTTTTTTTAAGTTGACCACCTCATCAATTGTAGAAGCATTCCATTTTTTCTTCTTACAATTCTGTGGTCGCCACTTAAAAGGTCATAAGTACATACAAAGGGGGGGGGGATTCAATGTATACTTATGACATTTTGACAAAAAAAAACTATTTATTCGTCTAATTCTACGAGCTATTTTATTGTTGTTAAAAACACTACATGTTTCGGGTTAGCCCCATTTTCAAGTGTTACTTATATTACAAAAAAGGCTGTTAGCCACTTACATTCTAAAATATTTAGAACCAGTCACGTTCACATTTAAAATTAATATTAAAATATATTCAAATTTAATTAATTAATATTAATTTTAAATGTGAACGTGACTGGTTCTAAATATTTTAGAATGTAAGTGACTAACAGCCTTTTTTGTAATATAAGTAACACTTGAAAATGGGGCTAACCCGAAACATGTAGTGTTTTTAACAACAATAAAATAACTCGTAGAATTAGACGAATAAATAGTTTTTTTCTGTCAAAATGATTAATAAATTCTACTACATCGGCCAAGAGCAAACTAAATATACTTATGACCTTTTAAGTGCCGACCACAGAATTGTACTTCTAGGCATTGTTTACAAAATAATAGAATTATATAATATTATATTATAAATTGCTTATAAAAATAGCACTTTACTGATACTTCACACTAAATTAGACGAATTATCGTGCACCTGCAATAACAGAGATATAAGTAGTCTATTTATTTAACGCAAACTAGCTGATGTAAACAGTGTTCAGCGCATGTTGTGCACGTGATTGCATTAAGTTGATTGCACCTGTAATAGGGCACTTCCACTCCCCCACTCCAACATGGCTGCCGAACAGCTGTTTGCTGGTATGGTTGGTGGTATTCGCCATAAGATTTGTTAAGGATTCAAGTGTTTTCGTTATAAAAATGTATTTTTTATAGAATTCTAACCAGTTCTTTTAGCATTTTTAGCTTTTATGACACGGTGCTGATAGTTTTATATTAAATTGGACTACGAAAATCCACTATACTTGCAAATAATTTAATAAATTGTATGTTATTAAGTTTTTCAAAATTATTAACCTGAAATATTAAAAGTTAGGTACAATAATTTGAAATAAATTGCTTTAAATAAAAATAAACAACATTTCAGCTGTTTATTAATAATTAGTTTCCAGCATTTTTGTGTTTTTGAGTAATTTACATAAATACATTCAGATTTAGTGAAAGATATAATCGTAACTAGCACAGTTCAGGAGTTTACTAAAAAATGTAAAAATTATGTCTTAAAAATCAGCAAATCTTCTAGTCGAGAATGCATTAAGCCCGGCAGATACAAATTTCTCCCAATTTTGAAAATTCCCTACCTATAACTCAAACTGACGAAAAACCATTTAAATGAGATATTTTCTAGTTTAATTTGGTTAAGTTTATTCATTCATTTAATTTTACTGTACTTTTTATTCTGAAAATATTTGACTTTGTTTAAAGGCAAACCGGCAGAAGTTGGAAAATAACAAATTCTGGTTGTATAGCTCTGCTATTTCAACATGAACCGGAAAGTCAAACAAATTACTGAAACACAAAAATGCTGGCAAATAATTACAAAACATAACAGCTGAAATGTTGTTTATTTATTTATTGTATTGTATTTCATTTAAATAACTGTTAAAATTATTAAATTATTGTAACTTTTAATATTTCAGGTTAATAATTTTGAAAAATTTAATAACATACAATTTATTAAATTATTTGCAAGTATAGTGGATTTTTGTAGCCCAATTTAATGTAAAACTATCAGCACCGTGTCATAAAAGCTAAAAATGCTAAAAGAACTGGTTAGAATTCTATAAAAAATACATTTTTATAACGAAAACACTTGAATCCTTAACAAATCTTATGGCGAATACCACCAACCATACCACCAAACAGCTGTTCGGCAGCCATGTTGGAGTGGGGGAGTGGAAGTGCCCTATTGCGATTGGATGCTTGTAATGTCAAGACAACCACATATTCTGTTCGTACTTACAGTTTTTCATTGTAAGTAGTTGCACATAGCTTTCATGTGGAGTTTGAATTACAAGGGAACCTATAGATTGGTCCATCTCTGTCAAGCTCGTCCCCATAAATCGAATGCAAACTGCATGTATTTTTTACATTTGGCGGAACCCCAAGCCCATTTGCTTATTATTAGAAAGGTCATCGCCCCCCCCCTCCCCCGGTGGCTGGTGAAGATTACAAGTTTTAAAATTATTATTAATTATTATTAAAAAAATATTTATTAGTGAGAAGAATGACATTTTGTTTTCTCCTGACAAATTCATTTAATATTCGGTTTCTTTAAATTTTCTTTCCAATTGGAAATCGCACCTGATTTCAATTAGATTTTTGAAATGTATACAGCAGAAAATTCGAATGGTCGTTGGCATTTAATGAATGGATTGTACATCCAGTGATACATTTTTTCTCTAAAAGAAGGAAAATATTTATTGATGGACGCTCTTAAATTCCGAAGACGTTCTTCAATGTCGATTCAGATTTTCGGAAAAATTCGGAAAAATATTTTTTAAGCGGCAAAATTTATTATTACGCCATTTAGAAATTGTTTTTGGCGGAACTTTTGTTCCGCAGTGTCGATCACGTGTTGACAATCGCACGGTCGGTAACGAAAACGTACATATCACTTGATAAATAATAAATTACTGAAAACGATATAGTGCATTTCCTGCAAGTAAGTAATGGTAACGAACTGTACTATTTATAAAATTTCCCTCTCCCATTCTCGCAACCTTAATCAAGACTACAGAATCCACGATTCTCGAGAGAGCGAATTCAATCAACTTCCAGTTAAAGAATTTGAAAATCCTGAAATCGAAGACCAAAATTTTCAGAAGTATTCTATTATGAACAACCAGACATAAGTAATAATATAACAAAAATTAATATTAATTCAATATCGCAGTCAAAATTAGCATACATAAAATTTCCAAAATTTAATTTTAAACTCATAATTGATACAGGATCGACAAGATCGTTGCTAAACGGAGACCATACCCATTACAACATTTTTCTTTAGAAATATTTCGCGAACCTTTTTAGATTCAAATACCACATCATATTTCAACACATGATTTAGTAGCTTTTATAAATTTAAAATCTCGTTTAGGAAATGATCTCAAACACAAGTTTTACATTTTCGATTTTAGTGACAATTATGATGTAGTAATAGGATTTGATTTGTTGCAATTGATTGATGCACAAATTGATATCCAAAACAAAATATTAGAAACAAAATTTGATAATTCTTCTATTTATTATAAAGACAAAAATCTGATGTGGACACCACATAATTTCCTTGTAATTTTTATAATAATTGGACAGGAATCTCGTTAATCTATTCATGCGCGTCATTAATTACAACTTTTGGCATGGACAATCGCAACCAAAAATAGGAGGTGCACAACTAGATGCTATAATTGTCTTAAATCCAAAATTTCAACTTTCTACGACCTACCGTATTTGAGTTATGCGACATACAGACGTCCGTACTGTTGTGTTCTGATAAAGTAATGAAAAGTGAGTTGCGTAATTTAGAAATAAAGAACTGACTTTGCAACCTGAGGAACAATAAAGGCAGGACTCTGTGTTCGTTTTTCAAAATTGTTTTTTATTAGTGTTAAGTTTTGTTCGTTAGTTAAGTTGTATTGTTTAGTTTAAGTTTGTTGTTGCAGTAATTTCGTTTGTTTATTTAAATTTTAATGTTTGTATTTTAATTTCGTTGTTTAGCGACTCACACAAATGCAGCTGAGCAGTACGCAAGCAGGAACCTTGATTTGATTTAAAAAAAAAGAAGAATAGAAAAACCAAGGAAATGCAGGAGTAGGTAAATAAATGAATAGTACGAGAAGTCGCAAAATTTACAAACGGAGAGATAAATAAAAGTTAATTGCGGAGAGTCGAAAATTTTACAATCAAAAATATAAATAAAAGTTAATTGCGGAGGATCGCAAATTTTACAGTCGAAGATAAATAAATAAAAGTCGAATAGAGAAGTCCCAATATTTACAATCCAAGAGTTGGTGTGGTGTTGAATTTAGCTGAAGAAAATTGTGATTAGAGTGGGAAGAAAGAAGCCAAATTACGTGCTGCTCGGCGAATTTGTGTGAGTCCTGCTCTTTTTAATTTTGTTTACTTGTGTAAGGTTGCAAAATAAATTGTTCTATAATCGTCAGTTTTTTATTGTTCTTGCATGTAACCATTTTCGAGAACCAACGACCATTTTATAAGAGAGTAAGAGATCACAACAGTACATACGTACGTACGTACGTACGTACAGACGTCACAACGAAAATAGTCAAAATAGATTCAGAGAAGGTCAAAACGGATATTTCTGTCAAAATCTGGAAATCGAAAAAAATCGGTATCTCAATACTTCTTTGTAAAACAAGGAAGTAAAAAGACTCAAGATTCTCAAATTACAGTGGAACCACGAATGCAGAAGATGTTTAAACTTCCAGTTAATTTGGAAAACGAAGAGGAAATAGGTAAAAAAAAAAATAAACAAAATTAAACAGTGTAAACGAAATTAAAAATTTTTAAAGATATTATTTATGATTTGACAAAGACGACACTTTGTAAATGTTTTTGAGTCTTTTATACAAAATTTTACAAATAAATGATCAGGTGCACAGAGGGATTGCAAATAATTTCAGGTAAAGATGAATAAACAAATGTGATCAAATTACATCATGAAGGTAAACCGAGTCACCGAGGTATTATATAAACAACTGCCGAGGGGTAAAGCAAGGTAAAAAATTGTGTACACCAGACTACCCATTACTTCAGACTACCAGGACTACCCCAGACTTCCTCGGACTACCCCAGACTTCCTCGGACTACCCAAGACTTCCTTGGACTACCTCAGACTACCTGATATTATTAAACTATATTTTTATCTTCTTACTATACCTCAGCATAGTATAAAGTATAACTATACTAAAACTACCATCAATACCTTGTTATACCGGTTATATATTATAACGATTACTTAATTTTTTATTATTGATAAGTTTTCCATTTCCAGTAAGAATATACCTAACAATTTTGTTTTTTACTATTTATTTTTTACAAAAGAAGTAATACAAATATTTAACAAGAAACACTTTCGATTCAAACAAAAAAGACAAGATTAATATTCGGAAATATTAAATTTTAGTAAATTTGGACCTCCGCTTTTGGTCAGATGTGGTAGGATCCCTCCTTCACTCCCATGAGATATTCAGTGCTATTAATAAAAAATTTAGAAAGTTACAATAGGTTTACAAAAGCTTTAAAATGTATGTGTCATAGTGAGGTTTTCATTGGTTGTTACCTCCAATCAAAAAAAAAAAAAAATTTGGAGATAGATAATCGAAGAAAAATTTCAATTTTTTTCAGTTTAATGTGCGTTTTAAGTAAAATAGGTTTCAAACACTTCACAACTTCCAAAAATTAATCTTTTTAAATTTATATTCCGAGTTGCGAAGACCCCTCGCAGACTCCAGACTTTCTATCGGCCGATAGTTTGGTCGGTTTCTTAATCAGTACGAAGATGTATGCAAGTGAGCACATTATTTCACACGATTCAATATCGGCATATAAAAAGTTTGATGGGTTATATGTATGATTGGTCGGTGAACTATATCGGCCGATAGAAAGTCTGCAGTCTGCGAGGGCTCTTATGCGGCGCTTGTTTCAAATTGGTTAATACAGAGCATAGACAATATTTTCTATAGCCGAGAAGCCGGGATTAATTTTGTAATATAGAATGGAACTTGAATACTCGCTTGAATATAACTTTATATATTTGAATTGTTGGAAAATTACAAAGATGTCAGGGTGGGAATACAGAAAACATTTTACACTTGGTTAAGTTGAGTTTTTCAACCTCTTTCTTAACTAAAAAGCTACTTTTTATGAAAATAATAAAACTCTCGTTTTGGAATGACTTATTATTAAAATTGCTATCCTAAAACTAGCTGAGAGTTTTCTAAATATTCAAAATATTTCCTGAAACTTCCCAGGACTACCTTGGACTTCCCAAGACTACCTCAGACTTCCAAGGACTACCTCAGACTTCCCGGGACTACCTCGGACTTCCTGGGACTACCTCGGACTTCGCGAGACTACCCAAGACTACCTCGAGACTTCCCCGGACTACCTAATAGATGTACACCAAACTACCCGGGTGCTTTACCCCTCGACAACTGCAATAAAACGAAGATATTATTGGGGAACCATGTACAATTAAAATTGTATTAACCAATGGGAAATTTGCAAAAAAAACTTAATTCGAAAAACACCTTACTCAGCAGGTACTCAATATGGTTACCGACACACTACAAAAACTATTCTAAGGTGTTCATATCGAACATTTAAGAATTTTGAGAACACAGGTTTAAAAAAAACAAACATCAAAAATTTAATAAGACTATAGAAAAAATTTGTAAGGACCTTCGTGAAAAATTTTTATGATAACAGCAAAGAACTAAAAAAAAATTATTTAAAAAAAATTTTATAAAAAGAAAAAATATTTAAAAAATATTTTAAAAGAAATTTGACTCTTTGGATTCAGCACCGTCAAATAGACAAAGAAGAGGTCTAATTAACGGACTCGGGTCGCTTTAGGGAATTAGAAATAGGAAACCTCGACAGAGAAGATGCAACAAAATACAATGAGGCAATCAAAAACTTATCTGACGAACAAAAAGGCTTAAAATTATTAATGAAAGAACAAGTAAAACTAACTACAACAGCTATCGAAAAATTTAACAACAGTATTAGCAAAAATTGGCAACTAATCAGATCGTCTTAAAATTTTTCAAATAGAATATAATCAATGCAACAAATGTTTATAAATTGAAATCTGAGCATAAAATAATGATTATAATATGTTATAATATATACACATAGTATATAGGTATACATAAAGTTCATATTATTAAAGTTAAAATATATAATTCCTTTATCAATAAAGTTCATAGTTGTTAGATATATTTGCATACAATTTTTATTGTGAAATGATGGGCACATAATAACTGAAATTCCCAAATCTAAAACTAAAAGGATTGAGTCTCGTACATTGTCTTATTTTACACAATGGCTTATTCCGTGTGGTTCAGATTATATGCATTATGTATTCCTTTTCTTTGCCTTGTTATTTATTACCATGATGTACCGTGAGTTTACTCTTGGTATTCATGAGTACTTGAATGTATTCCAATAGGGTACTAATAAGTAGCCCATAGATTGAACTTGGACTTGAAATTTCAACAATGTAGTTGGCGCGAACAGAAACTACTCGAATATTCAAGGGGCTTTCGGGCGTTGACATGTTGACGATATTGAAACGCAATACCCAGCCAAAGTGATGATAAGCTTCGTAGCTTATCGATGTAAGCCTTATATTCCTTCTGCTGATTTTATACAGGGTGTTCTCGACATCATCAAAAGTTTCTCAAGTGGTGATAGGAGACATATTCTAAGAGTAATTTTTAAATAAAATGTTTGTCAAGTTCAAACCCTAGAGCAAATTTTGCGATTGAACAATTTATTAAATTTAAGACGTCAAGCGGTCATATTAATGTATTACTGTTAATTAATTAGTGATTACTTAAAATGAATTTTTTTAAATCTAGAATTAACGGATTTCGAGTTATGAATTAAATTAAGAAAAGAAACATTAAAAAACTTCAAGTTTAATTATTTTGCTTTTTGCAGTTTGTTTTAACTTGTAAACGAAGAAGAAAAAACGGCTTAATTCGGATAGCAAATTTAACGAGCTACATCTTAAGCTTAGTAAATTAAATTGATAAGTAAACAAATTTTGTAGAAAATCTGGAAATAATAAACAAGTTTAAAATTATTAAAATTATATTTTATAATTACTTTCTAAAAAATATAGCTATACGACTATTATTATATTTAAATATGTGTATTCTAGCGCTTTAGTATGATTAGTGTAAAATGCATCAGTTTCGCTTTATTCATAATTTTTGCGGTGTGTTTTACCTAAAACCAATATTATGTTATATTAAATCTGGTGTAATATGCTGATATGCATTTTGTATACAGCTATTTTTTGACATAACAACCTGGATATGTACCAATATGGTATAGTAATGAGATTATTATATAGGGGAGGGTGGGCCACCATAAGACTGTTTTGGTTTTTTATTTTTAAAATTTTTATAACGCAATATATAAGGCCAAATAAAATTTTGTCATATCTTTATGTTAAAGTACTACTTTTCCCAATTAAATTTTTTGATAAATCTTGTTCTGTGTAGAAAAAAAAAAATAAAATATAATTTCGCTATTTGTCTCAAGGTGGCCGGTAACGTGGGCTACTATGAGACAGGAGAAAATATACATAAATACTACAAATTTTCAAGAAACAGCAATTTATTTAATACATGCTATTTTCAAAAAAAATGCTTATAAGCAAAGGAACAAATTAAAAATTGCTCTTCTAACGTATGTTCAGTTGGTTGAAGTTAACTTCAAATTTATAATAAGATTGTAGTCTTTTTGTTTTTCCCAGAAGCGATGGTGCGGGTAAAATCATTTTAATGTCCTTGAGTGCAATTATTGAAATATCCGGAACAGATGGAAATATAAAATGACCATCGAATTTTGTAGCTTTTCTTAAAAAGTTTACTTCAATGTCATTTGATGTTTTTTTTAGTTCCACTACTTTTGCAATATAAAATAGCACATCATTTTTTGATTTGAACTGCACCAAAACAAAGTCATCTGGTCCCGGATCTCTATCAAGTTCTTCAAAACCTGAAGGTTCAACTTCAGGCATCCAGTCATCAGCTTCTTCATCGTCGGAATTGTCAATTAGTGAAATTTCTTCATCTTCTTCCTCAGAAGATATTATATCCTTGGCGATAGCTTTAATTTTCTTAGAAAACAAATTCTTCTTACAAGTTTGTCTTTTTCTCTTCTGGTTCTCTTTTTCTTTCTTCTCCATATGTTTCATTTCGATTTTCTTTTTCTCAGGGGTGTCTGTGGGAATACAACTGGTGGCCCTTTTACGCTTGCTGCTTTGTAATTTTCTTTTCCCTGCTTTAGGATATCCCATAAATACTTGAGGACTAATAAAAACTTTATCAGGGGGATTTTCTACAAAGTTAGATGCTTCAAACGATGTTGATGCAACTTCAGAAATTTCATCAGGGAGATTTTCTACAAAACCTGGTGTTTCACTCGATGTTGATGCAATTTGCTTATCACTGTTGGATAAAACTGACGAAGTATTTAAAATGTCTCTATTAGTGACCGAACTACTTAAAAAATCATCAGCCGTGAATACATCTCGGTCGAACGGAAAAATTCCGGTTTTTCTAAACCCTGACTTTATGTTTGATGGAGTCATGGCACGTTCAAATGCCACACCTACACAAGCAGCAACGTCATAAATGGATAGTGGTGTTCCAGGATGATGCAAAAGCCATGAATCAATAGCAGCATTATAATTTGCCATGAACGAGGCGAATATTGATGTATCCAATGGTTGCAGCTTATGGCTGCAATGTGGAGGTAGTGTGACAATTGTAACCCCGTTTTCTTTTGCTAAATTAAGAACCTCTATGGTGAGATGGCTCTCGTGATTATCAAATATTAGAAGTGTAGGGGTTTCTTTAGAGGATCCACTATATTGTATGAAGTGTTTCATCACGAATGGAAAGAGTTCACCATTCATCCAACCGGAAGGAGATGCGAGACCTAATGTACCGGGTGGTGCCCCATTTAACATGTGATGCTTGAATTTTTTTCGGGGAAACACCATGACAGGTGGCAGAGCACTTCCAGCAGCACTGATTATGCAACAAGTAGTTATTAATACTCCCCGTTCGCCACTGGTACATTGACTGACTTGCTTAGTTCCTTTGGAAGACAAAACCTTTTTCGGTTTTTGCACAGTAGTCGTGCCCGTTTCGTCAAGGTTGTATATACGAGTGCCGTCAGAGAATTTTTCGGAACGTTCATATGCTTTTTGGAGATTGTCAAAAAACAATTTCACATTATATTCGTTGAACGAGGTTGCTCTTGAAAGACTACATCCTTCGGGCTGCCGAATACTTAAATCTTTATTGTGCCTTTTTAGGAACCCTTGTAGCCAGTCAATACCTGCGGATTGATTTTTTTCCCAACTTGATGGTATACTTTTAGAGTTAATTTTGGCCATCTCGTACGCCAATTTACGAGTGTCCTTCGTTGTTCTTCCATAGCACATTTTAGAGCACGTAATAACATACTTTACTAGCTCTTTCTCCTCCTCTTCACTGAAAACTAAACGGTGTTTATAGTTAGTTTTCATTAATATTTGCTCATCGGGATTTGTCTTTTCAAGCTCTTTTTTAACATATCTCTGTAATGTTTGAAACGCCACACCATTTCTTGCTGCAGCTTTTCGGAGAGATAATTTTACGCCACCTTCTCCTATTATCACTTGCCGCACAGCGCTTCTCATATTTTCTTCTAAAAATGTACCTTTTTGACTTTTTCTCTTGCGACCTCTGGACATCTGAAAAATATGTAAACCCTAATATAAAATAAGTATTGAATACCGACACTATGGGCCACCATGAGACAGTGTCTCAACGTGGCCCTAAAACTTTGTTTCAAGGTAGCCCATTTACACGTGTTTAAAAAGTGTTTACTTATACCTAGTGCTTTTTAATATTTTATAAATTTAAGAGGCATGCAAGAAAGCTTATTAGTGGTCTTTAATAATGGCGTAAAAATTTTACCTTTATCTTTATTGTGCGTCTCTGGACGAAGGATTGTAAATGTACGCGCAAGAAAGTTCGACACTATCAACACACACTAGCGACAACAACTCCACTGAAAATGGTGCAATGGGTGCGCGTAATGAAATTATTAAATAAACATACGGAGTTTAGTTATTTGATTAACCACGAGATGCCTGCATCATATCTAGACAAAAATATGTAAAAGTCTTATCGTGGCCCATGTCTCATGGTGGCCCACCCTACCCTACGTAACTTTGATGTTTTTTTTATTTGAGAGATTTCGCAATACGAACAATGACAGAATTGGAAAGAAGGCATGTGTCATTGAAGTTAAGTTAGTAAGCAGTAGATATAGTAGAATTTAATTTAAAAATTAGCATCACAAATTGTCTTAAACTGTTTCTATTAAAATTTTTTTTTAAATTAATTTTATTTTTATAAATAATAATTTATAAAAAAAAATATTCAAATATTTAAACACACAATTAGTCAAATTATTAAGTCATTATATTTAAAGAATTTTTAAAAAGATTCTTCATCAGCTGTATATATTTATCCACTCCTGGACGTAGGCCTCTCCTAATGAGAAAGGTTTTAGCATTTAGATCCCACGTTTGCTTGATGTATAGGAGATACAATCGGAGACAAAAGTATAGTTAATTTGAATTTCACAAATATTGGTCTTATGTGTGTAGTAAAATACTTTTTAAATATCATAAACGATAAACAAAGTTTTAATAATGCATGAAGAAAGGTTTTTTTCGTTTAAATCGGTTTATTTTTTGAAATTACAAATATTAAATTTCACACAACAAAATTTTTATTAGTGACTATCCCTGCAATCCAACCTACTATCTAAATAAAAAATATAATAATTTTTAAGAGTAAAAATTGATATTTGTTGTTAAAACTAATAAAAACCGAGATATATACATAATATTTATAATACCAACAAGTGTTAAATATGTTTAGGGTTCTTTTTACGTCGAAATTTATATTATTTTTAGAGAATTGAACGTGACAACTCTATATCGGTTGTTCAATTACTAATTAATTTTTCGAGAACGAGGTAGTAAACCGTGATGAAATTTTGCTAAAATCTTCTTCTATTTACAAGCTATAACTACAGAAAATTTAAAAAAATTCTTATATTTTGATCATATATTTTAAGCTAATATATTCAATAAAATGGTGTTTTTCATAAAATGACTGTTACATTATATAATTTTTTAGGATTTCTTAAGATTTAGATTCGGATTTTTATTTAAACAAGTATTTTACTGTT
Organism: Cantharis flavilabris; assembly: GCA_949152465.1. Classification (NCBI taxonomy): domain Eukaryota; kingdom Metazoa; phylum Arthropoda; class Insecta; order Coleoptera; family Cantharidae; genus Cantharis; species Cantharis flavilabris. The sequence continues at coordinate 20,172,393 of OX424436.1, read as the reverse complement.
TAGAAACTTGTGATTTTCCCTAAAAGCAGACTCTTAAGCAAAACCATAGATGTGATTTTCTTGAATTTTAACAAAAAGTCGACATTAAATTAAAACTGCAAGAACTATTGAACGGTGTAGTGAATCGATTTGAAATTTTTTTATTTCATCGAAAAATCAATGATGACATGTGTACCAATTTTCATCGATATCTTATATTTTTGAGTTTTATTTTTTGTCTCCTATACATCCTTAATCCGGATTGGGGAATGCTTGTAACCCTGTTTTTTAATAATCGATGGCGGCAATCATCAACTCAGGGGGTCGCCTGCTTTACGTGCCCTCCGAAGTACTGAGACGTTCATGTGAAAGTTTTAGACTCTCCCCGGATTCGAACCGAGTACCTTAGAGTCAGCAGTTGTTCGGCTAACCTACTAAGCTAATGATCGTATTAAAAAGATTATGAAAGATTAATTTAATCTTTTAGACATGGAAAATCTTACATTTTTAATACTAATTATGGATCAAGTCTAATTTTTTCCAACTAATTATCAGGACAAAACAATTCGCAAAGATTTTGTTTACAAAGGGCAATTTACAAAGGATTGTGTTGTAAATAAACATTGATGAGTAGCATAAAATTCGAGCAAAATCTTGAATAAAGGAAAGCACATCAGTGACGTTTCAGTTTGTGTTGGAATACTATAAAAAGCTAAATAATTAGCACTTTTTTAAAATTAATAATTTTATTTTCGGCACGATTTCTCGACTTAACTCCTCTTTATAATTTTTTATTGAACGCATTAAAGCTATAATTTCAAGTATTAGAAGTAGGCTCGCGCCCGACACAAGAGAAGGTCAGGACACTTGGGGACCGCCAGAACAATTGAACGCTATCGTTTGGGCGCCAGAATTTTTAACTACAAACTGCAGTTTGCGCACAGGGCACAGACTTTTGGATGCTATTCAGAAACTGATACCCACTTCCAGCCCATCTATTTGGAACAGCAGTTTTCAAACTGTGAGTTTAAAAAACTATCATTAAAGTTAAATCATTACAGAAATTCAGATAGCGTTCCAAGAGAATAATTTTAAAAAAAAATTTACCATCAGGGATGTTTCTATCAAGTGCGTAAACGTAGAGATTTCTGGCTTTCTAAATCTTTGCTTTTGGCTATAGATTGTACAATAAAGATGTTTTTATTATTTTGAAATAGTTTCTTGATCGATTTATCTCAACTCCATACTAATTAAAATAACTAAAAATATCCCCGCGGCATCTAAATAGCGGCATCTAAATGAAACTGTACAAGAGTTCAGGTACCCTATAACTAAAAGAAATAATGTAATAATATTTTACGGAAAAAGTGCGAAAAGCGATTAATCACTAAACGAATAGACAGAATCAAGCACAAATCGTGAGACGACTGAAGAAATTCAAAAGTTCAGTAAATTTGCTTGCTATAGTTACTGCTGCATTCTAAGAGCCCAATGCCAATCTATCGGTTTTCTCTCCGGGTAGCACCGTACTAAAATAAATCATTCTTGAATTATTTAAAAAAATATATTTTCATAAAAGGTTTTCTGAAAACGTAATAAAGAATTCTTAAAGATGAATTATTATTATAGGTAGTGGCAAATTAAAGAAAACCGAAGCTGATATAAAATTCTCTAAAAATTAATAATATGCTTACTACGTACTATATAGTCGCACTTGCAATAAGTTATAACAGCAAAGATTTTTTCCTTTGCAACATGAAATTCGAAATCGTACGTTTATTCATTAACATTTTTTTCAACTTTTATATATTCATTTAATGTATGTGATATGAAGTCAATATTACTATGTATAATCATATGTTGTATCAGAGAATAGTGTGTACAGGACACACTTAACAATTTTTATTTTAAACATATTCTTATTGCTCTTAATATACTCTTTCACTTTTGTCATTAATTTTCACTAAAGTTAGCGTTGAAATGCCTAGCGATATAACATCTGCAAACAAAAGCAAAATTGAGTTCATGCGAAAAAATTATAAGTTTATTAAATAAATACTCGTATAACGTAAACTGAAAAAACATAGGAAATAAATATTTGAGAGAAATAGTTTGACATTTTTAGGTTTCTACGAGTAACCTGTATGAAAGCAAAAGTTCTTATGGGAATTTTATAACCAAGATAATTCTACTCATGTATAAAACAATGCATAAGAAACGTCAAACGTCAAAGTTTGCTAGCGGATAAAAATTGTACTTAGGAAGGAACAGAAATGCAAGTGGATAAATTTAGCGGATATTTTTTTGTTTACCTTTTTTGACATGACAACCAAAGTGAATTTTTAAGTTTAAAAAGTTTTATACATATTTTTGCACCATTCGCGGAATTATCTTATCAAATACCACACTAGCTTTGATTTCTATCCTGATAATTTTAATTTCTGAACACTTATACGTGCTTCTAAAATTTAGTTCGAGAAAACTGTTGGTTAGACAAAATCACTCGAGCAATCTCGCTGACGCTCGCCCCGCTCTCGTGATTTTGTCAACCAAGTTTTCTCTCGCTAAATTGCTAATCACGTATTCGTTGAAATTAAAAATTATCCGGATAAATAAAAGCGTTTGTGGTATTGCTTGCGATAATTTGTGTTACTATCGTAAGTTTGGCTAGTATACATACTATAATCAACAGTCTTATTAGTATTATGTATACATACATTCATACAGTATTACATGTGTATCTGATATTTCATTTTTTCCTTTATTATTATTTCCAATTTTATTATATTTTTTGAATACTAAAATACTGTCTTAATTCAATATTTGATAGTGTAAAAGTACCATATCTATAGTTTTAATCTTAAACAATATTAAAATAGGGGTCACTTTATGATAGCAACCGATTATATGTTTTTAACATCAGCAATATGCTAATTTCTTATTATTCTTTTAATATTAATATAAATACTTTTACACTGGGGATGCGATATGATCTTAGGATTTAAGCCAAATTTAAGTAGAACCAGAAATAAAAAATTAAAGTTCTACGAAAGAATAATACGCAGGCAGAAATATCGATTAGACAGGGATTGAGTCCTGAGTTAAATGAGAATTCATTTACAGAAATAATTTCCATAAATAGAGTCTACAATCTAGGTTTTTCCAAATAATGTTGCAGATGAATAATATCCGCTAGTCTAGATTCTAAAAATTATATCTTAAAATTTTCTTCAAATAAAATATTTAATTTAAACTAAATTGCAAAATTTTTATTGTATTGCAACTTAAATTCTTTTTTAAACTCAAAATTATGTCCTTATTAATCCTATGGGATGTTCACATAGGGAGTTCTATAAAATATAAACAAGTACTCCTATTAGCCACAGTATTGTTTGCTCAACGAAGGTCATTCCTTATCTGATCATCGTTCCTATGTCTGTCCCGTATACATAGGAGAACATATTGACAGGTTACCTCAGTGGTTCCGAAAAAAGATTGTCAGATGATTCATGGTCAGAATCAGAAAAGGGTAGTATATTTTCAAATGCCTACTGCAGGCTACCACCGTTTTTTACATTTTAAAATATTTTATTTTAAAATTGAAGACTAAGGATCTATATTCTAATATTTAGATTGATGGATTTCAGATTTTGCAGTGATCTGTCATTTATTTGTAAGGCGCACGTTAAAAGTTATATTATATTTTATTATGCACTCTAAAAAATGAGTCAGTTTAGTTGATATTAAAAACCAAATAGCTGTAATCTTTAATCAGTTAAGCCTGAACATTATTTTCTTATCAATCAATTGACGCTATCGCATCGATACAAGGAAAATTAGTTCTATAATGAAGATGTAGTGTTGTAATTACGTGATATTAAACTTTAGAAGTTTTGTAAAGTGTTTTTTTTTTGTTTATACAAAATACTAAAATAGTTTATAGTGGTCAAATTGATATTAAACATGCAGAGTAATGAAAAAATGTACGAACAAGACTATGAAAATAACGATGAAGTTGAAACCGAAAAAAAACCTACAAGAAGCTGTCCGAGATCAGTTTTTGTGACCATAATATTTTTAACTTTAGTTATTTCTTTACCTATTTTAATGTTTTATTTTATGATAGATCGACCAAAAAATTATTTGAGAAATTATAATTATACGTGCTTAGTTGGAGATAACTACAAAGTTTTGTGTGGAAAACCAAATGCAACATATTTAGAATGCTTAACAAATTCTTGTTGTTACAATTATACGTCGCAATCTTGCTATCACTACCTTCCATCACAGTATTTTTATAAATCACATAAAAGTACATTTATAACGTCGCAAAACTTAACACCATTTTTGAACGAAACAATTCCTGAGATTAATTTTGAAGTCAACTTTGTTGATAAGGATAAGTTACAGATACATTTAAATTCTCAATCAGTTACTCCACCAGACGATTATACTGAGGAAAAAACTTATTTTACGAAAACCTTTGAAGACAGATTAGGAGTTGAAGTGTATCGTGATGAAACAAAGGATCTGTTAATAAGCACACTTCAAGGTCCGTTAATAGCTTCAAACGGATATTGGGAATGGAGTTTGTATTTAAAAAATGATCAACTTTTTGGATTTGGTGAAATCATATTAGAGAAAAATAAAACCATTTCAAAAGTTATTTATAAAAATAAAGACGATCACAATACGTTACCAATTTTTATGGCTTATTTCAATGGACTATTTCATGGTGTTTCTATTGAAAGTGATGGACCTCTTGAAGTTACACTTCTTCCATCTCAGTTAATCAACTTAAAGAGCTTGTCTGGTAATAGAATTACTCTTAATGTATGTACTGGCCCAACTCCTAGAGATGTAAGAATACAACAACGATCATACAAACCAATAAAATTACCCTACTGGTCTTTAGGTGTTCACGTTTGTAGGTAAGCTTATTACCAATTTTGAATGTTACTTTGTACATAATTAATAACCATTTACACTGCAGTTTTAATAAACATTATTTTATTATAATTATAGTTATAATTTTATTAAGAATCATTCACTTCGTAGAGATGGTATAACTTCAATAGAATCTGCAATCGAAGAATATAAAGAGTTTGTAACAAAAAATAACGGAAAAATCAAATTTTCATCCGATTGTATACACGAAGCTCTTTATAGTTTGCTGCAAGAGAATAGCCAGGAACTTAAAGATGTGATTAAAACTCTACAAGATGAATCACAATTCGTAATGTCAGTTTCACCCCAGGTAAACTTTGTAATACGTCTTTACTGTTTCTTGTTAATAAAAATATTTCTAATTTTGGTAGATATTCAAGAAAAATTCTGTTTTGTATCAGAAAGCTTTAGAATTAGATGTAAGCTATATGGCAGAAAACGGAAAACCATATGAAGGAAGTTACTTAAAAGAAAAAGTTATTTATCCAGATTTTCAACACTCAAATATTAATTCTTGGTTTGTGGAATTAAAAAAATACTTGCCGTCAAATAAAATTGATGGATTTGTATTAAACGATAATTGGCCGACAGACGATAGTTATACGTTTCGTAATGAAAAATATCAATTTCCTTATATTACAAAGGTAACTTTGTTTAAGTTTGTTTTCGTAATAATTTTAAATATTCTTCTAGGATATTAATACGTCGATTTCTAATACAATACCATGGTACATTATTGCAGCTAGCGAAAATGTAGAGCACATCGTAAAACACAATCAATATGGTGCTTCACAAGTACAAGCTTATATAAATAATTTCGAACAGACTGACTTTATTGTAACGTCTTCGTTCGACTATGGTATTTCACAAGTAGCACAAATACAATATGTTGATATATCTTGGAAAAATTTAAAGAAAGCTATATCCACAACATTATATAATGGCATGTTTGGAAATCCATTTATTACCATTCCAGTTTGTGGCTCCACTGCTAATTTTAACGAGAAACTAGATGAGCTACTTTGCATTCGTTGGTATCTTACGGCAGCTACTTTTCCAATATTTAGAATTTCATCCGTTTTTCCGAGACGAGATCCTTCAAGTCTACTATCGATGTTTGCACAACAAATTACTTCGAACGCCATTAAGCAGAGGTTTAAGTTACTACCATATTATCACACAATTTTAAGTAATTCAGAACCATTAGTGAGACCTTTATTTTATGACTATCATTCTGATAATGAAACTCTTAATTTGGATGAACAGTACATGCTAGGTGATGCGTTACTTGTTGCACAACCCTTAAAAGAGCCATCATACCGACTACGCTTATATTTACCGCCTAGTGCAGGAACATGGTACGAATTTTGGGGTGGACGAATATCCAGTTCCACTGGTTGGGTGGAAATCAGTATTATTGAAACTGATTGGATTATGTACATTGCGGCAGGGTACATTGTACCATATAGAAATGTAAGTATTATTACGTTTTCTGTATTTTAAAATGGAAATCGAGAGTTTATCGATACCGTTTACATTCAAAATTCATACATACATATATCAAAGCCAATCTACTATGTACCTTGCGAAAGCGGTATTTGCATAAAAATTGATATTTCCTCGTCAAACATCAAAATGAAAATTTAACCAACAAAAATACTATAATTGAAGATATTCAAATTTATCTATATATATAAATAATATATTTAAATAAATTTATAAATCTAAAAAGTAGGTAAAATTAAAAAGTGTAGCATACGACAATTATTGTTTCCATCTTATTAGATTCCTCACATAATTAATTAAAGAACTTGATAAATAAAAATAAATTGAAAATAAATTTTTAATAAAGAATCAAAAGAGATAAAATCCACCACTGTTGAATTTTTGATATGAATATTTTCCGATGTACACATTTAGCTTAGCATAAATGATTTATATTTCTAATTTGTATAAGTTTTGCGCCTAAGTTAGTTTAATTTCGTTCTATTGAAATGTGTTAAAATTTGAAGCAATTGAAGCAATTCAAATTTTAACTTAACAAAATTTAACATTAGAATGTAACCTGCAATCAATATTTATTTAAACCTTCTTTAAATCAGTTTTTGTTCAATAATTTTTTTTTGAATATTGAATGAATATACTCTTGAATAAACTTTATTGCTGGCTTTAAAAGTGATTTCAGTGCTATATAAATATTTAAAATGAGAATTTTACTTTACGATTATTGAAAAGTTTACGAGATTGATAACATTTTTATAATTTACCTAAAAGCGCACTAGCGCTGTACAGGTATCTTAAAAAAATCTTATTTCAATGTCTGAATTAAGAATTTAATCTCTTAGAAATGTTGTGTTGTATATTATTGTATTGTGAAATTAGATGAAAAGTAGTTCTCCATCAATGATTTCTGTTCAAGAAATATTAGTCCTGCAACCCTGCATAGTTTGAAGTTAGTTATGAGAAATTTAAATATTTGAATGTATTTTTAAATTTTATTCTTATTTGTAGTACAATTAATGAGATTTTCACATTAGCAACAAGATCGCTTTAAATATTAATTTTTTCTTATATGTGAATAAATGAAACTGAAATTTTACGTAAAAGAAAGATTAAATTATTTACTCTAATATTTGAAAATGATATGGATGGTTATTGAAAAAGACCTTTATCCAACACCTCTGTCTTATGAAGGCATAATAATGCCGATTTTACATATCTTATGGGGTCTATAAAACACTAGTGGACTTATGAATTTATAATTACACACTAATGACTTATATGTAAATTATGAGTACACCTACTACTTAATAGTTTTCATAATTTCAATTTGATATTTTAAAACGTCAAATGTCAAAACTTTTAATTACATTTTAAACTATTATTACGAGATATTGGATAAAACTTTGTATTACACACGTGTCTTATTGGCATCCAAAACACTCAAGAAATTAAACACTTGACCTGCGGTCTCGTGTTTAAACTTTTCTTTCGTGTTTTAGGGGCCTAATAATACACTTGTATAATAAATAACTATTATTTGCATTAATGTATCAATGTTGATTATTAAAAGTGCAATCTTTTGTTTTTACAGTAATTAACGCTATTTTTGAGATATTTTATATAAAAATTAAGTTGTATACAATATACAACATGTCTAACTCATCAAATTTTTCAAGAAATTTGTTGAATTTTTTTAAAACAAAAACAAAGCGATTTAACTATCGAGTATCTACAGTAGTCCTGACAGTAAAAAGATATTTTCTTAATATATTACATATATTTCAAATTTAAAGCCTATCGGTCCATTGGTTTTTGAATTATCTTGTCACGAAATGCTATTTCAAGAAAATCGGGTTTAAATTTGAACTGCACTATCCGGAAGCATATTAAGCTTTTACCGTACTTTTCTGATAATAATATGCTATACCAGAGTCCAACAATGGTCCTTCCTTATCGTCATAAAACTTAATTGTGTCATTTTCTTTTTTGGGCGCATGTAACAAATTTTAGTAATTTGTTTTATTTTCTAAGTACGTCCCTGCCTAGAATCTGATTTGGGGTTTGTTGAGTTTGCGTTTTGAACGCAGGACGGCACTTTTGGAATGTGAGTTCGAGAAGTGAGTGTGTTCACGGTGTTGGTCTTGTCAAAAGATTTGGTAAGTTTTGCTTTTTCTGTAAAACTTGTATTAGGGAGACACCTTCATAGTGGACAAATTTGCATGTTTTTTTGATACTTTTTGGTAGTTCGATTTTTTGGTGCTTATAAAGTTGTTTTCGTTTCCGATCTTTTCATAAATTTAATTTTAATACGGCAAATTTTAATTTGCATTGACGAGCTTATCCATCGATAATATTTTATCTTAGCTCGCAAATTTTCCACAACGTTAAATTTTAATCTAAGTAAAATATTTAATTTTAAATTAATTAAATTAATTTACTTTTGGTGTGAACTACTTGTCTTTTTTATGTTTCTCCAATAGGATAATACTAAGGCAAGTAGCTACGATTTTCTTTCACCGGTTGTGGCTGTCGATTTGTCGACAGCAAACTTCTTGCAGAGATCATTTTTTTGTTTATCTGTCACCTTTTTTTGGAACTTATGACCCTAGCTTCCGCATCATCTTCAGCTAGATAACATCAGCGGGCCTCTACAGTAAATAAAAGCTGGTTGATTTATTCCCAGCGTGTAGATAGTAAAATTCTGGATCCCCAACAAGGGAGGAGGAATTTTTTATCTCACGCATATTTCGAGTTTCTTGTATAAGTTATATTTCGACATTCAGATGTTTGGACGCGAGTCGCCAGATATTAGTAGATCACATAATTTTGTTTTTATTTTGACTTTCAACATCCAAACACTTTTTTAACATAATCTTTATATTTTTACTTTCCGAACTCCTTAGTAAGGAAAGTATTGTAATCTGAAATTGAAAAAAAAAATTGACCCCCAATTTTTTCATAAAATTTTTATGTTTTGAGGTTCCCTTAAACCATTTCTACAATTTTTGAAAAATGTCTGTATGTGTGTATGTGTGTGTGGGTGGGTGTGTTTGTGTGGCATTAACTGTGGCAACCTGTGTGTGCATTAAACTCAATTGTGGCGTACGCTTTAGTTGTGGCAACATACATTCGGAAGCCACAGCAAAATTCGTCATAACTCGGCTATTATAGCTGTTTAGTGTGTTCCGATTTGAACTTAGCGCTTCTATGAGAGTAGGTCGCAAAATACCAATTAAAAGAAGGCGTTACCGTTGAAGTTATGGCGGGAATTGAATTTGTGTGTAGTACGCCACAATTGGGTCTGTATCTTGGATACTCTTAACCAGATTGTGACTACATTTGTCATTTGGTATGGTGGCGCCCTCTGGTCACACACACTATTTAGTTTTAGAATTTGTTTTGAGAAATAATAGTGTCTTAAACGCTACAGCTAATGGAAGTATTTTAATAGTTGATATGAATGATGTTATAAATATATATTTTGGTTTGTTCAACCGCTTACACAGACCCGAAACTCCCGAAAAATGTGTTTAGGGTTCCACAAGCAATGTATTTGCTGTGTACAGTGTGTGTTTAGGATGCCACATTTAGTTCCCCGTTTCTCTCAACAGGGAGCGCGCCGTTAGAAGCGTATACATATAATATATACAACCAACGATACAACGTTTCTGAGCTCGATACACATGTCCTAAATTTTGCAACATCGCTTCAGTAACTCTTTATCATTAAGATTATTTATAAAATTAATTAGCCGGAATTAGTTGACATGTTTTATTAAATAAAAGTGTAATATCATTCTTTTGCATGTTTGATTTAAAACATTACATTGAATTAAAATTTTAGAATCATTTAATAAGTTACATGCAGTACTATTTCCATCAGTCTGAAACCAATCAAATTCTTTTTTGCAACAAATTTTACTAGGAGGTGAGGACACTTAAAATAGTTACCTAATATTTGAATTTAAAATTTTCAATTCAAAAAATAATAAAACCCGAATAAAACTTATTGTGAATTTATTTTAGATGAAGTCTTTTTTAGTGGAAAATATTCGAGCTTTCATAATCATTTATATGTATTCTGCCAATTTTTAACATTGACTGAATGTTTATTAAAATTAACATTGAATAAAATTTTTTAAATTTTCATTTAGCTCCGAGCCACATACGTTCTGAATATTAAAATTAACATTGAATAAAAAGAACTTTTAAATTTTTCTTTTAGCTCCGAACTACATACGTTTGGTGCCGCTATTTAAATTTGATTTTAATATTCAATTAGATCACCAGATAATAAAAAAAATTTGCGATGTAAAGACATTAAAAGTTTATCTAATCAGTGAAACATGAAAACCAATGCTGTTGAAAAATTTAATTTGTACTTAAATAAAATAAAAAACAGAATCAATGTTTTAGGCAATTTACTCACGCTAAAGTTTATTCATAAACTATTGTTTTTAAAATTGACTTCCAATGATTTTTTTCACCCTTCGATTGATTCTATAATTTTTGATCTTATAAATTTAAAAAATTGTATCCTTGACTAATTATGATAAGCTTTATGTGGTAACTACTACAAAATATGATCGTCTGCGATCATATTGTACGTACAATCGTTGTGCTATCCGGTGCATTTTTCTTTTTCTATTTTTAGACATGATATTAGAAAAATTAGAAAATTGTTTTTCAAAAATAAAAATTGTAAGCTTAAAAATACTATACCTACCTACCATTTATACCTACAATTTCTATTGAAACATGAAAATAAATGCTTAAAAATTGAAACAATTGTTATAAATAAATGTGTATTTTCAAAATTGACGTCCAAGGATTTTTTTTCACCCTTCGATAATTCTAAGTATAATTTTTATCTTATAAATTTAAAAAATTGTAACCTTGACTAATAAATTATTATAAGCTAACGTAACTCGAATTCAAAACTTTCCAGTGTATTGTATGCTTTTCTATTTTTTTATTAACCGACTACAAAATAAGGAGGAGATTTTCAATTCGTCTGAAAATTTTGATGTATGTTCAGCGATAATTCGTTACCACGTTGTCCGATTTCAATGATTCTTTTTTTGTTAAAAAATGGGTAACACAGGGGTTGTCCGATATAAATTTGGTCACGATCAAAAACAAAAATTAGCAAATTTGATTAAACGCATAGGCTGCAGAATATTCATTTACATGATAATACTTTATAAATAGGTACCATTACCACGCATCTCATGCTAGATGTAATGTGAGCTGTTTTACAATAAACAAGTTTGATAAAAAGTGAATACTTTAGGTCAGATAATAAAAAATTTGTTTCCGATCCCCATCAGAAACTCCGGGTCCAGATGAAATTTCCATCGACTCTCGCCCCCCATCATCGGACCTGTCTATAGTTCAACGACTAACATCAATAAATTAAAAGTTAAAAAAATAGTCAAAATGGATTCAAGGAAAGTCAAAATGGATATTTCCGTGAAAATCTGGAAACAAAAAAAATCGGTATTACGGCCCTCGGTGTTATGGTTAACGGCTTAAGAATTATTTAAGTCAATTACGTATTTGAGTAGCTTGTCACTCATGTTTATAGAAAATGAAGTGCAATTGTTTAGATTATGAATCTATTATTATTGCAGTTCGCAAGAATGAAGGCAAGAAAAGTTCCACTTTAAACGAGCACTACGCAGAATTTAACTGTGAATTGATTACACGAGAATTTTTTTTATTTATGTTTATATTTTTATGGGTTTATGTTTTTGTTGATTCCAAAAATAAAAAAGGTATAATTTTTCATTTTCATTATCATTTTAGTGAACCATCCCATTCTTGTTGGGGTCATAGGGGGGGGGGGCTCCAAATCAGGCTGCACCTGGGGCCTCACATTTAAATAAAACTCCCATAAGAGCCTTCTTTTCTGCTTCTCAATATTCATATTGCAATATTCGAAGTTTCAATAAATTGATAATATCCCAGTTTTTTCAAATCTACATCACCGTGAGTCGTCGTGGTTACGCAAAAATTATTTAATATTATGTATTAAAATTAAGTAATACTAGGGTTACAAATATTATCCAGTTCCGCAGTCGTCACCTTCAATTGTTTCTTAAAAACATGCAAAAAAGCTTAAAAAAAAGCTCGTCATTTATATGGGGTTCCATAAAATAAAAAAGAAACAAATTTTTTATTATCTGACCTAAAGTATTCACTTATTATCAAACTTGTTTATTGTAAAACAGCTCACATTACATCTAGCATGAGATGCGTGGTAATGGTACCTATTTATAAAGTATTATCATGTAAATGAATATTCTGCAGCCTATGCGTTTAATCAAATTTGCTAATTTTTGTTTTTGATCGTGACCAAATTTATATCGGACAACCCCTGTGTTACCCATTTTTTAACAAAAAAAGAATCATTGAAATCGGACAACGTGGTAACGAATTATCGCTGAACATACATCAAAATTTTCAGACGAATTGAAAATCTCCTCCTTATTTTGTAGTCGGTTAATAAAAAAATAGAAAAGCATACAATACACTGGAAAGTTTTGAATTCGAGTTACGTTAGCTTATAATAATTTATTAGTCAAGGTTACAATTTTTTAAATTTATAAGATAAAAATTATACTTAGAATTAATCGAAGGGTGAAAAAAAATCCTTGGACGTCAATTTTGAAAATACACATTTATTTATAACAATTGTTTCAATTTTTAAGCATTTATTTTCATGTTTCAATAGAAATTGTAGGTATAAATGGTAGGTAGGTATAGTATTTTTAAGCTTACAATTTTTATTTTTGTAAAACAATTTTCCAATTTTTCTAATATCGTGTCTAAAAATAGAAAAGGAAAAATGCACCGGATAGTACAACGATTGTACGTACGATTTCAAATCGTCTGCGAGTGAGAGAGTCATTTCTCTCTCAAATTTTATAGTAGTTACCACAAAGCTTATCATAATTAGTCAAGGATACAATTTTTTAAATTTATAAGATAATTATAGATTTAATCGAAAGGTGAAAAAAAATCATTGGATGTCAGTTTTGAAAAATAAAAGTATATGAATAAACTTTAGCGTGAAGTGAATTGCTTAACATTGATTCTGTTTTTTATTTTATTTAAGTTTAAATTAAATTTTTCAACAGCATTGGTTTTCATGTTTCAACGATTAGATAAACTTTTAATGCCTTTACACATCGCTAATTTTTTTTATCATCTGGTGATCTAATTGAATATTAAAATCAAATTTAAACAGCGGCACCAAACGTATGTGGCTCGGAGCTAAAAGAAAAATTTAAAAGATCTTTTTTTTAATTAATCATCGGCATACAAGCAAAAGTGACCAACTGCAAAACTCAAGTTTTACAGGAGAGCAACTTTTAGGTTGAATATCGCTTATAAAATAAGACAATTAATGCCAAATTTCAATAATTTTAGTCATAATACAATTTTTATAGTTTATTATATTAAAATTTTAATTATTTTTTTATTATTATATCGTTATTCAACTCAATTAGTCGAGCATCTTATTTTCGCCATTTATGCAGTTGCTCACTTTTGCTTGTATGCCGACGAAATATTCAGAACGTATGTGGCTCGGAGCTAAATGAAAATTTCAAAAGTTTGCTTTATTCAATGTTAATTTTAATAAACATTCAGTCAATTTTAAAAATTGGCAGAATACACATAAATGATTATGAAAGCTCGAATATTTTCCACTAAAAAAGACTTCCACTAAAATAAATTCACAATAAGTTTTATTCGGGTGTTATTATTTTTTGAATTGAAAATTTTAAATTCAATAATTAGGTGTCCTCACCTCATAGTAAAATTTGTTGCAAAAAAGAATTTGATTGGTTTCAGACTGATGGAAATAGTATTGCATGTAACTTATTAAATGATTCTAAAATTTTAATTCAATTTAAAGTTTTAAATCAAAAATGCAAAAGATTGCTATTATACTTTTATTTAATAAAACATCTCAGCTAATTCCGGCTAATTCATTTTATAAATAACCTTAATGATATAACGTTATTGAAGCAAAATTTGGTACATGTGTATTGAGCTCAGAAACTTTGTATCGTTGGTTGTATATATTATATACGCTTCTAATGGCGCGCTCCCTGCTGAGAGAAACGGGGAACTAAATGTGGCATCCTAAACACACACTGTACACAGCAAATACATTGCTTGTGGAACCCTATACACATTTTCAGATAAATGCATTTGATGTGGCAACGGATGCCACATGCTTGCTTATAGTCTGTATTTTTATCTTCGAAAATACGGAGAGTAAACGAGCGCCTCCTAGCGCAAATAAATTGTAATTTTATGTGCTATGCGCACAGTGACCAACAACGAAATCGCCACAATTGGGTGTATAGGTCGGGCTGCCACAAAGATGCATGGACATGTATGTGTGTGTGTGTGTGTGTATGTATGTCTGTGAACACGATAGCAACCAAACGAAATAACAAAATCACTCCAAATTTTAAATTTAAGTTTTTATCTGTTGTGGCACGAAGCCTATTGAAAATGGATAAAATCGTATGGGGGGAACGGGGGGTTTACTTGAAGCGATAAAACATAATCCATTATAACTCCGAAACGCAATGAAATAGGTAAAAGTTTATTAAGACAAAAATTATCCATATCAAATTACCTACAACTTTTGTGTTATAAAATTTTTTCTAAAATTTTTTTTTTTTATTTATTTTTATTTTTTTTTATTTTTTTTTATTTTTTATTTATTTTTTCTATTCTATATATAAATAATATTCGGAAAGTTATGTGATGGCCACATCCGATTTTTTATTAGATATGTTAATGGTTTATAACTTGATCAGTTTTACGAATTTTAACCTGAAATTTTGAAGATATATTCTTAAAATATTGAATAATAGAATTAAGTAATAAAAATAATCAATTGTTTTCAATCGTAACAGGCAAAATCCCCTTTAATACGAAGGTTGTATGATAAGTACCTGGCCTAGGCAAGAAATAACGCTATTATAATTTTAAAAATAATATTTTTCGTAAATATAATCTTTTTCAGAATACTGTCCAACGGTCAAGTTGCTTCGTTGCTTAGTTTGTGAAAGATCTATTTAAATAGAACAACTTTTGTAATTTTTCAATAATGAAAAAAAAATTTTTCTTCTTTTTTTACTGTTTGAAAAAAAATTAAAAAATTAAAATGGAATTCAGCGAAGTTTATGGGAACTCTGCACCTTCGTTATCAATAATTAAATTTTGGACATCTGAATTAAAACGTGCTCGTACAAGCATTTTTGATAAAGATCGTGCAGATCGTCGAAATGAGGTTATCACTTCACGTCGATTGGACAAAATGGCAGAAAATAAGGCAAAACAATTAATTGGGAGCATTCTGCACATTTATTGAACCGCTTCAACCATGCTGTAAAAGAAAAACATCCGCATTTGGCAAAGAACAAATTTCTCTTCGATTAAGAAAAAAAACGCGTATATACTAGTATCTTCGCCACGGCAAAATTCCATGAGTTAAGATACGAATTGCTTCCGCAACCACCATATTCGCCAGATATAGCACCCAGTGATTATTTTCTATTTCAAAATATGAAAAAATGGCTCGGTGAAAAAAAACCAAGAGGTTATTGCTGAAGAAAACACTGATTTTGAAAGGTTTCAGCAATAGTATTTTTTAGAGGGGATACAAAAGATAGATTTGCGTTGGACTAAGTGTATCGAGATAAAAGATGTTTACGTTGAAAACTAAAACCAAACTTTACAGATAAAAATATTTTTTCTTGTCAATGCCAGGTACTTATCATACAACTATCGTATACTATGATTACTTTCTCAACGCACAACTGAATTCAAATACTCGTAGGCTCATAATTATTTAGAATCTTTAGAAGTTAATTTGAACATAAGTATGACAATTAGTTCTAAAACATTTAGTGGTGAGATTGGTAGAGTAGGATCTGTCACATGAACATATAATATATGTTATATTCTTTAGGTGTTAACAAAGTTTCGTTGTTATTATTAAATTATGATTAATTAGAAGATGTTTATCAAACACTTAAACTTAATTTAACTACTATGTAATTAGTAGCAGAGTAGTGTTATTTTTTTAAAGATAATCTTAAAAAATAGACGGCTGCAAAACATTTCAGATATTATGAAATATTATAATAATAGGTAATAATAATATTGTCTTTGTATAAATTTTTTAAAATATTGTATTGTGTGATAATGACAGTCCTTGAGACAAAATGTTAACTTGGGATTGTATTTATTAATTGCGAGTTTCTTTAGTTACGTTTAGTGTTTTACTTTGTTGAGTTTTGAGAAATTTAATTTTTGAGAATTGCGAAAATTGTCAGATTGTAAATTTGGTGTTTTCCAACAGTTGTATATCCGCGTTGTTGAACGAATACACCTCGATGATGAAACTCAAAAGGTAAATGGCGTTGTTCTTCGTTGAAATAAAATACTTCGAATATTCCAGGTCTGTGGAACAGTGAATAGGTAAACAAAATAGCAATTAAAGCAAATAAATTACCGTCAGCGAGGGAAAGTAGCACCTCTCCAGAATTTGGACTTGTCTCCTTGATAGTAAGAGTAGACTCCAGCGATTAAGTCAAAATCTCTGAAAGTTGACACGGCGTTGCGGCAATGGTAGTAGAACTAGGCAAGTAGGGCCTTCAGTAATAGTACCAAATTTGAATGTAAAGTCGTACCTGGTCTTAAATTACCCATTATCTCCTTTTTTCAAGTCATGTGCAAAAAAAGTAAAATGATAATTTTTGATTTAATAATTCAAAAGCTTTTCAAACACACAATCAATAATTTTGATGGGCAAACTTATTAAAATGCTTATTAAAACGTTATTAATATTTATAAAGTATTTAAAAATACAATTTCCTATACTTCAATAGATAAAAACTAATACAAAGAAAATTACTCATCAATACACATCTCTATTGAGATTATAGAATATTCGTAATTAGGATTACTAATTTTTAACGTTTTTGAATTTAAAAAGTATTATTTCTAGATACATAATAATGATCAGGTACAAAACTGAATTTATGTACAATTATTAAAATATTATAATTTTATTAATATTTATAATCTTTCGATTGTTTTTAATGTTATCGTTTTCCTCAAAAGAAAGCATACCATTGCTTTTTTTCAAAAGACTAAAAGTTGCTTGATTTAATTTATTGTTCAATTTAAGTTAGTAATAAAAATATATATTCATATAAATTTTTATAACTGGTAAAAGTTTAAAAGTATAAAAGGTAAAAAAATAAATGACTTTTTCAATTGTCAGTTGTTTCAAATTTTTAATTTAAAAATGTTCTTGCTGAATAAATAAATAAAATAAAGCGGATACTATGGTATCAATATCAATCGTCGCTACTTAAATTAAATTTTAAATTAAATATTTCGAAAACTTTTACCACAGTTCAAATAACTTCCAATTCAGTAATTACCATTATATTTCTTATTTAACTACTTTTTTAAACTTCTCTATTTTCTAATTATTAATATCTGCTTGTAAATTAGGATCTATTTCACTTTTTAAATTTGATAATTGGATATTTGATTTACTGAAAAATTAATTTTTAAATTGTATTTATTTTATATTTTGACTAATAGTATTACTCGTATTTTTCTTTAAAAAATGACTGAGGAATGAAAACATAAGTTAAAAATGACACATGAATATGAACTAAATAAAATCGAAACGCGTTATTAAAATTGAATTTAATTATCTACAAATTAAGTGCCAAACATAACCAAAAAAAAAAAATTAGTAATTGAAAATTTACTTTTTCACAAAAAACGTCTTTGAATGCTAAGCTAATAATAATTTATGCATCTAGGTATCTATGTATCTATGTATCTATGTTCTTTGATTTTTATTTGCGTTAATGGGTTTTATACAATCTTATAATTCGGGTAAACCTTTTGTTTGCACTCCGTATATATTACACTTTTTGATGTAAACTTTATAAAATTACTCTGCAGAATCATACCTTATAATAGTATCAATTTTGTAAAACGGTAAATGTTTAAAATTGAATTTACTTGTAACAAATGTATAAAGAAGTCATATAATTTATTAATTTTCAGAGATACGCAAATAGGCTTTAATAAAATAATTTTGAGCTTTAAAATACTCGTAGGCTTATATACATATATTTTTCTCAATGTAGCTTGTTAGCCATAATACATTTATACAAACAAACTTGAATAATCACGTCAAGTTTCATTTAGTAAGTTACAGATTAATTTCTAAAGTAGGTAATATTATTACGTGTATATTTACAATTAATAATTTTAAAGAGTATAATTTATGGTTGAATACAGTAATTATTTAGTGAATGGTTTCTTCTACATTATCATATACTAACGTCTCGCAATCAGGTAATTTATAAACAAACACCACCATGCCAGTTATAATATAAATAATAGGTATTAATGGAAATTTAAAATAATTTTATTTCATTTTGTGGACAAAGACATTTTGTATGCATAAAAATCTTGATAAAATTTGAATAATAGTTCTACATAATATTGTTCGTCTATTTGTTTATTAAAGTATATATTTATTTTATTTTTATGTGCAGTACTAGATTTTAGATTATCCCAATGATAACTTTCCCATTTAATTATATAAATTTGTCTATTAATTCAGTAATCTGTTTTCCCACTTACAGCAAAACTACTATTACTATAAAACTAATAATTTTATTATTTTAGATCATAAGTACCACAGTTGGATCTCACAGTAAACAAGACACATTTGGAGTAGCAATAGCTTTAAAACGTGACGATAATGATGCGTATAATGCAAAGGGTACTTTAATAATTAACACAGTAATTCTAAATTTTGAAGCTGACGAAAACCAATTAATTCTTAGTACGAGTAGCTATCTTGAACTTCAAGAAGATATTGAATGTACTAACCCTCAAGGTGCATGGCCAACATCTTTGGAAATGGCTACAATTTATGGTCTCCAGAATGATTCATTGATCAGATCTACTTTTCCTAGCATTAATTTATGTGGCTTACAAGCCAATGAATTTAAAATAAAATATTTTATATAAAATGACTCTGATGTTGCATAAATTTAAATAAAGCACATATTTGTTTTACAATAATTATCATTATACTGTGATACAAAGCAAATATACTATAATATGTTAATTAAATCGTACCACAAGTACATCAAAGCATAAAATCGTAGGCTTTCAAAGTTCAAGCCTGATGCTTCAAAGTAATTTATTATCTGAATATACTTCCTCAAGTTTCTTAACTGATGTGATAGAAAATATTTTTGCCATAAATAAATTTGTTACCAAATTTTTAATCAAGGGAGAAGATAATAACTTGACAAAACGGATAAGTTGTACAAACAGCTGTAAAATACTTCTATGGCTCACAAAAATATTTTTGGTATGGTGTTTCATAATTTCACGAAAAATTGTATTAATTAGCGCATTAATAGATTTGTTCAGTTATGTAAGATAACGTAAAATTCACAAAGAAACTAATAAATATTTATCTATATCAATTTTTTAGAAAATACAAAAAATGCACAAAACACTTTTCAGAACTAAAATGTTTTTAAGTTATCACATGTAAAATACATTGTAAGTATAAATTATCTCATACGTTCTCACCATACTATGACATCAAAATTAATATAGTATAAAAAATAGTAGAAAATGAAATACTTTCATCGCCTTTTCATCTCCTGATGATGCCATAGTATGAAGAAAACGTTTGTGATAATTTATACTTACAGTGTATTTTACATGTGATAACGTAAAAACATTTTAGTTCTGAAAAGTGTTTAGTGCATTTTTAATAGATTACTTAAACCAGGGATTCCTAAACTTTTCAGACAACGAAACACTAACCCAATTCCTTTTATTTTAATACAAAGATTTAAGATTTATGTAAAACTAGTCATTAAAAACTGGCTCCGCGAGGCTTGAAGTCTGCGACTTTTCGAGATCCTTTTCTCTTGAATAGATTTCGTGATTAAGAATTTTTGAAAATAAAGTACCCGATTATTTTTTCCACTTTTCCATTTTTTATATGAAATACAATAATACAAAATCTCTGCGTCTACTTCTCCTGGATTATTAATTATTGATTCCTTTTCTAAGGCGTTAATTGATATTAAAGATGAACACTCTGCATTTGTGTTATATTTCTATTTTTTATAGTGTTAAGTGCATTTTGAATATTTGCACCCGACGCCTCGCCGGCGCCGTTAACTTATTATTGGACAATAGACATTTTTCTTTTGTGCATTATTGTTTCACCTGTTGGGATTTTCCCCAGCAGGTATCAGCATATTTTTATTGTTAAAGTCGGACCAAAGAAACCCTTTGGTCCTCAGTTTACATATTTGTTTCGACATAATAAGAACTCGGAGTTCACACTGCAAGAACTCCAATTTGTATATAATTATTGTAAATATTTGTTAAGTTGTTATTTATCAATTAAAACTAGTGAGAAGCCAAAATAATTATTATTGTTTATTATAAGCCAAGAAGCAAACAACATAATTTTGGTGACCCCGACGTGATAGTGCATGCAAGAGAGAATTTATCGGTGTATATCAACAGTACTTGATTACACACATTTTTGTAAGTTACTTCATCTTTGTGCATTCTATCTGGTGACCCCATCCAAGAAAACTTAACAAATTCTACATTAAAACGAATTTCACACACGTGGTCGAATTGAAAGACAGGTCCGGAGTCGACAGCAATCAAACGTGCAAGTTCCACTACGCAATTTGTTGGTAAAAACTATAAGGTTAGTGCATTCCTTTATTATCCTGCCAATATTCCTTATTTAGTTAATATTACTACTTGTGTTAATAGACGTTTTTTGCAATAGACAAACCTCCTAATTTTCATTGCTTCATTTATCATAATTTTTAAATTATTATAATTTTCATTTTTAATTATGGCCACTATTGCCGAATTAAAGGTAAAACGTGGTAACGTTAAATCACGTATTACTAAATTTCACAATCATTTAGCTAGTTTAAAGGAAATTACTGATATTGCCCTATTACAACTAGAACTTCGTTTATCAAAAATTGTACCGTTATTTGAAGAATTCGATGATATTCAAACTAACATAGAACTGCTTGATGATGAAAGCACTACTCATGATAACGAACGTGATACATTTGAAAATTCCTACTTTGAGGTAGTCGCTCATGCTAATAAATTAATTCGCGACAATCAAAAGGTGCCAGAAACCGCGAGGTCTTGTCCTACGGGAGTTTTACACGACTCGAATATTTCTCAATTTAAAAAAAATGTACGCCTGCCGGTTTTAGAATTAAAATCATTCAATGGTGCTTACGAGAGCTGGGTGTCATTTTACGACACATTTATGTCTCTAATTCATGACGATCCCGATCTACCCGACGTTCAAAAATTCCATTATTTGAAATCATCTTTGAAGGGAGATGCTCTCCGACTCATAGACTCATTACCGGTGACTAATGTTAACTACACCACCGCTTGGACGTTGTTACGCGATCGGTACAATAATAAGCATTTAATAATAAATAATCATGTTAAAGCTCTTTTGAGCACTCCTTCATTAGCTAAGGAATCTCTAATCGGTTTGCGTCAACTGCTTAATGATACTTCGACAAATTTAAGCGCTCTCAAAGCTTTAGATCAACCGGTGGACCAGTGGTCAACGTTATTAATTCACATAATAACTCAAAAACTGGATTCCGTAACACTACGCGATTGGGAAGGTACAAATGAAAACGCCTCTGACATGCCTACGATGTCAGAATTAATAGAGTTTCTGGAAACACGTTGCAGAATGCTTGAGAAGTGTAAGCAAACCAAACAAACTTTAGTAGAACCACGTTCAATTTATAAACGCGACAAAGTCGTAGCCAATATTGCTACTTCTAATTCTTCGTGTACCAGCTGCGGTTCCAATCATAATATTAGTAATTGCAATACATTTTTAGATCTCCCGATTCAGGAGAGAATTCAGAGAGCTCGTGAATTGCGTCTCTGTATCAATTGCCTACAAAAAGGTCACTCTAATAGATTTTGTAAGTCTTTAAAATGTAAAAAATGCCGCAAGTCTCACAACACTTTGCTCCATTTAAACATTGATAATGTTCAATCACCCCCCCTCTTACCTACGGTTCCGAACATTTCTGAGCGCACATCTGCACCCAACTTAGTAATAAATCAGGAATCAGCAGCAGTTACTTCTCACACGGTATGTGGGCTCTCCACTCATTGTATACTCTCTACCGTTATAATTAAGGTAAAAGACAACAAAGGCATTTTCACAGAAGTCAGAGCACTTTTAGATTCGGGATCTGAATCAAGTTTTATTTCGGAAGGTCTTTGCGCCAAATTGAACTTACCAAAATCAAAGGTGTCTATTTCTGTAACTGGAATAAACCAAGTGGAATCTAAACTTTCTCACAAAACCGTAGTAAACATTCGGTCGCGAATCAACGCTTTCAATATAGATCTTCACTGCTTCACTGTGCCTCGAGTAACGGGCAGCATTCCATCAGTCACTTTCGATCGTTCTCTAATAAATATTCCTAGCGATATAAAACTTGCAGATCCCACCTTTCACATATCAAACAATATTGACATTCTCATTGGTGCGGATCTTTTTTGGAATATTTTATGTATCGGTCAAATCAGATTGGGCAAAAACAAACCAATCCTTCACAAAACTCTTTTTGGTTGGGTACTAGCTGGACCCATGTCTTCCATACCGCTCATAAATTCTGCATCGGTTAAATGTAATTTCACAATGAAAAATTCTATAGAAGACCAGCTCGCTAAATTTTGGGAAATTGAAGAATTACAAGCATCTCAGCCTTTATCAATCGTAGAGAAATTATGCGAAGACAATTTCTCCAAAACTACTATTCGAGATAACAACGGTCGTTTCACAGTTACTATACCCTTCAATGAATCTATCTCGCGCTTAGGGGAATCTCGCCAACCTGCACTAAACCGCTTTCTGTCATTGGAACGCAAACTGGAGAAAAATCGCGCTCTCAAACTTCAATACGTCTCTTTCATGAAGGAATATAAAGATTTAGGTCATATGAAACAAGTCGACGAACGCGAGCCCATCAAAGGCATTTGCTATTATTTTCCACATCATGCTGTGATTAAAGATACTAGCATAAGTACGCGATTAAGGGTCGTTTTCGATGGTTCAGCACCTACGTCTTCGGGGTTATCTATCAATGACGCACAGCTAGTAGGTCCTACTATTCAAGATGACCTATTAGCAATTGTTCTTCGTTTTAGACAACATCGCTTTGTTCTTGTCGCGGATATTGCCAAAATGTATAGGCAAATTCTAGTTAACGCCAATCAGCGATCTTTACAAAGAATACTATGGCGCGATAACCCCACTGCTCCAATATTATGCTATGAGCTGTCAACGCTGACGTATGGGACTTCATCAGCTCCATTCTTGGCAATAAGGTGTTTGCACCAAGTTGCACAGGAAAATATTGCCACCTATCCTTCCGAATCAGCAATCATTCTGAAAGATTTTTACGTAGACGATCTGCTCACTGGGGCCAATTCAATTGAAGAGTTTCGGGTTATTAAATCAAATCTTATTCATATATTAAGTACTGCCTGTTTTCAACTACGTAAATGGCGATCAAATAGTCCACAATTGGTCGAAGCGGTCGATCATGATTCTGAGCTATTACAAATTGGCGATTTCGACGCAAAGGCTTTAGGTCTCTGGTGGAACTCATCTTTCGATATCTTTAAATTCTCTATCGAAGCGCGTAACCCAAATCAATCGATTACCAAACGCATGATTTTATCGACTACGGCTCAAATCTTTGATCCGCTTGGCATTCTTAGACCAGTAACTGTAATAGCAAAGTCCATCTTACAAAGGCTTTGGTCATTAAAAATAGATTGGGACGAATCTTTACCGTCCGACCTTCATACAAAGTGGATTCATTTTCGGAACGGTTTGCAATCAATAAATGACTTAATAATTCCTCGGCACGTCATGTGCGAAAATCCGACGGAAATTCAACTTCACGGTTTTTCAGACGCTTCCGAGATGGCATACGGCGCTTGCATCTATACCCTTACCATGGATGCCCACGGCGACGTTCACGTTTCTCTTTTATGCGCCAAATCTAGAGTCGCACCGTTGAAAAATTTAAATATTCCGCGCCTTGAATTATGTGGTGCTCTTCTTCTTGCCAATCTCCTTGATAAAGTTGTCAAATCATTAAATGTGACATTTCATTCAGTTTTCCTCTGGACCGATTCGACCATTGTTTTAGGTTGGTTAAATAAATCTTCACACACATGGAAAACTTTCGTCGCAAATCGAATAGCACAAATTCAGACCTTGACCAAAATAGGTGACTGGCATCACGTTCGCAGTAGCGACAATCCAGCCGATTTGATCTCACGGGGTGTGTATCCGCAAGAGCTACTTACTTCCACGTTATGGTGGAGCGGTCCAACTTGGCTATCGGAAAACCATGAACTTTGGCCGTCATTGGATACTAGTTGCATTCGCGATAACGACCTTCCGGAATTTAAATTAGCTCCCTCCAATGTGTTATCCATACAAATCTCCGGATTTGATTTGTTCGAACGCTATTCACGTCTTATTAAGTTACAAAGAGTCACGGCTTACTGCTTAAGGTTTAAACACAATTGCTTGAATCAAGGTAATCGTTTGCGGGGATCTCTTACAACAAGTGAACTAAACAATTCATTAAACAGTTTAATAAAATCATGTCAGGCGCACGCCTTTACAGATGAACTAAATCATTTGGTAACAGGAAAACCTTTGAAAACTAATAGTAGACTGTTAACGCTGCACCCCTTTGTTGATGCGCTAGGTCTCATGCGCGTAGGTGGACGGCTGCCTCATTCAAACTTCGATGTAAATAAAAAACATCCCGTTGTGTTGCCGGCAAAACATCCGTTTACACTATTAATAGCGCGACATGAGCATATACGTTTGCTCCACGCTGGCCCACAGGCCATGCTAGCTTCATTGCGAGAACGATTTTGGCCACTTTCTGGACCGTCTTTATGTAAAAAAATTGTAAACAAATGCATCCACTGTTTTCGCGTACGGCCTACTAATTCGGAACCCATTATGGGTAACCTACCGAAATCGCGGCTCACGCCCACTCGACCTTTTTCAGTTTGCGGTGTTGATTATGCAGGTCCGTACATTATTAAAGACCGAAAGAGCCGAGGATGTAAAACTTCCAAGGCTTACCTTTGTATCTTCGTTTGCTTCTCGACTAAGGCTGTTCATATAGAATTAGCTCCGGATCTGAGTACAGACTCATTTTTGAATATTTTTAAACGTTTCACGGCTCGACGCGGTTTTTGTTCTGATATATATTCAGATAACGGGACAAATTTTGTAGGAGCGAATAACGCCTTAAGCGAGTTAGTTGATAAATTACAAAACGATCAATTCAAAAAAGAATTTTTTCATTACATGACTCAAAGGGCTATACGTTGGCACTTTATACCAGCTAGATCTCCCACTTTCGGTGGTCTCTGGGAAGCTGCAGTAAAATCTGCCAAATTTCATGTGAAGCGGGTTATAGGAGACACAATTCTCACTTTTGAACAACTATATACGCTATTAACGCAAGTAGAGTCCTGTTTGAATTCTCGTCCTCTAACCCCACTGTCCAGCGATCCATCCGACCTTACCGTTTTAACTCCTGGCCATTTCCTTATTGGACAACCTCTTTGTGCACTGCCTCAAATGGACTTGCAAGAAATACCTGTAAATAGGCTGTCCAATTACCAGCATCTACAGCAAATGGTGCAACATTTTTGGAAACGTTGGTCCACGGAGTACCTATGTCAGTTGCAACAGCGATCGAAACGGACACGTCAGAACATACCAATTGACATAGGTATGTTGGTTTTATTAAAGGAAGACAACCTCCCCCCCCTCAAGTGGCTCATGGGACGTGTCAGCGAACTTCATCCCGGTAAAGATGGTGTGATCCGCGTCGTAAGCATAAAAACTTCAAGTTCCATAGTGCGACGTGCCGTGTCCAAAGTTTGCGTGTTACCCACAGACAATTAGTGCAACTACCTATAAACTATCATATTTACTTAGTGTTTTTTGTACTTTGAAAGGCGTTCCTTTCAAGGCGGGCGGTATGTTAAGTGCATTTTGAATATTTGCACCCGACGCCTCGCCGGCGCCGTTAACTTATTATTGGACAATAGACATTTTTCTTTTGTGCATTATTGTTTCACCTGTTGGGATTTTCCCCAGCAGGTATCAGCATATTTTTATTGTTAAAGTCGGACCAAAGAAACCCTTTGGTCCTCAGTTTACATATTTGTTTCGACATAATAAGAACTCGGAGTTCACACTGCAAGAACTCCAATTTGTATATAATTATTGTAAATATTTGTTAAGTTGTTATTTAATTAATTAAAACTAGTGAGAAGCCAAAATAATTATTATTGTTTATTATAAGCCAAGAAGCAAACAACATATAGATAATTTCATATTCAAATTCTTCCAATTTTAAGCGCCATCTTATTAATTTAGCATTGGACTCTTTTAGGCTAAAAAGCCAGGCCAATGGATGGTGATAAGTGTAAATAGTATACCTACAACAATTTGTTACAACAAGAACCAGACTTACGAATTGTTAGTCCCAGCTTCTCTACAACTTGTAAGAATTATTGGCAACGGCAACGGTAAAATTTTTAAATTTATTTTTAGTATATTTGTAAATTCATCGCGTGCGAAAATTAATAACGTAAAATAATTCATCGCGTGCGTCATGTTAATCAATAAACATAATAAAATTAATTAAAAACTAGAGCAATTTTTCAGAACGGAAAATTAAATAATACAATGTAGTCGCAAAAACACCAAGATTTAATTCCGGAAATAATATACATATTACCTTTGATTATGTATATTCAGATAGGCAAAGCTTATGCAAGTTTTGGTAACCAATTGTGTAATTAAGAAAATTGGAAGAGATGGCGCTGCCATCGTCATGTTCACGATATAATTTTTAATGATAAGAATTTTTGGTTTAACTGCATTTTTCGACACCAGGTGCTAATGTAATTTATACATTTTCAAGATTAGGCGAAGCAAATTTAAAATCGTATCGTAATGCAAGTCTTTTATTAGATAATAATATATGTACAGGGTCATCACCAACAAGTCACTCAAATTGACTATCACAGATTTCATTGAAACTTTGATTAAATATACTCTTTATCATCTTGAATTCAAATATGATTTTTTAAAAATTCTAACTTTTATAGTTTTTGAGTTATTTAATTATTATAAAAATCGCCAAAACGACACTTTCTTGGCTTACGCTCAATCATACAAAACGTTATAACTTCAGTTCTATAAGTGCTACGGTGTTGTATGATAACTCATTTTAAAGAGAATTTAAAGAATTTAAATTTGATATTAATCTTGACCATTTTCGAATAAAAATTAATTATTTTGAAAACTTCAAAAATGTTTTTGAAAAAATTTTTGAGTTGGTGTTTTTTCAAAATTGTAAAAATAATATATATTAATAATGGTACTTTGGTAAATCCTTCATAAAATTTTCAGAGTGGGACCATGATGGGATCAGCAGTTATGATTAAAAATTCAACTTATGCTTTAGCTCAAGTATTTTAATTACAGTACTAAGAATATACATACAGGGTGTTCCCGAATAAACTTTACACAATTTCGGTGATGTTAGAGGACACTTTTATAAAGAAAAATATTTAATAAAATTTTTTTTTCTAAATTCAAACCCTCGAGAGGGCTTCTTTACAGCATGTCTTTTAATTTTCACTTTCAAATGGCCACAGCTCCAAAAATATTGATTTTTCAGTAAAAATAGTTTAGTGGTTTTATGAAGAGCGTGAAACTATCTACAAAGAAGATTCATACCTATTATTGTCTAAAATCAACGGCTTTCGAGTTATGAATTAAAGTAAATAAAAAAATGTTGAATAATTCAAGCATTCTTTATTTCAGTATTTTTCAAAACTCTGCTATTTTGAACACTTAGGGCGGGTATTTCAGTTGTGGTTTAAACTACGATCAGAGTTTAAACTCAATATCTGACCAATCAGGTAGCCATAAAAGTAGGTTAATCCTTGAATTTAGTTTAACTAGCAACTGAAATACTGGACCTTACTCAAATAATTTAATAGTTTAAGTTTAGTTAATAAAATAATTTTTCATTAAATCTAAATATTTTGCGATTTTAATTTTTTATTTTATAGCTACCTTATTTATTATTTTCTGATTTTCTGTGAAATAGCTTGGTTTTTCAAGAAATTTTATTCGACAAAAGTTGTAGTCTGTTAAATTTCCTATCTGGAATAGGGTATCAGATTTTTTGTAAAGTGTTGCGTTTAAAGGATACAGGGTTTTGAAAAAAAACAAAATAAAAAAAATCTCAAATTTTTCAACATTTTTGTACTTACTTTAATTCATAACTCGAAAACCATTGATTTTAGATAATAAAAGGTATTAATCTTTTGTGTAGATTATTTCACGCTCTTTATAAAAGTACTAAACCTCTTTTACTAAAAAACCAATATTTTCGGAGCTATAGCAATGTGAAAGTAAATATTAAAAAAAATGCTTTAAGATGGCCCATCTTTCGAGGGTTTGAATTTAGAAAAAAAATTTTATTAAATATTTTTTGAAAAAAAGTGTCTGCTACACAACGGCAACTTTGTAAAATCTATCCGGCGACACCCTGTATGTATATTCTTAATGGTACTGTAGTTAAAGTACTTGAGCTAAAACATTGAGTTCAATTTTTTATCATAACTGCTGATTCCATCATGGTGCCACTCTGAAATTTTTATAAAGTATTCACCAAGTCACTATTATAAACATATATTATTTTTATAATTTTCAAAAAACACTAACTTAAAATTTTTTTCAAAAACATTTTTTGAGCATTTCAAAATTTGTTTTATTAGAATGTGGTCAAGATTAGTATAAAATTAAATCCCTTTAAATTCTCTTTAAAATGAGCTAACATACAACTCTGTAGGACTTATGGAACTGAAGTTATAACACTTTGTATGATTAAGCGTGAGCCCAAAAAGTGTTATTTTTGCGATTTTTATAATTAAATAGCACAAAAACTATAAGAGCTATAATTTAAAAAAAATTATATTTGATTTCAGGATGTTAAAGAGTATAATTAACCAAAGTTTCAAAAAAATCTGTGATTGTCAATTTGAAAACTATTTATGTTTGAATTCAAAAAATATAAGAATAATACAATACGTAGAAAATCAAAATTCAAAAAATTTAAAAAGGAGACAATTAACACATAACAGGTCTGGATTAAGAAAATTTGAAAAAATGAAAATTTCGTAATACGAAGTACAATATAACGTTATTTCATGGTTATTGCCATTCTTCAGTTGCACGCATCGATTACGATTACATTGTAAAATAAGAAGAAAAAATTTTTCAAACTAAACAAAATTATCGACTAAATTGTCAATTTAGTCGATAATTTTGTTTAGTTTGAAAAATTTTTTCTTCTTATTTTACAATGTAATCGTAATCGATGCGTGCAACTGAAGAATGGCAATAACCATGAAATAACGTTATATTGTACTTCGTATTACGAAATTTTCATTTTTTCAAATTTTCTTAATCCAGACCTGTTATGTGTTAATTGTCTCCTTTTTAAATTTTTTGAATTTTGATTTTCTACGTATTGTATTATTCTTATATTTTTTGAATTTAACCATAAATACATACTAAAAACCACAAATTTACTTAAAATTTTTTATTTTGAGTTCTTTTTCTAGTTTTACGCCTCACGGTTAAAAAACGTGGTAAATTTTTGAATTTTGAATTTTTTCAAAGTTTTTAGAAATCATATTAAGAGGGCAGTGCCTTCGGATTTCAAACTAGCAGTGCTAGGTAAACGAATTTCTTAGTTCAAATCATTTTTAAATTATTCATACCTCATGTAACAAGTTCAGTTTTGATAATCTTTGGAGGTTATGGTAAGTCAATTTTGTACAATTTAGTCGATAATTTTGTTTAGTTTGAAAAATTTTTTCTTCTTATTTTACAATGTAATCGTAATCGATGCGTGCAACTGAAGAATGGCAATAACCATGAAATAACGTTATATTGTACTTCGTATTACGAAATTTTCATTTTTTCAAATTTTCTTAATCCAGACCTGTTATGTGTTAATTGTCTCCTTTTTAAATTTTTTGAATTTTGATTTTCTACGTATTGTATTATTCTTATATTTTTTGAATTTAACCATAAATACATACTAAAAACCACAAATTTACTTAAAATTTTTTATTTTGAGTTCTTTTTCTAGTTTTACGCCTCACGGTTAAAAAACGTGGTAAATTTTTGAATTTTGAATTTTTTCAAAGTTTTTAGAAATCATATTAAGAGGGCAGTGCCTTCGGATTTCAAACTAGCAGTGCTAGGTAAACGAATTTCTTAGTTCAAATCATTTTTAAATTATTCATACCTCATGTAACAAGTTCAGTTTTGATAATCTTTGGAGGTTATGGTAAGTCAATTTTGTACAATTTAGTCGATAATTTTGTTTAGTTTGAAAAATTTTTTCTTCTTATTTTACAATGTAATCGTAATCGATGCGTGCAACTGAAGAATGGCAATAACCATGAAATAACGTTATATTGTACTTCGTATTACGAAATTTTCATTTTTTCAAATTTTCTTAATCCAGACCTGTTATGTGTTAATTGTCTCCTTTTTAAATTTTTTGAATTTTGATTTTCTACGTATTGTATTATTCTTATATTTTTTGAATTTAACCATAAATACATACTAAAAACCACAAATTTACTTAAAATTTTTTATTTTGAGTTCTTTTTCTAGTTTTACGCCTCACGGTTAAAAAACGTGGTAAATTTTTGAATTTTGAATTTTTTCAAAGTTTTTAGAAATCATATTAAGAGGGCAGTGCCTTCGGATTTCAAACTAGCAGTGCTAGGTAAACGAATTTCTTAGTTCAAATCATTTTTAAATTATTCATACCTCATGTAACAAGTTCAGTTTTGATAATCTTTGGAGGTTATGGTAAGTCAATTTTGTACAATTTAGTCGATAATTTTGTTTAGTTTGAAAAATTTTTTCTTCTTATTTTACAATGTAATCGTAATCGATGCGTGCAACTGAAGAATGGCAATAACCATGAAATAACGTTATATTGTACTTCGTATTACGAAATTTTCATTTTTTCAAATTTTCTTAATCCAGACCTGTTATGTGTTAATTGTCTCCTTTTTAAATTTTTTGAATTTTGATTTTCTACGTATTGTATTATTCTTATATTTTTTGAATTTAACCATAAATACATACTAAAAACCACAAATTTACTTAAAATTTTTTATTTTGAGTTCTTTTTCTAGTTTTACGCCTCACGGTTAAAAAACGTGGTAAATTTTTGAATTTTGAATTTTTTCAAAGTTTTTAGAAATCATATTAAGAGGGCAGTGCCTTCGGATTTCAAACTAGCAGTGCTAGGTAAACGAATTTCTTAGTTCAAATCATTTTTAAATTATTCATACCTCATGTAACAAGTTCAGTTTTGATAATCTTTGGAGGTTATGGTAAGTCAATTTTGTACAATTTAGTCGATAATTTTGTTTAGTTTGAAAAATTTTTTCTTCTTATTTTACAATGTAATCGTAATCGATGCGTGCAACTGAAGAATGGCAATAACCATGAAATAACGTTATATTGTACTTCGTATTACGAAATTTTCATTTTTTCAAATTTTCTTAATCCAGACCTGTTATGTGTTAATTGTCTCCTTTTTAAATTTTTTGAATTTTGATTTTCTACGTATTGTATTATTCTTATATTTTTTGAATTTAACCATAAATACATACTAAAAACCACAAATTTACTTAAAATTTTTTATTTTGAGTTCTTTTTCTAGTTTTACGCCTCACGGTTAAAAAACGTGGTAAATTTTTGAATTTTGAATTTTTTCAAAGTTTTTAGAAATCATATTAAGAGGGCAGTGCCTTCGGATTTCAAACTAGCAGTGCTAGGTAAACGAATTTCTTAGTTCAAATCATTTTTAAATTATTCATACCTCATGTAACAAGTTCAGTTTTGATAATCTTTGGAGGTTATGGTAAGTCAATTTTGTACAATTTAGTCGATAATTTTGTTTAGTTTGAAAAATTTTTTCTTCTTATTTTACAATGTAATCGTAATCGATGCGTGCAACTGAAGAATGGCAATAACCATGAAATAACGTTATATTGTACTTCGTATTACGAAATTTTCATTTTTTCAAATTTTCTTAATCCAGACCTGTTATGTGTTAATTGTCTCCTTTTTAAATTTTTTGAATTTTGATTTTCTACGTATTGTATTATTCTTATATTTTTTGAATTTAACCATAAATACATACTAAAAACCACAAATTTACTTAAAATTTTTTATTTTGAGTTCTTTTTCTAGTTTTACGCCTCACGGTTAAAAAACGTGGTAAAAATTTTTGAATTTTGAATTTTTTCAAAGTTTTTAGAAATCATATTAAGAGGGCAGTGCCTTCGGATTTCAAACTAGCAGTGCTAGGTAAACGAATTTCTTAGTTCAAATCATTTTTAAATTATTCATACCTCATGTAACAAGTTCAGTTTTGATAATCTTTGGAGGTTATGGTAAGTCAATTTTGTACAATTTAGTCGATAATTTTGTTTAGTTTGAAAAATTTTTTCTTCTTATTTTACAATGTAATCGTAATCGATGCGTGCAACTGAAGAATGGCAATAACCATGAAATAACGTTATATTGTACTTCGTATTACGAAATTTTCATTTTTTCAAATTTTCTTAATCCAGACCTGTTATGTGTTAATTGTCTCCTTTTTAAATTTTTTGAATTTTGATTTTCTACGTATTGTATTATTCTTATATTTTTTGAATTTAACCATAAATACATACTAAAAACCACAAATTTACTTAAAATTTTTTATTTTGAGTTCTTTTTCTATTTATGTTTGGTTGATTTCATATGGAATGACCCTACAGTTAAATACATAAGCCAAAATGTATAAAAAAATTTGTATAATATGAAATTGTGAATGAAATTGGACACCAAATTTACTTATGCTTTAAAATTCTCAATTTTGGATTTTTTTTTCTGTGCAATAATTTTATTGCAAATGATTTTCGATCATTTAAAAATTTTTATAATTATTATTAATTGATTCAATATAAATAATTTGTGATCTACGCAATTATTATTATTTTCTTTCAGCCAATCTACAATTAATTTTGTTTTGTTTAATTCTTTCCAATATTTGGAATTTTATATTTGATTCGTGGTTTTATGTATATCTTTAAAATGTTTTTCAAACTTATTCAAACCGAAGTTTACCACACGTTCAAATGTTTGACTTGGTGCACATAATCCGCTTTCTTCACTATTACATTTTATATTTTCATAAGTTTTATAAAAAATCAATAGTTCTTTAAGATTATTTAAGGTAGATTCAAAGAAATAACTTAAAAATTGTTCTACCATCGCACACAGGCGAATTTTTAAGAAATCCTGGCCAAAAGTATTTTTTGTATATAAAACGATATTTTGATAATAAAAGAGTGAAAAAATAATTAAAAATTGCAACAATTTTAAATAAAGTTATATTTTTGAGATATTACTATACTAAGAATTATACAGGATGTTTCAAAAGTCATTCATAAAGTTCATATAATTTATTGTTAAATATGTATAAGTTATTTTTTTTAAAAACGCTTGTACTTGTCGGTTTTTTTTTCATGCATTTAAAAAAAATAATTTTTATTTATACAGGGTGCCCACAAAACGTATATCTTCAATCTTTTAAATTTATTTCTCGATTTTTGTTTTATTTTTGAATTCTACGTAAAATTTTGACCACCCACCACATAAAAATACATAAACAATATAAATAGATAATAATTGTAATTATTTATTTATTAGTAAACAATAATATTAAACAATATAATTTAAAATGCTAGCTCGAAAATATTTTCAATTCTATAAGATTCAGAATACTGAAACTTTACTAGTTGTCTTCAGGTAGCTCATGAGTATTTTTGGGAATATTAGGTTCATCAAAAAACCTGATCACGTCAGATGGATATTTTTTTAAAGCTTTGGGACTGAGTTTTCTCATACTGGAGATTAGAGGATCGGATGAAACCAAAAGATTATGGAAAATATCTTCCATATTTTGTTGTCTTGAGAATTTCCTAGAAAATGATTCTCTAAATCTTTTAATGTTCTTATTGCGGGACTCTTGGGCTTCTTCACCAAGTTGTCCAATAGGTAAAATGGAATTTTCAATTATTGCAGCGCTGTGAATTAAAATTTTATGTACACTAGTAGGCATATTATACCAAGGATATAATTCGACAAACTTCCTAGCAGTAACCAGACAATAATTTTTAAACAGGTCGATTTTAATGGAATAACCACTAGAAATAGTTAATAAAATGATTCTAAATCGAGATATTATTTCCTCATCAATCCCAGTTATTCTTGATGAGGTTTCCGGATTACTGAAAAATCGACGAGCAGTATTACCGTCATTCGTGCTGCCAAACCCTGGTTTTGGTTTATCGATTAATAAACCCATTTCATTTCGGAACAGATCTTGAATTATTTTCTTTTTTAATGCCACCTTTTCTTTATTCTCTTTTCCTCTTGCCTGCCATTGACAAATTTCCAGTTTATACGATAAGTGCAGTAAACATTCGAAAAAGCGTATCCAGGCATGCAAAGATGATAATCCAAATTGATACTTCGTTTCATCTAAAATTTCCTTATCGAGTGCTAGATCAATCTTATTGAAATCTTTTGAAGTAAGGCCACAAAGGTAACATTTTTGAGTGGAAGAATTGCTTGTGACAGCATTACAGATTTTACCATCTATCATTGTAAAAAGCAATTTATGATGAACAAATATATCGGTGGATTGAAGATTAATTTTTGTTGGATTCAAAGATGAAATTTGATTTTCAATATATTGAAATTCCAACTGAGATAGTTCTGTAGTTTCGTGTTTAAATTGAATACGAATTGGTCTGCAATATCTAGTTGAAGAAGGACGAGGATTTTGCCATAAAATAAGTTTTTCTTCGGAATTTGGATCACCTTTAACTAATTGTACCGGAGCAAGAGAGGTCAAG
Source organism: Cantharis flavilabris (assembly GCA_949152465.1). NCBI lineage: Eukaryota > Metazoa > Arthropoda > Insecta > Coleoptera > Cantharidae > Cantharis > Cantharis flavilabris. The sequence continues at coordinate 20,136,685 of OX424436.1, read as the reverse complement.
AAAATACTTGCATCCGAAATACTTGGATCAGAAAACCTCTGTTTATATTCGCTCATTCCAGAGCTTCCATCACATCCCCATTTGGATATTAAATGAAGATCACTCAGTTCTTCGGAATTCACCGAATTAAACACTTCTTCTAATGATTGAAATAATCTGACAAGTGTGTGATTCAGTAAACTTTGGAGAGGTACTTCAGCTATACCTTCAGTAATAACCAAATCAAGGGGATAGCATCGTTTTTTTGCAGAGGTAATTGATTCGTAATTTGGATAAAGATTTGAATTATGCTTCTTGGCTGCATCTCTTATGACGTTGTATTGAAATTTTGTTAGTTTAGCTTCGACAAACATTGACAAGGCTTCATCAAACGAAAATGGAATAACATCAACTTTGGTATAAGATTTTCTATATTTGGATGCTCTCGTTGGCGTAGTAAGAGCTATATCTTTCATAACAGCTGCTGTGTCCAACCTTCCTGATGCTCGGAACTGCATTTGAGCAGCATAGCTAAGCTCCTCTGGGCTAAAAGTTGAACGAATATTTTCAGTTCTTCTTCGTTTTGATCGTTCACTTGAACTGGAAAACTCCGTTGGTGGCCTTCCATGGGTGTCAACTTCGTGTTCTTGATTTGTATTATGAAGACCGGTAATTTGTACCTTAGATTCCAGCCATGATTTATTTTTACTCTGAAATGCTTTAATACTTCTAGATGATATAGTCCATTTCCTTTTGTGTTGTATAACAAAGTTTCGTAACAGTTGTTCGGACTCGACTGATAATTCTTGAATTCCTGTAGAATTTTTCACTTTTTCAAGCAGATAATCATACTTTTCGTTAAATTTCGTGGACTTACAAGTTCTTAAATACTCGGAAAGTTCATTCTTTGTTAATAACATATATTATGTAGACTGTTCGTATATTTCGGAATACTTGATCTTTGTTCTTATTTTTTTCTTGTTCTACTATTTTCTTATATAGAAAAATCTCTGTGCTAGTTCAATACCAACACAATTCAAAATTGCGGGAGCCCCCCCCCCAACATTGGAAAAAAGTAAGAAAGTTGGTAGTTTTCATTGAACAGTTTGCAAAACTACTAGTTGGTACAAATCCCATAAATTATCGTATTCACTTGAAACTAAACGCGAAAAAAAAAAGCTCATTGGTATATTGCGAGGAACAAAATCGTTGGCAATTTCACGACTGCTCCCCCCTCATAAAAGTTGGTTCGGCACGTCCCTGTACATAGAGCCTGTCGGGCTTATAACTTTGAATATGCTTGGATATTTTAGGAAAATATTTTTTTAAATATTTTAATATTGAATATGTTTTAAAATATTTATTAAAAACTCACGACAATTAAGTGGCTGCGCGGAAAAAAACAGCTTAGAGTAGTGTATGTATACACCTTGTATAAATATATGTACAGGGTGTCTAAAAAAACTTTCGCTAGTAAATATAATTAGATAAAAACACGTATCCATCGATTATTTTAACTGATTTGTCTAATTATATTTACTTGCGAATTTTATTTTTTTTAGACACCCTGTATATATATTTTTACAGGGTGTATTATACACTACTCTAAGCTGGTTTTTGCGCGCAGCCACTCCATTATTTCAAACCACTTCTTTTTGAAGTTCCCTTATTACACTTCTTTTGGATACGTCTCGCTTCCATACATATGTAGGAAAATATCGGGTAAAATTAAAAAAAATATATAGGGCATCATTGCAAATTATTGCAGCAAAATTTAACAAAAACTAGTTAACTACACTTTATGACATCATTTGAGCCTAATTTCACAGTTAAACTATGTTAAACAAATTACTTATTCTTTGTTAAAATTTTAGAACACTATTTATAAATTTAAATTTAAAAAAACTTAAGAAAAACAAGCTAAACCAAAAATGTACAATGTACAAAAATTATAAAATAATCTACTCATCTATGGCAACAGGATCCATAAAAAATTACATCAAATATATATAAACAGCCACTAAAAAATATTCATAAATTAAGCACTTCAAAACAGCACTTTTTTCACTCTTTCGACGAACTATAACTTTGAACTAAAATATATTTGAATAAGGTCCTATTAGTATCACAAAATTAATCATTTATGATGCTTAGGTAAGCAATAAACCATATGCAGGTGAAAATTTATGAAAAAACGCACTTTGGGTTTTTGGACTTTTGACCAGGAATTATTAAAAATTCGCCTGTGTGCATCGTCTGGATCAGTGAATCTAATTTATACTGAACAACGTCACTGTGAAAAAATATAATATAATGTTTAACCGTGTCAATGTATTTGTAGGTTACTTTTCCAGTCATAAGTAATCGTTTTCCGGAAAAACTTAGAAATTCAAATTTTGCCGCAAGTAGCAGCGCGACACCTAGCCGTTTCCGGAAAAAGTACAAATAGCAGTATCGCCGCCTGGTGTCCGCCGGCAAACGGGGGGTTACCAATTTTTGTACAGAGTTTGCCTATCTGAATATATTGTCATGTTTTTTTTATTAAATTAAGTTAATTATGAGCCTTTACGGTAACTTTAGTTGTTGAAATTTCATCACCCGATGAAAATAAATGAAGTTATTAAATAAAATAAAATAATATGTTGATTTGTAGTGTAATCCTAAAAAGAGGAAAGTTTTAGTTATAAATTTCTAAAATAAATACTTACCCGATGAATTATTTGAGATCATTTTATAGTTTTGTTTAAGAATAAAGATGTTTTTAGATCACAAAATCTTCGAATGAGAGGATGATGATTAATGATGATCAGGACTGTAAATGATAATGCATTTAGGGCCTAAAACTTAAAATAAAAGTGTTTTAAAAAAATTAAAAAGAGAAAGTGTAACAACGAAAGTTAAATTCCTCACCGATTGAATTTCGCGCCATTGTTTTATGTTTGTAAATTGGTAATTTTGAAAATGGTAAGAACAAAATGCGCAGAATAAAAAAAGGACATTGCGACTGAGACCACGAAACTTATAGGTTGATTAAATTGTGTCTCTTAATAAAATATAAAATTTTAACCTGCAATCATAAAAAAATGGGTTAAAATTTATTAATGTCGCAATCAACAAAACAAAGTTAATATTACTTACCTTCAATGAACAGTTAATTAGTTAGTAAACAAGAAATTAATAAGTGGAATTATCAATTAAGTGCACGAAAAATTAACACAAACAAAACATTTCAACAGTAGCCGTTTTAAACGTAGGAAACAACAGCAAAATGATCATCGAGAGAGGACGCTTCCAACTTAAATACAGGGTGAGCGCATTATTGTGAAATAAAAGTTAAACATTTTTTTAATCAATTTAAAAACTACGTCGTGATATTATAAAATCTTATTATTATTGAAATTGAGTCATTACGTTAAATTTTCAGTTAGCTACGTTGCAACAATTACGATTTAAATAAATTGAAAATTTAGCTATACGGCTTCAGGTTAATTATTAATCGTTCTTATGTTAGACAAAGATTTAAAAACATCGTAGCATTTTATTTTAACTCAAGTAAATGTTAAGGGTTAAAATGGTAATAATTTAGAAAAGTTCATAACTAATTTGAGTAATTAAATCAAAAATTTAACAACATATTATTGTTTTATTCATTAAGATTTTACAAGAGTCTCATGTTCAAAGGTGTGTGCGCTCCAGCGAGGCGTTTTTCAGTAGCGGGTGGTTTTTGAAAATTTATACCGTTGGGGGCATAGCAATATATAATCAAAGATATTACTGACCGAGCTATATTATACAGCTATACTTAACAGCTATATTAAAAAGGGAGCGTTAACAAGCTTTTTGAAGCTGTAAGTTCAGTACGAAACAATTTTCATTGGAACACTAAAAAAAGTTAAGTACTATACCAAAAATAAGTTTGCCAGTTTTGATCCAATAATAAGAAAATTTTGTACTCAAAATAAATTAATATGAAGTAAAAGAAACTAAATTAAACTATAAATTAAATTCAAATAGTGTCAAAATCGGCAAGAAAATTGAGAGAAATAATTGGAAAAATACAGAAAGCAGCAAGACCAATGAGACTAAGAATAAACCAGGAAAATACAAAATATATGAAGTGTCAGAGAGTAAATAAGGAAGAGGGCGAAAGACTGAAAATCGATAACAAAACCTATGAAAAGGTGAATAACTTCAATAACTGGGAATGCAAATTAACAGATATAATAAGAGCCAACAAGAAATAAACAGGAGACTACAATAAGGAAACAGAGCGTATACTATGCGAATAAACATCTAGCGAATGACAAAAAACTATCCAAGAAGTAGGTATAAGATAAAGATATATGCGGTCGAAACGATGTGTCTCAGACGAGAAGAAGAAGAAAGGCTGAAAAGTTTTGAACAAAACTTTATGAGAAGAATTCTTCTCATAATCTGTTTTTGAAATTATATACTTTTCATGTTGAAAGAATATGAAATTACTATTTAGACGAATAAAGATTTGATAGAAAATAGTTTTGCTCGTTAAAGGGTTAAAAGAAATTACTAACAAACTAAAACCATGCTGAAATAAAAATTAATCTTACGAAAAAAAATACTGTAATGACTCATGAACAAGTAAATAATTTTTTTTTTAAATATGGATTTGTCGAAATTTAACTCCAGCTATTGTCCTGATTGCGTAATTACTCTTTCTTATCGGGTTTCATTCAAAATCAGTAGCACTAATATCTGTACCTAGCAGTGTGGAACGTTTAATGTAAATCTAAAATAGCGGGTTTAAACAAACTAATTTATAAATCGAAATAACCAGTAAGTTCTTGTTTTATCCACATTATTCTAAATGTTAAATACACCTACTAAATAGGTTAGCAGATTTTTATTTCATTCTATCCGACCTACCGGGGTCAATATAAAATTTTATTTTCTTAAATTTAAAATTGGTGCAAGTGCAAGCAAAAACATTGGTGCAAGTCATTAAAGAACAATAATACAAATTATTGATACAAATAATAATTAAAAAAAAACAAATTTATATTTGAAACTTACAGTAAAATTATTTTGATTTGCAAAATATACAAAAACAATCAAATTTAAAAACGTGGCAAGAATACTTCAAGTGAAATAACAAGCGCTTTTGGTATAAGCACAGCTGGATAAACTTATAAAGTTGGAATTCGGGATCTAAAAGCAAAGAAGAACTTGCAAATAGAAAAGTTTTCAGAATTTTATAGTTAATACCTAATATTAACGGGTATATTCTAATAGTATTCGAAATAAAGTTTTGCTAATTTTTTAAATTATCTGTTAAAAAGAATGAGAAAATTTGAAAATATATTTTTAATGTAGTACCAATAGTTATTTTTATCATTAGGCTGGAAACTGAATTTTTCAGAGTACGAGTTTTGTTACAGGCAGAGGCGGATTAGCCGAGGCCTGTATTTACGAGTACTCTTAAAACAGTTTCCTGCCGCATGATAAACGTAATTTTTTACGCCGACTTGTATAATTTGTTACAAAAAATCATAAAATTTAATTATTTTTTTAAATATTTGGTATTAAACGTCAAAATTTGACGTAAATTTGACGTTTAAATTTTATTATTTTTGTTTCTAGACTAGGCGTGAAAAACAACTTTTCACGCCGTATTTGAAGTATGCAATTGAACACTTGCCTGACAGAGGCGTAAAAATACTTTTTCTTCGCTATTAAAACACAAGGTTATTTTTATTAGTATAACATGTTTCATGTGACTTAGCACAACATACCGTCAGATGATGTGGATGTGACTAAAGAAAATTTAATAGAAATTATTAAACTTACTACATTATAAATATATTTAACAAATCTTTTATCGCTAAACGTACATTTTACAAAATTTGAAAACTTGTCGAACATGACTAAGTTCTAAGTAAGCAATTATAAATTTAATTTTACGATTAGAGTAACAGCCAGTCACCGCCAGACATATTTTATAGTATGAAGCTTTAGATTTTTTACATGTATGAAAGCTACACAAGCTAAGAAGGTTTGGGTAATATGAACCTTGAGTAAAGAGGGTCCGGCACCCCCTCGCCGTGGTGAGGGAGCTTGCGTGTTTTGAGGAAACGGTGGACGTGTACCTGCTAGGATTCGAGCCAGGGACATAAAACTCTCTCGTGCTCGGTCTGTTTTGTCAGGCTGGCTCGGGCCGGGGCTTAAAAATCTTTGTGCTCGGGCTTTTGGCTTGTCAAGAAAACGGGATGACGGCCACTGTGGAGAAACCCGACGAATACAGGTACCTGCGTGTTTATGCCGTGCACGGTAACCCGTACGGTGGGATGAGAGGATCCTGGTGGCTAAGTCAGCTCGTTGGCGGTAGTAGTTCTCCTGGGTCTGGCTACACTCCACTTTGGCCGCCTTGGCGCACTTGTCTGGTGGCTGTGTTGCCAGATGGATATTTCTTTCAACAGTAGAACAGGGCCAAATAAAACAGAAGATTTGCCTACCTGAACAGTAGTTTTTTTTTTTAAAGAAATACCATAATAAAAAACAAAAAATCTTAAATTCTAAAGCAATGTCATAATTTAAACTCTTATTTATGACATAAAAAGTGAAAAAAGACATAAACACAGTTTAAAAGTAAGAATAACAATGTTATAAAGGTGTACGTACACCCTTACTCTTATTCTGAATCAGTTAGTTCTGATATATTTTTATACATATCTGCATTATGTAGCTTCATTAGGGCACTAGAACTAGAATCAAGAGAATAACAGGACTCCTCTTTTGATGTTAAATAACTTTTAGTATGAAGCAACCCTACAATGCTACTGGAAGATAACTTATTTCGCTGATTTGTTTTTAATAAATTCACCTGCGAAAATATTCGCTCAACGTTTGTGGAAGAATGGGGTAAGCATAACAAATTTATTATAAAATGCGGCAAAGTGGTGAACATAGGACAGTTATCTCCAAAACACATTTTTTTACATGCAACCCAAAATTCTACGATGCTGGCCGCAGGATCAAAATCAATTTTTGTATTTTTCCATTTTTGTAACTCCGATTGTTTAACTAGGTTCGGAAAGTGTTGCTCTAAGGGAATTATGCTAGGGGTGGTACCAGCAAGTACATATTGAGGATCAATTAATGTTAGTTTTTTTAAAATATCATTTTTAAAGTCAAATCTTTTATGAATTTGAATACAACTTTCAATAAAGAAGTCCAAACATCGAGTACGCAAAATGTGTTTTTGCTCGCTTGTTAAAGTGTTCTCTGAGAGATAAATTTTAGCGCCTAAATAAATTTCATTTAATGGAAGGTAATTAGCAGGATTTCTGAAATTAATTTCTTCTGGAGGTGATACATTAATTACTTCTCTTTTAATGAAAGACTCTAAAACTGTTTTGTACGCATTCAATACGTTAAAATGTAATTTATGGACTTTTGGTTGCGACGATTGTATTTCTTTATTTAAATTATTAAAGAATGGCAATGTAAATTCAAGAAACTGCAGAAAACATTTTGTCAATGGATCTTTTAAAAAGCTAAAATTGTTTCTACGGCCAGAAGCCGCTCAGAGGTGACAGCATCAGTAAAAAATAATGTTAAGGCATTATATTGCTCTAGCAACCTTACCACAGCACTTTCTACTGATAGCCACCTCGTTTGTGCCGGATGAAGTATTTTATGTACTTGGGTGTTTGTAAAACTTTGAAATTCTTTTATGCCCGGTTTCTGAAGATCTCTGGTTATCCTCTGGTCAGCTAATCAAAGGTTAAAGTTATCCTTAGGTTAAAGTAAGATGGGTTTCTGAAACCACCAACTACTAGAGGATAACTAACCTCTTGTCAACTCGCTTGATTGAATTGCCGGTAGATGGGGATGCAGTAGTTACTTCAAATTAACCAGTTTTTTTTGTAATTTTATTATTTTATGTTGGCAAAAATCTGTTATATATTTAAATGTTTTGCCGAAAAGTTTAAATATAATATTATTTTTATTATTATTATTATTAATAAAAATATTTGAAAATAAATTATTTTGTGCGTAAAAATAAAATAGATTTGAATAAACGAAGTAAAAATTTCACTGACTTCGACAAAGATTTATTTGATATCGAACAAGAGTTTAATTACAATTAAAAGAATAAAAAAAGAGACGGAACTAATATGAAAATTAAAAACGATGCATGGATCGAAATAAGCACTGAATTCAATTCAACTGTCATAATAAATTCGATTGCGCATGTTCTACAAAGTTAACCAGTGGATAACCCGAGCCCATCCGCAGGCCAACTTTGACCCGAGATCTAAGGATAACTTTCGCTATAGAAACTCAAAATCTGCAGGTATATTGCGGTTAAGCTTAACCTTTGTATAACTCGAGCTTCAGAAACCGGGCATTAGTGATTCAGTGCGTTTGGGACTATTAGAGACAAAAGTTGTAAATGTCTCTAACTATATCTTCAACTCCTCTTGGTAGTTTATCGCACGCGGCCGAAGCACATAAATGAAAACTATGACATATGCAGCGCATTAAAAATTTATTGTCAACTTCTTCCTTCAAGCGACTCATGACAGAGTTGTGTTTTCCCGTCATAACGTTTGCTCCATCTAAGGCGAAGACTATTAAGTTTATTTTTGTTAAAATGTTATTTTTTTATCCTGAAAATAGCCAACTATTTTGCGATAAATATCTTCCGCTCTGGCATCTTTCATTGGCAGCAATGTAAGAAACGTATCGTGAATTCTGAAATTGTACCAATAAATAGGTTGTCATAAAAAATTGTCATAAATGAAAAAACTTACTTTCCATCCTTGAAGTACCTACAAACCAATGCCAAATGCTTTGTACAAGATCTGTCTGTGGACTCGTCGATTATTAAAGAAAATTTATTATTTCTTAAAATCTTTATGACTTATTCTGCTTCCCAATTACATTTTTGATGAGGGATGAGTATTTGGTACGACCGCATTTAATTTGCTTAGTAATGTCCGAGTCGGGACATATTTGTTTGATTAATTTCAGCAAATGCTCTATGGCATTGTACGATACGTTCAGCAGCATAAGTTGCTAAATGCAAATCAGCCTTTTTAGCTGCTTGTTCGAGGGAAGTTGTTTTTTTAATACTGCTCATGCTATCCAAAGTTTGTTGTTTTTTTGCAGATTGTGCTATTTTCATATGAGAAGCACCTTATTTATGTCGCAACAGTATGGTTTTTCCACTAGCACTGATGGACTGATGCTAATACTTTTGTTGCAGACTGTACAAAATGCTTCGGAAAGAGTTTTTCCCTATCTGAGCCAACCTTTAAAATCTTTATCATTCTCCCATTCTTTTCTATATTTGTGGGAATACTTTATTCTCTTGTTTGGGGTTTTGCGCACAGATGTGCCTTCCCCGCTTGATGAAACCTTATCGGATTCCTCAGAACTACAATTATTTTAAAATTTAATCTAAAATAATTTTCTGAAAAGTAAAGTAAATTATTACCTGCTCATCCTTAACACAATTTCCAAGATTCCACTTAACAATAACTGATTAATAAACAACAAGACCATACACGCTTACAGATACAATGCAATATATCAAACTCAAATGTCATTTCCCTCTCGTGAGTGAAGGGGCTTCAAGGTACTGAGAGTAACGCTAAAGCGGAAGAGCTGGCAAGAAACGGCTCCAACAGCTTTCCCTGCGGTCCGGAGCCGATGATTGTGTCAGCTGTCAAAACTATCGATACCCTCCTAAAACAACACATCCTAAAACTGCATTCTTGCAGATGGGCAAAAGAAACTGAATGCAGACAAGCAAGGGCAGCGATCAAAGCACCCTTTAGTAGATATTCAAGATATTATTTGAAGCTGTCCAGAGTCAATCTACGGACAATTGTAGGGATTTTAACTGGACACTGCAAACTGAACAAACATCTCAACACAATGGGACTTGTAGATAACCCAAGATGTCGGGGATGTAATACAGCAGACGAAATCGCGGAACATGTGCTCTGTCACTGTCCGTCGCTAGCGTCAATAAGAGGTGCCATGCTAGGGGACTTCTGGCTTAACATGGCCAGAATCAGCGACACTCTGCCTGCCAACATACTCGAATTCATCCTGGAGACAGGATGGCTTGGGGAGTGACAGGACAGAGAGCCGCTGCATCGGAGGCAGTACAATGGGCCCGATTTAGTGGCCTAAGTGCGCGTGGGGATACCTCCTTGCCCTCCTACCTAAAATCCAGAATCCAGAATCCAGAGGGTCCGGCAGGTAAAAGATATTGAGGATATAGTATTAAACCTGAATTTTTAATATATTCAACAGGGTAACATAAACTCCAATTAATAATAAATTATTGCTTGTAACTTGGTGTAGTCATATTCATATCTTCACTGATAAATCTAACTAATGCCATCACTCGCACTTGTGCGTACAAAAGTTGCTCTCACTTACAACTGACTTTTCACTATGTTTGGGGGATGTTAGACTCTTCAGATATGTCTATCTGTTCGAATAATATTTTTAAATGCCACCATTATTTTATCAATACAGTAGAACCTCTCTAGCTCGACCCCCTCGAGCTCGACAATTCTGAGAATTTTTCTTGTTGCTGGACAGATAATAATTATGAGCTTATCTTGCCACGACTCGTAAGCACGTAGGCAGACAGATTGATTACCTACGTTATATGATTAAATGATAAATCTTATCGTAATCAAGAATAACATGATATTGTGTTTGCAGATTTCAGATACATGATTTGATATTTATTACTACCGTTTCGTCGACAAGTTCGGTCCGTCGACAGGAAATAGGTCCCGTTTATGTCGAGCTTGCGACGGTTTACTGTATTTGGTAATTTTTAATTGGAGTTTGCAATGTTATCCCGTTGAATATATTAAAAAAATTAGTTTACTACTACGTACACTCCAACATCAAAGTAGGTAAGTAAAAAAATCTTGAAAAATTTGAGCTTTTTTAATTTTAGTTTTTTTTAAAACCCTGTATCTTTTAAACAAAACATTTTATAAAAAATCTGACACCCCATTTAGGATAGGAAATTTAACGAACTACAACTTGTAAATGGATTGGTTTTTTAAAAAAATTTTCTAGACAAAAGTTGTAGTCTGGTAAATTTACTATCCGGAATACGGCGTCATAGTTTTTCTAAAATGTTTCGTAAATTTAAAAAAATGCCTAACTCTTGAGGGTTTGAATTTAGAAAAAAAAATTGGTTAAATATTTTTATTCACAATATAGCAAAATTAAAATTATTTTTTGATACCAGTATGCAGGCGTTTGATTATATCAGTTACAATCCATCCATCCATCCATCCATCCAATTTTTACATAATATCAACTTCCGTAATTACCATATCAATTTTGATTTAAAATAACCAAATCATACTGTAACTATCAAATTTTGAATCAAACCAAATTTAACATCAAAACTTAGTTTTACAATCATAATTATAGACTCGCATTTTGACAAGAAGATGTTTATTTACTCATTAGTTGGCGCTCAAGTTAACCAATTCGCGGAAAAATTACAATTTTAGAAAAATAATTAAAATAAAATTTTAATAAAAAAAGATTCCATTCCTAAAATTGATTAACAAAGAGTTTACAATTTTATCTACCTACATACAAAGTAGTAAAAGTTTTTCAAGTACTAAGTATTTACAAAATTTTATTAAAATTAATTTTAAACATAATCTATAGTAATTTATAAACAAAATAATTCTGCTCATAAAGGAGCTCATAAATAAACCCCCATGTAAATCAATATGCTTATAAAATAAATTAGAAGTTTGTTTTTCAATATTAATTCAAACAATTTTCAAATTTTATTATCATACTTTCTAAAATAAAATCATTTTCATTAGTCTATGAAATCAATCAATTATAAACAAGAGACTGCTATTGTTTTATAATCAAATTTAAATGTTTGCATTACAAATTTTATACTGCCTTCAATTTCTTTCAAATGCAATTAACCTACAATCAACTTTTAAATTATTTAATACTGTAAAATTGTTATTCCGACCTGATCTAATACAATTTTACCTTTTCAATAATAATGTTAGATAATAGTGGATTTTCAATAAAATATTGAGTAATTAATAAGCTATATTATGGTGAACGAATGTTTATACTCGTACCAGGTACATCAAATTAATATTGACATTGAATTAACCCATTAAGTACCAAGCATATTTTACGAAATTAGACATAAATTTTAATTAAAAGAATAATTGTTATATATTTCGTTAAGGTCTACAATAAGTTACTGTCCTCAAATGAGGCCGTTGGTACTTAATGGGTTAAAACTATTTGTCGCTACTTGGCAACTATAACCAGCCCTCTTTCCAACACTTCCCCACTAGACATTGTTGGTAATTCTTCATTTTATCTTCCCCTTCCGAAATATTTACTTCTTCCTGATTTTCTGCGTTATCATAATAACATAATAACGGGATGAAACTAAAATAATAGACCCCATATGTTATATTACTATATAATTGAAAAGAGCATAAAAAACTCCATTACTAACATATTTTTTTATAACACGAGTTGTTTGAGCGTATTTCGCCATATTTAAAGTATTTTTAAGAACCCCATTTTTTTGTTATTTATTAAGTCTTAATATTTTTAGCAGTTCATATTTTTGTTTATGGTGCTATAAGTGGACAATAAATTAAAGTGTCGAACTGCTACCGTTTTAGTCGTGGGAAACTAGTAAATGGGGTTGTTCCCATAAGTTTCTTATTATATTTTGGATTTTTTGTATAGTAAATTATTGTTATGTTTTTATGTTCAAGTATCAGTTCTAACAGATTCGTACTCAAGTGCATATGTAGCATAGCACAAGTTCTAACAAAAGTGTGGCAAGTACAGATGTAGCACAGCCCAAATTTGTATATGTAAAGTGCATTTTTATATTTTTTATTTTTTAATAAATAGTATATTAGTTAGACTCAAAAGCAAATAGTGTTTGAATTCAAACTGGTCCTTCGATGAAGCACACTCCTGGTGACGTACAGAAGGTATCCCTTCCCACCAGGTGTAAATTCAAAAAAACACATAGACGTGCGACGCTGGCGACTACACGAGTACTAACTTCGGAGTATGAGACCGATTCTAGTTTTTAATTTTTTTAACGCATTGTTTACATTTTTTTCACCATAAATTGAATAATATCAAATGTCTTAGGTATTTTTCTTGCAGTGATATCATATGCGAAGAGTTTGCACTCATCAAAGTGTCTGAAGAAAAACACTTCCCTAATGAAAAGCAGTTCCTCCGCTGCAGAATGGAAAACCATGGGATTACCACCAAACAAATAGTAGAGAATGCTGACTGCGTAATTGTGCAGACAACTCTGGAGAAGAGAACTTCATATGAAACAGTTGTCATCATTGTAGAGGATGTGGATCTACTGGTTCTCCTAAATGGATTTGGCTCCATCGTTGATTACGTGTTCTTCTAGAAAAGTGGCAGGGGTGAAGCTGGTTGTTAACAGTTCACTTCTACGAGTTTGAATTAAAAAGGCTTGTCACTCTGCCTTGGATTTGAAATGTTTTTCCACCCATTTACCGGCTATTCATAAATGAACAACTTGTGGAAGAGGCCAAGAAATTCTTGCAGCCTAAAATAGAGTCAGCTGGGAGACTGGTTGTCTGCCTGCCTGGTGGCTTATTATGGTGGACTCTGAAGACTACCTCCACACCCTCCGATACGATTTATTCGTAAGATCTAGAAGTGCAGCCAACGCAAAGGTCCATCTGGCTCGTCTACCCTTAATCAAAGAAGCTGCTGCTCAACACAGTTATCGCACATATCACCAGGTGCAGATGCGGTTGGGGGTGGATAGGAACCCATCCAACTGGGGCTGGAGTAGAAGCAACCACGGACTCTTTCTCTTACAAAACACTCCAGGCCCTGCCTCACAAACTCCCTTCAAATTCCTTTCTTGCAAATACCGCAAAGAAGGAACTTGACATACCAAAAAGCAGGGCTGAAGTGCTTTGCTTTGTGAAAGTTCTATCGAGGCAAGACTTGTATGAATCAGACGGCACTGACGACGAGGAAGATCTGAAAATCCTCCACCTATCCCTCACTTTCTCATCCCAAGGATCAGCAGCACACGAAGACCAACCTGGGGCCTCCAAGAGATTCTGATTTTGATGGAGAAAAAATTGGAATCGTGAAGTCCTCAATACGTACATTTTAAAATTACCATATTGTGGAATTTTTGATTTAGTTAAGCCCTACTCCCCGTTGACAATAGCAACTATTGGTTCCGAAAATCGTCAGTCTCCAATAATTCCTGTCCTTACCTCGATTTCCTCAATTTTAATTTTTTCTAATATAACGGAGTACCTGTTAGCCCTATAGACTTTATTCTTAAATTAAGGAAAAATAACTGCTCTACAACTTCATTTTCAATGATTTTTCTAGTAGAATGAGTATTACAGGCAATATTTAGTCCAACAGACGACGAAAACTAAAATTTTAAACTTTTTGGGAAAAGAATCCAATATTTCAGGTCTTGTATCTTAGGATTTATTGGACTTAAAAAATTTGAATTAAGCTCAAATTGTAGGAAATGTTTGCAGCTTCAAAAAAAAGTAGAATGACTCTTTCCGTAGGAAGCATCCTTTCAGAAGTTTCGGGCTGAAAACTAGAATTAGTCGAAATATTTCGAGATTTTTCGATCACCACGAAGTTAGCATAAGTCTTTCGAAGCTGCAAAACCTGGTTTTACCCTACTGGTAGGTACCCTAAAAGCTGGTTTACACTATGAGATTTCTCATGTGACTTTATCGTATGCAAAATACTATCTAAAATTGTAAGCAATGCGCATTACAAATTTTTGTTTTTATGTTACTAAATACCAAAAATTATATAGTGTGAACGTAAAAATATTTCTAATATGACAAGTCGTACGATAAGTCACATGAGAAATCTGATAGTGTAAACCAGCTTTAACAACATACCACAAAATCAGAAACATGTGAATTTTCCTGATGTTTGTCCTTTTTTGTCTACCGTCGGTGGTCTAATAAGATAAGTATTTTATATTTTGCGCTTTTACTCTCTAAAAATATCAAAATGTGCATTTTATTAAATAATAGCAAATTTGAAATTTTTGTTCATTTTTTCGACGGCAACGGTTGGTAACAACTACCGTGTTGCGTGTTTTATAAATTTACAGGTTAGAATACCACACAAAACTTTGTTAATTTGACATTGACAATATTGATTTGACAATTAAAATGACATTACATTGCTTTAATTTATAAATTACCAACCTCTTAAAACAAAAAATTGCGTTTGATCGAACAAATAATAAGTTATCTAACTTTTCAGGAATCAATCGAGTACGACGATCAGTTACATTTAAACCAGCGTAACTAAAATTACGTTCACTTGGTACGCTAGTTGCTGGTGTTGCTAGTATCCACAATGCAATTTCGGATAGTTTAGGATATTTTGCTGCGAGTGTTTTTCAATATTGAATCATTGGCATTGTTTTATCAATTTTTGATAGTGCAATATTACAATATGATTCCAGATCCAAATCTGTATTACCAATGTTAGGTACATCTTCATCGTCCTCAAAATCAACTACAAAATATAGAAAATCCACATTTTTCGGCAGATCTGCAATTGAATCATCAATAATTTGTGTTGCGGTGTCAAGTCTATCTTCATCTTGAAAATTAGTTGTTTCTCTTTCTTCCATTAAGAGATCGTTTAAAATTTTTTTGGCACTTTCAGTTTCTTCAGCATTTAGCAATTTTCGATATTTTGGTGTTATAAACGTAACTGCTAAATGTATTAGACCTACAACAAAATATTTATTTAAATTGTTCACGAAAATATCTTTAAGATTTCTCTTGTTAATAATATCATTTTCCGATGCTGCAGCGTATGTTGTTAATTGTTTTTTTATCGGAAAAACGTCATTTATAGTAACATCTTTTTCCTGAGATAATCGCTCTTGAAATGATTTTATGGGTTCTAAAAATTCTTTCAAATATAAAACCGTTGTTTTATTGATGGGATTCAGTAATTCAGCAATATGCACATTTGTTATACTTAATTCGGTAAGGGCTTCGAAATCCTTTTCTACAGATTCCAGCATGGCATGCTTCGAATTCCAGCGAACTGCCACTTCTTGACGTAGAGAGTAATTTAATACATGCTCATATTTTGAGTGATGTATAGCATTTACTAACTTTTTGCAGTGTTTCAAGGTGTCCTGAAAATCTTTTAAATTATTTTTTTCTTTAAACGTATGTTTGAGTACAAGGTTTAAATTATGAGCGGAACAGCCCACCCAAATATAATTTTTAAATGCCTTCTTCATGGCTGCGCAGTTATCTGTAACAATAATCATCTTCTTATTTTCAATACAAATTTTTTTAGATGTATCTTTATAATCTGGTTCAGTTGCAACACTAGTCCATTTAATTGCAATTACACGTGATACAAGTTCCATATCTTGTACATAATGCACTGTAACAGTAAAAATTGTACTAAGATGTTGATCATCCCAATGATCTGTCGTCAGTGATAACTTTGACACGCCTTCAAATTCTTGAATTAAAATTGTTTCCAATTCTTCCGTCTTCCTTGCAACCGTAATGGAAACCGTTTGTGGAGTAGATAATATATCATCGATTTCAAACCTTCCTTTTCTAGCTGCCTCGTTAATTAAAAATTGAGCCATTTTTTTAAAACCATCTCTTACATTGAATGGACGTAGATCCACGGCTGACCAATAAGCAAGATAGTTAGCCATTTCTAGTTTAGTGTCTTGTGATATATTTTTCTTATTCATATATTGTCTTATTGGCGTCGGCGTCGTCGAAACTGAACTTTTGTTGGAACACTTATGCCGTAGTAAACCAGATGTGCTCGATCTTTTAGGAAACGATAAAAGTTGTGTGCACTTTTTACATTTCACAAAATTAGAATAATTCTCATTCACAAATATTTTTTGAAATGTAGACCACACCGAAGAATTTTCATGAACGTCCACGTATTTCAACGAATCACTTCTTGAAGAAATTAATGAATTAATTTCTACGCGAGTAAAACTAAGAACGTCACCCCGGGACGGGACGGGACGGGACAAGAAAAGTAGTCCCGCATTCTTCTTTAGTAGGTACTATGTATTGGTATCCAGTCATTTGGCCGAATTTTTTTGGCCGACAATCATTTGGCCGACAGTTTTTGGCCGATAAATCATTTGGCCGAACAGTTTTTGGCCGACAGATTATTTGGCCGAACAGTTTTTGGCCGACAGATTATTTGGCCGAACAGTTTTTGGCCGACAGTTATTTAGCCGAACAGTATTTGGCCGACAGTCACTTGGCCGACAGTTATTTGGTGGCAATTGCAGGATGGCCGTGTTAGCACGTATAGTCGAGGAATATGGTCCTGACTATGAGCAGACCAATAGAAAGCAACGTCACCCAAGGACGAATCTAATAAAAAAACTAATACCGTTTCTGAACGACGCGGTATTAAAATTATCCGCGTTAATCCTATCCGATTACCTTTTGTTATTTTCTATATAAACAATTATGTAATTAAGAATCAGTAAGTAGAAAGAATTAGAAGAAATTATAAGTATTAGAAGAAAAAGAAGAAATCAAAAGTAAATTAAAATTATATCAAATATGCCTTTGGAATATGTCGAAAGCAGTCGTGGAGTTAAGCAGCTTTTACATAATGGATTTCTGTTTACTCGCGATAAACAAGGTGGTGCAAAAATTTATTGGAAATGTGCCAAATACAACACTTCAAAGTGCAAAGCAAGAGCAATCACTGAAAACGATGAACTTGTTGGACTTAGTGGCACTCATATTGGTCACACGGTGGAAAGTAGTGAAGTTGCAGCAAAAACTGTGCTTGCTAATATTAAAGAAGTGGCGAAAACTTCAAAAGAAAACCCCCAACAGATTCTGGCAGATGCTACTCTAAATCTTGATACAGCAGTGGCCCCACATCTTCCTTCCACCAACTTGTTGAAACAGACCATTCGCAGAACTCGTAATAGGAATGGTCCTGCTGTTCCAACATCTCCTAACAGCCTGACTGATTTAGTGATTGAAGGAGATTACGGAAAAACTGGCAAAGGAGAGCCTTTCTTACTTTATGATAGCGGACCCAGTGAAAATCGGATTCTTATATTTAGTACCGCAGAAAATTTACAATTATTGGCTGATTGCGATCATTGGTTTGCCGATGGGACATTCAAGTCGGCCCCATCACTGTTCTTCCAACTGTACACGATCCATTCTATCAAGTATAAGGTGGTAATTCCGTCTGTGTTTGTCCTTCTTCCGAATAAGAAGGAGGACACTTATATTAGAGTTCTAGAAGCTATGCTAAACTTGAAACCCGAGTTAAAACCTGTAAGTATTATGACTGATTTTGAAATTGCTCAGAAAAAAGCGTTTCAACGTGTTTTTCCTGGCATCGCTCACCACGGATGCTTTTTTCATTTTAATCAATGTATTTGAAGAATATTTTAACACGTTGAAACGCTTTTTTCTGAGCAATTTCAAAATCAGTCATAATACTTACAGGTTTTAACTCGGGTTTCAAGTTTAGCATAGCTTCTAGAACTCTAATATAAGTGTCCTCCTTCTTATTCGGAAGAAGGACAAACACAGACGGAATTACCACCTTATACTTGATAGAATGGATCGTGTACAGTTGGAAGAACAGTGATGGGGCCGACTTAAAAATAATTCGTTGGTGTGTAACGAATATTTTGTATTGCATGTTTTTTTGTGTATTTTAATAATAATTTTATATAATTTAAATAAAACAACATAATTTTACAAAATATTTATTTATTTACCAAAAAAATAAAATTTATCGGCAAAGTGACTGTCGGCCAAAAACTGATCGGCCAAATAAACGTCGGCCAAAAACTGTTCGGCCAAACAATCTGTCGGCCAAAAACTGTTCGGCCAAATTATCTGTCGGCCAATTGATATGTCGGCCAAGTGATTTATCGGCCAAAAACAGTCGGCCAATAGAATTCGGCCAAATAAATTTCGGCCAAATGACAGTGATTCCTATGTATTTACTCGTAACTACAATTTCTCAGACTAGCAAAATTGTAAAATATTGAGTCAAGACAGCATTTTTGTAAATGTACTGAAAATTTCAGACGTCTTTTAAAACACTGAATAGCTCCAAGATTTACTCTAAAAACTTATTAGATTTTGTTATTTTAGAATACGACTGTCTGTATTCACTCCTTTTCTTAAGAAGATTTCTAATATTACTTGATTATTAATATTTTAATAAATTAAAGAGTATGTTGAAGATTTACAACTTTTAACTTGCATAATTTAAGAAGAACACTTAATTTCGGTATTATGTAATGTGTCGTCAACAGGTTTCGGGATAAAAGAAAATAACAAAGAAGAAACAAATATCTTAATATTGATATTTTTGTCAAGATGGAATTATTATACGTATTACAGAAATTTTAATATAAAAAACGGTACCTAATTATTTTATTAATTTACGAAAAGTGGTTTTGCTTGAGCTTTTCACAAGCACGTAAATTGTCAACATTTATAACAATTTATATTTTATTTTAACAAAACTTTGTATGTCATGTCGTGCCCTACTAAAAGCAAAGTATAATCCCAGAAATTCAAGATTATCGCAATAATATTTTGGTTCAATTTCATTCGATGCTATGTTTAACTTGTAAAACTTATTCTGCATATTATTTACATGCCTGTGATTTCTAAAACATCCATCATTGAAAACTCAAACAAACTCATTTCCTACTTTACCGCTTCGTACTATATAATGACTTCTTTGAATTTTATTTTTTTATCTTAGAAAAAAGATTTTTGTCCACAAAAATGGTTTATTTGTTTTTCTATTGTGACACTACTAGTTGATAATGTATTCCTCTGTTAAGTATTTTACTTATTTGAATAGGGTCAGCTTAAATGACATATATAGTGTTGCTTTTCAAGTCAGCCTAAAAAATTAAATTTTGTAGGTATTTGTGTAAGACTGCATTTTGTTTATTTCACAGGAATATTGTTTAAATCATTGACTTGAAAATTAACAAAATTTTGTTAAAGATTTTCTCAAAATAATAATTTTTCTTTCTAATCTAATATGTTAAATCTTTGGAAATGTAATGTGCACTTCCGATTTGTGAATGTAAATATTGGAGTAATTTAAAATATTTATAAAATTAGAATACTTCGTCATCTTACATATTCGTCACCTTAAATTTTACAAATTGGACTCGTATTACTATATTAAAATTTGGCACGTACGATAAAAACAATAATTGATTTAAAGTAAACGAATTATTGAAAAACAAATTATAACGAATAGCGTATAAAGAAGCTGTTCAATCGATTGATGACAATTAGATGGAACGTGCAAACGCTGAAATTAATGACGACGATTATACAGGGTGACCGGTCGACCATCTGAACATAGGAAATTAACATAGAAAATTGATTTTTCTTTAATTCCTGCTTCCCATTCCCGAAGTTCACCGCTTTTCTAATTAGATCCTTACGGACAATTACATTATTTTACTTGAAATGTTCCCTGAGCTACAAATAGATTTTGTTTCATTTTCGTCTTCTTATTTTGATCTTTAACCATATCGCTGCTTTGGAAGACAACCAATGGTTTTGACGATGGAATTGACCCTCACAAATTTGTAAAGGTGGCCTGATTTCTTATGTATTTCTCAAGAATCCACACCGAAACTTTTTCTTGCAGAATTCTTCATCAAAGGTGAAGCATTTGTTACAATGTCTCTTTGAGCTTCGTGTACGTCATATACCGGGTGACCGGTCGACCATCTGAACATAGGCAATTGACATATGAAATTAATTTTTTGAAAATGGTTTGAAAATTTGTTTAAAAACCAATAATTTCCAACAAGTTACTTTGACAGATTACAATAAATTTGGTTAACAATGAACGCAAAACACTTATTCTGTGGAAGAACAAGTTTTTATGATAAAATTATATTACAGTGGTAGTTGTATTACAAAAACAATTGCAATAAAATTCAATCAAAGCAACTACAATTATTTTTAAAATCTCTTTTTTGCATTTTATTAGTGAGTTTTTACCAGTAATTAAAAAACAAAATATCAAGTGTTAGGTATCTTTAGAAGCGGAATAAAAATCTCTTTAAATTGATTTTTATTCTTATCCGTTGTGATGAGAAGCAGGAATTAAAGAAAAATCAATTTCCTATGTTAATTTCCTATGTTCAGATGATCGACTGGTCACCCTGTATATTGTATAGTATTGGCGATAAAATGCACCCCTGTCCCACACCGGCACACACTTATACTAAATTTTTGCAAATACATCTTATCTATACGAATTCTTGTCAAGTTTTCTTCATATAGTTTTTTTTATTAGATTTATCAAGTGACCTGGTGTGCCCATGTCTTCAAGGATGCTCCTCAATTTTTCCCAATGTACAGAATCAAAGGCCTTCCTATAGTCCACGAAGCACAGAACCATTGACGCAGAACTGGCGCGCCTTTTCGATAGTTTGACGTATATTTAGTATATGTTCTCTGGTTCCTCTCCCCGGCACAAATCCGGCTTGTTCTTAAGAAATTTGTGGCAAGAGAAAATTCTTCAGTCGTTTGTTGATTATGTGGAGCCCAGAAAGAAACAAAAATCATGATAGTAGACCACGCCAAGAATAACTCCTCTGGAATCCACACAGCTATGGGGTTTGCGGTGGTTCATGACTTTATATACCTAGGCTCCATGATCTCCAACTCTGAAGGAGCACATGACCGAGAAGCTCCATGCTTCTCACCTCACTGAAGGCGCTATCATAATGATGCCACTATGTTCTTACGTAGAACGATGGAACCTGAGAGAGAGAAAGAGAGAAAGCATAATTTAAAAAAAAAAAATGATTAAATCACAACTTGCAATGATTGAAGTTAAGTTGTTCGCAGTCAAAACCTTAAAACTAAATGAGGGTGAGTTCTTAAAATTTAATGATGGTTAACATTATTAATTTCATAAAACTACAATTAATGACGAAAACAAGTGAATGCTGAATACTAAAATAATTGTATTACATAATGAAATAATCAACATGATTAAAATGAATTGCTGAAACTAAATTTTGCTTATCAAAGAAATTGCTTGACCGACTCAACGAACAATTTGTCATTTAACACTGAAAATAACATAAAACTCAAGATATCAAAGCAAAATGTTGTGATCTTCAAAACTTTAACTGAATTGATTTTTTTACTAAATAAATTGAACTTCAATAAGTATTTTGACGATAAAACGGAAACGAAGTTAATTCCATAAAATATTGAATTTCTGACTTGACTATATTTTGATAACGCAAACAAAAACAAAAAAAAAGGTTGCACAGGTAATTCCAAATTTCCAGAATTATTACGACCCAAATTTAAAATAACAAAATCGATAAGTTGCATTATGTTAAAAAACACCTACGACCTTAAACTTTATGATGGAGTGTAACGGAAGATCTTCAAGGTGAAGTGCTAACGCACTTGCCGACAGTTTATGCTGATCATAAAAGCGGGATAGCCAATGGAAAATTCTTTCCACGAACATCGCAATTGCTAAACTAAATTACCAAGCTAAGAAGCAGGAAAATCGGGAATTGAGGTATTTCTAAAATAAACCTTCACTTATGTACGGTCACCACGGACCACATGCTACAAACGGCACGAATAATACTTGAACTTAATGTTTCTGAAGAGGGGCTCAAATCTGCACAAGGCGGAGCAATGCTGAATGCCACCACGGGCATTACAGCCACAAAACACGAGACTTAAAACGTAAAATTTCTTCAGAAATTGGGTATTTTCACAAAATTATTATTTGCATAATATATGCGATGTTATATAAATCAAGGTACCAGAAAAAGCATATAATAATTAAAAAATGAAATATTTTGGTGTTTTTATACAAAATCATTTTGAAATTTCATTAAAACGCTCAATTTTAAACTAGAATCAAAACGCATTTTTGCGCAAACGCATAGATGTGACGTACTTTTACGGTTTAAATTGGTAATGGTTTATACGTGTATATTATATTGTGTATATGTATAATAGAATAAGTAGTTTTACTTGCGTGATTTTTTGGTCCAAGTTGAAAATCGCTTGCACATACACGCAGGCCAAGGTCCAATAGCAGCGCACGGTTATTCAGTATCCTGGTCAGCTGTTGCTTGTAAAGTTCACTTTAATTTTTTTCTTGAATTTAATACTAGTGCGCGTATGTGTGTGCGTGAGTTCACTCTTGGGCCACCAACTTAAACCAACAAAAATAAAATTTTTGTGAATTTAATTTAAAAGATACAGCGATTTAAAAAAACCAAGAAAAAAAAAGTCCAAAATTTTCGAAATTTTTTTTTCTCATTTTTTTTCATACTCGAAAGCCGTGAAATTCAGACAATAAAAGTTAAAATCTAGTCTCTTTAAAAAAGAGACTGTCTTCTATCACCACTGAAATTATGTAAAGTGTATCCGGGAACACCCTGTATATTGTTGTGTTAAAAAATCATTTTCGAAATTAAAATTTTGGATTTTGTTAACTATTTGTAAAAGATGTGGAAAGTGGCAATTAAAATTTATGTATTTATGTAAATTTATGAAAATGAAAAAAAATAACACTATATTTTGAAGTAAGTAATTTTATAATTGTTTGGAATTTGAAGAATTATCCAGGGTTTAGACGGAGTTGAACATTTTTGGATGAATTATTCAGAAAATTGATGAAATTCAGTTTTCAGAGATTAATAGTTATTAATTTAATGTTGTAAACTTGAACTTCAAGAATTGTACGTACTATTTATTTGACAATGTATGGCATTGCCAAGCCCTTTAATATTATCAAACTTGTACATGTTTGTTTTAATTGTCTAAAATTTTCCAAGCATCATACCATCCCTGAGGGCCTCCGGCAGTGAGTTAGGCACTGTAAGTTCAGATTAAAGGTTACTGGAGTAACAATCCTATGGTTTATTCAACCGAAAAATGCCTCTTGTACGAGTGGTAGACGGACGGTTTTATTACTAATTTTCAATGTTCTTTTAACCTAAATGGTCACAAATTTTGTATTTTATGGTTTAGTTCAATGCATGCAAGCTGGCTCCTATATTATATGTATAACTTTCTCTATAATGTCATCGGCACTGAAACCATTCATATGTCATTATGTAGAACATCAAATAATTAAAAAATACAAATTTTGTATATGAACATAAAAAAAAAGAAAAAACTAAAATAATATTTATATTTACTCTAATTCAGTTTATCTAACTAAAATATTAATGCGTTATAATTTAAACATAAAACTTTATTTAAGTTTTTATTTCTATTTAAATGAACGAAGCGTATTATCTATCGAGCTTGAATACATTGAAGTAGAAATTTAAACATTAATTTGTGTTTTTCTAATTGGACGTAATAATGCATAAAATATAATTGTTCAAATATGTTCTAAAAAATTTATATAACTATTGTTCTAAGATGTTTGCTTTGTAAATGTAGCTTGCGAATGACAGAATAAGAACCAATTATTTAAGACTAAATTAACCTCATAAATCTGTAAGTGTTAATGTTAGTGTTAAATTTTCATTATACAGGGTGGTCGTTTGAAAACGAAATAGACAGGATTGTGGCCAGCATAATTTTTTTTAAACACGTCAATTTTATCATCCAGGGGGACAACTTTTGCGACCAATGCCACTCCCGTATTGTTTCATTCCTTCGCGCTGTGATGGGAACCCCTGAAATGTTAATAAGGATGATAGGGCAAGTGACACCTGATTTGAAAGGTCTTGCTTCCCTGAATTCAGTGCAATAATTTTTTTAAAGTTTTATCAATTATTCAACAAAAAAGTAAAGCTACAGAAATGCGAAATAAATACGATATTTCAAGTCATTTAAGAATAAAAAAAGTAAAAAACGCTTGGACAGGTTGATTTTAATTTCAAGGGGCTACATTTACTGCTATTCATAAACATTAGAACAATTTATTTTAACAATTTGAACATCTAATTTAATTAAACTGATCTTTTTAGCAGATCCATCTTTTCATTCAAAATTCCAAGGGTGGTTTCCTCTTTACCTTAAGGGTTGAACTGTCAATGTTTATGAATAGCAGTAAATGTAGCCCTTTAAAATTAAAATCAACCTGTCCAAGCGTTTTTCACTTTTTTATTCTTAAATGTCTTGAAATATCGTATTTATTTCGCATTTTTGTAGTTTCAATTTTTTTGTTGAATAATTGATAAAACTACAAAATTTATTGCACTGAATTTAGTTAGTAGAATAAGCTAGAGCAGTGAATTATATGCACTAAAAATACAAGATAATATATTATGCAACATAATATATGCAGGCTAAAAATTAGGGTATAGTTATGCTTAAAAAACTACTAAAAGTGCACATTCATTTCATTATAATATGCTACAATTTATTCAGCAATATTCGAACCATTAAGTAATATTTAAAAAATACTTCTATTTTTATCACGTCATGAAACGTTTTCCTACCGATAATTCACAGGAGAGTGTGTATCAAGCGAGGGGGGAGAATTTTTTTCTCAGTTTTTTATATCTAGCGCCGTTCCCGAGTTATTGCTAATTTTGAAATCTATTTTTTTTTTAAGAATATGTTAAAATAAAACCTTTAGGCTTTATTTGGATGGAAATTTAACTTTTCCTGCCACGCAAGTTTTCCATTCGCTCGGCTCGTTCCACTCACCTCGCAAATAAAAAAAACTCGTTACGCAGGAAAAGTTAATCTTTCCATCCAAATAAAACAATATACTATTTTACTATGTAGCTACATTTTTCTACTTTATAGCACCGTTTCTGAGGTATGCACATTTTTATTTATACAGGTTAAAAATTTTAATTGATTAATTTAAAATGAATTTTAGCCTACATTTTGCAAATATGCAAAATATGAGGTTTAATTGTAGATATTGTGGTGCTTCAAACATCAAATTTGATATTTTTTTATTTAGTTGATTAATGTAATTTCGGATTTCGTTTCCAAAATTACTGAATTATTTTGTTTAAAATTGTAGCTTAACAAATAAAACAAAAGAAGTTGCGTTGATTTATTTATTGTTGCTTCTTCAGTGGTACAATTATAACTGACTTGTCCTACCCACTACCAGTACAAAGCTTATCTTATCATTATAATACTGAGAATATCGTATTTTATATAACAGTTGCAAAGATTTTGTTTATTTTTATTAGTTTTTTAGAATTTGTAAATAATTTTTAAATTTATTAATAACGCGCGAAAGTTTTAAGTTGGGAACAAATTTAAGAGAGGAAAGGGCTTTTTGCCAAAAATGGCCGCACGTAGCGGTTAGGGAGAAAATCGTCTCCGTTATATTTTTTTGATTTTGAAATTTAATTTAGTAATAAAAGTTATTGGTTTCAAGTAAGTGGTTTTCTTTAATTCGAATTGTCTGGTTTGAACAATAGCTTGGAATTTTTTTTGATTGGATTTGAATTGAGATTGAATTGTTAATTCGAAACTGGATTAGGTTGGAGGGGGGGGGGGGAAGGTGCTGGCGAAATGCACCTTAATAAATATTTTAAGGCAGGATTCTACTTTGAATCAAAGTAATTTTTGTAACTTTTTTAACAGATTATTAATAATAGCTATTTATTATAGCACACACGTGTGTAATACAAAGCTTTATCCAATATCTCGTAATAATAGTTTAAAATGTAATTAAAAGTTTTGACATTAATTTGACGTTTTAAAATGTCAGATGTAAATTATGAAAATTAGTATAAAGTAGGTGTACTCATAATTTACATAAGTCACTAGTGTTTTATAGACCCCATAAGTCACTAGTGTTTTATAGACCCCATAATATATGTAAAATCGGCATTATTATGCCTTCATAAGACAGAGGTTGGATAAAGATATTAATATGAGGTTTGTCAGGCTTTAAAAATATACTCTTGAAATAGTACTTAAAAAAATTGTTTTATATTGTTTATATACAGAAACATTATTTAAATGTAATGCCTCGATTAAAATCTTGAAAATGATCCATTTAAAACAAAACAAATTAGAAGTTGTAAGTTCCATATAACAGTAGCAACAGCCTGAACTAAAATTATTTTAAAATTTTAATTTTAACTATATTTTTCTTGCAAAAACAGCGAAAAAATACAATTTTTGTGTTCTTTCACTTTTTTTATTGCCATTTTATTATTTTTGAATGTATACAGTGTGTTCACGATAAGAGGTAACAGTGAATAATTCTTTTATCTTACTAGATATAAAAAAAAGTTTAAATAGTTTTTTATTCAACTCGAAATTTTCTATTGGAAACCGCGGAGGTACATTATTTTGGACTTCAAACTTAACCGGTAGTAAACATGAATTTATTTTTTCAAATGGCAACATGTCTTTTTTTTAAATTTTTGTAATCTGCAGTTTTTCATAGGGTTACATAAGAAAATTTTCCAGAAAACTGCAAGATAAATTTATTAATTATTTTAATTTATTTAGTGTGCTATGAATACAAAACAAAATCACGGTACAGAAAACCACCTATCTGCTAAATTATTAAAAAATGCCACCATTTTGTTCAAGACATGATACTATAGTATCATTTTGTTTTTATAGCACACTAAATAAATTAAATAATTCATAAAATCTTGCATTTTTCTCGAAAATTTTCTTATGTAACCCTGTAATAATTTTATATGTCTGTACAGGCCCAACCAGAGGGGGGGGCGCTCGGGGATTTGTTCCCGGGGCCCGGAATCCCTCAAGGGCCCGGAAGGGCTAATTACCTAATAAATTTCATACAACTATCTTGAAAGTGCAAATAAAACTTTATAATATTGTATCAAACCAAAAATTAATTGATTACTTTTTTTTTAGTTAATTTTACATATTTTAGATGCTTTGTACGTAGTTTTTTTTGATAAAAATACGAATATTCATATTTTTTATTTATGAAATTGTTAAGAAATGCAGGGGGCCCGCGAAGTCTTGACACGGGGCCCGACGTGGCTCTCGACTGCCCTGTGTCTGTATAGAGAAAAAATTGCAATTACTAAAATGCTAAAAAAAAGACATGTTGCCATTTGAAAAAATAAATTCATGTATACTTCCGGTTGAGTTTGAAGTACAAAAAGATTTAATTCTACAGTTTCCGATGGTAAATTTCGAGTTGAATAAAAAACTATTTAAACTTTTTTTTGTATCTAGTAAGATATAAGAATTATTTACTGTTACCTCTTATCGTGAAGACTTCTTTTTCTTCTTCTTCCACTTTTAAGCTAGGATAAATCCTGTTTGCCTTGACCTCGGGCCGTCTTCTATCGAAGACTGACAAGGAGGGGACTCCACGTGCGGGTCACGGAACTTAAAACCCCATTGGGGGAGAAAAGTACTTCGTAATAACAAACTCTAGGCCAAGCGGTAGGACCCACTTCTCAAAAATAAGAAAGTTTTTGAAAAAATTTTTAATTAATTTTCTTCATATAGCTGCTCGGTTGCATCAATTAACAAGTATCGGCGATGGATCCGAGGTAGATCGCTCGACTAGCACCCGATAGGTCTAGGTTTCAATTCCAGCAAAGTTTTTTTTTGTTGTTTGTTTGATTTGTTAATTTACCTACAAAATGATTGAATTATGACGCTATATTATTTTAGATTATTAAACACTGATTATCACCTACTTGTTAAATTTTTCGTTTTTATAACTGCATGACTGCAGAGGCATGCTTACCATGGAGTATGCCAGGTATTACTCCTGAATAATATAAATCAGTGTTTAATAATTTAAAATAATAGCGTCTTAATTCAATCATTTTGTAGGTAAATTAACAAATCAAACAATAAAAAAAAACTTAAAAAAAATTTACTCTTGCTGGAATTGAAACCTAGACCTACCGGGTGCTAGTCGAGCGATCTACCTCGGATCCACCGCCGATACTTGTTAATTGATGCAACCGAGCAGCTATATGAAGAAAATTAATTAAAAATTTTTTCAAAAACTTTCTTATTTTTGAGAAGTGGGTCCTACCGCTTAGCCTAGAGTTTGTTATTACGAAGTACTTTTCTCCCCCAATAGGGTTTTAAATTCAGTGACCCGCACGTGGAGTCCCCTCCTTGTGAGCCAAGTCCCAAGTCTGTGAGCATATTCATTGCTTTACATCTGAGGCAGCTTGCTAGGCTCGTCTCAGATGTACCTGTAACCCTGGATTTTTGTTGATGAGGGCAAATCATCAACCCAGGGGGACCGCCGACTTTACGTGCCCTCCGAAGCACGGAGACAATCATAAGAAATTTTAGACTCTTTCCGGATTTGTACCGGGTACCTTAGTGTCAGCAGTTATTCAGCTAACATACCAGGCTAATGACCGTCAAGTGAAGACACTTGAAGACATCGTGAAGACACTGTATAAAATTGTTTAGTTCAGTGTTCAGTTAGCTGCTAGTGTTATATTGAATCTAATGATTTTGATTTTTGTTTGTTTTAAATTACCCAATTTTAAGATTTTCAAACATCGCAGCACCAGTACCTACTAATTGAGGCATGATGTTTGTTTGTTTATACTTATAAAAAAGGCATAAAAAATGCATAAAATATAGCAAATAATTTTTTTAAGTAGGGGAAACTGGTCCAAAATGA
Source organism: Cantharis flavilabris (assembly GCA_949152465.1). Classification (NCBI taxonomy): domain Eukaryota; kingdom Metazoa; phylum Arthropoda; class Insecta; order Coleoptera; family Cantharidae; genus Cantharis; species Cantharis flavilabris. The sequence continues at coordinate 20,106,988 of OX424436.1, read as the reverse complement.
TCCATCTAAGGGAAAAGCAACATAATTTTCAAATTTAAAAACTTTTTTAATTTTCATTAATGTGTAACGAAGCTATGGCATCTTTTCTACAACTGCTAGAATAAAATAATTGAGTAAAAATATTTGAAAATTATTTCTTAATTTCATTGTAAAACTATAGAACAGCATCATTTTATACACATCCTTGTGTAAAATGATCCCCTCACGGTGAAACATGATGCATAATAAAATAAGGCACTGTAGTAAAACATCTTTAATAATGTGGTATACCATAAATTTTAACTATATAGTTAAATATAGTTAACTTTTAAAAAGTTTCAAAAAATATTCGAATACTCCTATATTGACAATGTAAATTGCACATTTTGAAACCATTTTTGACATAAAAATCGCTTTTACAGCAAAACTTTTTAGACATTTTTTGTTAATCATTTTATTGTCTTCAATTTCGTAGGGGAGAGGCTTGTAAGTTGACCATGCATGTAAGATGACCTCCAGGTATTTTAGAAAAAACTGTCAATGGGAACACCGCCATTCAATTTTTATGTGGTTTAGAAATGAATAGACGAGTCGCACTAGCTTCTACAAACATTGTGTGAAAAAAAATTAATTTTTTAAAATTTGATTTTTCAGTTTGCTCATAAAGTGAACAATTTTGGTTGATATCCTATGGTAAATATATATGTGATAAACTCGTATTCTATTGAATTTTAATAATCCAAAGTGAATTCCAAATATATCGTGTTTTTGCATGTTTGTTTTTGTGTTTGTTTCAAAATTGTCCAGAATGTAAGATGACCACAAGGCGAAAAGTTGCAAAAGCGAAGAAGGAATTAGCTGCTAAGTGCTAGGAGCTCGTTGCTGAGGACAAGGAAGCCATTGCTATGCCCATCAAGGAGGCTGAGAAGCGCAAAGAAGCATCAATTGTAATTATCACAATTAATTCACTTTTTATGTTTTTTATTCTTTTTTCTTCACTTTTTCACTTAAAATTCAATAAAAGATCATTAATTTTGCATATCAGTCGATTTCAGTTAAGTTTTTTGACTTTTCAGCAACTTTTTAGGGAGTGGTCAACTTACATGCCAAAAATAAAACGAGCCAATTTTTAACTTTTTAACTTAACTTTTTAACATAACTTTTTTGTTTTTCGAGTAATCTAATAAGTGTTTTTAGCAAAACTTTAGCTAATGAAATCCCCTTTCCAATGGTAGCATTATATATCCAAAAATTTGCTATGCAAACATTGCATAACCTTCCCCATTAAATTTGGGTATAAAAATTATCGTTCAACCTCTTCTTTCGGGATACCATTCGCGAAGAAAGACCGCGAGGAAGTTTCAGTTCATAACAAAAAGTTGAAAAATTTGAAAAGCAGCTAAATTAAAGGTGCAGATTAACTTCTTTGCACACATAATTGGAGAGTAAATTTTCGTTCGCCATCTTCTTGCAATGTACCGTTCAACGTGGAAGACCTCAAGGAAGCGACAGGTCGCATCTGCGGGGCTCAAAAATCGTGCTACGCGGGACACGGAGCGTAAAACCCCAAAACATGTCAAAATTTCATAAACGTCAAACTTGTTGTAATTTCCGAACATGTTTGGAATCGAGTTGCGACGCGACTCGTATTCCGTCAAACTCGATATACGTGCTTTAGAGAGAGATGCGACACGGCATGATTAACAGCCATATTCATAGACGATGCGTTACTTATACTTAAAACGCTGTCATTAAAAATGATCCTTATCGACCGAGTAAATAAGGTTGCCATAAAAACAAATTCGACCTTATTGGTCTTACTTAGCACTTATTATTTGTCTATGAATCTCGGCGTAAATAATTTGATTTCCAGCAACAAGTCGCTCAGAAGCTACATCTTGCCGTGTTTGAATTTTTTTTAACCTATTAATGAATTGCCATATAGTGGGATGTGTCATTCCTAATTCAGCCTGAATTGGTCTATTGCCAACTTACTTGGGTGACGTCTTGGTTTGTTCATAGTCAGGACCGTATCCCCTACTACTAATGCTAACATATATAATAAAAAATTTACTATAATCAAAAGGCAGGTGTTAAAAGTAAAATAGAAAAACGAATTAAAAAAGATAGAATAAAAAAGACTCGCGCTGAACTGTACTCGCGCCGAATTGGACTCGTCCCAAACTGAACTCGCGCCGAACTGCACTCGCAGCGAACTGTACTCGAGCCGATCTGTACTCGCGCCAAACTGTACTTGCGCCGAACGGAACTCGCGCCGAATCGGGCCTGCACCAAACCGGACTCGCGCCAAAACGGCTGTACCGAACTAGACCCTCGCCGAAACGGCTGCGGCGAAACGGCTACGCCAAAACTGCTGCGCCGATTGGGACCGTTCCCTAATGCATTTGTTGATTCCTAGCTGGCATTTATAGATTCATAAAAACTAGAAGGGATCATTTTACCCTGAAGGATTATTTTATACCAATCTTCTTACATAGTTACTTACATTACTTTTTATAATAAATTTAAACAAGATTAAGTGATTTATAAAATCACTAGTAAAATGTGGTGATGTTAATATCTTTCTATAGTTATTGAAATATAGCTTGAGTTAACACCTGGTAAAATATAGGTTGTTATAATTTTACCTTTTTGTAGTAAATTTCATTCGAGTCATTCAAAGAGGTTTTATAAAATTTCTAATTTGAAATGTCAAAATGGTATTTAATATTTATAAAATATTATTATTAAAAATGTAAGAATGGCATATTACAGCATAAAATACAATTTAAATCCTTTTCCTAATTTAAAATATTAAAAATTTAAATTATAAAATTGAATAAAAACATTGTTAATTTATTAAAATGTAAGATTAGGATGTCAAGTTTTATTTTAACTAGGTAGTTCAGTTCCTACTATAAAGAGAGTTTCACTAACGTATCAAATGTATGTATGTACTAGCGTTGGTACTAGTATGAGTAAATTTATTTTGAATGAACTCTATGTTGTAATAAAGGTAGTGAAGTTTGATCTATTTTTGAATATAAAATGCAACCGGCGTAAGAAGTATTTGGTATATGGACGTAGTAATAGCTTCCGGCATAAAACCGTATTTTATGTCAATATAGGTTATAGGGTATTCATTTGCTTCATTGAACGATAGTAATACTTTTTAAAGTTTTATTATTTACAAAAAATACTACGTATATATCGTTCATCAACCTTGTGGTGTTGAATGCATAAATAAATCATAAATATAATAAATTTACACTTGCTAGGACAAAATTATTATATTTTAAGTACTTACCTGATTGGCAGAAAATCACAGCTTACTCTAGAAAACAAATTAACACTCTACAAAGCAATTCTGAAGCCAATATGGACCTACGGCATACAACTATGGGGTTCATCAACCAATTCAAACATCGAGATTCTGCAGAGATTTCAGAACAAGGAACAAGAGTGATGGTCGATGCACCTAGATACATAACAAATGAAGTGATTCAGCGCGATGCGCGATATACCATTATCTTCCGTTAGGGAAACAATTAAAACATTCAGTGCTAAATATAGTGAAAGACTGCTACATCATCCTAACGTATACCCAAACAAACTACTGGTGAGCACAAGTGAAGTTCGCAGATTAAAAAGATACCAACCTACGGACCTAACAAACAGATATAAGTGAAGTGCAAGTGAAACATAAAAACTGAAAGTATTTAAATAGATATTGTTTATTGGAATAATTTTCTTTCATGTTATTGTTACATTGTCAGTTGAGACGCCTAATGCCTATCAGGCAAATTGCTGTATTCTTGGAGTTAATAAAAAAAAAAAGTACTTACCTATACAGCGGCTCTTATTTTATTTTTGAATGCCTACTATATATCAAGAAATATGAAAAATGTGTACAGTAGTTTTTATTCAAACTGAAAAGTAAAAAAATACTGATAATAAAATTGATATTTTCATTTGTAGGTACTTGAACTATAAGATAGAAATATTACAAAATGTTGATTAAAAAATTGTTTGAAAAAGAAGTTGAAGAAAAAGAACTTAAAAATAAGAAATTTTAACTAAAACGTGTGGTATTTAGTATGGTATTTGTAAAATATAATACTTCACTAAATTAAAAAAAGCAATAACATAATAGAATTTTAATTGTCCAATGTAGATATCTATATATTGTCGTGCTCAACAAGTAGTTAAATAGGGGTTGTTGATAATTGTTTAATATTTGAATAAAAATTTTTTGTGTAGTTAATAAATGTCAATCATCCTATATAATGGACATTGTTGATAATGTTTAGTTGGCCGTGTTTTGCTTAAGTTGATAAATTGTAAAATGTAGATATATGCTTTTTGATGGCCGATAGCCAAGAGAAAGGATGCGAGTTCGTCCGTTTAGATTTAATTTAATAAAAGTTTTGATTTTGAGTTTTTAAAAGATTTTATTTAATAAAAATTGTAAAAATGAAAATTTTACAAAAATACACAGCTTTTCCGTTTCTTGGGGGGGAGGGGGAGTAATCCACTTTAGCGTCTTTTTTGGCCATCTGTCTTCACCCATTCTATTAACGTACCCAAACCATATCAGCTGTCTTCGTTCAATTTCCTCTACAATATTCGATCTTACCTCCATGATTCTTCGGATTTTGTCATTTCTCACTCTGTCGAGCCGTGATTTGCCAGCGCTTCTACGCCAAAAGTCCAGTAATAAGTTAGTAATAATAAAAATTTCGCTAAATTCTAAAAAAAACAAAGTTCAAGGTAGAATTTAATGTCAGAAATCAGAGTTTAAGGTAAAACTTGAGTTATTGGCGATCGAAGAAAAAGCTTTTTAGGAAAACACTGATAATAAGAAAGTAATCTGTAAAGCCCGAAATACTGTCAAACCCAAATTATAATTATGAAAAATTATAATTAATAATTTAAAAACTTATTCTAAAGCTATGTGTAGCAAATACAAAGGAAATATCGATATCCGATATTTCCTCTGACATTCCAAAGTGTCTGGGACATTTCCTCTATCACTGAGAATCCTTGAGTAGAGCAAAAAGGGTAACGAACCCTGAGACGGTATGCATCGATAATTATCGTCCAGAGGTTCGATCTAGATTAAGGAAGGGGTATTGAAGGATTGATAATAATGATTATGATAAGTAAACTTCAGTCTCGTGAGCGAGGTGACCAGGTAAACCACTTAGCCAAGATCCTTCCGATCGACTAAGATGGGTCAATCCTTCATCCCCCTGATCTTATGTTTATTAGGGTAAGTGTTAGTATTAGGTTTTTATGTAACTTTCTAGGTTTAATTGTAACATGCTTGGGTTTTTAATATAATTAGTTTTTCTACAACAATGAGTTTTTAATTGTACGACGCTACAACCAGCCAACAATAATTCCAACAGGGCAACACCATATAGCTACACAACCCCAGCTATGGGGTGGTAAAACCCCATATGCGACATGGTGGACGTTTAAAAGCCGGTCCTGGATGGCTGAAAATCACCGAATTTTTAGCTAAAATATTTGAAAATTAAAAATTATTTTTTTATGATTAAAGTAATTCGTGAGGAAAATAAACGCTAAGTCAATTAATAAGGATAATAATTAAATAACGGGTTTAGAATTAATGGAATTGTTTTTTGGTAATTTTAAGGAAATTTTAGAATAATAATAATAATAATTTTAACAGGAAATATAATTTGCTCTTTTACAATAATAAATTACGTAAGTCGACAAATTGTTACATAAAGAATTCAAAGCAAACGCAATATAATATTACTTTATAAAATGATACATTTCTAGACTACGGTTAAAAAAAAAAATTTTATTTGAAAATAAGACAAATACGAATAGCGATGGTAATTTTTGATAGTTTAATAATTATTTACATATATATGTAATTTTGCACATATTTCGATTTTAGGATAATATTTGATTAATTTTAGAATAAAGCATGGAATTTTGGCAACTTTATTGTGTCGTAGTTTAGTTTTTACGAACTTATGAAACAATAAGGGATGTTTGATTCCAAAACTTGGTGAGTGTTATTTATGACCCACAGCCTAAAATTGGGTCCGAGCTTATTGGTGAGGCTGCCTATAAGATAAATAAAATCTCCAAATAAAAGGTTAATAATTAATTGTAGGTAAATATTAAAGTGGTTAATAAGTTTGTTTTTTAAATATAACTGGTATTAATTTGGGTTAAATTATAAGAGAAAATATAGTAAATAGGATTATGTTATACGACGGTGAATAAGATATTAATATAAATAAAATACGATATTGGAGTTCAAATAAGTTCACTAGACTTCTTTGCGCAAATTACGCAAGTAATAAATTATTAAAGAAACGCGTAACTTGAGTATTTTTGTAGGTTTATAGCAATTCATACTAGACGGTATAATTAATTGAGAAATAATAATTAGAAGGTCTTAATGCAGCATAATTGGGAAGGACCACAAACGCGTTCGAAAAATAAATTACTTTTGAAGACCGCCTCTTTAGAAGAAAATTTGCTAGAAACTCATGAAGGTGAAAATAAAACTCCAACTCCAAATCAAAGCATAATAAATATCGAAGACTCAGTAGAGGTAATTAACTAGTACTTCAACTGAAAAAAATAAATTAAATTTAAGTACGGTACTAGCAGGAAACTCTAGTAAATTTAAACCTGCAGAAGTTAAAACATTAGAACAAGGAGAAATAGAGAATCCATTTAACCGAAGTTCAAAAATCACTCGTAGCCCAACCAAATCGGCAATAAACGAAAATTTGTTTGATTTTACCATTCCGGCAAGTGAAATAGACGTAGCAATTAAAGAAATACTTTGTTCAAAACCCGAAGAAAATAAAATTTTGGAAAAACCCAATTTAACAGTTAATGCTTTAATAGACACGGTAATAAAACATAAACCCAAGACAAAATCGTCAATAACAGTTAATAAAAATAACAAAATGGAAAGTCTTAATACAACAATTCAAAACGCGAACGCCGCGGAATTAACTCCTCGCTTACCTAAATTTATATCTCCAAATATTTTCAACCCGGCAACGACAAACGCTTTAAATTTCTTGAATTCATATGAAAGGACAGCAATAGCAAACGGTTGGTCTGATGTCCATAAAATAAATTATTTCGGTTCATTTTTGGAAGGCGCTGCTAACCATTGGTTTATAAAATATAAAGAAAACCCGGGTAATAACGATAAAACATGGAATCAAATTAAGGAGGACTTTTCAAATAAATTTGCGGGCGAATCGGGAAAGCGCATAGCTAAACTAAAACTAAATAGCCGAAAACAACAGCCATTAGAGGGAATTAAGAACTATTTTTATGAATTATTAAACTTAGCTGAAGAATTTGATCCCAACATGAAAAATGAAGATTTTATAGACTACTTTGAATCTGGTCTACATACAAAATATTTTCAAATGTATTTTACACTAAAACATTCCGGAATGAATTCCGAAGAATTAGAAAAAATTGTTCATAAATTAAGTGATTGGGAAGCAAGGCTTGAAACTAGTGATTTAGCTCAACATTTCACTTCATTGTTAGGTATTAAACCCGAACCTACTGTAAGCAAAAACGCTTTTCATGCTATCCAAAATAAAGTAGAAAGTAAACAACCTCAAAATTATAGAAGAGTATTTTGTGTCATTTGCAGAAAAGACGGTCATTATACAACTGACTGCTGGTATAATATCAATTACACAAATCCAATGCAAAATAATTACCGCGTCCCGCCTAGGCAAAATTATAACTATCATAGTAGGGGAAGACAAAATTATAATTATCAAAGCACTAGAAACCAAAATGCAGGTCCTCAGACTTTTCCTTCAAGTACCTATTCGAACAGTGGTCGCAATGCGAACGGAAATAGGGGAAATTTTAGAGGAAGAGGCCGTGGAGGAAAACAAAATTTTCAATCGGGACGTGAAAACACTTTCAATACCTTTCAGTCAAAAAACGACAAAGGACGGCAAAGTCGGCCCGTTACCCCGCCGTCCTATGCCAATTAAATGAAAAAGGGCCAATAGACAATATATTAAAAATTAACGTTCTTGTAAATAATAAAGAAACCGAAGTAGTAATTGATACGGGCTCTAGTAAGAATATAGTTTCTAAACTTTTAGTAAAAAATATTAATACGGATCATGTAACACGAGAATTAAAAACAGCCGGTGGACACAAAGTGCCAATTATTGGCACTACAAAGTTAAAATTAGAAATTTGCAATAAAATTTTTTATATTTCAGCTCTTGTTGTAAACGAATTACCAGTACCATTATTATTAGGAACAAATTTTTTGAAAGAAAATAAGGTGTTAATTGATTATTATAGCGAAAATATCATTTTTCAATTTAGTAATGAAAACGTAGTCAAAAAATTTTCAAAGAAACTGTCAAATCAGGCAAATAGAAAAGTAACATTCGCGTCAGAAATTAAATTAATAAATGAACAATTTTCGAATATCAACCAAAAAAATATCAATAGCATAAATAACAGCCAAAGTCAAAAACGCGTTAGTCAAAAATTAAATAAAAAAATAAACAATTCAAAATTTTATAAGAATAAAACGACAAAATCATATTTCGAGAAAAATGAATGGGTCATATGGTTAAATACGGTACAAACATTTTTTAGAAAAGAAAATAATCTACAAGAAAACAAGTTGAACATTACACCGCAAAACGAATCTTATACTGATAACGAATTATTACAAGAATTATGTCAGGACGTAAACGAAGAAATACAAACCGAATTCAAATTAAAATTAACTAAAGACTATCGGGTACAACCAAATAATGCAATTAGAATTTTATTAAAATTAGAGGGCGATAAAATAGATTTTCAAAAATTAGAATTAGGAAAGTTTAGACAAAATAATAAATTTTTAGTTAGTCATAAATTAGCTCTTGTTAGTAGGTTACAACGTGTCAAAGACAACTTGTATATGATAAAAATAATATCAAAATCAAATCTGCCGATAAAATTATTCGAAGGTACAACTTTAGGTTATGTGAAATTACCTCAAGATAACTCAATTTGTCTTTTTTACCATATTTTATAAATAAGAAAATAGGAGAAGTCAATTATGAAGTTCGGAAAGGTGAGCCTTTGGACTCAAAAACGGAAATTGTTCACGTTAGTAGAATTCTCCCTTATAATGAGGCCTGGAAGTGCCCAATTAACGACACATAAATAATTACCCTGTATGAACAAGTATAATTCACATTAATATTAATTTTTTTAAAGTCCTAAGTAAATGTAAGTTTTTATTATTTCGATATTTTTTATGTAATATAAGAGAATGATTTTATATATACAAATAATAACAGTCGCAAATAGAATAAAACTAAAAAACAAAAAACGACTAACCGCACTTTCAATTAGATTTTATGGGTAAAATAAGATAAATAGAAATACAATTTTACAGAATCAGAGAATGGAAAAACGGGATAATTTAAAAAATCATTCATGTACTTAATTAAATAAAATTTTAGATGTTACATAACATGTATGGAAATATTACCGCAACCTATAGTGGAAATCTCTCCAGGAGTGGTATGGAAACCGCTTCCAAAGGTGGTTGCATATAAAGCAACTATACCAATCATCTATCAGATGAAATGGACGCAGGCAAGTCCACGACAGGATTTTAAACCGGTAATGGAAAATAGATGTCTCGATGGAGCAACCTCAGATTGCCTAATCGAAAAGGCAATCCAAAACTTAAGTATCGCATACGAAATCGACCTAAGATTATTGGAAAGAAATTTCGAAACTCTGCTAAACAAAGATGCACCAACAAGGCCCAGAAGAGCACTGGATTTTCTCGGAGGGGCTCTACAATTTTGCTGTGGTGTTGCAACTATGAAAACGTTAGATGGGTTGACAATGAACGAAAAGAATTTGGAAAAACATATAAAAAAGATAACAGAGGGGTTAACATCTACAATTCAAGGTATAGGAAGAGATTCAAAAGCATTCAAAAATTATGAAGAAGAAGTAACGAAAACTTTCCACATGGTGGAGACAAAAATCAATTTAGTGGAAAGTGAAATTCAGAAAGCCCAGGAACGAGACTACGTCACGAATAATGTAATAAATCGACTACATAATACAGCATATGAAAATTTACGCAGAATTATCTCATTAACGAGATTAATAAAAACAATTGCAATTTTGGCAGCATGCAAACAGAATCAAATTCCGTTAAACATTTTGGAAATGAGCACGTTACGAGATGATTTGGATAAGCTTGAGCAAGAACTCCAGAAGTCAAATCAAGGACTGGCCATCCCCACAATTGACATTACACGTTATTATCAGCTTCCAATTTGTGATTGTACGTTCTCAGATTCTAAAATTTCAATACATTTCAAGATACCAATAGTTACAAACGATTTATCCTGGAAACTTTATGAATTAGTAACAACAGCATTTGGATGGTATAAGCAAACTTGCAGTTTAAATCACAACACATTGTATCTGGCAGTATCAAGCGGTAATCAAAAAAAGCAACTAATAAGAACAGTAACTGGTATGGCTCTACATCAATGCAGGGCGTATGAAGATAAATTGTGCTATATACCACACCTTACCACAGATGACTTTCATGGACCATTATCTGCAATAAAAATGTTTTAGGGTGACACGGTAGAAAATTTAAGCAAACATTGTCCAATGAGCTGCCATCAATCCACAGCAATGTTAATTATGGAAATTGCGGAAGAAGAATACCTAATAACCCACCCTAACCCAAATTCCCATATCATATGTTCCGATACATCTCAAAAATTACTCAAAGAAAATTTACCTATTGGATCCTTAAAATTATTTCTTCCTTGTTCTTGCAAATTAGTCCTTTCAAAAGACATACTCATTCCAACACGATATCCTTGCAAAGAAATTAATCTTCCTGAAATAAAAATTACTCATACTCTTTCCGCTACATGGTCAAATTTAAAATCCTTTATTATCCACCCAAATTCAAATAATCTTCCAACCTACAACAATTTCTCGGAGTGCATCAACCATAATTGGACACTACAGGTTCCACATCTGAATTTGACAAACACACCAGAAAAAATGGAAACCATAATTAGTTGGATTAAAGATTACGAATTGACAACGGCAAGTTTGACAGATAAATACGGTTACATCAGCCATTCAACATTCTTAATTTGGAATATTATCATGACGATAATAATAATTTATCTTGTGTACAAAATTCGAACACCTACACCGATGATAGCCAGCATACCAGTAACAAATGCTGAAGGAGAAACGACTTCAAGTCATCACGAAATATTATTAACAATTACCCTCGTAGTTTTTGGAATAATAGTTTCAATACTAAGTTTTTGGATAGCAGTAAAAATAATACAATGGTATAAGAAGAAAGCAACAGCAACGGGTAAAAACCGCCATATCATACAACAAGAAGAGAGTCAACGAGAAAACTCCAAAATCTGCAACACACGTTATAGGATCAACCTACAGAGCGAAGAAGATTTGCAAGCTCTACAATCTGGAAAAACAGTGTGCGCTTCTTTGACTTTAAATATGGAAAACGAATAACTATAGGAATAAGTCGCGAGTGCTTAAAAAAAAAAACGTGAGTGTATAAAAAAAAGCAGAGTAATTAATAAAAAGTGTAATGAAAATAAAAATGAAAAGTGAAAATAATAGTAATAGGATATCCTAAATCAAGAATGTGGCGAAAAATTCGTACAAAAAGTGTAATTAAACAGAGCTCTATTTAAATATCAAACCATCACTTTTTGTATGAATATTTCTAAACATCAATTAATTCAAATAATAATATTGTAAAAGTTAAAGTATATATTAGGAAAAGGGTGCGCACCACTACAATTAAAATGTTATAAGATAAAAAGTACCAATTAAATGATGAAATAAGCAAAAGGGTACTACAATAATAAATAATGCATTATATAAAATAAATAGGTCAAGAAATCTTAGAAAGCAATTGCATAGGTCAGTTACACATGAGATAAATAAATAGGTCAAGTTTATGCGAACTAAGTAAAATAAATAGTTGTAAGTTGTAAGTTGTAACAATAAGTACATATGATCAAGTTCAACAACACTAAGCTGAGTAAGAAATCGAAAACATTTATTTTTAAATAGCAACTTCATTTTAACTGATTTTATTAATTTCGCGATGTCAAAATTGGGTAAATGACAATAAAAATAGTGTTGAAAAAATCTCAAGTGAATAAACAGGAACAGCAAAAGTTGTTACAGGTTAAAAGTCAATGACATATTATAGCGTTACATAATAAAAAAAAAAAAAAAAAAAAACACTTGAAATATTATAGTAGGTCAAAGCTTTGAATTGTGTACCGAAAATTTATCAAAATTAAAATTTGATTTTCTATTGAATTTTTTTTTAACTTAATCAAACTTGACTGCACCGTTCCAGTATTGAATTTGTGGGAGACCATTGGATAGTACTCTTGTGGACTCTACGATGCCCTCTTCTTCCAAAATACTGAACAAGGGTAGGATAGGTTTTATGAGTTTTTGGAAATTCAAAATTATCTATATTTTGGAAACAAATACCAAATCAAGCAAAGTTCAAACTAGGTAACACAGAAGCTGACCAAAAAATTAAAGTAACAAGTCAAAAAAATAAAATAAAAAAGGAATTGATAACTTGAGAAATTTCAATACTACGTTGGAAGTCAGTTAAAAAGGAAAACATTCCAATATGAATAATTTGAAGTTGTCTTATATAAAATGAATAATATGAATTGAATATATAATTAAAAATATTTCGTAAAATTGTAACTATCATAGCTTAAAAAGTGGAAATAAATTTTGTGAGGTGTAAAATGAACTAAAATGGAAAGTGCCTAAATTAAGTGAAAAGACAAAAGTGAATTATAAAAACATTAATAAAATATTTTGCGTAAGAGAACATACTTAGGAGTTAAGGACTAAATTGAACTATTTCAACAAGTGCATAATATATTAATTTTAAGAAACAATGTTTATTTTTTTCAATAAGACCAGTATATTTTTCTTCTTTTAATTTTTATAGTATATTTGACATAGGACATATAGTCAAAATAATTTTTTTATTTTAATCGTTATTATTCTACAAAGAATAACAAGCTTGCTCAAAGGATTCTAGATAGGTGCCCACATTAAATTTAGTTTAATTTTTATTTTTTATATTTTGTTGTGTAATATGTTTAATTATTCTTTCTTGGATTGTCGGTCGAAACGACTTGGGTGAGCCGTTTTGTTGGTAGGGGGAGATGTCACACCCAAAATATAATTATGAAAAATTATAATTAATAATTTAAAAACTTATTCTAAAGCTATGTGTAGCAAATACAAAGGAAATATCGATATCCGATATTTCCTCTGACATTCCAAAGTGTCTGGGACATTTCCTCTATCACTGAGAATCCTTGAGTAGAGCAAAAAGGGTAACGAACCCTGAGACGGTATGCATCGATAATTATCGTCCAGAGGTTCGATCTAGATTAAGGAAGGGGTATTGAAGGATTGATAATAATGATTATGATAAGTAAACTTCAGTCTCGTGAGCGAGGTGACCAGGTAAACCACTTAGCCAAAATCCTTCCGATCGACTAAGATGGGTCAATCCTTCATCCCCCTGATCTTATGTTTATTAGGGTAAGTGTTAGTATTAGGTTTTTATGTAACTTTCTAGGTTTAATTGTAACATGCTTGGGTTTTTAATATGATTAGTTTTTCTACAACAATGAGTTTTTAATTGTACAACGCTACAACCAGCCAACAATAATTCCAACAGGGCAACACCATCTAGCTACACAACCCCAGCTATGGGGTGGTAAAACCCCATATGCGACAATACTTTATAAGCTATTTTGTTTTTACCAAAATACTATGATATTTGAATAACAAATAAGTAAACTTGATCAAAGTTTACTCTTATATCGTGCTTTTACTACACGAACTAAGCTTTAGCTCCCGCTTGAAGACGTCCCTAAAGTTATAAGGATGAAACGATTCTAGGACGTTTGGTCCCCGGACGTTTGATCCCCGGACGATTGATCCAGCGGACGATTGATCCCCGGACGATTCGTCCAGCGGATGATTCGATATTCAAAGCAAAACTGGTCACAAATGCAAACCACGCCATTATTGGAAATCAGTCTCCGGATCACACTCACGGGGGTAATATTGCCACAGCACGTGCACGGAAAGCCGTTCATGATATGAAGATAAAAATGTCAGAAACTATAGCAACACCAAGTTCGTCTTCTGCTGCTGTTATGGCTAATCTGGGTGAAGATGTATTGATACATTTCCAGTTTATAAACGGAGTTAATCCAGCAGCAATATATTGTCTTCTACCTAGCAAGACTCGAGTAATCTACGATCGTGTTATAGCGGAGTTGAAGGTACTTATCCCTGATGCATCACCCCAAAGGATCTTAATCGATTTCGAGATGGCGGCAATGGCAGCATTTATTGATGGTTATCCAGAAGCAACAATAACAGGATGTTACTTTCATCTGAACCAAAGTGTTTTGCGCAAGGTCAATGAGTTGGGTATGAAGGCCGCATACGAAAGCGATTATGTGTTTCGAAGCAGTGTTTGATGTTTATCGGCACTCGCACATGTACCAGTTGACGATGTTGGTGAATCATTTGACTTGCTAGTTGAGGAAATGCCAGAACACGAAAGAGTGAACGAGTTTTTGTCCTACTTTGAACATACTTATATTAGAAGTCGGGTATTACGAGGTAGAGGTGAAACTAATGGTGCAGCAACGTTTCCAATCCAAATGTGGAATCAGTACGAGTCTGCTGGTGACGGAATTACACGAACCACAAATATCGTCGAAGGCTGGCATCACGCGCTTCAATCTATATTTATGTACAGTAATCCTACAATGTGGTTGTTGGTCGAAGGGCTGGAGAAATACTTCCGGAAACAAAAGGCAGCATTCCTGCAAGGAACTGCTGGAACTCAAGAAATGGGTGTTAAAAAATATCGTAACTTGGTCGCCAGAGTCAAACGTGCTGTTGACGGATACGGACGAACAAATGTATTGACGTATCTTCGTGCAATTGCTCATTTGTCACACAACTAAATTTTTTTGTTATTTTAAATATTGTTACTTAATAAATATAAGAGTGGAAATCGTTACAAATTTTATTTTTAATCGAATAATAATCATAATAAAAACATTCATAATCTGATTATTTATTATTCCCCTCCCACCCCTGGGGGGAGGGCAATTTCTGGAATCGCCCGGGGATCAATCGTCCGGGGATCAATCGTCCGCTGGACCAATCGTCCGGGGATCAATCGTCCGCTGGATCAATCGTCCGCTGGACCAATCGTCCGAGGACCAATCGCCCGGGTACCAATCGTCCGGGACCAATCGTCCGGGGATCAAACGTCCGGATACCGGATGAAACTAGTTACGTAGGGTGTATATCTAATAAAATACTTTTAATAAAAGTGCCTTATTATTATTTAATATAAAGATTCATGCAAAGTACAAAATTGCAAATAATTAATAAAAGTTAATAAAAATATGTATTTTTAAATTATACCTACCTACTATTAAGACCTAACTCGGAAAAAGTTGTAACGGCTTTTCAGGGAAACAAAATATGTATATATTTCTATTATATAAGCTTAATTGATTGACTGTTTTAAAACTAAAAGGTATTTCTCTAACTATAAAGAATTAATTAAAGTTTAATTTCAACAGATTTTTTAACTAAAATTATACTAAAAAAATTAAAAAACAGTTAAAATTAAATTATTTCAACATTTCAATTCCTGTTTGTATAAATTCATATGTAGCATTTGGTTTTAAATAGTTACAATAATTCCTTTCCGATATTATTTTTTAATAAAAAATGTAGTATTCAGAAGATCTGTATTAATTTATTTATGTTTAGTATATTTCCTATACTTTTAACCTTCATGTCTTTCGACTTTAGTCGTTTCCAGTGATGTATTTTGAAAGAAAAATGGTTTCTGAGTTTTACTTAAAAACAGAGTTTCCTACCATTCTAGCCTGTACCTTTCAACTTCGGTCCTATATTATTTTAATGTTGAATGGTTTCAACCTATTTACCTCAACTTTTGTTATTTTCTTATAGTTAGTAACGTACGAACAACTTATGCGTGTAGCTGCTTGAATGTATAATATTTAAATAAGTAAATTCAAACTTGGAAAAGTTTTGCTCTAGAGTGGAATAATTCCGGCATAATCACTCTACTAATGTGAATAACTATAGTAACTGATTCAAAGTAAACTATTAACTTTATTATTTATGTATATAAATAAATAAGTTTGAACTAATGAAATGTTAATTTTGTATGAAAACAAGAAAACACTTACTTATAATCTT
This sequence comes from Cantharis flavilabris, assembly GCA_949152465.1. Taxonomy (NCBI): domain Eukaryota; kingdom Metazoa; phylum Arthropoda; class Insecta; order Coleoptera; family Cantharidae; genus Cantharis; species Cantharis flavilabris. Next base: position 20,090,593 of record OX424436.1, on the reverse strand, counting down.
CATACAACAGCTTATTGGGTGGCTTCGCAATAAGTTTCTTAATTTAAAATTTCTTAAAACACGGTTTACATTAAAAAGGAATCGTGCTACAAATTAAAAAACTTTTGGTTGTATTTGTTTTTTATATTTTGAAGTTTGTTAATATTGGAATTTTTAGGTTTTAAGAGCTCCCAGCTAATTTGGCGCCAGAGCCCTTGGCTGTAATAAAGCGTTTTCCACTTCGGTATTTAATAAACCATTGCAGTCTCATAAATTTACAGCAAGAAGTATCGTACGGGTATTATTATTTAAATTTCCACTCTAGCATAATACCTATACTAGGTTATTTTATTTTTAAATTTGTATAACAAAACTCAATTAACTTGTAAAAAATCACTTCATATTGCAAATGCCAATAAAATGAAATAAAAAGTAAATATAGATTTTGAAGGCAAACTAACTAAATAAAATTTTATGTAATTTAACTGCTTCTTGATTTCAATAATAAAAATGTTTGTTAAATTTTCTCAAATGTTGCCTCAGGCAACCTCGCCTTTTCTGTACATACCAGCTTAATTAATAAAACTGTCATAATTTGTTGTTTTCTAATTTTCATTAATTTTGACCTTTGCGTTTTCTTATTTACATTTTAAGTTCAATTTTGTTCTCTTTTAATTTCTAATTAATGTTTCTAATTGTGTTTTGGATAAAAATATCACAAATTACTATTTATTAAAATTCAAATATTTTAATATAATAGTTAGTTTTGCAAATTGATGATTTGCAAAATTTAAATATTTTTAACTATAATAATATTGTGTTTTAGAATAAACAATTTTTGTGAAAATGTGTTTTGCGTATTACATGTACCTAGTATGTAAAATGGAAAAAACAGTCACTAAAATTTCAATTTAAAATATTGTTTTGAGGAAAAATTATTATTTGCCGAAATAAATTAATAATAATTCTATTTACCAAAAAAAAGGGAAAATTAGTAACATCACGTACTAATTTACAACTTACACAAGATGTGTAATTTTATTTTTATTATATTTTTCTGCTGCTGAGTTCATAAGCGAAATGTTCATAATATTATTGATTGATAAAAAGCGAAATCAATATTTAATTAAGAAAAGTTAAGGGCACAAAAGTATATTTTGTCTTATTTAGAACTTACCCCCTTTACAGATTTTATCTACTATAGATTTTGAAAACTCTATCTATGCCGTACAAAAATTTAGCGTTCCAGGAGCCGATTTCATAATCAAAATTCACTAATATTACAAGTTACAATTAACTTTAAATACGTTTCAATTAATTAGTGCAATTCGAAAAGCATATCCGAAATTATCCCACAAATGTTCTTTATTAGTAATAAATAGTCAACTTGAACTTTTCAAGTAATAGTATTAGTACTATTATGAAACGCGCCCCAGGTGGCCTAAATGTATACAAGTGGTGTAAATTATACTAACCGCTTATCAAAAGTCACCATTGCGGCATCAGTTTACCAGATTTATAATTATTATTGAGTGTCATAAATTCTCAATTCTTTACCAGCTGCTGTTAATAAAATAAGCAATAATCCAATTAAACATATTTACTGTAAACTGAAGCCGCGTAGAAAAATTCATAAACAGTTGTATTACGTTCGCAATCGTCGAAACTCAGGTTTTATTTTTTGCGGGATGCTGTAAATAAAAAAAAGTGACAAATTTTCATTTAAGTTTAGAACCAAATTTAATTTAAATTTTTTGTTTATAATAATATAAATTATGTATATTACTGGAAATCATTATTGCACCAATTATTTTAACTATGAAATACTGTTATGAAATTAATATAAATTACCTAATTCATTAAAATCTTCTTATGATTATTTTGTTACGTTCTTCTCCAGTTGAAATAATAATGATTTACACAATGTAGTTCTTTAGCGTTTTACTTCAAGTTTTGTTACAGCTGAATCAGATAATAATAACAATTTCGAAATTTTTTCGTGCAGCCCCTTTTATCAGGTTTTTGGAGTTGAAGGGGTTGATTTTACCTAAGGCTTACGCCGTTAGGTGACACAAACATAACACCTCTCCCCTTGAGAGAAAGAAAAAAAAAGTTATTTTTTTTTCTTGTGCAATTCTTAAAATAATAAAGTTAAACAAATCAAAAGAAAAATATAAACATTGAACACACACATATTATGGACTACAAATTTACAAAATAAAAATTTACATTTATAAACGTTAAAATATGTACATTACAAAGAAATTCGGATAATCGAAACAAAAGTATATGAACTGGCGTAACTAGTATCAATTTTAGTTTTTACTGTAGGCACTTTTCACGTCTTGAACTAAAATTCACTGCAGAACATTAGCATTGGTCCTTGCCGTTTTCAAATCAACTTACTCTGGGTGTAACCAACGAACGTCGTGAGTGTTTCCAAACGTCAAAACCAATGTGCGGAGAAACTCTTGAGACTTGACCCGTTCGCTGCAACATCGACTGCTTCACATGTGTATTCGTGTATGTATACTTCATGATGCATATTTATACAATTCTGGATATATAGGTGTTCGGTACTTGAACCAAAATTGGAACCGCAGCCCCACCATTAGTTACTTCACCATCCTTGTCAACAGTAATTGTAAGACAACCGAGATCACGGATTACCAAATTAGATTAGATTTATTTAGTGAAGATTAGATATTTGACAATGAAGTAAAAGTAAAAATAAATGATTTAAAAAAAATGAAACTACAATATAATTTATGAATTATAAAAAATTATATAGAATAAGATTATGCTAAAAATAAAATAATAGAAACTGTTTCGAAATAAAATGTTTTTTTTATATTGTTGGAAAATCGGGTAAATAGGTTTGGATTGGCTTGAATATGTGAATTTTTAATTTATACAACATCGCGTAAAAAAATAAGAATACTTAATATTTTTTTTACTCGTAAAAATGCTTTAATCTATTTGCGTGTACTTGAATATTGCGTCTGTCCAACTTAATTGTATAGTTTACGCGAGAATCCTTCGAAATTATTGTACAGGGTCCTAACCATATAGGGTCTAATTTCGCATTTTTCCCTCTTTTACTTGCTTCGTCCCGAAGCATCACTTTATCGCCAACTTCAAACTCTTTTCTGTTACTATTTCGGTCGTAATTTTGTTTAGATTTTTCTTTGGATTTTATAATATTGTCGTAGGCAAGTTTGTAAGAATTTTGAAATTTATATTTTAGATCGTTAATAAAATCGTCATAGTTATAATTAAAAGGGGGCTCTTTCTTTAGTTGCGATGGTAATTCGGCTTTCCGTCCATATATTAATTCAAAAGGAGAATAACCAGTTGTAGAATGGGGGGTAGTATTATAGGAAAATATGGCGGTTTTTATATAGTTGTCCCAATCATTTTGATCATGGTTTACAAAATGTTTTAGATACTGACCCAAAGTTCTATGACTATACGCTCTAAAGCGCCATTCGTTTCGGGGTGGTACGCAGTACATGTTAATTTATGTATTTTTAGTAATTTACACGTTTCTTTAAAAACAGCGCTCATAAAATTTGTTCCCTGATCCGTTAATAAAGCTGTTGGGACGCCGTGCTGACAAATAATTTTATTGACAAATGCTCTTGCTACCGTTATCGCTTCTTGAGTATATGGGTATAGCATGAGAGAATCTAATTAGATCGTCCTGCATCGTAAGCATATATTTGTTTCCCGATTCTGTCAAGGGTAGTGGCCCCACTATATCTAGAAATATTTTTTCGAATGGTAGTGTGGTAGTTATTGTAATCTCCATTGGCATTTTAGTACGTTTACCCGTAATTTTATTTTTTTGACAGCTATTACACTTTTTAATATATTTCTCTATATCCTTCTTCATGTGACGCCACTGGTATAATTGTTATAATCGTTTATAGGTTCCATTTACGCCTTGATGACCCCCCAACGGGGTATCATGGTATTCTTTGATTAATTTGAACTTTCCTGGTCGCTAATTTTGTTAAAAATTTTATTGCTATAAATATTAATTTCGGAGTTCGAATTTTGAAAAGTGTATCTAAGCATAGGTCTTAATTTTTCATTTTTAATTTTTGATTTGGGATATAAGTTTACCAGAGAAATTCTATTTAGTCCCTTTTCCATGCAAACACTTTTGAATTTAGTGAATATGTTATATACATTTTCATAATTTATGTGATCATTTTGATTTTCGACATGAATAAGGCAATAAAGTTTTTCATTATTATATTCTAATTCTAAATAATCCCCAATTGATAAATTATTGTGTCGTTCTAGTGATGCTGATATTTTAAAATTCATGTCTATTTCCTTGAATTCTTCAGATGAGTTAAAATATTTGGGAATAAACGTCAGTAAAGTGTGATTATGTGGAATGTTGGATATGGAGCCAGTTGTCTCTTTTATATTATTATTAAGAACTACATTTGTTTTAAGATATTCGTTAAATTCGGAAAAAGTTAAAATGGGGGTAATGAATCAGATAAATTCTACTCAAAGCATCCGCGTTAGTGTTGTATTTTCCTGCTTTATATACAATTTTAGATTGATATTCTTCTAGTTTTAGTCGCATATTGGTTAATCTAGCACCTGGATCTTTGACATTGAAAACATGAACTAAAGGTTTGTGATCTGTTGCAACCGTGAATTCGTTTCCGAAGATGTGGGGTCTAAAATGCTTTGCCCCCCAAACTATCGCTAACATTTCGCGTTCTGTCGTAGAATAATTGACCTCACTTTCATTAAGAGTTCGTGAAGCATAAGCTATTGGTAAATCCTTACCAATTACTCCTTGGGGCAAAATGGCACCTATCGCGTATTTACTTGCATCCGTAGTAATAATAAATGGTTTTTGTACGTCTGGGTACTGCAATATTGGTTGAGTCGTTATTTTCGATTTTAATGTTTCGAATGAGCTCTCGCACTCAGGTGACCAAAAGAATGGTACCCCCTTTAATCAGGTTTTTGGAGTTGGAGGGGTTGATTTTACCTAAAGCTTACGCCGTTAGGTGACACAAACATAACAATTTCTTTAGTGAATTTATGTTGGAAATCAATACTTATCTTACGCTAATATTATGTGCTACCTAGGATTTAATTCATAAACTAATTAGGCCCGCTTTTACAATAGTCAGTTAACTATAAGTATAACTAACCTATAGCAATGAACCAATAAGCGATAAACACAATAAACAATTAACCAATCAACATCAATATAACGTTACACCCCGAATAAATAATACTTAACCGACTATTGTAAAAGCGGACCCAAATTGTCTATAACGATGTTCTTTCTACCTTTAGGTATGACTGTATTCTTTTAGGTATACCTGCATACATAATAGTTATTTTAAATTAAATTAACAGGTGGCGTGGCGGTGCACTCAGTGATTATCCACAAAAACCACATTTGATGTCGATTACAACTTGACGTCATTCAAAGTTGCTCGCTGACCGTCAAACAAAAACGTTAAAATAAGGAAACTTTGTAAAATTGCAATAAGAAACGCAAATAAAATTTTTACCAGGGCATCGATAATTTATCAAATTAAATACCATAGTACACCGACAAAATTTTAAATTTATAGCCGCTTCAAAATCACAAATGTACTTTATTTCAGCTACACAAGAAATGAAAAAGTGACCTAGTTTGAAGTGTCAGTTCTACTCGGATTTGATGTTTTCCAACCAGTCAGTCTTATCCCGAAGCTGATAGACTAATGCCCGATTTCTTCATGTGAAGGACATTAGAAGCCTCAATATTCTTGAACTTTGCGTAGTCGACACTTCTACAAATACTTGTATTGTGCAACGGTGTGACTACATAGTAGCTGGCGTATCTATAGTAGGTACTACTGCAAACAAACTTTATTTGGAGCATCGGAGCTCATAAATTTGCAAGTTTCGTGTTACGGTGTTCAGATTTGACTATCAGATTAATTTGTTGCAAATTGGTTTTTAATTACTATATGAGTAATTTAAGATTTTCCTGAATAAATAGTCGTCTGCAATTTTACTAAGATCAACAAGAATTCGACTGGTATGACTCGACTAATCAAACTTTAAAGTCGAATTTTAACGTAAACTCTCTAAAAAATCCAGACAAAGCTTCATATTTTTTTATTATTAACCCTGGGCGGTCGCACTGGGACGATTTTGTCCTATGCAGAATTTCAATTGGGAATTCCCAGTAAATTAGGAGGGGTAGGACGCGACTCCCCTTCCTAAAAAACCTTAGGGTAGATATGACAAAATCGTCCTAGTGCGACGCGACAGCCTTGTAAGTAAAAGTTACAGTTAGAAATTTTTTGTTTTTCGATAAAAAGGGTTTCAAATATCGTTTTAAGGAAAAATAATAAATATTTTAAGTAACTAATATAGTTGACCTTGTATATTAATATGAAAAATCAGCGGCGGCGTAACAACGGGGTGTTAAGGGTGTTAAAAATAGTTTTTAAAATAATCTTCAATTTTGTACATTTTCAAGTGATTTAATAATTATGTTTTTTTTCGGCAGAAACGATCAAAACCTAATTTTTCTTGAACATTAGGGTGTCTATGACGACAATCCATGGTAATTTATTTTTTACTATTGCGTATTTTTAAATTGTTGAAATTTAGGCCAAAACCCTTTTTTCTAGCATTTTCAATCAGATATCAATTTGTAGTATAAAATACAATAACTTTTCTACTTAAATAACTCTGGATTCACATTCTAGAAGCATTCAAGAGTATTCATGAATTTTTTCAAATTTTTTAAAGCGCTTTAACACGTTGAAATCGGTACCTCGCCATTATCGTCCCAGTGCGACCGCGGAAGCAGCGAAATTATAGTGCGACCGCCCAGGGTTAAGAAACAGTAAAATTTATCGTGCAAAAAAGGAACAGGTAAAACTTTTCTTGGAAAAAAAAAAAAAATTTATGAATTACGTTCAAAACTGTTACGTTCGTTTCTGATTCAATACGATTTCTTAATTCTTAAATATAGCTAACTACTAATATTGAATTAATCTTACTGAAATGAATTCAAGATTGAAAAATATCAAGCTCGTATTCAGTGTTCGTGAAAGAAGGGTTGCGTTAATATGAAAACATTTATTTGATTGAAATTGTGGTAGAAATGTAATTTACTTAAAATAAAACCTAATTTAAAGTTAAATTTAATTTTAACACTAAATTGATCTTTCAAATGAAATCTGCTAGGCATACAAACATTGGTTGGTACTCAATAATTAATCAAACTTTTTTTTACATACTGTGCTAAATTAATTGATTTGAATGATAAAAATTACATGAACATTTGATTATTAATTAAATAAATGAAAGGATTTCGGGTAGATCCATTTATATCATTATGATTGAACGAAAATTAATCTTGTTGATTATAATTAATTCTTCATAATTTTTAAATTTGGTGTTTACTTAATTTTTTGCAAAGATATTTATTTACTTTTATTTACACAAGATGAAATTAATTTCATGCCAACATAAAAAACAAATTTTTTTCATGCATGCTTACGGCTATAGTTAAAATGTAAATATGCTATTTAGTAGACTTTACGCAGAATTTAATGTATTAAATAAGATGGGTGCGATGAACCTAACTAACAAAATTTAATTAATTCTAATAATTAAAATCTCTCCTTAGCTTAGGTCCGCTTTTAAGCGTTAAGTATTAGTCGGTCAAGTATTATTTATCCGGGATGTAACGTTATACGGATGTTGATTGGTTTATTGCTTTTTGTGTTTATCGTTTATTGGTTTCCAGCTATACGTTAGTTATACTCATACTAACCGACTATTGTAGAAACCTTAGACCTTTTTATTTATTAATCACTTTACAGATATTTATAAAAGAGTTCGCTACTAGCGTATTAAGTATTAGGTCACAAATTCCTTGACAGAAAATCTCGGACAACATAATCCAAAACATGGAAACGTTTTATATCAAAAAATATCATCTAAAAATTTGTTTAAAAGTGGTCAATAACTTAAAGGGTGTATTCGATTGCTTGCTTTTAAAAGAGTTGTTCATTATTATAAATGTTTATATAATATGAACACAAATTGCACTTGAAAATGTTAAATCTAATTGAACCGTAAATCTTTGAGTGTTTCACTCGTTAACGCTTTGAGTCCCAAACTCATAAAAATATATAGTATATTGTAGTGGAACATTAAACAATTTTTCTAAATTCTTTTTCTACCATCGGTTACCGGCCAACCTCTTAAGAGTGGGATTTAAAATTTTATCACAGTCCAATTTCTTGACAATTCAAATAAACTTTTTTATAATTAAAATTGCTTTCCAACAAAATGTTCATCCAAAAATGATATGATAATTGCAAGTATATTGTTATCAGTCAATAAAGGCCCAAGGCAAACTTCTTTTGGAAGCCCCTTGGCCTTGCACATTTAAAAAAAAATGTGACGCAGCCGAAAATTTTTGTTTTTTCAAGGTCAAGGTATTAAATGGAAAATTTTGAAAGGATAATAATGATTTTACATAGTTTATAAGTTTATTATAGGTTTTTATAAAATACAGAGGTATACATACAATAACATTTTAAAAACAATTTTTCTGCTTGCACAAATTCAGTAATTAAGTCATCCAAATTTGTTTGTCGAAGTAGATGACTTTCAATGCTCATTCAAGTTAAGTAAACTTAAACGTCTTTGTGTAGGTAATACCACTTCTTAATTCATTTTAATCTGAGCTACAACGTTGAGGATTTAAATTTTATTTGCCTTTATTTTTTTTTTGAAGCCCTTAGAAAATTGGACGCCCGGGTCTGCAGCACCCTTAGCCCCCCTTAATCCAGCTCTGCATATAAATTGTATAATTTTGCTCCATAAAGATTAACCATCAAGTACATTCACCAGGAAATTAAACATGATGTGTTATCACTGAGATGTTCTTTCAATTATACCTACAATGTAAAACCAATGAACTCTGTAAACTGTGTGAAACGTTGAATTGAAATTTATTAGCATTATATTATGAAACTGTAGTTCATGAAAGATTAGTATTAGTCTTTCATTAGAAAAGCGTTCGGTGTTAGTTTAGAATCAGATTTAGTATAAAGTTTTGAAATAATAAGAAAATTTGATGATTTTAGATTTGAATAATATTGAATAAACGTTTTAATTTACATTACACTATTTTTCACGTAGATACAACATGTCCGAGAGGTCATTTCAAATAATAATTTATAATAAACTGAAGAATGGATAGTATTCTTATTCAAGCTATAAGGTTCATATAAAATTCATTTAATATATTACATATTATTTACATGTTTTTGTTACTGCTTTTGTTAAAGAGGTATAAAAGTTACTCATTAGCCACAGGTGCTCCTTACCTACATTAGTATGCTGAAGCAACTAAATAAGATAGGTTTTGTAAGAAGGCATCCCTTAATTTTATGTAAGTTTGTGATCAATATTAACAAAGTGATTGAGTTTCTACAGGCTACAAATAACTTGGTATAAAGAATTCTCATAAAAACTTAGTTATTATCAATTAGTACAACTAGAATAAGGTTTTAAGCATCTAATAAATTTTATTAAAACTAATTATCAATGAGTACAACTAGAATACTCTTTTAAGCATGTAATAAATTTTATCAAACCTAAGGGACCCGACTACGACTGTTGAAATAATTTCACCAAGTTGTAATACAATCACGTTTACGTCTTTATCTTGAGATATAATTAAATAACATAGCTAAAAACCTACAAAATTTACTTTAAACTTTAGTAAGTTGTAAAACTTCGTAAAGTTTAAATAATAATTTTGTTTTGATTATTTTTTTTCGTAATAGCTAAATTAATTTGAACCTTGGTGCTTTATTTAAGCCGCTACCTTGCTGAAATTTGAAGTTATTAGAAAAGTAATTTTTTCAAGTTATATTTACGTGACAATAATAAGCTATATTAAATCTCTGAACCGAGTTGTTTATTCTAGAAAATCAGTAACTTTCTTTTGTTTTTACAAAAGTTGTTATAAATCAGATAAAATTATTTAACAAAAATAATGTTTACACTACCAAGGAATGCCACGTAGAAATTACAAGATAACAAAGTAAAAGTGTGTTTACATTACTAGCTTTTCGTGAAATGTATCACAATAATATTGTGCCTTACAATAAATCTTAAGAAAATCTTAACGAAAATCTTGCAGTATAAACATACTTTAAGAATAGGTGACATATGACATCGTCGTGAAACGTGATACCCTGGTAAAATTCGATAGTGGGGTAGAACGTGAATCGAGGTTAAAAGTAATATAGAGGCACAACTACTGTCATGTATTGAGCCAGGCACTGTGCCCAATACAGAAACTATGAGTCTACCAACTTGATTATAGCTAAAATGATGATTGGTATTAATCCTTAAGGATGGAGTCTTATGTGTTGATTTTGAAAAATTGATTTATTTTTAATTATTTATTTTGAAAGTACAACGTATGAAGAATCTACTGTACTCAAACTTTTAACGCGAGTTTCTCGATACAACATTTTTCCGATCGGCCCAGGGCATAAAACAAAATCTACCGAACCGATTGCGATTGGCTGAAATTTAAATATGTTATTCTAAACATCAATAGCTATCGCAGGTAGCAGAATTATTAATTTTTATCAAAAATTTCCTATTCTTTACCTCAAATTTTGAAGAAAAAAATCGCGATTTTTATCTAAAACATATTTAAGTAAACTAAATCATAATTTTTTGAAGTACATACTTGAATAATTATAATTAAAATACAAAAATTAAAAAAAACAACTAGATCGCAAAAATTACAACACCTGAAAATCACCGTTTTTGTATGGAATTCGTACACAATTTCGCACAGCACTGCAAACATATTGGTTCCAAACCAGAAAGGAATTTAAATTATATAATAATTAAAAATTCCTTTGGTTGTTCGAAGACTTTTACACAGTTGTATGAACAATAATAATGATAGTTTATATTTTATAATCTTTAAATGAGATTTACCAGAAATATAATAATTACAGTAACACTATCGTGCGGTCACAGTGACCGCTAGCTATTTTGTTTTCTCTCTATAAATAAAACAAGGCAACTTTCGACCAGCTCTGTTTGTCAACATACTAGGAGTGATATAACTTAAAGGTACTAAAACCCATAATGACTAATTTTGAACGAGGCGTAAAATAAACACAAATTAAAACTTGCAGCGGTTTCAGTGACCGCAAGATAGCGATTAAGGGTTAATATAGATGTGTTTGCACTTGGTGGGTCAAATTTAATTGCCATTGGATAGTCAGATTTCAAAGTGTTCAAAAAAAAAGGACCGTAATATCACGTCCAGCAGAACCGAAGAAAAGTTCGAAAAATGCAGATCTTAAGAAAAGAACGAGCTGCAATTACTGCAAGAAAAGAGGACATTGGGAGCGCGAGTGCACCAAACGTCAAGCAAGTGCAAGACAGAGCACCAGCATTGAGCAACAAAGTTCAAATGATGCCTTTGTTACAGATATTTCAACATTTTATTTGACAAGTGCAAATTGTGAAAGTGAAAAATGGATTTGTGATTCAGGCGCTAGTGTTCACATGATCCACAAACATGAATGGTTTACAAAAATAGAAAATTTAAAAGAACCAATTTCGGTAAAAATTGCAAACAACAAAATCATAAAAGCAACCGGTCTGGTACTAGAGAAGTTCAAGCAAACGTGGATGGAAAATGGTTTGATAAAGAAATAACAAAAGTGTTATTTATTTCAGAATTAAATAGGAGTCTATTTTCTGTGGGATTTATGACAAACAAGCAGTTTACTTTTCACGCATTAAAACATCGTTGCGAATTTCGTGATAAAAACGGCGTTATATCTTGTATTGGTTCACGAGAAAAGAATTTGTGGATAATGAACTTTAAAATTAAAGTTAAACCAGAATGTAACCTTGCAAAGAATGAATCATTAAATCTTTGGCATCAACGGCTTGGTCACCTAAATTACCAAACAATTAAAAACGTCGCCAAGAGCAATATAATGAGCGACTTAAAAATTGACGACAATGAAATAAAATTTTGTGAGGCATGTCAATTTGGAAAGCAAAGCAGAATTACGCACCAAACTTGTAAGAAACGAACATATAAAGTTGGAGAAATGATTCATTCTGATTTTTGTGGTCCAATAAATGTAAAATCACCGTCAGGTAGTGTTGGCCGAGACAAGAAGTCTCGCAAGACTTATAAAAGTCTTGTCTTGTCTTGCTGACGAGAGTCTTGCTATTTCTTGTCTTGCAAAATGACTTTCAATATTTCATAAACCCCTCCCTCTCCATATTTTTGGTTATCTTTTACAAATATTTCTAATCATACCCTCAGGGCCGTAGATAAAAATACATTAATGCATTAAAATTATTTTTTAATAAAAAGCCTAATCTCGTTTACTCGTTTATTACTCGTTTACTCGAAAAAGATTTTAATGTACTGCTCAGGGCTTTGTATTGTTTACTTTAGGCCGAATTTTGAATTTATAAATAAGTTATGGTATACATATTAAAATTTCAGTGCAGAATTAAGTTAAAATTTACCAATGAAAACTGTTAATTTCAACTTAATTCTTCGTTTAAATTTTAATTCTTTCTTGAATTTCTTTATATCTGCTTAAGTGGCGGAACTTAAAATTTTCGCCCCCTCACAAAAGTAAGGGGGTTCCTAATAGGCCCCCTCTTCTTTTGTTTGTATAGTAAATCTTTTTTTCATTTCGTGAACAATAAAGTTATAAATTGCGAAAAACCATTTTATGCGTTGGCCCCCCTTTTTTGAAAATTTTGAAATTTTTTGTTTGTATTGTGTTGTATTCTATTTGTATTGTTTGTATTGCTAAAATTTAAAGTCCTAAATTTAACATTAGTCGCGTAAATCGCGCAACAAAATTTCGCGCTGGCCCCCCATTTTCGAAAATTTTGAAAATTTTTTTTTGTATTGTGTTATATTCAATTTGTATTATTTGTATTGTTAAAAATTAAAGTCTTAAGTTTAGTATTAACCGCGTAAATCGCAAAACAAAAGTTTGCTCTGACCCGCTGCTTAGCTGACTCAAAATTTCAAAATTATTTTCGTATTTGTATGTAATTTGTATTGTGTTGCAATGTAACTTGTATCGTAAAAATTAAATTGTTAACTATTACAACAATGAAGCTACGTCAAGGGTTCCCAAATGGGGATCCGCGAAAAAATCCATGGGTTCCGCCAAAAAGAATTTCAAAATGGCGAAAAATTAATTTTGCAAATTTTTTTACTTTGCCCAAGGGTTCCGCGGCCAAAACTAATTGGGAACCGCTGCTCTAAGGTAACTGTCTTATATAAAAGCATGGAGAGCATCCACTGCAACTGAAGTCGCAAAGTCCCGGCCGCAGCTAAAGATTCATATCTTTCATACTTTTATATCAATCATACTTTCGTATGAGAGTGTTTCCTTAGAATGTGATTGTATCATTCTAAGAAAGCGTAGAGAGCAGCCCTTGCAACTGCAGTCACAGAGCTCCAGTCGTAGCTAAGAAACCTTAAGATGACCAGCTTAATTTGTGATTTTTGTAACTGCGGCTTTTACATAAGATTTAACTATCCCGTAGTGTTGGTGAAGAAAATTTCGCTCAGCTAAAGGTGTGATTCCTCAGCTGCGGCTGGGGCTTTGCGACTGAAGTCGCAGTGACTGCTTTCCATGCTTTCCTATAGGAATGTTTTCTTAGAATGCGATCTTTGCAAGGGACTCTAAGGTAACAGTCTCATAAAAAAGCATGGAGAGCATCCTCTGCGACTTCAGTCGCAGAGCTCCAGCCGCAGCTAAGGAACCTTAAGATGACCAGCTAAAGGTGTGATTCCTTAGCTGCGGCTGGGGCTCTGCGACTGAAGTCGCAGTGACTGCTCTTTATGTTTTCTTATGGGAGTGTTTCGTTGGAATGCGAATTTTGCAGGGGACTCTAAGGCAGCGGTTCCCAATTGAGGTTCCGCAAGAAAATCCAAGGGTTCCACCAAAAAGAATTTCAAAAACATTATTATCTGCGCACGCTAGTTCCGTCACTGGCAATTGTTCAAAGCTCTCACAGGGCTTTACTGACAAACATTTTTATTTATAAATTTTGGATTTACATAAATATTATTCAATTTACTCTTTACAAATTTTACCGTCAGGTAAGTTATTTACCACGAGGTACCCTTCCCACTTAGGTCCAGTTCTTCAATTGTGAGTTAAACCAAATTCAAGGATTAACGTACGTTTTTAACTAAATGATTGGTCAGATATCAATATGAAACTTTAAACTCTGATCTTATAGTTTAAACCACAATTGAAAAACCAGCCCTTAAATGCTCTCGATGGTAAAAATTTGGAAATTCCAGTTTTAAGGTTCAAAGAAAGTATCAATTTAAGATCTTTGTAAATGTAATAATGATATTATAATAATGCAATGTAATATCTTCTGTGAAATAATTACATTAAACAAAAATTGAATTTAATTATAAAAGTAATTAGTTCATGTAGAAACTAGTGTAAAAATAATGTCCAGAAAAGATTACATGATTTTGGATGCACTAGTACTGTTTAGTTGGTCATTTACTTATAAAAATATTATTTCCGGTTTTTCGAAAACGAAATTTTTTAAATCTTTATCAATGAGGCTAAAATTGAAAAAAATTTGCTTCCTTCTCAAAAAAAAATTTATTAAATTAATAATATATCATTTAATGGATTTATAATATACTCTTTATAATGTACTTTATGGCACGCCGTTTTGCTATTTAATAACACAGAAAGAATCTTCTAAAAGAAAATTATAAACAAAAAAATTTGTTACAGGAAAATTAGTGTTCATAAAAATATATTGAAATTATATTAAAGCATAATTTCAAATGAATAATTTAAATTCATGATTGGAAATATATTGAATTAAACCTTTGTATGATTCGACATTAAAATCAAAATTCAGTCTATTATTATTATACTTTAAAATCGTAATTATTTGAGTCTATTTGATTATGTACATAATTTTAATTCAAAAATAAAAGTTTGGTTTATACTTTCAATTTTTATATATTTTATACCGTAGCAAAACTAGAAAAGAATGAATTTTAATTTAAACTTAAAATAATTGAGGACTCAAATAATTACGATTTTAAAGTATAATAATAATAGACTGAATTTTGATTTTAATGTCGAATCATACAAAGGTTTAATTCAATATATTTCCAATCATGAATTTAAATTATTCATTTGAAATTATGCTTTAATATAATTTCAATGTATTTTTATGAACACTAATTTTCCTGTAACAAATTTTTTTGTTTATAATTTTCTTTTAGAAGATTCTTTTTGTGTTATTAAATAGCAAAACGGCGTGCCATAGTACTTAGTATTGCGTCAAGTCATCATTATTATTAATATCAATTTTATTTAACAAAAATACCAAAATTTTTTCAAGATTTCTTGTTCTTGCAAATTTCTTGTCTTGTCTCGCAAGACTTCTTGCTAAAAATATCTTGTCTTGTCTTGCAATTGAATCACCAAATCTTGTCTTGGTCTTGTCTTGTATAAGCAAGACAAGACAAGACAAGAACAAGAAAAAGCAAGACAAGAGTGCCAACACTACTGTCAGGATCATGTTACTTTATTTTGTTTAAAGATAACGCATGCAAGTTCAGAACTGTTTATTTTCTTAAGCACAAATCGGAAGCTCTTGAAAAATTCAAAGAATTTGAAGCTCTAGTTGAAAGGCAAACTGGAAATAAAATAAAAATTTTGAGAAGCAATAATGGTACAGAGTACATCAACAGCGATTTCAACATTTTCTTAAAAGGTAAAGGTATAATCCATGAAACTTCTGCGGCTTACACACCCCTCAACAAAACGGCAGTAGTGAGAGAGAACTATGTACAATTATTGTAGAATCAGCTCGATCAATGATGCTCAATAAAAATGTTCCAACCGAATTATGGTCAGATGCTGTAAACACCGCAGTGTACCTGTTAAGCAGAACGTTATCATCTGAAAAGAGCAGTGAAAGTGCTTTTTAAAAATGGTTTAAACGCAAACCAAAAATTACTCACATAAAAGTTTTTGGTTGCACCGCGTATATGTATATCGCAGCGTAATTTCGAAAGAAATTTGATCCGAAAAGCAAAAAATTAATGTTTGTTGGGTACAGTGATAATTCGTACAATTATAGATTGTGGGATCCAATTGAAAGGAAAATAAAAATTTCGTGCAATGTTAATTTTAATGAAAATCAAGTATATACTGACAAAAAGGACGAGATTGATAAAAATTTTGCATTGTTTCCGATAAATTTTGAAAACGAATTACCTGAAATTGCAGATGAAGATCAATTGGAGCAAAGTGATGATGAACAAGGAGAAAATGCCGCATCAGAAGAAAATAAAAGTACACGTCAGGATCGGAACAGAAATACGCTCCGCAAACCAGATTATTATGGACCTGCTATATATTGTTCAATTATAGAACCAGAAAGTTTTGAAGCTGCCATGAAAAGCCAAAATGCTAACGAATGGAAAATCGCCATGAAGGATGAGATGCAAGCTCGCTTGTTGCGTTTCAGCGCATTTTAAATTTATTTTAAGATTTTTAAAATAATAAATTTGTGGGAGTATTGGAAATAATTCATTATTTTTAATGTATAGCATATTAATTTTTATTAGGTACTATTTTTCAGAATGCAATGACCTAATGCTGAGTCAATAGGTTTTGTTACAGATCATTTTATTTTCATGTTCTAGTTTTTAGTCTTGTAGTAGCTTTATTAGAGTAAACACGTTAACACTTACTCTTATTATTTTTACAACGACCTGAAAGTTAAATTCCATACATAATTATTATTAATACCAATAATTATTATCAATACTTTACCACTGTATTTTCTATTTAGCTGAGTTTAAATCTGAGTATTGAAGAACTTTACTGTTACGAATCTACTGTGTTTTCCGAAATACCCTTTCAAGAACTGTGCTTTAAGTAACAAAGCTAGCTAATGCGTAAGGTTCATTTACGGTTAACCACATGGCATATGTAGGTACACTTGAGCAGTTTAACCTAGAGAATGCCTCATATAAAAATGTAGGTAATATGTATGTACAAGTGATACTTCTCAACAACCTTGGCAAGGCAAGAAATCCATGCGACGGGTCGCAGGATTCGATGGCATGAAAATATCTACTCGTGTAAATAAAGAAATAGAGAAACAGAATTTTAAAAAAATTACAATGAAACGAAAAACATTGTTAAGCAATGAGAATAACTCGATGTTGAAGTAAAGCATACATGTATTGTGAACTGATTAGTACATAGTTATATTATGTTAGTCCATAGTTACGAAAACAGAAAACAAACTCAAAAAAGCAGAACATATGTAACTCAAAAACTAGTAGTCTTCTGAATTGCAAAAAAAAATCATGCTTATTCAACACCAAAAAGGACATACTTTTACAAATTTTCATGTAAATTAACCCTTCGTTTCATGATTTTTTCTGTTTTGAAAAAAAAAATCTTATTGTTGTCAGTTTGTATTGTAGATTTAGGGAAAAATAATGAAAAAAATCCAAGCTCAGTAGTTTTCAATTAAACAAGCAAAATAAATCTGTTTTAAATATTCAACACCATCAGAATCATTAATAATAATTTAATTTTGTAATTGAAATCCAATTAAAAATTAAATAATTAAAAACTACAACACTTAAAATTAAAATTAAATTGAATAATCCCAGTAAAAAATAATATTTTAAAAACCACGTTTTGCACGATTATTCACTGGTCACAACTAAACACAAACTATTTTAATTATCTGCAATTTTATGCTTAGCATTGCTCTCTAACAATAAAATATAACATTCAATATGTTATCTAGTGTGCTCCAAATTAGTTGTACTATGAAAAACCGCTTTATAATATCAATTTTTGGAATTTAAATGTCTGTTGTAAATTTGCAACAATATGAAACGATGGGTTAAATCATTTATACGCAAGAAAAAAATTAAATACTAAAACATTGGTTTTCGCCATTTTGACGGTTAATTTGAGGTTATATTAAAAAGTATTAAATACAAAAGTTTTAGATTCTTTTATTAACTACAACTTTTGTATTGTACGTTTTCCGCTAGGAAGGCACGTTTTCAACTCCTAAACTGCATCCCCATTTCACCATTTCCAGTGTTTTGGTGTTTAAAATGTTTTTTTTTCTTAAAGTTGGAACCTCAGCAACATTTTCCACCTGGTCCTTGCCTGTTATTAATTTTCTTTTTTAGAAAAATTATAGGCACCACCCTAAGTAGATATAGATAATTTTGGACCTATGAGACGAGCGCTTGCAAATGAGCTTGCTTTGTACCTATTTTTTCGAAGTATTTTTGAACAAAAATTTTACATGTGCGCATTTTAAACTGATTTTAATTATGTAGATAATTTTATAGCGAATAAATTCACACTAGAAAGACGACAGCGGTCATTTGACCGTTACGTGCTTTTATTTTAGTTATAACTTTTAAGGGGTTTTGGTGGTCTAGAATTTTCCAAAAATCGAATTTCTTTTTTTTAATAATTGGAAAGAAAAAATTCGATTTTTGGAAAATTCTAGACCACCAAAACCCCTTAAAAGTTATAACCAAAATAAGAGCGCGTAACGGTCAAATGACCGCTGCCGTCTTTCTAGTGTTAAAGATTGCAATGTATATTATGTAGTCAAAATCATGTCGATAATGATGCAATTCTGTTTCCAGGTCAATTTAAAATGCCAATTAAAGTGCCGATTAAAAATAAAATTAAAATTAAGATGTTAAAAATTCAGCCTTCATAGAAGCTTCTCTTTTTATGTTTTGTTAATGTAAAAATAAATTACCGTTTAGTGGTTAGTTTGCTAATTAACTTAATATGTATTTGTTTTATCTAAAACATCATCTAGAACAAACCGACTAAAAAAATCAATTATAAATTGTTTTGCTAAATCAGTTTCCGTCAAAACCGTGTTTTTCCCGTGGGGGCGGGAATCCCTCCCGGAAGGGCTAATCACCAAATAAATTTCATAAAAGCTTCTTGAAAGTGCATTTAAAACTCTATAATATTGTATCAAACCAAAAATTAATTGATTACTTTTTCTTTTAGTTAATTTTACATATTTTAACTTTTTGTTTTGAACTTTCATGGGAAGACACCTAATTTTGAAGACGTTCGATTTATGTTGTGAGCTGACTGAAAATCTCGTATTGCTTCCGAATTTGCCGAATATTATTTTTAATTTGCAAAGGTATTGTTTAATTTATAGGGACCGCTATCTAGCAATTCTTGTGACAGCAATAGCATAGCTAGCAAATTTTCAACGTTCGATTATATTCCAACTTGAAATATTTTTAACAACGTTTAATATTTAATTTTATAATTAAATTTATTTAATTATTTTGGTTCGACAATTAACGTTTGCTGCTCGTTCTTAGTTGTGTTTCTCCTAAGGATAATAATGTAGCTACGACTTTTTGGCGTTTGGTAGCAACTGCCGCTAGGCAGCATACTTCTTGTAGAGATTATTTTTTTGTTTTATCGATATCTTTTCCGGAACTTATGACTGTCGCTCTCCGCACCATGTCAGCTAGATCAACATCTTGGGGCATCTACAGTAAAATAAAGCTGATTGATCGTTTCCCAGCGTGTAGAAAAAAATTCTGGAGGCCCCCGAGGGGAAGAGGAATTGTTTGTTTTCCGGCCTGGCTTATGGTTGGTTCTGTCAGTTATCAGCTATCACCTTGGGTGGATTTTTGTGCTGAACTGACGGGCACATTTCGTATGAGGGGTTGGAGATTGGAATTTCGGTTGGTCCCCGAGGGGGCGAAGGAATTTTTTTAATACAAACAATATCCGAAATTGTCTTGGATCGATGGAAAAGGATTTGTGTTTGTGTGTGGCGGTAAATTGTCCGCATTGGCATAGGCCAAATTAAGTGCGGAGGTTAGTTTTGGCTTTTGACTTTGGCTTTTGGTAGTGCAAAATTAGAAGAAAAATTAGGAAGATTAAGTAAGATTGTTCTTTTGATAAAAATGTTGTATTTGTATGTATTTTTATAAAAAAAGATTATTAGCAATTTTCTAATTCTAAATTTTGGGAGTTTAATCTAATTATCATATCAAATTATGAAAAAATGTAAATTAATTAATTATGTACACATTAATCAGAATAAAAGGTTGTATTAGTCAATTCCAAGATCTGTCAATTTATCAAAAATGACATTTTTCAAGTCATACCTTTACCTATGATCGGTACTAGATTGATACCGATAGCTTGAATATTTTAACCCCGATCTCGTGTTTTAGTAGAAAATTTTTCTTTATTAAACTTTTTAAATTAAACTTTAATTTTCAAACAGCTGCCATTCCGATAAAAAATTTCATACTTACTTAGTTCTAGTTCCGACGATAACTACATTCATATAGATTTAAAAAAAAATTTTTCTTCTATTTCCGACGATTGGAACCGCCACAATATGTGCGCAATGACAATGTGTCTCACGCCACGACCTGCATAAAAGCGCATAACTTGAATAGCTTTCGATAAAGTATTTAATAAAAATTTGTGTTGTTGGTTGAAACATGTCTTATTATGCGTGAAAAATTCTGGCACTGTAGGTAAAAATTAAAAAAAAAGAAAAGAACAAGGTTCTAGACGATAATAGCCCTTTAAGTTGTTTGATGCTCGTATTAAACAGTTTAAATTATTCTGTGTGCATGTTTATTGTCTTGCATTACAAACGCACCAACCCTGACATGCTCTCCGGTATTTTCGATATTTTTTAATTTTTTGTATTTAGATTTTCAAGCTAAATTAATAAAACGTAACAATGTGTTAACTTAAAAACTTAATTTTAACTATTTGTTTTGCAAAAAACAGCGAAAAAATAAATACAATTTTTCTAATTTTTCTTTTCTTTATCGCCATTTTATTATTTTTACATGTACATTAAAAATTTTAGAGGAGTACAAACCTTATATGAATATCTTTATTAATAATCTCATATAACAAGTTCACAAAAATTGCTTCTTTTTTGAGCTTCCAAAGTAGAAACCTGCCTTAATTAGATTTTTAATTTAATAAACACCCACATAAATAAATCGCATGGCATAGCTAGATTTAAAAGGTCCTCTCGGGGCACAAAATAAATTTAGCCCCTTAACCAATTTTGTAAAAATATATTTTGTAATTGTACTTATATTTAAATAGAGATACAAATATAACCTTATGAAAAGTATTTTAATTATTTATTAAATACATATTTAACAAGTAGAAATTAAGTACATACTACAATATTACTCTGAGTTTTGCGGCGCAGGGGGGCATTGCCCACTTTGAACTATGATAGCTACGCCACTTGGGGTAGGACTTTCGTGTGTTTTTGTAAAAAGTTTTCACCAAAATGGGTTACAAGTAGTCATCTGATCCATGACGGAATAAACATTAACAACCAACACTTCACGAAAAAACGCTATCACACAAATAAATGGAATGATATTAAATTTAGAAAATGATGAAACCACGGCTATCACCCATTGGAAAGAAAGCCACAAATGCAAATTTTCTTCAACGACCGCATAATTCAATACCGCGGCCATATGCCGAATGATATTTTTCATGCAAAAATCGGAAATGTTTCAAAATTGAATTATATACAATTTCTCAATTTGCATTAAAATTTAAGTGTTATATTGCAAACACTCTTTATTATTGTCGTTCATTTTTATTATTATTGCTTGATTTTATGAATTCTAAAGGTTTTAAATCCAAATGTCATTGTTGTTTTATGTAAATTGATCTACCAGTATAGGTACTACATACTCGTATTTATATTTGAAATACAAATTTTGAGAAAAGTGTACTTTTAATAATTTATTGTTATGCCGTTTTTAAATAAAATTTTCCATTTTTCCGTAGTAATGTGAAAGTAATACCTTGAATACCTAATACCTACATATCTTGAGATCATACTTTTAACCTTTTACAAATGTCACAAAAATCACTTCTAATTGTTTTGTGAACTTTTGGTATAAAAAGGATACCTCGCATTCTGGGGAGCTATAAATTATTATAATTTAAATGATCATTATTTTAATTTTCATCTTATTTCGTAAATAGAAATATGTACAAGTAATTGCAGAAAACTAGTCTGCTATACGAACCATTCGCATTTTACAACCAACTGAAATATAGCAGCTATAACAATCTTGAGCTGAAACTCTTGGTTGCAAATAGAACATCGTATTAAAGTAAATGACATTGCTACTCCACAATCAGGGCTTCCAACAATATCCGCGATAAGTAATTTTGTAAAGATAGTACATAGTACTTTCCAGATTAATCAATCAACACAGAAGTTGTAAAAAAAGAAAGCAGAAAAGAGATTACTTCCAAAAAGCTCGTATTCGTATTCAAAAAGAAAAGTTCTAATTAATAAAAAACTGTTTTGTTTACAAAGAAATTTAATTTTATTGGAGCTTATATGTGAATGCTATTAACCAATTTCAATTAGTCATTCAGCCATCACTAAAAATTTCAATAAAAAAATGTCCTTTGAGCGAGAACAATCAAAGAACTAAAAGCAGTAATTAAATAAATTTAAAATAAGAAATTTCAAGTAATTACATAGATTTGTGGTCAAATTCGATTCAAATATCTGTGCCGCTACGTCACGAAATTCTGATTAAGAAATGACATACTGAATATAATTTTGGACGTCGTTCATCTTCATTTAAATGAGTGCAAAAATATTTCTATGTCTAGCTAACCGAAACCAAGAAAAGCCGTACGTTACTAATATTGTACATTATAAAAACAAAACAACGAAAAATTAGTATGTCTGAACATATAAATTTTTTAATATATATTTTTGAATCATGTAGTAGTGCTATATTTTATGCAGTTACGTTAGGTTTTCATTGTTGTTTATAACCTGCAACACTTTCACAGCGACATTTACATTGTTTCAAATTGTGGCGAAAAGAGAAACTATATTAAAATAAAAATGCACTTTAAAAAGCACTTATTTGATTAGTGATTTCCAGCTTGATTCATACCATTCTAAACAATGACGCACCGGTAAATTTATTTGCGTTGTACTTTATTTACTATTTTGTACCTATTAGTATATCGTTCTGTATCGTATAGTTCCTATTATTTAGTTGTGTTAAAAAATATCAAAAAAAATAATGTTATCGATCGCACATTTGTACCGAACATGGCAAACACATTTTTCCGATAGCTACTTGAAAAAGAATTGTTTTATCATTTTAATTTGTTATTTTGCTGTAAATTTATAATTTTTTTAAATTTTAATGAATGCCCGTGAAATATGTGTAGTGAAATTATAATTTAAACGAACAAAACAAACATAATGTTTAAATGTTTTACCACAAAATGTGAGCATTTGATGTCACGTGAAATGTGCTATCATGTGCGAGCATGTGATCTCACAATTTGAGTTTGTTTTCCATAGTCGCAACAGATAATGAACAATAAACTTACAAATTAACCAAGTAACTGCACTAAGCCCACACCTCATTTATCTGATGTTGAAAAACCTATCTTGAGTTAATTTAATAAAAAAAACATAAAGTGTACACCACGTGTCAATTTGGGAAATGCACAGATTTTTTTTTAAATTTCTGAGTCGCAACTCAATAAATATATGGCAACAATTTAATCAGCAAACCCTGTACATATTATGCGTACGTACCTATGTATATTATATTCGGTTTCAATGTGGTTTTACTAAAACATAAATTTCACCTTTTCGGCTTTGCTTTTAACATTCCTCTAAACTCTAAAGTATCTCGATAATAATTCCCATTTATCTTTATTTAAAAGTTTTGTTGATTTTTTTTATACTCGACCTAGATTAATTTAAGAAGTTAATTTTCTTAAACTACAAGTTTTTGCATAGTTAAGAAATTAATTCAACAAGAATCTTAATTAATACATGTATTTAACCCTTTCATATATTTCTTATGGCGGTTAAAATAACGTGCCTAACGGAGGGTTAAACAATGTAGCAAAAAGTTACATTTCAGCGTGATGTTGCAAAAGTGGTATCATTGTTAACACATGAAATACTTAAATGTGATTAATGGTACCTACACAAATTTATGGAAATGTAGGGTAACGCTGTTTGTGTAAATTGCCAGTAGGTAACCTAGTTTTGTACAGGTACGGAAATTTAGAACACATTAATCTAAATATTGAAACAAATTTGAATAAATTAAACTGTTTCAAGAGTTTCGAAACCTTTTAAACAGTAAATTCCTAACTTGTCTATTGAAACTATTTAATGTTTGTAACGAAACAATTTTTAAATAAAAATTTGAATCAATTAATTATACTCGTATATAGTAAATGGATATTATTCTTGGGTTCTGGATCAAAATAAACAATTAAGGAGAGCAATCCATTTAGAGTCTCAGGAATACGTGATTTCTCGGGAATTTTTTTACTGATAAAAAAATAATTACATCATTTTAAAGTTTCAACTTCATTTTATTAAAAAAAAATTTTTTTTAAATATTTTTAACAAAGCGGCTCCATAGAGTATTCTTTCAGGAGTCTTGTGCGTGACATCGAAAAGTGCTGCATCTATTACTTCTTTTCTATTGATTTTCTTCTTCTTCTTCTTCAAGCTAGGATACCTCCTGTTTACCTTGACCTCTGGCTGTCTTCTATCGAAAAGCAGCCGAAGTCACTACTACTGTAGGCATATTACTTGTTTTTACATCTGAGGTAGCTTGCTGGGCTTGTCTCAGATGTGCCCGTAACCTTGTTTCTTGTTGTTGATGAAAGCAAATCATCAACCCAGGGGCACCGCCCGGCTTACATGCTCTCCGAAGCACGGAGACGATCATAAAAACTTTTAGACTCTTGCCGGATTCAAACCGGGTACCTTAGTGTCAGCAGTTATTCAGCAACATACAACAAATTGACAAACTTGATTTTTGCTCATTTTAAAAATGTTTTTCAATAATGTTTTAAAATTTCGATTTTTTACGATTTTCGGTAAAATTTAATACCGTACTTGTCAGGAAAATGTCTCACTTTACTCGGAGCTTTAAAATACTCGACACAGAGTGCCTCGTATTTCAACATTGCTCCTCGTCAGTAATGTATCCTGACTTTTAGGTAAATAACTATTAAAAAAAATACATTTTGTTTTTCATATTATGTAATCATATTATTTATATTATAGGTACATAAAACTATTTCAAATTTTTTTGTATTTTATTAAGATTTTTTTATGTATTATTTCACAGTGAGGTTAATTGAATTTAGATACTGCATGTACAAGTAAAATTGGTCAACCTGATTTAACCCTATATTGCACATAATTTTATTTTTGAAAAAAAAAATTTGTGGTTCATTTTATCGCTTGTAACACGTAAAAGGTATTTAAAAAAATTATTTGTCTTTATTTTCAAAAATATTCATAAAGTTTTGCCTGTTTTGTCTGAACTCAACGTCAAAATATAAAAGTAAGTAAACAAAAAGTAGGAGAAAACAAGGTATACATACCATCAATATGATGTTATCGAGCCACTGAAATTCTTTTAACTCAAAAATTAGGCTTTCTAACAATATGGCACATACTTCATTAAAAACAAGAAAAACATAACTTCAACCATTTTTAACATCAGTAGCTGATTATCTTTATTATCGATATGTTATGTGTTACAATCTATTGGTAGCTATCTAACTTGAAGAAGGATGTTCCTGGATAGGAACATGGTGCATAGAAAGTTTATTTTTTGCGAAATAAGTATTTAAAACTATGTAATGTTTGTGTTTCCAAATGGGAACAAGGTGCAACTTTAGGGTTAATACTAAAATTGCAATTCCAAATTTTACAGACTTATTTTCATAAAAAGCTACCGCCGCACCGTGCGATAAATAAAACCAATAATGGCTTTGAAGAAACAACTACAGATCAACGACCATTATGCATTCATAAAAAATAACAATTTATTGTTAGTATAATAGAAAACTATGTAGTATGTTGTATAAATGGTTTACAAATATTTCAAATAAAACAATTTTCAGCTTTTTATAAAAATTTCAAGCCGTTGTTAAATTACAGGTTTCCCGTTCCGTCAATAATGAAAAAATTTCTTGTCTCAACATCTTGACCCTCTTTAAATTTTGCATAGTTTACATTGTTTTAAGATCAGCTTTATTGACTTGTGACCTAGTAATTCTAGAAGTAGCTAAACTGCAAACGCTTTAAATTCCAACACTCAGAACGCTACTTTAAGTTGAATGTTACGATTTTCTTGCGAATTCTGATTTCATCCCTGACTCCTAATGATTTTTGGAATGAACTCTGTAATTTAAAGATAAAATCTACTTTGTAGATTAAGAGTTCCTATTTTTCCACTACAATACCTCTATTTAAAGTTGAAACTTATAATTAAAGCATGTGTTTTTACAACCTAAACTGATTGTTTAATTATTTTGTTGGTTCTAGCCGTTCTTCATACCTTCGTTTCATTATGGGATAGTTTATTTTGTCCCTTTAAACTCTAGAAGCTCAAATGTCTTTATAGAAACATAATATTGTGATTCATGTGTAGGCTTTAGGCTTATATAGATCAATTATGTAGATACATATTTTAATTTATTTTTGACCTTGATGTTCCGTCAATTGGTCAGACTTATGAAATATAGAACCAATTCTTAAATCCACAACGTGTTGATGCCCACTGGAAAGCTGAGTTAATAAATTCTGCCAAGTCCGCGATTCGAACTCAGAATTTCCGCTTTGTAACTCAACCAGCGATCACATCAATGTGTGCTATGCCTGTGGTTGTTTAATTTGTTAAAAGTATGCAATTGTATGGAAATAGTTATTTATTTGCAATAAATGTGAATAAAGCTTACATTTTTTATAGAGAAGACATTTGAAAGCAGTATTGCTACTTCTATGAAAGAAAATATAGATATAGTCTGTCTCACAAAAGCTGGGGGTGTATCATAATACCTAGAAACTATCCAAACGATAAAAATATTTTTATTTCAAAAATATTTATCAAGGGTCCATCAATAAGAACTTTTTTTTTCAACAGGCGTTAAATGACCTATGTTGTTGACAGTCCTGATCTTATGTATTTTACATATTCACAGTAAAAGGTTATCCATTTATTATTAAAATTTACGAAAATGGTCGATCTGTGAAAACAACTTTCCTTAAAATTCTCGATATTTTTCATAAATTAAGACCGTCCATCTGAACTTGCAATTAGAAATTTAGTTCAAAAGTTCGTTTCCACTGGTTCGGTAGCAAACATACCAATAGCAACACGTGTTCGTTCAGGCAGTTTTGTCGAAAATATTGCTACGGTGACTGAAAATGTTGCAGAGAACCCACGTTTATCGGTTTCCCGGAATTCACAACAATTACACCTGTCCACAATGACGGCACGGCAAATTTTGCGCAAAGATTTGGCTATAAAACCTTATAAGATTCAATTAGTGCAAGAATTAAAGCGGCAAGATTATATTCAACGTCAACAATTTTCGGATTGGATCATTGCACAAGGTGCTGGTTATTTAGAAAACATAATTTTTTCTGACGAAGCTGATTTTCATTTGAATGGCTACGTTAACAAACAAAATTGTTGAATCTGGGCCTCTGAAACTCCAAGGGCAGTTGTTGAGGAATCATTACATTCATCTCATGTCACTGTATGGTGCGCTCTATGGGCTAAAGCCACAATTTTGCCGAAATGTAATTGAAAATCTTGATAAAAGGGTCGATGTCTGTATACGTGTTCCTGGCCGATATTATTTTTCATTCATAAATGGACAAGTCTCTACAACAATTTTCAATAACAAAATATAATGCTTTCAAATAAAAGGTAAGTTTAATATCAAATTAAAAAAAAAAGTTCTCTTGAGACATACTATAATTCTTAAATTTTCTTGATGCAGAAAATAACCATCTTTGAACATTTTATATTTAAATTTTAATTGCTAAGACGACAAGTTTGCAGCAAGATACTCTTTCATATTCCATATTTATAAAAAGTATAAGTATAAGAATCTTCTAATAAAAATAATTAGGTAAACTTTTCTCTGATATTATGTATGTTTGTACACTTTATAGTTGCATCTGTGTTAAATTTTCTGCTAGTAAAATCATTAAAATGGTGTGGAAAGTAATTGCCCAATAAAATTGATTGTTAAAACGAAAAATGTATCACCCTTATTGAATCCGACGATCTTCCATGATTATCTATGGGTATGCTGCGAGGACCGAGATAAGACTCAAATAAATAAATAAATAAATAAACTCACACAAATAATGCACAAAAATATTCAACATAGTTTATTTATTAACTAAAAGAGGGTAAGCGTGTTATATGACATTCCAGCTATAAGACTGGATACATAAAACATAAAAGCAATAGACTGATAGATACGCTTCCAATCTGCCCTGATCAAAAGTTGGCATAGATCAGTAAGTGACGACTTTACTCCATTTAGCCCCCGTTTCCTCCCAAACCCAAGCAAGTAACATGGGAATCTTCAGTTGAAGCTCGAATTCACATGCGTTAACAAAAAACAAGCCTAGAATCTCTGAAAAAATTCTGTGCATCTGAATAGAGGTTATAGTGTACACCTTATCTTTCAATCCTCTCCTTCACACAGACAACCAAATGCATTATAACCAATATCACAATTTGCACTGTAGACTTTGAGAATCCAAAAGAAATCACCACCTGATGATCTGATTAAATTATTGACATCACTTAAGGGTGCCATATGCCCTCACAGAAACCAAGATCGTCCAACATAATATTCGAAAAATAGCGAAACTTTGTAAAATCGCAAATAGCAAGGAAAATAAAAATCTTATCAGAGCATCACATATTTACCGAAAGAAATACCACACAACACCAATAAATCTGCTTATTAGCCGCCTCAAAATTACACAAACTGTACCCTAACAAAATTTAACAATATCTTGTTACATTGTTAAGTATGCATGTAATATTATATTATTTCCGAAAATCGTCATCGAAGGAACATTTCCCTGCTTATGTACGCGCAGGGAAATTGAATTTCGATGACAGTCCGGTAATAATAATTAGTAATTGCAATTAATAGTACCTATTGTTTGATAAGAAAAATTGACAATTTTCAATTTCTTAATTTAGGTACTATTTCGCAATAAAACAAATTTACTAATTCGCAATCGGTTTTTCAATTTTATTGCATCTTCGGGCGATTAATACTCTCTTAGTTACAAAAAATACATTGCCGTCATTTTTAAAATACATATTAAATTAATTATTAGAAATTAGTTTTAACACAATTTAAAATTATAAACGTCCAAAAAAATATTAACCTGTTAATTATTATTCGTCTATTAATTAATTAATTACTTTGTATTTTTTTAATAATTAATAAATTATTAAGTAATTCGACTATTAATCGCCTGAAGATGCAATAAAATTGCGAAACCGGTTGCGAATTAGTAAAGTTTTATTGCAAAATAGTACCTAAATTAAGAAATTGAAAATTTATATCATAATTTCGCTGCAGCAAGAAATATGATCTAAAATTGACAAGCTTAATTTTTGCTCATTTTAAAAATGTTGTTTAATTAGTGTTTTAAAATATTGATTTTTTTACCATTGTCAGAAAAATTTAACAAAAAACATGTCAGGGAAATGTCTCACTTTACAAGGAGCTCTAAAATACTCGGCACAAAGTGTTTCGTATTTCAACATTGCTCCTCGTCAGTAATTTGTTATTTTCATAGCTTTTATGTAAATAACTGTGAAAAATATAAAAATATTTTAAATATTTTAAAAGTTACGAATTTATATCACGGATTTATGAGTATAAACTGGATAGCTAATACAGATCCCCACTATTGTCTCGATACCGATGGCCGCCATACTGTGCTAAAATGATACCTACCTACCCCAACAAGGGTTTATCTATTGTTATGTTATAAATAATAACTTCACTATACTTTGAAATTGCCGACCAAATGACAGACTGGAGACTCAGGCTGACAATTTTTTGTAGCTCCGACAACTGTAAGGCATTAAAGTTACTGAAAGTTATTAAAAATTAGCACAGTATGACGGCCAAGGAGGGTTGGACATAAATTGCGGTGGGGATATACAGTAACTGGCTATCCAGTTTATATTCATAAATCCGTGATTTATATACAGTACAGTTTCGGTAATTCGAACTAATAGAAACATGGCTTTATTCAGATTACAGAGAAGTTCGGATTATTAGATAAAGTTAAAAAACAAAATTTTTAGAATAATTTTTATTTTAGAAATAAACAACGCTCAAACTAAATATTGCATACCTACCAAAGCCGGATTGAGGATACGTGAGGCCCGGGGCTAACTGTTTTTGGAGGCCCCTTGGCCTTGCATATTTTAACAAAATACGCCTCAGGAGAAAAATTTTTATTTTTCAAGGTCAACAGTGCTTAGATCAAATGTAAAATTTTTGAAAGAATAATAGTTATATTAAATAGTTTGTTATAGTTTTGTTTAATAAAACACAAGTATACAACTTTGGTGATTTAAATTTTGTTAGTAATAAACCCAAAATAAAATTTTAAGTAAATTTGTGGTATGTATTTAGTATGTATTTATGGTTAAATTTAAAAAAATAAGAATAATACCATATGTAGAAAATCAACAATTAAAAAAATTAAAAAAGACATAATTATCTCATAACAGGTCAGGAATAAAAATATTTCAAATTATGAAAAATTCATGATACGATATAACGAAGTTATTTCACGGTTATTTCCGATCTTCAGTCGTATATAATGAATAAATTGAAAAATAATATTAAAAATAATGATTAAAATTCATCAAAAATTGACTTACTATAACCCCACAAAAAATATCAAATATAAAGTTGTCACATGTAGGAATG
The DNA here is from genome assembly GCA_949152465.1 of Cantharis flavilabris. Lineage (NCBI taxonomy): Eukaryota > Metazoa > Arthropoda > Insecta > Coleoptera > Cantharidae > Cantharis > Cantharis flavilabris. The sequence continues at coordinate 20,059,607 of OX424436.1, read as the reverse complement.
AACAATTTAAAATAATTTGAACTAGGAAATTTATTTTTAAGCTTACTTGCCTCAAGCCCACTTTTCGTTAATTTTATGTGTGTATACCTGAGAAAAGCGGGTTTATGGCATCATCTGTTAGTTTATATATTTTTTTTTTAAATTGTCACTTCATCATTTCCTCGATATTTCAATGTTTTTATAATAAATATGATTATCAATAACGAGCTACAAGTTACAAATAAATCTAATTGTATGGATTTCGCGATCCTAAACATTAAGAATGTTCAATGAACAGCAACAAGCACTTTCAATCATAAATAATTTTTTTACAACTTTAAATGTATAGGATTGCGAAATCCATACAATTAGATTTATTTGTAACTTGTAGCTCGTTATTGATAATCATATTTATTGTATTTTCAAGAGCTAATAATTTTAATTAAAAAAATAATACAATGTTTTTATAGTCTTTAATTTGTTATGCTGAAAAGGCATCAGATATTCCAAAATAAAGTTCGCACCAGAAAATTGGCGAAATGCCTTTCCGGACTAGCTCATGCGTTCTTCTCTCAGGGCGAATCGATGTTCGACGATACCTTTGCGAAATTATATCAACATCCATCCGTGGGTAACGAAATAAATACTTATAACTTCTGTAAAAGAACAATGAAAAGACAAGAAATGCAGTTAATTTAAATATAATGAGTTATTAGGTTACAATTGTACATAGGTATTACAGTTAATACAACTACAGCATTAAAAAGAATAGTTTGAATGATCATTCGTCGATAATTAATTCTGGCCAGTGTACTTAATTATAATTATATACAGAAATTTTAGACAAATTTATAATTATTAGTTCACTGTAAAATTATCGTCGCACTCGTAGCCCGAAAAAAGTATATTGGTAAAATTACTTACAGTAAATAATAATTTCACCGTCGTGATTGCTGCTGGATCAAAGTAGTGATGGCAGGAACAAACTAAGGCACGATTTAGGTGGTAGCTACTACGGTGATCTTCAAGTTACCCATCGAGGGTTGAAGTCGGCTGCTTACCAAGACTTGGCGCCCATCGTCGCCATTATGGCCGCTTCCAGTGGCGTTGTTCATGTTTAGGAATTACTAGTTATAAATTCCACTTATTGCGGTTTCCATAACTTCAGGTATTTGGGTATCGAAGTGGAACCAACGATATGCAATACGAAGATAAATTTCCAAGAAATTTATTTAATTAGAGCTCATCGGCCCTCACATAAAAAACACAAGCAAATTTCTTGGAGGCTGAAGACCAAAGAGGCAGATCTACATAAAATTATTCCCTTTCCACAAGTTTTCTTATCAACGCTTCGCGTCACCAAGTTGCATCAAGTGGCAAGTTATAAGGTATTATCGCACCAAGATTAAATTAAAAAGGTACGATTGAACCTAAAGGGAGCAAATCGTAACAAATTTTATATTTTTGCCAAATAACCCATATCACTATGAAGAATTAGCTCTTGAAAAGTAATAAAAAAATTGGCAACGTAAAATATTCAACAAATTATTTGAAATAACACGTTTTATCGCTGCGGTCTTTGTTGGGGTGCAAAACACCCCAGTGTGTCACTGACCTGTTATGTGATAATTATGTCTTTCTTAATTTTTTGAATTATTGATTTTCTACGTATTATAATTTAAATTTTGTTGCTTCAATTTTTTCGAACATTGAACATTTTATTAATCTTGTATTCGGATTATAACTATACTCGTATGTGCGGACTGCTGAGTATTTCTTTTTTACGTGGCTTTCTTAACCCCTTCAATAACCTTTAAATTACTAAAAACCGTAAAACAACACATTTTTTTTATGACTGACTTTTATTCACTGAACATAATTATTATAAGGTAAGTATATCGTTCATAAGAAAGTATATTTGGGAGTGGTCTATTCTGGAGAAAAAGTTTGCCCGAGTTATCTCGGGTATGGGATTTTTCGCACATAACCGAATATACTCAGGCGTGGTCCTTAAGGGGTTAATAATAAATTAGCAAAAAGATAACTGTATTTCAATGGATTATCTTGGTGTTTCTTTTTAGTGTATACAAATAAATTAATGTACATAAGAAAAAGAATTAAAATAATTTCAAGTTAGACGTAATTGAAAGTACGTTCTAAAATAAGTTAATTCTTCCCTATGGAAAAATACATTAAGTACAGAAATTAAAATTGTGCGTAAGTAAACAAAAACGTATTTTCTCCATTAAACATAATTATTTATCAACATTTTAATAAAATTAAATAATTACCTTTAATTTAGGTACATATGTATAGTAATTTATTTGATTATTGTCATTAGATACAATATTGTTAATATGATCTTGTTATATTATTATCCCACATAATATATTACAAAAAAGTAATGTTAATTATTATTTTTATATATTGTACTGAATATTTCCAAATATTAAAATAAATAAAAAAAATTTCTGTACATTATTCTTCACAAAAATTTAGTACCTACTCCGGTTTATTTTAAACTTTCAATCTAAAATAAACTCTACTTGATATTACACTTAAATGGTATTTAGAAATATAAAATTTTCTATATATTTAAAAAAAAACATCTTGGGGTTTCTGAACCGTATTTTTCAAAATCATTAAATTTAGGCAAAATTCAAGCGACAACTCAACGCGAGGCTCCAGTAAGCGTTTTTCCAAGCCGGTTTTATAGAACCTGTTTGGATAATTTGGCGTTTGCAAATTACATTTATTATATCAAATACAAGAGTTTATTTGAGATTGAAATTTTAAAGATTAAATTACTGGATTTTTCAGAAGATTGCTTTGGGGAAATAATTTTTATAATTTGGAAATATTCCGCAGATTTGTTTCTTTATTCACGCAAAAATAAGTTACTTTTATTTGTTATAACTATAAATCTCAAGTCAATATGTTGGACAAACGATTAGATATATTATAAATTTAAAAATTTACAACATTTATAAAATTTTTTCATCAACCGAGTCGAGAGTATGCACTTTTAACTTATTTAAATTTTCAGTAAGGTAAAGTAAGAAAAAGTGTTTCATTACCCTGATTTTATGTACTTACATAAAAACTATGAAGTCCTTCCTGGAAAATACATTGCAATATCTATTTTTGCAGATATTCTGTTCTCATTTTTTTTTCAAAATTTTCTATTACTAATTTAATTTTTATTTTGTGAATTTAATATTTTATTTAAATATCTCGATTGCAAATTTTGAAAGAAATTTTTATGTTTAGGTTTAACCAAGTTAAAATATAAATTTATTTTTGTATTAATAAATTAAATACAATAAATTGTATTGTATAGACAAGGGAGTCATTTCTAAGTGCTAGAAATGGGGTTGTGATAATACTTAATAATAATTGAATGTCGGTTATGCGAGATTTGATTGTGATTCTTCTGAAATTATATGTAAAATATAAAAATTCCAATAAATATCTAAATTTTTTATGTTTAATGATGTTTACTTTTATTTAAATTTGGTCTTCAATAAAGAAGCTAGCAGGAAATTATATATTAAATATGCGATATTAATATTAATAAATATTGAACAAATTGTATTTGCAAGTGTATTGCATTGTTAGTGTATTGAAAATATTTTTTTTAAATGAAAACAAAAAATAAGAAATTCAAAGTCAATATTTTCAAGAATGCATCTATATGATACTGATGAAACCTAATAAGGTCGAAACATGTCTATCATTGTTGTGTTCTTGATTATATTGATTTAACTTTGAATTATTAAAATTCTCAGTAGGTAGCTAGAAGAAGCTACGGCCATAATAACCTTAAGGTTATGAGTGAGGCTCAATCCTCAACACCCTCCTCTACTGTCCTTATGACATGTCAGTTCGACCCCTTCGGAAAGTGCTCCGCAGAACACCCTGTGTTTATAATTTGAAAAATAAGAAACTGAAATGAAAATAAACCAACGTAATACCCATTTGTGAGATACTTTTTAATTTTTCACAAAAATGAACATATACAAAATAGCATAATCCGGTTATAGTTTCACCTGGATTTTATAGGAAATACAAAACAATTCACAAATTTTATTCACTTTTATCACAATTGTTTTAAACATTATATTATATACTTACATTAAGGTAGATTTAAAATTATAAATACATATTATACTTAATATTCGAAAATTAAGAAAAACATGACAACATTATTTTAATTTTTAAAGGTCATTGTTTGTTTAACCTTCCAGTGGTCGCGCCTGGTCTCTGAGACCACAGAATCATCTTTAGACGCACTATTTTGAAAAAAAAGGCGCAGTTAGTTCTACCGTCGTGTACCTTACCAATTAAACCTAACAAAGGTGCACTGCTAATGTGAGTATTGCAAGTGGTGGTTTTCGTATAATTAGCACCTGATTGGGTCTCTGAGACCCACGCGACCATCAAAGACTCTTTAAATTGCGATGATAAGGTAACTTTTTTATGCTATTAGTGCAAATTATACCAACAAAATTTAGTGTTGAGTATTACAATTCACAACTGTAATATATAGAGTGGTCTAATAAGATATAGTCGTGATAATTACCAACCAAAAAAAAAAATACATACTAATATGTTGTATAAAGGAAAAAAAGCATATAAATGGCGTTTGCCAAGAGTGCCAAGAAAATGATCTCAACGCACTTTAAACACTTTCATTTTTAGTTTTTTTTATTGTTAAAGAGTTATATTAGCAGTAAATTGCTTTTTGAAGAATTTAGATTTCGCTTTTTTTTTTCAAGTTTGACCGAATAAAATGATATATTTCAAATTTACTTTGATTTCGAAAATTAGCAATTATTTTTCAAAAAATAAACCAATTTAACTCTATTTCGTTTTTTTGGCTAATATATAGTGTTGTTGAAAGGTTTCCATGTAATTTTTCCGAAAAATCTGCTCGCTTAAATTTATTTCAGCCAAACATTATATATCATCGGTGAGACCGGCGCGACTAATCGTGTTTAAATATTTCACGCAACCACTGGAAGGTTAATTGTTATTAATTTTGTTTTCTTTTTTGCAAGTTATAATTTTGATTATAAAATATCAGATAAGAAAGTTTCGTGCGAGCTATAAAAACATGCTATGTATAGTTTTCAAGATTATCAATAGATAGTAAATATACGATCACACTTTAGCACCAATACAAATCAAGACTTAATATAATAGTAAGTCAGTATATTGCGCTTTCCAATGTAATACTGCCATGTACTGATAATCTTTTGAATTTCCTTGGGTATTTCTAAAAGTCCCATGAGGTTTACCAATCTGATACTATATAATCTAAAGTTATAAATACAAATGTTGATAGGTTCTGAACTTCATGAACACTAATACGATGATAAGTAGTACTATAATAATATTTACCAATACATACATTATAAATATAGTATTTACAGTAACAACAATAATAATAATATTTGTTCAGTACAATTTCTCGAAATAAATGATTTAAAAATACACCTACACATTTGATTAGAATTTGAATTAAAAATAATGTATAGTTTGTTTCTATTGTTTGTGTCTACAGTTTCAATTTAAATGGAGTCTTAAAAAAATTTTAAAAAGTCATAATAATATCACAGTACTTTGCCACAAAAACATAATTATAGAGATAAGGTGATGTTTTTAATCGCACGCTAGCCATTTTGGCAGTAGCATTATTATATTTTTGCGGAAAAGTGCATACGTTCTTATATCAAAGTAATTTGATAAGATTTTTTTAAATTTTTTTAATAACTCCATTTAAATTGAAACAAACTATACTTTTACTTTTTTAAATAATTAATTTATTGTACTTAACACCATCTAAATATTTGTCACATTATTATTCACAGCACTTTTAGACCTGCCTTATATGTAGATATAAGGATTATATAAAACTTGAATTATTTAAATATCAGACTTTAGATTCTAGGGTAGTATTTAATTGGCCTCTGGGGCTGGTACTGTATGCGAAACTATGATGAGTTGCTTCATTACCCTTATCGTCAGTACATGGATAAGGATCACTGTGATAATTAGTAAGATAACCATGATTTCTCGTATGCTCTGTTAATACTGAGATGTAACCTACGCTGAGTGGACGTTCTACAGCTTGACAGTTATCCTGAAACGTAACTTTATTTTATTAATTTGAAACTTAATTATTGAAAATTAATACTTAATACATAAAACATAAATTATGATCGATAGCAGATCATTAAAATTTTTCTTAATTTTTAAAATATAAACTAATTACGCATTCGTGTAATAAAAAGTATACTGTTTTCGTGGCGTTATAGAATTGAAGGAATTAAAGTTGCTACTTTTTTATTAAAAGTAAAAGATAATCCTTGCATTTAATTGACACTCAAGTTCTTTAGCCAGATTAAGTAACAATTAACTTCATAAGTGCGAATTTTTAAGTTTGACAATAAATTGAATGGTATATCAAGTTTATTTTTATGATTGGAGTGATTGGATAAATAATCAAAGTAGTGAAACTTTTCATTTAATCATTTAAGTCCGAAATCGTGTTTCATCTCGTGCCATACACACTATTTTTCATATTAGGTACCTGTAATGAATCTGAGAGTTTTATTAACTAACCTAACCTTTATAAAATATAAGAACTGTTACTGTCAGATTAGTTGACGGTTAAAACCATAGATTTACAACTGAGTAAGCGAGAAGAAACTAGACGGTTTCTCCCCTAGGGAAAAAACCAATTAGTTTTTGACCAACAGTCGTTTTGTCGTGTTTCGATTATCTCAACATGAAATAAATCTCGCAGTTTCATAGCAGGTAATATCAAAATTTTTTTTGAAAGACGTGCAACATTGATGAAACAAAAATAAATTAAAAGCAGATTTACTTTAACTGACTCATAATATATAATATGTAATTTAATGTTAAAATGTAATAATTTTAAATGAGGTTTGTACCCTAAGGACTTTTAGAGACTATTTGCTCAAACGCTATTAGAATTACTCTATTAAATTCTTAATATGTATATTAATTGGAAATTTATTCAAGTAAATATAGTATACATAATAATACTGCTGTGGTCTGCAGAGCGACCTTTATTTTGATTTCTTAATAATATTTTTGAAGGTTTCGGTTCAGGCAGTTCCCCATCAGTAAACATTTTAATAAAACTCCATCTCGGAATTTGTGAGAGGTTGGACGTGATTTTCGATGTATTAAAAGATTTTTGAATTTGAATAAAATTAAATAAATGATCAATTGTTAATTCATTGAGTTTACTAAATATTGGAGTTAGTAAAAGAAAACATTATAGTAATTATTAATTAAATTCATTAGATATCACATCAATATAAAATTTGCCATTGCAACATGTTACGTCGAGAAGAATGATTTGTCGTTAGAACAAAAATGTTGTTATCGCAAACAAATATTTTAGTAGGTATAACCTCAACAAAGTGTATTTGCTGCTAACACAAGATTTATACTGATACGATTAATTTTTTCAGATCTAAAAATATATTTCTTGAATCCAATAGACAATTATTTATTATAATCGATTGATACGTGGTTCAAGTAGTGTAACTCGATATTAAACATCAATATTTTAGAAAACTCAAAAAATGCACTTTTCAGAACTAAAATTTTTTAAGTTAACACATGTAAAATACACTGTAAGTATAAATTCGCAAACGTTTTCACCATACTATGGCATCATCAGGCGATGAATTAGGAGTTAGAAGAAATTAGGAATAATTCATCGCCTGATGATGCCATAGTATGGTGAAAACGTTTGCGAATTTATACTTACAGTGTATTTTATATAATATGTTAACTTAAAAAAATTTTAGTTCTGAAAAGTGTTTAGTTCATTTTTTGGGTTTTCTAAAATATTGATATAATTATTTATTGTTTCGTTAGGAAAACAAATCTTAGTATACCGGATGACCGCCCGCAACACACTTGTTTGCCTTAAACTTAAAAAAAATGATTTTAAGTTATAGTAATTAAAATACACTGTAAGTTTAATTCTCGCAAATGTTTTCACCATACTGTGGCATCATCATCGGAAGTTCGTAGTTCGGATGTTCCAGTTTCTTCGCCCAATGATGGTGCAAACGCTTGCGATAATAATAATTATTCTTACGGTATATTTTATTTTTATTTTAAATCTCAAATACAAATATAAATACAAATTCAAGACAAACATATAAAAAAACGAGTGGATTAACATTTTGTTATTAGCATTAACTTAATATTAGGAACATAGAAGTAAATTAATTTAAATTAGTAGATAACTTATTTTATTTCTGATTGAAACTCGAAAAGAAGTGTGCATGTGCAATTTTTGGGTTTTCCAAAATATTGTGTAATAATTGTCGATAGATATTTATTCTCGCGGCTGAAGATATGCAATATTTAATAATTTTTATTTAATTATTGCCAAAAATACAAAAGTTTAATTTTAAATAACCGTGTTAAAAAAATATTGCTGTCTTTTCAAAAACAAAAAGCTATCTATTTACTTGGATAAATTAAAATAAATTTTAATTACAATGAAACGTAAATATTTTTTACTCTGCTGAAAAAGTTGTTACTTAAATTTATTGTAATCTGTTAAAGTAACAAAATGTCAATTTATTGTTTTAGAAAAGGCACAAAATTAAAAAAAAAATGTTATTTAAAGTTTTACCTTTGTATTTCTAACAATAATTAAAAATACTAAATGCTGCAGATCTTTACATGTTGAAAAACTTTTTTTTAGATTGATATAATTTTCATTATAATCCGTTATTATAATGGGTAGCAAGAATTAAAAAAAAGAGTTTTGTTGCCTATGGTTACCCGTATATTATACCGGGTGCTGAATGAGTTAGCCGAACATAGGAAATTAACATGTAAAAACTTATTTATGCAAATTCCTGCTTCCCTAATTATTTTAGAGAAAAAATAAAAGACACAAAAATAATGTAAAAATATAAACTACAAATGATAATTCTACTCATGTATAAAACAATGGATAAGAAACGTCAAACGTCAAAGTTTGCTAGCGGATAAAAATTGAAGATTGTATTAAGGAAGGAACAGAAGTGCAAGTGGATAAATTTAGCGGATATTTTTTTGTTTACATTTTTTGACACGACAACCAAAGTTAATTTTTAAGTTTAAATAGTTTTATGCGTATTTATGCACCATTCGCGGAATTATCTTATCAAATACCACACTAGCTTTGATTTCTATCTTGATAATTTTTAATTTCTGAACACTCATACGTGCTTTTAAAATTTGGCTCGAGAAAACTGTTGGTTAGACAAAATTGCTAATCACGTATTCGTTGAAATTAAAAATTATCCGGATAAATCAAATCTCTTGTGGTATTGTTTGCGATAACACCATTAGATTTCATCTAACTTTTACTTAAAAGGTCGAAAAATGCTTTTGAAATTGTTAATTGTTACAATTGTTAAAAAAAAAGTTAAAAAAAAAGTTTGGGGAAGTTCGGGGAAGCTGGGGTAGTCTAAGGAAATCTGAGGAAGTAAAACCAGTGCACGGGAAACCGAGGGACTTTTTTTTTTTTAGGTTTTCACCTGTGGTTTCGGATAGATCAATAGAACAATAGTCACATCAGTAAATTCAGAAGTCTGAGGAAGTCCGGGGAAGTCTGGGGAAGTCCGAGGAAGTCCGGGAAGTCCAAGGCAGTCCGGGAAGTTTGCGGAAGTCCGAAGTAGCAGGAAGTCTGGTGTACACGATTTTTGACCGTGATTTACCTCTCGTCATAAACCCATGCTAAACAGTAGATTCTCTATGTACGTGACCAGCATAAGTGTTCATAAAAAGTACATTTTCATTATTAATTGAAATATCATTTCAATTATTGCGAAAATTTACCAATATATTTATGCATATTGTCTTACACATTATGACGTTGATGACCTTGTAATTATTTGCAAGAAAAACTATTTGTAGTAGAAATGTCATAGCATTAAGATAAAATTTTATATGAACGGTTTTGAGAGTGTTAAAAAAGTGATTTATGTAATTGTGCAAAATAACTTTACACATAATTTTTGATTTTAATTTTCTTTAGTAAGTGCCAACTTAATTATGTATAAATTATTTTCGTACCAATTTTTCATTAAACAGAAAATAAATATGCCTAAAGTAATTCAAGAAAGTTTAAAGAGGAGCATCGCTGCATCCATTAATAATTGTATGTCTGTTAGAAAAATTGCAAACAAATATGCTGTTTGAAAAGGCCTTATTACGAAAATAAAAAAACAATTTAAAATTAGTAAAGTAATTAACAGAGGAGGGCAAACGCAGAAGCTTTCGTTCCAATAAAAAAGAATTATTCGCAGATTAATTGTGTCTGGAGCTGTAGATAAAGCCTTAGAGGCCAATAGTACCATTAGAAAGACTCTCCGGGTTACTGTCTCTAATTATACTGTTTGTAGATGTTTAAAAGAAGCTGGTATGAAAGCTAAAACTAAAATGAAGAGACCGTTTCTAAGAAATATGCACACAAAAAAGCGACTAAAGTTTGCAAAAGACTGTATTAATTGGACTGCAGAGCAATGGGGATCGGTTACATGGTCAGACGAAACCAAAATAAATAGCGTGGGATCAAATGGTCGCGTTTGGTCATGGTATAACAAGAACATAGGATATACCGATGGAAACTTTCTCGAAACTTCGAAATTCGGTAAAGGTTCTATGATGATTTGGGGCTGCTTTCAGGGAGATAAACTGGGAATATTGAGGAAAATCAATAGAATTATGAAAGCAACAGACTATATTGATATTTTAAGTGACTCATATCTACCTAGCCTTGTTAAGTTTGGTTGTAAACCAGGTAATACCCTATTCATGCAGGACAACGATCCGAATCATACCGGCAAAATTACAAAAACTGGTTCGATAATAATGGGATTCGGGTTATGGAGTGGCCACCTCAGTCTCCCGATCTGAATCCCATTGAGAATTTTTGGTGCATTTTAAAAAAACCAATTTTAACGACAAAAAAAAAAACCTAAAAATATGGAAGAGTTGTGGACCATGACTAACAATGAGTGGAACAAAATAGCACCGCAAATTTTGAATAACTTATGTGAGAGTTTACCCAAAAGAATGAAATTAGTTATAAAAGCAAAAGGAGGCCATATAAATTACTAAAATTGTATTCTAAATACACAATTTATGATCAGTCGCAATACTGTTCATAATAATTTTAAAAATTTTTTAATTTTTTCATTTTTTATATTAATATTTTTGTACATTTTTTTAGATTAATAATTTTTACTATGTTTCAATAAATATTAAAAAATTGGCAAACAAAATTTTGTTATTTTATTTTTGAGTTTTAACCAAATTTAATCAACACTAGATTTATATGAACAGTTTTGCTGGTCACTGTATATGAAAACTCTTCAAACTCTTATAATAATATTATGTAATTATAAACTTTCAATATCACTCCTTTGTATCAATCTAAAACTTTTTATTCTTCAATGCACAAGTTATCTTTTTTTCATTCACTGGTCAAAAAAGATTAGTCTGACCTGCTTAAATTCGGTTAACCGTTAACGTGAAATCATCATTGGTGAATACCAAATGTATAAAAAAGTAAGTAAGCCAAAAGTAAAATATTTTTAGATTATATGAAAATCAATAAATCAAAACAATCATTCTCATTATTAGACAGCCAATCTTATTTAAAAAACTCACCATTATTAAACATCTGTAGTAAATTATTAACCCCCCTTCGTTAATTTGAACCTATTCAATTCCCTCTTAATTTTTTTTCTATTTCATTGCGTGATGATGCCCTAGTATGGTGAAACCTTTGCGATATTTTATGTACAGTGCATTTTATTTGTGATAACTTAAAAACATTTTATTTCTGAAAGTGTTTTGTGCATATTTTGGGTTTTCTAAAATATAATAAAATATTGATATGGTTAAAAAAAATGAAAATTATTTTACGAATATCAGCTGTGACGTCACGGTTGCCCCTAAGTTGCGCTGTAAGCACCAACATTTTTAAATTGAATGCTATAGTTTGACGTAAATATCTGTGCCTCTATGTCACAAAATTCTGATTAAGAAATTACATACTGGGGTCTAGTTTTTCAATAGTGAGTTATACTAAATTTATGGATAAACCTACGTTTACAACTACCCTAATTGGTCAGAAATCTAAGTTAACCATTAAATTTGAGTTAACTCGCGATTGAAAAGCTGGACCTTAAGGTAGTAGCATCGCTTTTAGAATTCACGTTCAGAATTTAATGAAACTTGGCATATTGGTACATTATAATAAGATAATAAGCCAGTTAAATTTTTAAAGGGCTACAGAGAACTGAAGAAAAGTTATTAATATTATAAAATGTTTGCTTTTAGCATTGATCCTTATGGAAATTCACAAAGTTTATTTAATTTCACAAAAACAGAGGTTCAGATTTTAATGACAGTGTTATCAATGGGAAGAAAAAACTGTTTTGAACACTTTGGTTAATCAGATTCCGAGCTTCAGAGCTTGTGAGTAATTAGTAAATAATTAAGAAAAATGTGCTATGTTACTTACATGTGGCAACGCAGCCAAACAGGATATGACGCGCGCGAAATTTAAACATGCATCAACCCTTTGATCAACCTTAGTTTCTAACTTTCATTGCTAAATTTACATGTCATATTTCTGTCAAATTTTATAAAATTAGAGAATTTAATTTAATATGAGTTAGATTTTATGGCGACGTTGCCTAATCTAAATACTGCGTAAATCAAACGAGGCAGTGTATATTTTTGACTCTTGCAGTACCGATAGAACTACCGTAATGTAATTTAGGACGTCGCGTCGTTTAACTTCATTGAAAATAGTACAAAAATATCTGCATAGCTCAGAGACCGAAACCAATAAAAGTCGCACTAAAGTTTTTGAATCAGGTACGACTATATAAATTTTAGTACCTACTTATTTTTTCTCGAAGTTGAAGTTATTAAATTAATAGTTATTTTAATAACAACCTGTCTTAAAATTATATTTTACTATTACATTTAGTATATCGAAACAAAATACAATATGAGGCAATCTATCTTTGCCGAAGAATAACTAGACGTGACTATCATATTTTTCGTGCGTTGCTTACAATATCAAGTTTTCTAATAAAGTGATATCTAATACTGTTCATGAAGTTTTCACTGCTTTGAATGCAATATATTTCGATATACACATACCTGCTAATAAAGGTAAAATATAAAAAAATTGCTAATGAAATAAATATTGTTTGTGTCTTTCTGTCCTTCTATCATACACTGTGAATTTTTAAATTAAATCATTATTATATTATATAACATATTAGTATATTATGTGGTTTACTTTAAAATTTATGTAAATACGTTTGAAATTAAATTTTAGCCTTGCGTTGCTTTTAAATAAAACTAATTAAAACCGTTATTACCACTATTATTGCATTGTCGATAATTGAACATTTCATAGTAACTTTTGTTCCAAATTCCATTGGCTCTGATATTTGGTGGAAAGAAAGTATTGAGAATTAGTACGTAAGCAGATGTAGCTTAGCACTTAATATTATGGGATAATTCTGTGGGACAAATCAGGGTTCAACAAAGCGTTTAGATCCTAATAAAAAGTTTAACCAAAATTAAGTTCTAATAATGAAAGTAATTCAGTAGCTTATAGCTTTTTTGCCACAGTGTAAACTCGGATCTACGGTAGGCCTAGACTTGATATTCAGTTGGGTTTTTGTATAAAGTTTCTTAGTGATACTTTGTTTAATTTTATGTGGATATATCGTACCTTGTTCTTTATTTCAGGATAAAATTTGGAATTCATCAACAATTACAATACAATCCTTTCATTAAATAAATATTTATAAAATACAGGTTTTAATTGAGAACGCAGCATTAAATAATTTTTGTTATCAAACAATAGTAAATCATTCAATTAATCATCAAATTTCATGAAGCATAAGCATAGGTAGCGTGATGATCTGGAGATGCAATAGTATCTATAATATTTATAAACAATATATATTTAAAAATAATTCGCTAAACGTATATCTTACATTAATTTTTATTGATTTAGATTGAGCCATGAACTAGCTAGTTTATTGCTTAATGATGCCATAGTATGGTGAAAACGTTTGCGAAAATATATTTACACTATTTACAGTGTATTTTACATGCGATAACTTAAAAACATTTTAGTTCTGAAAAGTGTTTAGTGCATTTTTTGGGTTTTCTAAAATATTGCTATATGGTTAATATCAAGTTACACTACTTAAAACACGTATCAATCGATTAGTTCACCTAAGTTCGGAGTCTTATGGTATGTTGACTTCATAACTAGTCCAAACACAGTCCCCAATTCAAAGATTTGGATCTCAACATTTTCTTGTAGACCCCCGTTTTAAGCATTCATTGTCTGGACTATGATCATAAACATATTCTTAAAGTCAGTGTGTCAGTGATAATATTTTATATTAAATATAAGTTTCGAAATCTTTTCTAAGCGACTCTAAAAGGGTCTTTAGGTAATTTTAGGTCAATAGTAGGTCACAACCCACCATTTGGGAAATGCTAGTTAGGTAAAATTGTTGATGAAATTGTTTAGTGATATTTTATAAAATCCTCTGTAAAAATAATTTGTTATTTTATTTTAAATTTACTATTTTGTAGGTAAAAAAATTTTTGCTTTCAATCTAAAAAAACTTGGTTCGCCACTTATTACCAACAAAAAATATCTCCACCAAAAATACAGTTTAACTTTTTTAAACTTCAAGACTGACATAATCAATAATCAAAATTAGTGCGGTTGTTGGGGTTATGACACAAAGGTAGCATCTTTCTCAACGGACGGTCATATCAAGCGTCATTGACGGGAGATGGTACAAAGAACTTGCCCTCGAATTGTACTCAGTTGTCACCTATGGCTTTACGTGACATACTCCGAGTATTGATTTTACAGGCTAAACTAGGAGATAGTAGCTAGATATGGTGAATCTTGAGGAAAGGCAGCAAGTCTTTCAGTACTGGGTTGAGGCTTCAAAAATGGTAATACTTCTGGAAAGGCTCAAATCACAGACATCTTTAAGCTAGGCCCATCGGCAAATCCGGCCATTGTACTGTGGTGCGGAAAGCAAAGAGAAACTACCAAACTACCTTCTCAAGACAAACAATTATGGCATTACAAACACATATGGTCCGTGACCCAATGGCCCCTGGTCCGTGACAGGCCTTAAATAACCAGAGGGTGCTAAGAATCACCGCGAAGAGGAACCACCCGAACATGAAAAGAATGAAACAGATATATATGTGTGGAGCATGCATACGACAGCAATGCTCTGAAAACCTCTGAAATCCTCTGAAATTGCACGGAACTCGGCTCGCATGAACTACTTAGAACAGCAAAAAATCAAAACGGATTTACCAGAATTGTTGCCAACCTTCATTGAAGGAAACGCCATCTCAAGAAAAAGCAGAAAAGTTACAATTCTCAAAATTACTTGTATAAAATTACTTGTAAGGTGACGCAAAAGTAATCACCCTATCGGTAGAGACTCTCATATTTGCAAAGGACGTCTTATGTCATCATTGGCAGCACTGTTACTGTAGTTACTGTGGCTGGTAAGCTCTACAAAACCAAGATCAGCAACTTCTAGCTAAGAGCATTTGGATTTGGAAAACATTTGTGGTCTCACTAGACGGCGCAACCGCACACAGAACGAGCGACAGTGAACATTCTGAAGCAAGTGTTTTCTGGCATCTTAATATCTCTTTTAGGAGATTTACATTGGCCCGCATCAGGATCGCCGGATTTGCCGGTTCTAGACTTCTCTCTTTAGAGTTTTTTAAAGTCAAGAGTTTATACAAGGAAGCCAGAGGTCTTGGATGCTCTAAAGAAGAACATTTAACTATAAGTAAAGAATTTTCAGCCGGAAGTTTCGAGAACAGTCATAAAAATACTGTGAAACGAGCTCGAATGTGCATCAACTCTGATGAAGGCCTCTTGACCGATATTACTTTCGTAACTTAAGGTTGGTTTATATCAAACGCTCAAACGCACCCTATGTACTACATGCAGACGGATGAAGTTTAAGCATTGAATTTCGGTAGAAGCGTTTAGGTTGGTTCATGTCAAATAAATTTATTATGTCACATAAACGCTGCTACAGAAATTCAATGTTTGAACTTCATCCGCTTGCGTGCAGTGCGTGCGGTGCGTATGACATCAACCAAACCTTGACGAAAAAAAAATTTAATCGCCCAAATTTTTGGTCATTTGATTTTCACTTAAGCTAACTAAAAAACTAACAAAATTAATTAATTAATTAAAGTTTTATACCTTTTTTTAATTATTGTTTTTTGGCCGATATAGTAGAATTGGTAAATTCTGATTGACAGAAAATTATTAAATCGTCTAATTCTATATTTATTATTGTATTTACAGTAGAATCCACTTAATGTGATCTCGGATAATGTTATCAGTCGGTTATTGTGATCATTTTTTTTGGAAACCGACCCCTTTTCCTTTCTTTTTTTTCTTTTATTTCGTTCTAATCCAAGTCTTCTAAAATTCGCCTTTTTATAAATTTCGCTAATTGTTATCAGTTATCAGCTATCAGTTAATATTATTAAAATGTCCTTGGCCCGAAGTGATTACATTAAGCGGATTCTACTGTATTTATAAAAACGCTACATGCTTCGGCCTGTATTCCATTTTTAAGTGTTACATCAGTATAAAATACAACAAGTTGTAAGCTTGACGTCATAAAAGCATTAAAAACTAATCGCATATTAAAACATACGAGTACATATTAACAAAAATACCTACATACAATGTCAAAAACAATGTTTTTAAAACGTAAGTATTTAGCAAATACAACTTGCTGTATTTCATATTGATTTAACACTTGAAAATTGAATATATCCTGAAACATGTAGTGTTTTTATTAATAAACACAACAATAAACATGCAATTAAACGATTTAATATATTTCTGTCAATAATAAAATTATACCCATTTTGATATAAATTTTAAATCATATTTGGCAGACAATGTAGTGCAAAGTGCAATAGAATTTAAGAATTGTTGCAATAACATAATATAGTCCAGTCAATTTAGATCAATTTTTGGCAAATAAAAACGTTAATTGGTAAAGATCTGAATTTTGGTATACATGTTTATTACGGCTTCCTGTTATAAACATATTAAAAGTCTACGTCGAAATCTGTTGCGTTCGAGCCGCCGCGCCTTGGAGTATAGGTACACTTCTTCAGTTTTTTGTCTATATCTCGGTAACTTCTGCTGATACAAAAAAGTTTTAGTAAAAATTGTAGTTTATTAAATATCCTTTAAAAAAGTTAATATATATTTTTTTGTATCTCTAATACTTTAGCTGTAATCCGACGTTGCATACAGAAGGTCCTTTTGCAGCTTTGTCGTTTCAATGCAGTAAATTTATTTGTTCAAGGTGGTAAATCCTTTACCTTTAACACGGACTGTTTCTCTAGTACAAAGAGGTATAAGAAAGATATGCGTCGCATAAAGTTTCGTCACTAGTAAGCATAAACATCGTGCATAATGCATCTTGCTTCTAAAGTGTCTAAACTAAAATAAAGCTAAAGTATTGGAGATACAAAAAAATGTATATCACATTTTTTGAAGAAAATTTAATAAGCTACAAGTTTTACTTGAACTTTTTTTTTGTAACAGCACAAGTTGCCGAGATATAGACAAAAAACTGATAAAGTGTACCTTTTTTTCAAGATGGCGGCTCGAGCGCAACGGATTTTGATGGGTACTTTTAGTATGTTTAACAAAAAGCCGTAATAAACATGTCTACCAAAAATCAGATCTTTACTGATTAATGTTTTATTTTTATCTAATTTTACTGGAATATTATACTTTTTTATGGTACCTATTAGATTAATAGTCTATGACCTAGTCGTAAGGCAACCTAAATCAAATAATGCAGATATTATATATTTGACATTTTTTATACTAGTTAGAGTATCTATTTTTGTATATTATTTAGTTTTTTTAGTTTAACTATTTAGTTATAGACCTTCGCATTTTTTAAAATAGGTTGTGATCTACCAGATTTACCTTTACAAGCTACCGGTAGATCGTGATCGACGGGTTGGAGACCACTGTATCAGATAGTAAGATAGAATTTTGGCAAAAATTAAATAAAATTTTAAATGGCAACTGAAAATAAGTGGAAATTATTATTTAAAAAATTATCAATAGACATTAATTTACCAGTTTTTACAGACATGTAAATTGCTTAATTTTATGAAATTTTGAAAATTATATTAAATTAAAGCAAAAGTAAATTTTTAGCATATTTTTGGCTAACAAACTTCTAAATTTCTGATAAATTAATAGAAGTCGGTTATAACTTTTAATTTTTATTTTAATAAAACTTCATTTTTAAAAATTGTTCAATTATTGAAAGTCGAAAATTTTATTTTTCATTTAGGTTTTCGTTTATGTCATTTTAGTTAAAAATACAAAAGGAAGCCATCGGATAACTTATTCTATCGAGCATTTCTATTACGTGTTTGTTGGAAAATTAACAATCGCTTCTTAAATAAAAACGGCAAAGCCGATTAACCATTTAAAGATTTATTAAATGTACAAATTTGAAAACTTTTAAAACTAAATTTACAATAAAAAGACTAAAATGCTTTTCAATAGGACTTCAATTAACGCTTCGTAAATTAGCACAATAATAACATAATTAAAAAATGTCGTCACTTCTACCGCTATACCACCAATCAAAAGTACACCAAATTTTAACGGAATCTGTTAAAGATTTCCGGAGATTTGTTTGGTATATGCAGTAGTCGTCACGGAACTTCAAGTATCGTCATAATTCTAATTTCGGAAAGATGACATGATATTTTATTTCTACCCTAGTAGCGAAGTTCTCCCTAGAAAGTGCTAGCTAAAAATTACAAAAAGAAATTCGGAGATTGTTTTGTAAATGTAAAATTATAACTAAATTAATACTTTCAGCACTATTTTGTTTGTATATACCTATAGCTTGCATTGTTTTGCATTTTTTGTGATTTTTGAAACTTTTAGTTTTATCTTTATCACTGACGCGCATGAATGCATGAACGAGAATCTGGTTTGTGGGGAAAAACCAGCATGGGGGGGGGCCCAAACTATTACAGCCATTTTGTTAAAAATTATATAAAAATATAAAGACATTGCAATATTATCTGTTTATTATGTTGCAAATAGATGTCTACTAATCGTCGACCCGCAATTATACTGTCGTACATCACAAAATCGAAAAAAATTAGTTAAGATAGCCATTTTGTATAATTTTTTTTTCTCTATCGATCTGTGTTTTCAGAATGTTTCAATTTTGAATAGTTTTCGAGATATTGGGTATGAATTTTACCTTATACGCCACAAAGTACCGTAGCTTCACTATTATATTACCGTATACGCCAAATGTTTGGATATACGACAAAAATCACTGCAAAATTGTATAAGAAAATTATCCTCAATTATTTTGACGTATGTGTTCATATTTAGTGTTATATACGGCACTATAATAGAAATACAAGTGAAGTATTATGGTCGTATTATCTTACGTGCATGGAATTTGTGGTTTTTGGTGCATTTTTCATGTAACTTATGATTCAATTTTTGATCTAGATTTTGAATTTAACAAAGAAGTAAATCCTATATTTTTATACCTAAAATTGATGTTGAATATTACAACAGCTTATTGCAATAATTTATTAATCTGAAATAAATAAGTGCAAACACATACACACCGGCATTAATATTAATTATGTTCTTATTATTTTAGTTTATTATAATTTTTTTTTTTAAATTACAATCTATTTTTTTATTACCAGAATGTTAATTTTGTTACTTTTTTTAAATGCAGAATATATTTTATTTATGTTAAAATATAATGGAACTTGAATTTAACTAATAAGATTTGAAGTATTATTTATTATATGGAGACTGAATTTTTAAAGATCGAATTTACTAAAATGATATTTTTAAAATAATTTTCATATTTTCATTATTTTTAGATTTCTCATACTAATTAAGCATATTATTAACCATTATTTTGACATATATAATCATATTATTTTGTCGTATGTTGCATGCATGCAAAAAATTTCGTCAAAAGTGGCGTATACGGTAAGATACTTTTGAACAAAAGTGCCTTAAAATCCGAAGTTTATTTATAAAAAGCTTCATATCTTAGTACCAAAAGAAGCGCAATGAAATGAACTACAAGTGACCAGAAAATAGAACCAAGTTTTTCGCGTCATTTTTTTTTTATTTCGTTTCAATCTTTAACATCGATTTCCCAAAACTCGACTTTTCGGATATACGACAAAATAATTGCGGGTCGACGCTATATTGTAACTGACAGTAGCGGGAACAGACTTGAATCACGACGTTTATAACACATGCTTTCTCTCCATATTGACCTTTTTTTGTGATGAAGATGGATTTCTAACTCTCAATTGAACAACATAAATAAACTGATTCTGAATGCAATAAAAATTATTATTTGGTTATCAGTGGTATTTATAATTTTAATATTTTATTTTACTTAATCCATCTTTTCTGGAACATGGAGTGGATGTGTTCGTTTTCTACTGTATTATTTGACCGTTCAACGCAAAAATTTTGTTCTTTATAGAAATGCTGAATTTGCGGTTCAATGCAATTGGACAAACCTAACAGAATTACATATGATGGCGGAATTCCCATTGTAATCGTCAAAAGTAAGATGCACATGCCAATTATTACAAAATTTGATCCATTTTTAGAATTTTTTATATCTCACCATTACACATTGCATTCATTACATACAGCACACAAATTTTCAATCATTATTAAATTATTTAAATATCGATAACTGTCAGATTAATAATTAAATTTTCGAACGTATGTCTTAATTTTCTACAAGCCATCTAACAAATTTTCACAAAAAATAAATAAATTAAGATTTCAGTTAATATTTTATGTAATTTTCTTATTTTTACATTTAGCTCAATTATCTTCTCACCAATACTTGTACTTTAAAAGCTTTATTAGCATACAAAATTTGAAGAAAATCGGATGTATTACATTTCCGGAGATGCGATGACATTTTCATGTTTTTAAATTTATTTTATTGTGGTAGCCCTGGTAAATATTTCTCTGCCAAAACATTATTTTCACCACTAGAGCCCACCAGATATACGTCCAAAAAGTTTGATTGCTATCGACGCAGAAATGCCAAAGAAAATCGAGGGACATGGACTTTTTCCAATATTTCGCAAAAAAACGTAATCTTTTTTTTTTTCATGTCGAATTCCTGATTTTTAAGAAATAATTTTATATGCTGCCAAGTCCTAGGGGGTTAATGTTCCTACATACAAAATTTCGTTGAGATCCCTTCAGTACTTGATGAGTTATTCACTGCTGAAGTTTCAACTTTGACAGCTTGAAATTTTTGACAGATGTTAGACAGAAAGTTAATTTTACATATTCTGGATAAAGCTTTTCAAGGACTTTAAAATAACCTATCACAAGACAAAATCGTTTTTAAAAATCTTGTGTTGTTTTCTTGTAGTGGTACTCCTGATTGACAGATCGCGACGAAAACCTTATTTTTACCTTTCTACCGTGAACACTACTACTATACCAAATTTGGTCGTGATTGGTTGAACGGTTTAGGAATAAAGCGAGAGACAAAATTTGACGACAGACAGACCGACACAGAAATTTTTTTTTTATTTTTTACAAATATTTACGTTTCTGAACACGGGGATCTCAAAAATGTAAAAAAAAAAAATTGAAATTTTTTTTCGATTACCTTACCTCCAAAAAAAAAATTTTTTTTTTGATTGGATTTAAAAAGTTGAAGTACCTACGTTGAAACTCATACTTCAAAATGATAATTAAATTACTAATTTTATCATTCCGAACCTAGTTCCAATGTAAAAGAAGAGGTGACCAATTAGCATAGCTAATGATCTAACAATTACTATAATTTTAAATAAATTCAAAAAAAAATCCAGACTTGTGCCATCTTATTTGTATCTTATTGACTTTTAAAATCCATATATAGCACGTTTAGCTATTAGCTAAATTATTAGCTCTCAAGTTTCCCCCTTTAAGATTTAATTCACCCACCCAAATTAACATTATATAATAGAATTATTTACGTCTAGCGAAGTAATATTTATTAATAAATATATAAATTGTACGACTTCGCAATATATTTTTTCTACGATCACTATCAGTAAAACTACCACACTTGTTTTATTTTTTTAAAAATCATTACACCTCTATGCTGACCTTAAAAATACTTCAAATTCAAAAAACAAATTTTCATAATTTCATTTTCATATTTAATTTAGTATGTAATGAATTATTTAAAAACATTGTATTATACTTTAATTTCTTCTGCAGACACCTGGAGATGTATGATCCTTCATACGAAACATGTTGTGTTATTTTTTTTTAAATTAAAAAAATATATTGCGAAGTCGTACAATTTACATATTTATTAAACATTAAATAATACTCGCATACTTTTATCAACATAATATTACGTCATTTGATGACATCGCCTATATTCTCAGATGTCTTTCTGCTTATACTGCCGTATATTGAATTACTTTGTTACTCGCAAAGCTTGCCTACAAAAGCACGAATTTTATTGTTAGTGCCCATTAATTTGTTAATTTCCGTATTATATCTACGGGTGCAGATAAAATTTGAAAAAAATTGTAATTTTTTAAAAGATACCATTAAAAATATGTATTAGATACATACATATATCTATAGATATGTCGAATATTTTGTGCTGATATCACGAATATTCGTTGCGCTTGCAAAATGAATAGCATGAGTGCGCCAGCACGAATGCTATTCGCAAGCGCAAAGAATATGAGTGATATCACCACAAAATATTCTACATCATCTATGATTACGAGTCGTATTTAAGAGACTATTCACTGAACAAATTTTACTTTTAATTCTGATTTTATTTCTGTGACAACTATAGTAAACAAACTTTTGTTTTTATTTGTAGTGAAAAATAAAATCTAAAAATAATTTGAAATAATAATCAGATAATAATAGCAATAAAATTTTTTATTTATTTAAAATATTCGCTTGTCCTACTATGGAATAGTCGCTGCAATTCACCACTAGTGGAATATTCGCTGCAGTTCATTTTGATTGGCCATGTAATCTCACATCAAACATTTTTATTGGTCCACTTTTGACAGATGACATGTGAACTGAATAGTCATTACCATTTGCTTTTGATAAAAAGCAATTAATTTTTTCTCGTGACAGAACTTTTAACTTCTTTCCATCATACCCATCAGATTTTCGTTTTGTTATGTCTATATTTTTATAAATCACCATGCAAGTTCTTATTATTGAATATAGCGCCCATGACGTTGACATGACATGACGTCCTCGAAATATGTTTTTACTTCTTTTTCCGTGCACCACTCTCTTAAACGATTATATTGATGCAATATTTTTGATTTCGGTGGTAATAATTCGGAGACTGCAACACTTGCAACATGTTTACTTAATTTGAATCAGTGTACTAGAGTTACATGTGAATCTTCGACATTAATTGATTATGTACTGGTAAATAACGTGTATAGTTTAGGTGCTGAAGTTAAAAATGAGATGAAGATTAGTGATCATGAGACAATTAGAATATCAATTAAGCATAACAAGGTTAATACGGAAGGAAAAAAATGAAAAAAAGATTGTAATTTTAAAGCTGAAAAATTTGATGAAAGTTTGCAGCTGCTTATAAAAAATGACTTTATCATGAGTAAGAGGATGTCGGACTTGAGTTGCCCGTGATATTCAAGTGATCTGGAAAACTTAAAAACGTGTAAAATAAGGAAGTATCGTCGGGCGGTTCTGACGGGCAGTGATTTGGAGTGGTCAAAATACAAGACTATAAGAAACAATTTCAAGAGTAAAATTAATAAAGCGAAAATTGATAATTCCGTGAATCAAAAAGTAATGTGGAAATGTTTAAAAACTTTGGTTATTAAAAATTCAAAAAGTAATATTAAAGAGGTTATCTTTGATAGCCGAAAGTGCATGGACAGCCAGATGATCGCGGAAAAATTCAATAAATATTTTGTTGATAGCGTTGTTGAAATTAAAAGTAGTATACCGATCAAGCAATATGTAAGTAGAATTACTGATGTAGATTGTTCTTTTAAATTTGAATCAGTGAATCTCGAGGATTTGAAGCTGGTATTGAAGACAATGAATAAAAAAAAGGATGCAAACTTTGTGAGTGCTGACATGTTTGAGGATATCGTTGACCTCGTAGGTGAAAATTTTTTGTCCATTATTAATAGGTCGTTGGAGTCTGGAGTTTTTCCTTATAAGTGGAAGGAATCGTTGGTGATACCAGTCGAAAAAGTAAAAAATTCGATTAAATGTGAAGATTTTCGACCGGTAAATATGATATCAACTCAGTCAAAAATTTTAGAGAAGATCGTTAATAAACAATTAGTTGAGTACTTAGATAGAAATGATATAATATGTGAATATCAGTCAGGTTTCAGGAGAGAACGCAGCTGTGAGTCTTTGATTACATATATTGTAGGTGAATGGAAGATGGCTGTACATAATAATAAGGTAATAGTTGCGGTTTTTTTGGATCTTCGTAGAGCTTCCAAGACGGTGGATAGAAAGATTTTGATAAAAATGCTTGAGAAATATGGCTTTCGGGGAAAGGAATTGAGGTGGTTCGGGTCTTACCTGAGTAATCGAAAGCTAAGAACTAAGTTAAATGATGTTATTTCTGAAGCAGTGGACATCGATTTGGGAGTTCCACAGGGAACGGTGCTTGGTGTATTGCTTGTTTTATTGTATGTTAATGACATGATTAAAGTGGTAGGTGGTGGAGCGAAATTTGTGTTATTTGCAGATGATGGCCACTTATATGTTATTGGTGACGATGTAAATTCTGGTATTGATATTATAAATCGGGAGTTAAAAGTATTCAGTGAATATTTTCAGATGAACAAACTCAAGATTAATTTAAATAAGACTAAATGTATTATTTTGAACGATAGAGGGGCTAGAGATCTGAATGTTATGATGGATGGTACGGTTATAGAAATTTTTAGTCAATTCAAATACTTTGGTGTGGTTATTGATAATAAGTTGACCTTTAAGTGCCACTTTGATTATGTCAGTAAAAAAGTTTCAAAAAAATTGTATTTTTTATTGAAAATTAGGAAAGATGTTTCGGTTTTGAGTGCCATTAGGGTTTATAATACCATGATAAGACCGCATTTTGAGTATTGTTCGTCTATTTTGTTTATGGGTAATATGGGCATGTTAAGCAGATTGCAGAAACTGCAGAATAGGGGTATGAGGGTAATATTGAGAGTGAGCAGATTTATACCGAGATTTGTTATGCTTGAGGCTTTGCAATGGCATAGTGTGTATCAAAAATTAGTTGTTAATGTATTAATTTTTGTGTTAAAGTTGAAACAGAGGTTGCTTCCTAAGTATATCTGCAGGAGCATTGTTTATGTGGGAGATGTTCATAACTACCCAGTGCGTAATATGTGTGACTTTAGGTTCAATATGTTCAGAAACAATAGGGCTCAAAACATGATTTTTTTATAGTGGTTTAAGATTGTTTAACGGTATGCCGTCGTATCTTAAGTTGGAGACAAATTTGATAAAGTTTAAGAGGAAATTTTGTTTGATGTCATAGTATTCGTTATAATTACAATTCAAAGGCAACTAAATAAAATAATTACAATTCTCTGTCATAATTTAAAAACTAGTTTTTTATTTACTTCTTGGTTTCGGACGTGTAAAAAATAGCATATACACTACAGGAGAGAAACACATTATTTTTTAGGTGCATTGTAGCTCTCAAGTGTCGCCCTCTGGACACAAACTTGCACCTAGTAAATAATATTGTGCTTCTCCCTTAATGTATAATATAATACCTACTATTTTATGGTTCATTGTTAATAATTAAATTTTTAATCTTTTGTAAAATCGAGTACCTATCGTATATAAAGGATTCATAGTGAAAAACTTGTTTTTACGGGTTTATTTTTATTTTTTACAAAAAAGAAAAGTGCACCATTCAGCCAGTTAGCGTGCACACTGTGAGGAAGTTATCTACAAAAATAGCGGTGTATCTAAAACTAGAAGATTTCACATCATCCACGGCTCATTGTTTCAGATGGTCTTCTGCATCTTGTATAGCAGAAGGGGCAGCTAATTTAACTTCTGTTAAACTCCACATTAGATAGAGATCATCAACAGTTGCAGAAAACTATGCAGAAAATTTATTAAAAAACAAGAAAAATATTTCAAATCAAATTTTCTCTAGTGAAAATATTGAAAAACTTATATAAAATATTGTTGGTAAGAACTAGCGGAACTAAGGACTATTGTGGAGGTCTGCCAGAAGTTATATATTTAAATAATACCAGCAATTGCACTTTTAATTAATGTTAACATTAATACAAATCATTCATTTTACATAAAACATTTGAAGTGGTCACATGCTTGTACTAAAATATCACGTGTCCGTACTAAAAATAGCCAATTACAGTTCTGTTTTATATGTATTATGTGAAAATCTACATTTTAATATGATTGCAACAAAATACTAACTTATTAAGTATAATTAAAAAAAAAAATTATGTTTATAGTTATTTTTCACAATCAAATAAAATTACTTTTTCAACATTCGCAAAGCTGTTCGTATAAATTTTTATGTTAAAAAATTTCTAATTAAAATGTTTTTTTCTGTAAACAAGTAAGAGGTAATCAATGTCATCATTCGTAACAGGATATCCATAAATATAGATACAGATTTCAGAAATAATTGGAATTATATTACATTTAATAGTAAATATTATGTGCATTTAATAGTAAAAAATAAATGTACTTTTTATGAACAGCTTTGCTGGTATCGTATACTAGTCACGGTACTTTCGCTGATGTACGCATGCATAGAAATACCTTGTAAAAATGTCTTTAAGTTAACAAATATGAAGAAGTTACTTTTTTGGAGTTAATAACAACATTTTTAATTAAAAATACATTTCTAAAGTTACCTACCCATTATTTTTAAATCCATAGTTAAGTCAATTTGACACGAAATATATATGACTACTCGTGGTATTACAAGTGAATATTTAATGATTAAGGTAATAATTGCATTGTTTATGTAGATCTTAATATGTATTAACAATTTCTATATATTGGTAGCATTGATTATGGGTATTGCAACACTATTAGCAGCCGTAGGTACAGGGCCGGATTATTAATGTATGCGCCCCTAGGCTAAAGTTTTTAAGAGCCCTCCCAAATAAATGTTTCTAGAAAATTTCGAGCTTTGACTCGATATTCCTAAATTTTAAAAAATTTGACTGGAAATTCTTGTCCTACAAATTATCTTAAAATCAAATCTCGCGGAGGCACCAATTTTTTGTAAAATTATTTTTTTATTTTGTGATAGTTTTATACTCCTGAGTTGATTTGGTTGAAACAGCAGTTAATTAATAATTCTGTTTCTATTTTTTGATAAGATTTGTTGACTTGGTCACATTTATTCAAAATGTCGGACCAAAATTCAGTTAAAATTCAATAATCAATTGATTTTTAATAATCCAAAAAAAATTAGTAAACTATTTGCTTAAGTCTTTAAGGACCGGTATTTCAGTTGTGGTTTAAACTACGATCCGAGTTTAAACTCAATATCTGACCAATCAGGTAGCCATAAACGTAAGTTAATCCTTGAATTTAGTTTAACTAGCAACTGAAATATTGGGCCTAAGTAGGTTTTTGGTTTCACTATGAAGTCAAAGAATTTGAGCGCCTCTTTGCTAGTACTCGGCGCCCCTAAGCAGTTGCCTAGTTTGCCTATTGGATAATCCGGCCCTGCGTAGGTACTGACATTACAACAATAAAACGTCACCGTAGGCCTCCTTAAAGCATTTTGTTGTACGTTCTTGTACAGCAACAGATGAAAGCCCGATACCAGAAAAGAATTAATGAACATAGTAAAGAATACTATATAGTAGCTCTTAACGAAAGAGGAAATGTTATAAATAATAATATACAACATCTTTTAAAACGATCACGACTGTGTATTGAAAATGAGGGTGGTCAGTTTGAACATTTACTTAAATAATGTAATGGTTTAAGGTAGTACCATCGCTTTTAGAATTCACGTTCAGAATTTAATAAAACTTGGCATATTGGTACATTATGATAAGATAACAAGCCAGTTAAATTTTTAAAGGGCTACAGAAAACTGAAAAAAAGATTAATATTATAAAATGTTTGCTTTTAGCATTGATCCTTATGGAAAATCATCAAGTTTATTTAATTTCACAAAAACTGACGTTCAGATTTCAATGATAGTGTTATCAATGGAAAAAAAAATGTTTTGAACACTTTGGTTAATCAGATTCCGAGCTTCAGAGCTTGTGATAAGAGTAATTAGTAAATAATTATGAAAAATGTGCTATGTTACCTACATGTGGCAACGCAGCCAAGCAGGATATAACGCGCGCGAAATTTAAACATGCATCAACCTTAGTTTCTAACTTTCATTGCTAAATTTACATGTCATATTTCTGTCAAATTTTATAAAATTAGAGAATTTAATTTCATATCCATCAAACTGAAGTTAGATTTTATGGCGACGTTGCCTAATCTAAATACTACGCAAATCAAACGACGCAGTGTATATTTTTGACTCTTGCAGTACCGATAGTACTACCTGAATCTTAATAAAATAATTTTTCAATAAAATTTAAATTCTGTGAATTTAATGTTTTGTTTTGTAGCTACTTCTTTTTATTATTTTTTGATTTTTCTGTGAAATAGATTGATTTTTCAAAAATTTTTACTAGACAAAAGTTATAGTCCGTTAAATTTCCTATCCGGAATGGGGCATCAGATTTTTTGTAAAATGTTTGGTTTAAAAGATACGGCGATTTGAAAAATACCAAGAAAAAAAAAGTTAAAAATTTTCAACATTTTTGTACTTACTTTAATTCATAACTCAAAAACCGTTGCTTTTAGACAATAAAAGGTTAAAATGTAGTTTGTAGATTATTTCACGCTCTTTCAAAAAGGACTTAAGTATTTTTACTGAAAAATCAATATTTTCCGAGCTATGGTCATGTGAAGGTGGGAATTAAAAAAAATGCTTTAAAAAATGCCTAACTATCGAGTAAAAACAATATTTTTCTTAGAATAATGTCCTCTATCACCACTGAAATTATGTAAAGTCTATCCGGGGACACCCTGTATAATAAATTTGAAAACTGTAATACTGTATCATTTTCTAATAATATCCTAATACATAAAATTCCAGTACGCTACTGCTGCTTCTGCTTCAGCGTTTCATATTTTGGTGAAAAAAAAACACTCTGATTGTTCGATTTTTTTTACCAACCGAAAATATATTAAACTAAGATTAGGACTAAAAATATTTGAAAATTAAATAATGAATAATTCTGCTGTAAGAAAAAATAATTAAAATTTAGTAATCATGTAATAACCCTCCTTCGGCAATCGGGTAAGAAGCCAGAACACTGCAGCTCTGCAGCGTGTCATACTTTTGGTTGGAAAAACCCGAAAACGCAAACATGATTAATGAGAAGAAGACCAAAGAGGAGAAATGGAAAAACAAAGAAAATGAGAAAGTAACAGCAATTAGTGAAGATACATCGCCGATGAAAGATATAAGATGAAGACAATTCATGAGAAAGAGAAACGACGAAAAGAAATATAAAAAGAGTAAAAGGAAGTAACGGCAATTAGTGAAGGGTTACCGCTAGTCGAAGATATAAGATGAAAACATGATTAATGAGAAGAAAAACGAGGAGAACAATTGGAAAAAGAAGAAGTGAGTAGAAGTAACAGAAATTAGTCAATAGTCAAAGATATAAGAATATAGCAAAAAGAGAAGAGAACAAAACAAAGAAATTACATAAGATAATAGAAATAGGGAGAACTTCTTCAACGAACTACAGGTTTGTACATAAATAAATCCATTAACTATGTATATAAATTTTATAACTACCAATACCACACGTTGCTACACATCAATCGAGATCCCAACTAATCGAGTTACACATCAATGGAGTTCCACAGTATTAATTTTTTAATTAAGTATTTAGAGGACTCTTCGGATGATTCACTAAATTTTAAAAAAAATGTCTCAACTTTACGAGTATTCTAGTTATCGAAGGCTACCCCGGTTCCTAGATGTGAATTCCAAGGCATAACCTAAAATTATGGAGAAATTATGGACCATGGTCAGCAACAAATGAAATAAAGTTGGTCTTCAAATTATGAATAATTTATGTAAAATTACGCCCTAGAGGATCAAAGTAGTTACCCTATATTGCACATAATTTAAAAAAATATTTAAAAAAATTATTTGCTTTTAGTTTCAAAAATATTCATAAAGTTTTGTCTGTTTTGTCTGATATCTATGTACGTCAAAATATACAAGTAAGTAAATGAAAAGTAACAGAAAAAAGTAACTTTCAATAAGTAATTGAGCCACTGAATTTTTTTTAATTCAAAAATTAGGCTTTCTATTAATATGACACATATTTCATTAAATACGTGAAAAAACATAACTTCATTATCGATCTACAATATGTTGATAGTCTGTCTAACTTGAAGAAGGATGTTCCTGGATAGGAATATTGTACATAGAAAGTTTATTTTTCGCGTAATAAGTATTTAAAAAAATGTAATCCTTTGAGTTCCCAAATGGGAACAAAATGCAATATAGGGTTGAAAAAGTAATAAAGTCCACACAAATTACTAAAAGGATTTTCTAAATTCATTACGTTCAGTCGCAAAATTTTTAAAACAATTTTTTACTTTTTTATATTTTGATAATAATTTTATGGACATTTCTTTATTTTAATTATTTTTGTAATGTTTTCATAATAATAAAAATATACTATATATATAACAAAATTTTATTGCTTTATTGGTGATGCTAAAGGCGACTTTAGTATAAACTAGGTTTTCATGAACATGTTGTTTGCATTTTTCCAGGCATTTCACGGTTACTTCATTAAGTGAAATATTATTTCACATTTCCGACCAAAGCAAATTTCACTTTATAATGAAAATATAGTTTTCCTCCGGCTCAGAAAGGTGTGCTAGCTGCAGGAAAAATTTGTAAATATGTAATTTTGAGGAAAATAATGCGTATGTATTTATTTACAATAAAGTTCCTATATTTTGAATCTTGTTGTTAATATAAGAAAGCTATGCAAAATCTACATGACTGATTTTTGGCTCTTCTTCGAAATATAGTAAGAAGCCTTATATGTTCTGGTTCCGTGTCTGTCCGTCCGTCCTCCAGTTTCTCTTTTATATAAAATTAGTGATTTACCAACCATAAAAAACACAATTGTTATTATTAATTATTATAAATTATTATGAAATATTCCAATAGAATAATAGTATAAAAAGGATAAATACGTTATAATTTACATAGATTTGTTTTTAAATAATTTTTCTGTCCTTTATTGAGTCGGATAAGTCGATAAGTAGGAACAAATAACGAATAAACTGCTTAAATGATTTTACAATATATAAATTATAACCCTTGCAATAATGTAATTATTATAATATAATATTAATATTAATTGTATACATTTTTAAAAATCTTAAAACAATTAATGATCACCTGAAGATAGCAAAATACTATTATTGAAAGCTTAAATTAAAGAAAAAAGATCATTAATATTCTTCTTATGTAGTAAAATTATATTACCAACCTACAAAATATAATTATCCGATATTCTAATACGGGCTTTATATGCAATTTTACTGTATGTACATTTTAATCTATTGTTTTCAAGTTTAATCAAAAAGATAGCAGTATAGAATCCTTAAAAAAACGGTGTTAAATAAAATTTCAAATAAATTAAATAGAAATTTATTAAATTTCATTTAAGTAAATTAAGAATTTAAGCACATAATGTAAACATGATTAATGAATTTTAATGCTTAATTTCGTGAACCTGCCTTTTTGTCTATTTTTAAAATTTATTACATTTCAATTTTTGCCGTTATTAAACACTCGAATAGTAACATCTCGCATTTGTAATTAATTTTACCTCCAAGATCGATGATAGTATTAATTTTTTGTACAAAATTCGCCAGACAGAAAGTGAAATTTTGCAGTGTCGTGTTGGAAAAACATGTAACCCGAATAAACTCGTATACAGAAAATGTTATTATCTCTCCTTCGTTTATATTCAGGTTACCACTATCTGTTTACCTTTATTCAGGTTACATTTTATTTTTCTACTACTGCTGGAAAAAATACAACTTTTCAATATTCGTTTGAGTAAGGTAAACTTCGATTTTTAAACCCTAGAAATAATTAGATGTTAGAAATAAGATGACTATACCGGGTGACCAGTCGATTATCTGAAAATAGGAAATTAACATAGGAAATTGATTTTTCTTCAATTCTTGCTTCCCACCACAACGGGTAAGAATGAAAATGGTATCACTTTAAAGAGATTTTTATTCCGCTTCTAAAGATACCTAAACACTTGATAGTTTGCTTTTATTACTGGTAAAAACTCACTAATAAAATGCAAAAATGAGAGTTTAAAATTAATTTTAGTTGCCTTTATTGAATTTTATTGCAATTGTTTTTGTTTGAAAACCAATAATTTCTAAGAACAAACACTTGTTCTGTTGAAGGGAAAGAAAAATAAAAAAAAATAAAAAATAAAAAATAATAATAATAAATAATATAGGTATACTTATTGTGTGAAATGAGTACGAAAAGCTTATTTTTCAGTACACGGCTTGTGTTTTACCTCCGCTATAGCCTTGATAAAAAATTTCACGTTTTATACCGATAAATGCCGCTGCTGCACAAACAGTTATTTTATTTTAATTTTTGAAAGGCTCTGTCTTGCAGGGAAAGCTGCATACGTGATTCGCACCGAAACTATTCTTTATGTAATTACTATCAGTACTCGCTGCTCCTCAGTTCGTTCTAATATCCTGTTAACATATTTGCCCATTTTTATATTTCGGTAGCTCACTCGCAAATGTCTATTTCGTTAAAAAGACTGTCAACAACCTTAATATCATTACAACACTCTTTAGGTGCTTTTACCCAAGATGCCACGTTGCAAGCCGCACTCCGACCTAAGCAATAAGAATGATGAAGACAGTCTTGACTCTTGAAGAAGATGAAGACTTTTTGCTGTGTAACAAAACTTTTATTTGTTATTTTGTCTTTCTTCAATAATGTGTTTGTTTTTCTTCAACAATATTTTTCCCTTTCTTATTGCTTAGGTCAGAGTGTGGCTTAAAATTGTGACATTTTTCAAAAAATTTCTTTGGAAGATTTCCGTAGTTGGCTTAATATAATTTTCAGTTTGTATTATAAACTTACATTGAACCATAGAAAGAATCAAATAGAAATAAACTTATACTTATGTACGTACCTGATAAGAAACAGTTTTAAGTTTCTCGTTAGGTTGCGATCTTTTAATTATTCCTTGTTGTATTACTGCTGTACATGTGCTACGAGTTGCGCCGGAACCTACTGTTATAAAGTTTAAGTTTTAAATTAAATTTAATTAAAAATATTTGTTTTGGTTTTACCTTTCCTTAAAGTGAAAACGCATTTAAATACACGTCGTACGAGTCCACGCTGCTCTGCCGCCGCGATCATTGGTTCAGCATCTGAAATCGATGAGTCATTAAAACTGTGAGGATTGAATAATTGCGGAGCAGAGCAGCAGGACTAACATAATAAAATAGCTATTTATGCAACAAGAGGTAAAAGTGATACTTTTTATAACCAAGCGTGAAAATTGTCCATCTTGGTTGCAACGCGCCGTGTTATATAAAGACACTTTGCCTCGAAGTTTCATACAAGACTTTTTATAATTCTGTTGAAAAATGGGTTTTTTCTTAAAATTCACTATTTTAAATGCGCTACATAGATATAAAAAAACTGAGCAAAAAAACTTCGTATTTTTTATTTTCGTTGAAAATTTTTAAGAAGAAAATCTTACATTGTTATATTATTGTCATTTTATCACTAATGATAAATAGAACGACTTTTTAAAACTGAAATGACATTCAAAATGTAGTCATTTTATAACAGAATTATAAAAATTATATTTTAGACATGCCATTGCCATGCTCATGCAAGGTATTTCAATTTAGATTGTAATTCGCAACATTTAGATTGTAAATAGCAACATTTAGAATCTTGACTAAAAAATTTTAATTTCTTTTATTTTCTTTCAGATATTTTATTTTTTAATTAGGAAGTAATTTCAAAAATTTTAACGTATACGAAATACTTCTTAAAATTAAAAGAGATTTTCTCTAATATTTTAAGCAGAGCTATCGAACTGGTGAATGGTTTGTGGTCTCTGACCGTCCTATGGGATGCCCTGTAGCATTACGAAATTCGAAATAAAGTATACGGGCTTCTAAGATTAACAAGAGTTCTTGTTTTCATGTTTACTTGTCTAAATCTATTACAATAAAGTATTATACTATGTTATTGCCTTTCCAAAGAAAATTTTTAATAACATGCTTTGTAAGAAACATGTTAACATTTTTTAACAATTTCAATAACATAATATTATTATTACCGATCGTCACTTGCATTTAATAAAAATGACATTTGATGGTAAAAAATTTTTTGATTAGCTACAATATAAAAATGTATTGTAAAATATGTAAAGTTTCAGTTTTGAATATAAAACTGGCACGTTAAGTTTAATTTCTTCATTTCATTGAAACAAAATTAATTTTTTTTCTTTTCTCCTCGAGTAAATTAAACTTTTCTTTTTTTAAGAAACTTTAGGATTAAATTTATTTCAAGAAACTACGAAATATTATTTAAAAAATAAAATATTTTTTAAATTTAAATATTTTAAATCTAAATCTAAAATTTCAAAACGAATATTGTTTTAATTGCAAATTTCCTTTTTATCCTTGCAGAAAATACTCAAATCAGAAAAATTTATTGGTAAAACTAATTATAGAAACTTATTACTTGCCATCTTTTGAATATATATGAACTTTTAACCACAATGGAATTGCTAAGAATGTATTGTCTTGTTTCAAAATCCAACTTAAATTTTTATTTTAATAAATAATATGTTAAAGTAAGAAAATCAAACTTTAACATATCAAAACGACCATATTATAATCAATATAAAAGTAAAATCATAAAAATAGCTATATAAGTGGATTTCGGCCGTGAAGATCTATCCAATGATAGATACACTTTTCACAATATGTTACCAATGAGCAATGTGGGGTTATTGCAAAATCAAAATCCCCGGTCAATTTTTAAAGAATTTTTATGTTTTCATTTTGTAAATTTTATAAATTCCAAAAATTTTAATAATAGTTTTTGCCGTTTTGTAGTTGAGCTCGGATCAGCTAAGCGGCTGAACGAGTCCTTATAACGTTGATGGCCGTACTAAAGTGAGTATGTATAGTTTCTTTTTCTACGTATCGTACTTCTTCAGTAACTGTTAAAATTCTATTATTTAAACGTTTTGTTTAACTCTGTTAAATATCAACTTTTAGAGTTTGCTGTAGGATGAGTCAGCTGAAACTTTTTGAAGAATATTACCTGACCAATTTATAGCACTATTGTATAAATGTTGCTTGCTTTGTAAGCCACCAAAAGTACATTAGCTGCGAATGAAGTACATCGTCTTATTTATTTTATTTACCAAATCCAGACTATTTTCTAACTTTTACATATATATTAAATGTTTTTTGTTGTGCGTTGATATTTCTTTTTAGATGTTAGCGTATTCAAATCAAATCAAATTCATAGGTATATAGATATTGAGCAAAGTTGTCTAAAAAAAATTTTGTATTTTGTATGTAAAGTATGCAGGTGTATGTATATACCGGCTGCTGAATGAGTTAGCCGAACATAGAAAATTAACATGTAAAACTTATTTATGCAAATTCCTGCTTTCCTAATTATTTTAGAGAAAAAATGAAAGATACAAAAATAATGCAGAAATATAAACTACAAATGATAAGACCATTAGATTTGATCTAACTTTTACTTAAAAGGTCAAAAAATTGCACTGGCCATAATAAATTCAATTTAATTTATATTTTCCAAAATAATTACCATGGAAACTTTCATGGCCAGTCCAATAAATGAAACTTTTAACAATTTCAAAAGCGGTCTTTGGCTTTTTAAGTAAAAGTTAGATGAAATCTAATGCTCTTATCATTCGTAGTTTATTATATTTCTGCATAATTTTTGTTTCTTTCATTTTTTCTCTAAAATAATTAGGGAAGCATCAGAAATGTTAATTTCTTATGTTCGGCTAACTCATTCAGCACCCTGTATAACAAACATTACTACTTAAGGTCATAATTGCTTAACCTAAAAGATTCTATTAAGTTTAGGTCAGGCTCATTAAATAAATTAATCTGCATTAAAAGTACCTACTCATAAACTAAGTTACCTTAAGTAATTAATAATTTAATTATGTTAAACAACTTAGTTTACTACAAACGATGATACCGCATTAAATACGCACTAGTTCTATTATAATGGGACCATGTTAATTCAAAAATGCTATTGCTTCGATCGAACGCTTTTAACGGCAAATGCATAAAAGTCTAACAATATTCATTCAAATTGTAATTCAGTGTAAGTTAAAAGAATTCTACAGTAGAATCCGCTTAATGTGATCACGGATAATGTTATCATCAGTTATTGAGATCATTTTTACTGGAAACCGGCCGCTTTAATTGATTTACTTACAAAAACTACCGGATAATGTGATCAAAAATCCGCTTAAGTATTATTATCACTTTCAAGGAATTTCCTACTCAATAATTTCTTTTTCTAAGTAGCTTTTTCTGATTTGTCATTGAAATTTTATATATCTTTACAAAACCCGTGACTCGTTTTAATTTCGATACAAAAACAAATGAAGTTTCACGTTTCACGGCGTGTCTCTATTTTTATTTTGCTAAATGTGCACTTTGCTTTATGTTGTAACGGGCAATTTGCTTTACCAAATTTGACCTTCCTAAATGGAAGGTTAGTTACTATCAGGTAGCTTCGGAAGCTGGGTCCAGGGGTGGACTTAATTGTCGATATTCTTTCTTTCACTTTGTATTTGCAGGCGCCAAAAGCTTTTCTTGAAAACTTTAAAATAAGACGGATTTATATATGCGGTTTTTATTTATACTAACTATTTACAAATCAAGATATGTACTACAGAAAATTAAATTAATTCAAAAAAAATGTCAAAATAAAATTATTCTTAAAATACAAAATAATTACTACGGGTGGATACGCCACTGGTCTCAGAGTAATCGTAATGGTTACCTACTCAAAACTAATATGGTGACTTAATCATAAATTCGGTTTTTACTAAAATAATCGGCGGTTACTTTACTAAAGTTAAGTGTGATGCTGCTTCCAGTTTCTAACAGTAAGTTTGATAGTTTTTACTAAGTAAACAAAATGATAAAAATCAATGTTTAAATAAATATTGTACTTTTTAGGTTAGATCAAAGATATTATTTAACTATACTGCAATTACTAATATTACTTATGGCTCGTCTTGCTGTCGGTTTCTTAGAAAGGTAAATATTACTTAAGTTGGTATTCTAATTTCGGCTAATCTATTTTAGTTTCCTGGTTTTTTTTATATTAAGCTACTATTTCGACGGGACTACTGGATATGGAAGGTCTTTTATCGGTATCTCAGGAAAAATGATTTATCAGAAATTAGAAGCTCTTGATCTCAGCTCGTTCACTCTGATACAATGCAGGTGTGCAACTTTAAGCTGCGTGTTCCATCTCGGATAACCTGACCAAACAGTAGTAAACCTGATTATATAATGGCTTCTGAAATAAAGTTAAGTAATTATATCGGGAACTTAATTTTGGTTATTTTCAGGATTCTCGTAAAGCCTTGATAACGAAAACTTTATCGAGATTTCGGAACGGAGTCTTTCGTCTAGGTAACGTAAACGAAAGGGAAACGAAAGCTCACGTCTAGGTAACGTAAACGAGAGCGGAAAAAGGTATTTGAAGTAAGCAGTCTTGTACACCGAAAACGCTTACTTGCCGTTAAAGCAAAATCAATCCACCTAAGTTTACCTTGGCAGAAAACTCGACAGAAGATAACTTCTACTAAAGTCATCTTTCAAATATTCAAAATATAATAAATTGTAAAGAATAACAGTTTCCTTTAATCTGCTTGTGTGATAAGTGATAATTTAATTTATTAAAACACGCTTTGACCAGAAATACAAAGAAATCTTAATTTCTCCTTACTAATTTTTACTTTTGTTGTTTATACATTTTCAAATAATCTTGATGCTGAACTAGCTGTCTAGCACAAAATTCTCAAATGATTTTTAGCCAAGGTTCTAAATACATATCGCACATTTTGTGTCCCACTACAAGGTTATAATTATATTGTTGCCAAGGCATCAACTTTACCCCATATGATCTTTTTCTATCATCATAATGAATCCCAATCGTTTTCAAGATGCTGGGAACGTTTTCGGTTGCAAGAAATTGCTTAAGTCATTAAGTCATTAAGACTGGTGTTAACTCAATCAACCCAACTGCACATTGCACGCACAATAGGCGTGATGACCAAATCGGTTGCTTCAAATCTGACCAATTTTAAAACTTACATAAATTCGAAGATAGTCTTTGTTTAAAATTGTACTTAGATGTGAAGATGTTTACGCAGCCAATCACCGAATTCAATTTTGAAGGCAGCTAGAATGTAACCAGGATCAATATGTCTGTTATATTGTTTAACAAATAGCACTACTTCAATTTTAAGCATCACGATAGATCTTATTGCATCTGATACCCTGTTGAAAGTAGTAAATATTCTAATGGGTAACTTATCTGCCGTTATAACTAACGAAGAGAACCTCTCAAGTCTAAGATCGGGACAAGATTTGGTAGGTCAAAAAACACTAAAATTAATCAAAGATACTTTATAATTTAACTGATTGTGAGACATACTATTTTTCTCCAAGCAAAAA
This sequence comes from Cantharis flavilabris, assembly GCA_949152465.1. Lineage (NCBI taxonomy): Eukaryota > Metazoa > Arthropoda > Insecta > Coleoptera > Cantharidae > Cantharis > Cantharis flavilabris. The sequence continues at coordinate 20,020,483 of OX424436.1, read as the reverse complement.
TGAAATACCTACTACACCATTTAAAATGTGAAATAGTTTAAAATTTATATTACGTACTTCAAACATATTGTTTGAATATTCGTACAATGAAAATAAAACAGCCTTGATTTTTGTTTATTTTTATATTAAACTGTCATTTTATATTAAACTTGTTTAAGCTAGCACAAAAAAGTGCATTTTGGGACACGTACTAAACGAGTTGCTTAGCAATGTTCGTATTTTTATATTAGTAACAAAACCATCAAATTTGAATGGGGTTGGAAAAATATTTATTAAATATTTGTATAAATCCTGCTAATTGAAATACTTTCAGTTAGTTAGGAAGGTTGCAACGGTTTTTTATTAAAACTTTTCATATTTTCATCTACCATTTTTTAGATTTATAATTCAGATTCCTGCCAAATACATGGAATTAAAAATCATTCATTCATAATAATATGTATCAAATCATAAAAGTATTAGGCGTTGATGTCTTAGACGTAAAATCTAATAGGTGTAAAGACCTAGACGAAGGTTAGTAAGGTGTAAAAGTTTTAGGCGTAAAAAACCTTAGGCGTAAAATTCTTTAGGCGTAAAGACTTTGGCGCACTGACTTCGTCGTAAGTGTTTAAGCGTAGTCGTTTTAGGTGTAACGATATGTGATACCGGTTAAACCATCCATATCAATTTTTCTATCCATCAAAAAATAATACTGAATAAATAAACAAATACATTTTTTGACTAAAGCGACAACCTTCGCTGAAACATTAAAAATAAATTGATGTTTATTAATGTTTAACAACTTTTATATGGAAGTTTCAATTCATCATTAATTTTGTACACATAAATTTTCCAGAGCAAAATAAAATGTTTATAAGAATTTTTACACATGAAAAAACTTTGTAAGTCGTTGTAAACTTCTATAATATTGTGAATAAATTTATAATCGACCTAAACGGTGTCGACTATTATATATGATAGAATTATACACCTAGTAGATAAATGGATAAGCCGCAACAATACGTTTCTGTTCATATGAACTCAAATCTGAAATAACTTTTGTATTTTCTAAACACAAATAATAGAACAAAACTTGGATTTCATTATTTGTAATAATAGGAAAGAAATAGGAAACTTGGAAAGTCTTTCCAAACAAGGAAAGAGAAATGATTTAATATAAAATTTTACACTAAATTGTATGTAAATCGTACCTACATACCGGGTGTTCATTTTAAAACTTCTAGCAATTAATCAGGTCTATTATGTGTCACGAACGTTATTATACAGGTGACATTACATTAAAGGTTTTCGGTAAATTGATGTTACCTATCGTTTTCACAAACCGTTATTTTAACATGATCTTTATAATAAAGGTTTTCTTAACATTTATAGTGCATACCAATTTGCTGAAAACCTTATTGTATGTCATAACTGTCACCTTTATAATAACGTTTGTGATACATAATAGACCTGAATATCTCAAAAACCAAAAGTCTGATGAAAACATGTTTTGAACAAAAGTTGCATGATAGCGAGAGGGAAAGAATATGGCATAATTTTTGTTAAAATTTATTGATCTTTTCAAGGTCATTTAAGGTCAACTTTATTTTTTTAAATGGCACCTTATATTTTTTTTAGCCGATTCATATTTTGCATGAATAAATAAACAACTTTTGTTCAAAAAATTTTTTTTATTCGACGTAGAATTTTCAATCAAAACAAAACACTGTCACATAAAACAAATAAATTGACATTTATTTCATCAACTATTGTTAGTTTTGTGATTTCATTATATATTTTTTTATTTATTATTTTTATCAATATCAGCTAATATTGAAGAGTTAAATTTCCAATCATAGTGGCTTGCAAAAATATTTCGAAAGAAACTTTTCAAAAAGTTATTAGAAGCGAGTTTCAACAAAGGCTGTATCATTGTTTAACTGTTAATTGGGGAAGCTGTTAATTGAAAACTTGTTATGAAAACATTCGTTTACAAACATTTTTTCCACTGTTTATACTAATAAAAAATAGCCTTCTAAAACTTGTAAATATTATTCAACGCATCTTACTCGAAAAGCCTAATGTCGGATAAAAAATTTTTACAACAAAAGTTGTTTATTTTATAATGCAAAATATGAATCTGCTAAAAAATATATAAGGTGCCATTTAAAGAAAGAAAGTTGACCTTTAAATGACCTTGAAAAGATCATTAAATTAAAAAAACAATTATGCCATATTCTTTCCCCCTCGCATACATACTTTTGTCCGAAACATTTCTTCATCTGACTTTTGATTTTTGAGATATTAATTGCTGGAAGTTTTAAAATGAACACCCGGTATATATAGGTACTTATATTTATTTCTGCTAAAAGCGATTTGATAATTTGAGTTTTTAGTGAATATAAAATATTCAATATTCAATCAAGCTCCATACCTACTAATTTGTGAAATTTATCGCAATTTTGGAAGTAGGAACTAATTTCTCCAGTAAATTTCTGTCATTAACCAATTATTAGTTCAAATCCACAAAGATTTGAGTAAACCAATTAAGAAGTTCTAATACATTTTCATAAATAAGATTTATAGCTAATTTAGAAGTTATTATGCTATATGTTTGAAGTCTTATTCTTAAGCGCACTTCACCTGATTGGTTAAAAAGTGCAAGGATTGCACGGATGCTATTTTTAGCTAATGCTTGTCATGCTTTAGGCCGAGGACCAAGCAGAAAAATTAACGTTGGGTAATCCTTACGCATCATTCTCCGCGTAATGTTTCCTTGATTGTAAGATATTACATTAGATATCACATTAACATGTGAAATGATTAAAACAAGAACATATGAATTCAGGTGTCGCAAACTAATTCAACTTTTGCATAATTTTTATCTAACATAATATACAAACATTTAAATTTTTACGATTGACGATTTGTAATATTTATTTAGAAATATTACTCTATTACTAATATTTATTTAGAAATATTACTCGGAAAGAAAAATTTTATAGAAACTTTTTTGTATAGAATTATCGTATCTTTCTTTTTGTATAAAGGTATTGTGTTCGTAAAATCGATAGTAACCTAGAAAACCGCAAAAAACCATTTTGGAGCACCTTTAGATTGTTATCATATGTTCGGCATATTCGAGCCCCCCCCCCTTCGGACTTTTAAGACGTTAGTTAGGACATCAACGTATAATATATTATATTATAAAAGCGCAAAAAAACTATTAATATAATATAATTATTCCGTATCTAGGTATATTAATTTATTGACTAATTTCTGTAGGCTACTAACTTAATATATAATAGCCCAGAGTACAATCAACTGATGTGAGCTATTAGATTAACTATAGTATGTTTGACATTTAGTGTATACAGCAAGATATTAGAATTTTACAAATTCAATTTTCTCGAGTTTATCTGGATTTCTGGCTCTATTATTTTGTAGGCGTGTTATTCGACCCCTGGCCTTTTGTGTACTACAGGTAAGTATAAGAATTATTAAAAATCAGCCTATCCCGTGTTGCCTTGTTAGTGAATTTTAGTGTTACGAGAAATACATAAATACATTATAACTGTACATAAAGGAATTTGATTCTTATTACAATGCTTTAGAAACTATAAACAAACTTCTTGAGTTTTTTATATGATACAACATGAACCCATTGTCGCTCAGAAATATATTAAACTCAAATTTTGCCAAAAAACTGTACTAGGTGACTTTTTGCTTTAAACGTCTAAACTCGAAACCAAACGATATACGAGTACACTATGCAGAGCTTATAGGTGATCAACTTGGTCGAAGCCAAATATACTTATTAGGTACTATAATATTAATGAGATGGTTTCAAATTGCCTTTATTCCTATAGTCGGCAGATTGATCCCACTATTGGACCTACGATAATGGGGTCTGATGAAGGTGAGTAAAGTGGTAATGTAATGAAAAAGATGTTATCGCCATAATAAGAAACTTTAATTTACAAAATATGTCAGTAATATACTAAATAACATCACAATTAATGTAATTTTTTTATTATAGTTATTCTGTATTCTCCAGAGTCTCTAAAAGAAGCCGGTCTTTCACATTTGTCGTTTTCGTTTATTTTATATGTATGGTATCTATGTATGTATGCAAAATTTTCTTACGTAAGAAAAACCTTACAATAAAAACAATACCTCATTATTTGTTTCACTTTCACACTGGATTATTGTTCTCACCTTGTTCAATCAAATTTCATCTTGCTAAAAATTCAATAATTTCTATCTCTCGTTTCAAATATTAATTATTCTTATCGTTTTTAATTTTAATCTACAAAATTCTGTAGTACGTTTATTCACAATTGAATTTTGTTGTTTTCTTTCAGTTTCTATTAGAAATTGAGATTCGCAACCACACAATAAATTATTAAAAGTCAACTTATCATCAAAAATAATTATTAGTCATTGACAATAATAATTGATACCATTAATAAAATTTTATTTTATTGTGCAACTTTTTCAACGTATTGTTTAATTTTTTTTTCTCTCTACTACTTGGCTGTTCCGTACATTCGTGAGGTTTTATTTCAGATTTAAGCCGTAAAAGGTTTCTTTATATTGAAAGTAAATTTAATTTTGAATTGATTTATTCTTAATCTCGTTTAGGTTTCACCAATTTATATTAAATAAATAATAAATAATAAATATTATGTTTAATATTCCCTTCTATCTACGATTTTTTAATACAGCTGGTCGAACTATAAATTAAAATTTCCAAATTATCTGCACGGGTAGTGGTTCAATGCCCACTTTGTACTGAAGCTCTAAGCTTATTGTACCCCGTTTTCCATTAAGATGTTAAGGAAAGTTATTAGTTTATCGATCCACAGTTTAATGTTCGCCAGAGGGCTGAGCTAAGAAATTCTGCCGAATCCGGGATTTGATCCCAGAATTTCCGCTCATAACGCAACTAGCGATCACATCAAGCCACCACTGTGGTCTTTTAACTATAAATTAAAATAGTAGCTAATATTTAAACTATAGTAACTATTTTTCAGCAATCTAGCTAACCAAGAATTTCGATCAAACAATCGATTCTTACAATTTCCTCATTTTAACCAAAATGGTGAACTTGAATCAACCAATTCATTTTTAGTGTTTTCAGCCATAAAATTGATGTTTCTTAGAGCCAGCTGTTTAGTTGCAAGTTAAACCGAAAAGTTTAGGCTAACCAATGATATTCCATGAAACAATAGATTTCCAACAATTATTTTATTGTTTATCCCAAACTTTGTCTTTCAACTTCATTCTCTTATGCCAGAGAGGTTTAACCATTTAGTTTAAGCACCCCACGGCTGCTTAAATCGGATTGGGTCATATGAAAATATATGACATTATGTAAATCTCTATATATAAAAATGAATGTTTTTTGACCGATTTCAACAAAACTTTCCACTCTTACTCAGTGTAGTAGGACTTGGGAAAAGTTTCTGTGCTGGAATATCTTTAAAAATGTCGATACCTTAAAAGAATAGTGTAACAACTCAAAAACTCATATTTGACGGCAATACTGTAACAACTCGAGTTTTTTGTTGTTTTTTTATACTAAAATTCTAAAATTTTACATTATTATTATGTAGAAAAATGTGCCGCTTAGGACTAAAAAGCAAATTTTGTTTTTTTAAATAAAAAGCAACAAAAAACCAGAGTTGTTACAGTATTGCCGTCAAATATGAGTTTTTGAGTTATAACACTATTCTTTTAAGGTATCGATGTGAGAGGAGAGGAACTAGCATTAAATATGCAAAATAAAATACAAATCGCAAAATGTCGTCTACTAAACTCGAATAATAGAATCACTATTTATTATGGCACAATGATACCTACTATTTAAAAGCAAACTCTACCACCGCGCAAGGTATTTTACAAATACAAGTCATTTTATAACTATTATATTGAAATTTAATAGTTGCTTTTAAAGAGTAAATTTTTAAGTGTTTTGAATAGTGTTGTTAATTGGTAGAAATTCAAAACTTATAAACTATGAAAAATTATAGTAAAGAAGTGAAGGCTCTAATTCGTCTGAACGATATGTATTAATATTATACATACTACATCCAGATTACATATATTATGTAAACAAGGTACATAGGGCAAATGTGGATAATGATCCCCTTAAGGCTTAATTTGAATTTATGTTTCAAATTGGAATATTTTCTATCAAATTAAATTAGTTTTCATTATTGAATCTATCTAGCTAGAGATAGGCTCAAAGCGAATTATTTTATCTACCCAATTTTTCTTATTAAGAATCTTTTTCAAAAATCTCGTAATAGACAAAATGACCATTTTACACACAAAACAAAGATTTTATTAAAAAAACAATGTCATGTTTTTTAATGAAATATTTAGTTATAAAAATTATTTGATTATATAAATCTTAACTTGTATAAATTAATAATATTAAAAACTTCAAATATAACAAGTTAATTAAAATATTAAAATAGATATTATATTAGAGCTTATATAAATAAGTCAAATTTCTGACAAAAGCGATAACTGTCGCTGAAAGCTCAAATATAATATCTATTATTTTATTATTTGAATTAATATAACTTGTGATATTGAAGTTATTAATATTATTAATATTTATTTGTAAAAATTTTAATTTGTAAGTGAAATAGTATACTCTGTAACGAGTTTGGAATTTGGAACTCGGGGATTGTCACCCTCGTGCAGAATAGCCATTCCAAACGAGTTCCAGACTATACTTTCTATACGACGGACGCACAGAGCTAGTGTATTTCTTGTAATACGCGAACACCAATTTGACAGTTGCCGTTATTTATATCTGGTTTTAACCAGTAAAACAACTTGTTGATATTTTTTTTTTTATAAAAATAATAAATTTTATTTTCGTTAAAGCAAAAAATAAAAAATAATAACTTGTTGATAGATGTCACTACCAGGTTTCAATATTTCTTAGATGTGAGAATATAGTCATTCTGTAACGGATGTTGCAGAATGAAATATTCTGTAACAGGTCGAAGAATGTGTATTTTCTGAATTGAAAATTGAGCCAGAATGTTCGTATACTGTATTAGTCGTATAGAAAATTTATTTTGTGTTATTTTTATTTAAAATTTAATTGGACAAATCGACTTAGGTAGAGGGGGGGATAGGACTTGAAGATGGAGAGTCCGCGTCGGTTTTTGCAAGAGCGCTTGATAAAATTTATAATACTAATGATGAAACAAAGTAAAGTTTATGAATGAGTTGTAATTATTGATCATAGTGACCAGGATAATTCAGATATAAACAAATAAATGAAAGTTATAAAAAAGGATTGTAAAATTGAAACCAGATGTAACAGAGAAATTTCGAGAGAAACTATGAAGAAAAGCAAAGGTAGGATTTTGAAATAATAAAGTACGACTAATAAGATCTTTAGGGAGAAAACCTACAAGCATTGTTATATGTGTTGCAAACTCGTGCAAAAATCGCACACCAAGGAGTATATCGCGGGCATACAACCAGAACCATGTAAGTCCACTTTTTATGAAATGAGAAAATAGTTCTTGCAGTTTTAATTTGATGTTGACTTTTTGTTAAAATTCAAGAGAAGCACATCTATGGTTTTACTTAAGAGTCTGCTTTTGGGGAAAATCACAAGGTGTTAAACAGTATGTTCTCGCCACTTTAAAATCCATTTTTCCTAATGCGCTCTGGACAAGCGCATTGAGAATGATAACAATCCGCCATTATGGAAAAACCAACCAATTTTGTTGTAATACCAATTCTGTGTATTTTACCTGTTTTTTCGATTGTTTTGTGACCAACCAGCCCTCAACCAGCTGAGTGATTATTGAAACATTTCACTACCAGGTTTTTAGTGCTTATCACTAAACCATCCTTTTATTGTTCTTTCCCTTCACTTTGTTTGAATCCTATCCGAAGAGAGAGGAGAAGTAAGAAGATTAGCTGGTAAGTCACAATAGAATTAACATATCTTTTCACGATCGATAACCTCAATACAGTCCACTTATTCTTTTCTCTCCACATTTTATTTGGGGTGAGATTTGGCCCAAACATTTGTTCCTTCGAGCCGAATTGGTTTATTATTTGTTTTTTCTTCCCAACCCAATTCAGTGATTTTGGCCCAGTCGATTGTGTTAATTTTTCTGGTCATTTTCCTAATTATTCAGCAATTTTTGTAGTTTTGATCCCGCCATTTGTTTGATGCTAAATTTTGAATTTGGAATATTTCAATTTGTGATTTTGTTGCAAAAGTTGCATTTATAGTTTTATCACGTCCTTTATAATTTTATCAATTAAAATCGAATTTATTGTAAATTCAACTTACGAAGATTACCATGACTAAAGCACAAATGGAAAAACGCCTAGAAATTTTGTCTGCAGAACTTGAAAACCAATTTAGAAGAATACAATTATGCCATGATGCTGCAGTAAACTTCAAGGGTGATTCTTCTAACCAAATCTATAAAGAACAAATTCAAGAAATATAAGAATAATACAATACGTAGAAAATCAAAATTCAAAAAATTTGAAAAAGAGACAATTAACACATAACAGGTCCGAATTAAGAAAATTTGAAAAAATGAAAAATTCGTAATACGATAGTACAATATAACGTTATTTCATGGTATTACGAATGGTATCGTATTACGAATTTTTCATTTTTTCAAATTTTCTTAATTCGGACCTGTTATGTGTTAATTGTCTGTTTTTTAAATTTTTTGAATTTTGATTTTCTACGTATTGTATTATTCTTATATTTTTTGAATTTAACCATAAATACATACTAAAAACCACAAATTTACTTAAAAAATTTTTATTTTGAGTTCTTTTTCTATAAAGAACAGTTTAAGATTAGGTACCATACTATGGATAAAGTAGTGTTGGATTATACTGAAACTACCCAGGAAATAATCAATTTAAAATACGACCTAGACCCAGAACAGAAACCTGATTATTCGTTGTTCCATGGTTTTGATGATTTACATGATAGAATTCAATACCTAGCATCCGAACTGTTTAAACCTGCGGCAGATAATTTGCCTACAACACCATTAGTTAGCACTAACTGTTAAGACATTAATTAGTATTAGTATTTTAATTATTATCAAGATTGTAAAAAAATACCACGACAACGAGTTGTTATTGATGTTATTAGAAAATTTTCATGTATCAAAAACTAAAATAAAATTGTGACATTTTATCTCGAATCCAAATAATTTAATTTGTGTATCAAAACGCAAATCGCTAAAACGGCAAGTCATCCTCTACATGGTATTGCCGTATCAATTCTCTACATGGTCCTTCGAGCCGGATGAATCAACGCCTTCGCTTAAATAAGGAAGCATAGCTCATCTCTATAAGAAGACGCCGCTCCGGTCCTCACATATCACAAAATATTAATTGAAATCGTCCAACCGAAGTTGCCAGCACGAGATCAACGCAGTGAAGCCGGACATATACAAGCAAGTCTTTCTTTTCCCTTAAGTATCCCTTTTCTATCGACTATTTATCTACTATTACTATCCACTATTTGAACTAGCATCGTTTTGTCTTATCGCATATTTTCATATCACATAACTAGCTTAAATAAAACAAAACAATCAGTTCAATCGCTCGCTCAACATTTTATTTGATAATAGTCAAATTTGCACGAATTTTTATAACAATTTTAATATTACGCATCTATTTCAATGGATACTCTTATTAGAAAACGCGCCTCAGTCAAAGGTCAACTCACAAGTTTTGAAAATTTTATAAATTCAACACTTGAAGAAAATAAACTCACAGATCTCGAATTAATTCAATTAAAACGTCGATTTGACAACGCTCAAACATTGTTGGAAAAATTCTACGAAATTCAAATTGAAATTGAAATATTAACAACGGATGATACCGAAATGAATGCTCAAGTGAAGCAACGCACTGAATTTGAAAACAATTACTACAAAGTTGTTTCAAATGCAGAATTAATAATTGTTAACAATTCAAAACAAGAGATTTTTCCTCCAAGTAACCATGGTTCGGTAACTTTCTCGGGAAGTAATCAACGTGATAATCATCAATCTGTAAAGTTACCTGCAATTCCGATCCCTTAATTCGATGGGTCATCTGACTCATGGCTCGAGTTTAGAGATTTATTTTCGTCACTTATTCACAATAACAATTCCATCAGCGATATAAACAAATTTTATTATCTTCGCGGTGCTCTACGTGGTAAAGCCGTAGAAGTAGTTAATTCCATCAATTTTTGCAGTCAAAATTACTCAACAGCTTGGGAATCTTTATGTTCAAGATACAATAGCAAACTGGTTTTAATTTACAATCACCTCAAATCTTTATTCAATTTAGCACCGATTAGTAAAGAAACTTCTGAGAAGATAAGAGCTATTAACGATTCTGTAGCATTACATGTTCAATCGATCACTTCGTTAACCTCAAACGAAAGTTTGTGGGATCTATTAATTGGGTATCTAATTTCTTCAAAATTGGATCCCGTTACTTCTCGAGAATGGGAACAAAATAAAGAAAGAAATGAGTTATCTACTCTCGCCGATATGAAACTATTTTTAACAAATAAAGCTGACTTACTCGAAAATTTAGAAAATAAGAATTCATCTACGGAATTTAAAAGTTCAAAGAAAATTGAATATTCACAAAAGCATTCTCGTTCACTGATAGCACAGCACAGTAAAACATTCAATTGTCCGATTTGTAATAATTCTTATTACGTAAACCAATGTACAACATTCATCAACATGAGTGTTCCAGATCGTACAAACAAAATAAAAGAATTAAAATTGTGCCTCAACTGCTTCAGGAAAGGCCACTTTATTAGCAAATGCAGATCTAGCTTTTGCAAAACATGTAATAGAAAACATCACACTTTATTACACCCACTAGGAACTCCAGTCACTAATACAGCAGGTCAACCAACTTCGGAAGAAACAGTTGAAAAGCAATCTACCACATCAGCATTTGCATCTCACACCAGTAATGTACTTTTATCTACAATCACGGTTTTAATTTCGGACACTAAAGGCACACCTCACATTGTAAGAGGAATATTGGATGCAGGAAGCCAATCCTCATTTATGACTAAACGCATATGCAAATCATTATCCTTGACTTTGCAGAAAGCCGACGTGTTAGTCAATGGCATAGGCCAATCATCATCAAATACGCTGGAAAAATGTAACATTAGCATAACATCACGATACTCTTCCTTTACAATTGCCACGTCGTGTTTGGTAATTGACACCATAACCGGCAATTTACCGAATTTTGTAGTAAACCCATCTCAAATTGGTATACCAAATCACGTCGAACTGGCGGATCCCAGTTATCACAAACCAGGACCAATCGATCTTTTAATAGGAGCCGAGTGGTTTTGGAGAATTATAAGCACAGATCAAATTAATCTTGGGCCCAAACTACCAATCCTCCAGAGCACTCGATTTGGGTGGATAGTCACGGGACCCATAACACTTAAATCAAAGAAAACAATATATTGCAATTTTAGTACCACCGACGATTACAACTTGAACGAACAACTAGCTAAATTTTGGGAATTGGAAAACGGTCCTACTGACAAACCGTTCAGCATTGAAGAGCGCTATTGTGAATCTCACTTTGCAGAAAATTATAAACGAAACATCGATGGCCGCTTCATTGTAACCATTCCATACAAAGACACTCCAGACAAATTAGGTGACACATTCAAAATTGCTACACGCAGGTTATATAATCTGGAGAAAAGATTCACTTCAAATATTAACTTCAATAAATCTTACGTTTCATTTATAAACGAATATATATCTTTAGGGCACATGTCGGAATCTAGTCAAAACGAAAATAAATTCTCGTATTATATACCTCATCATGGGATTCTACGGGAAGAAAGCGTGAGTACAAAACTCAGAGTGGTCTTCGACGCGTCTGTAGTATCAACCTCAGGTTACTCACTAAATTCTTTACAAATGGTCGGTCCCACTATTCAACAAGATCTTTTCTCAATCTTATTACGATTTCGTAAATATTTATATGCATTTACTGCCGACGTTGAGAAGATGTACAGACAAATTTTTATTACTCCAAGTTAACGACCGTACCAAAAGATTCTGTGGAGACCTACTCCATCTGAAAACATAAAACAATACGAGCTCAATACAGTTACTTACGGCACGGCATCCGCACCTTTTCTTGCCATTAGATGTCTATATCAATTAGGTATCGACTGCGCTAGAACTCATCCTCGAATCTCAGATATCATTAAAAACGACTTCTACGTCGATGACGTGTTGTCAGGGGCAGACACTCTAACTGAAGCTCAAACTAATTGCTCTGAATTCTTTTCGATTTTAATGTCAGGGGCATTTAAACTTAAAAAATGGATATCAAACCATCCCCAAGTACTCGACAAGGTTGAATTATCAAATGTTCATCCTTTGACACACAAATTCACAAAAGGTCAGACAAAGACTTTAGGTCTTGTTTGGTCCTTTCACAATGACACCCTAACTTATCGCATTTCTAAATTTAATAGTCGCAACATCACGAAACGAGTAATACTCTCCGAAGTGTCTCAAATATTTGATCCTCTCGGACTCTTAAGTCCATGCATTGTTCCCGCAAAATTTCTTTTACAACAATTATGGTTAGAAAAGTTGTCTTGGGATGACCCTCTTCCGCACCTTTTAGAAAAGCAATGGATAGATTTAAGAACGGATTTATGTAATTTGAATGATCTTCAGATAGATAGGAAGGTCATTTGTAAAAACCATCAACGATTAGAATTACACGGCTTCTCCGATGCGTCCTTACAAGGCTTGCGTGTATCTCCGCTCTACAGACGAAACCAATACTCATCATGTAAATTTATTATGTTCACGAAATCGAGATGCTCCCTTAAAACCTGTAACAATTGCACGATTGGAAGTATGTGGAGAACTTGTGCTAGCAAAGTTGGTGTTTCGAGTTCAAAATGGTTCACCAAAACAAATTAATCCCTATATGGGTAATTTACCTTCAGAACGCGTGTCTTCGGCAACCCCATTCTCGAGAGTTGGCGTAGATTACGCTGGTCCAATTTTGATTAAAACTGCTCTAGGACGTGGATGTAAAACCTACAAGTCCTACATATGTCTATTTGTATGTTTAACCACTAAAGCCTTGCATTTGGAATTGGTAGGTAACTTGACTACACAATCCTTTATTTTATGCTTACGTCGCTTGGCAGCTCGCCGAGGAAAACCCTCTGAAATTTTCTCTGACAATGGAAGAAATTTCATTGGAGCCAATTCCGAATTAAAGGAACTTGCTCAATTTTTGATTAAAAACGAAACCGAGATTTGTGAACGCGTTGCTAATGACGGTACTTCTTGGAAATGTATTCCACCGTACAGCCCACATTTTGGTGGACTCTGGGAGGCAGGAATAAAATCGTGCAAATTATTACTTAAAAAAATTGTTAATAATTCACTTTTAAATTATGAGGAGCTTTATACGTTGCTAGTTCAAATAGAAGGCATCCTTAACTCTCGACCTCTTACTCTTCTCTCTTCCAACCCTAACGATTTGCAGCCATTATGTCCGGCTCACTTTTTGATTGGAAGACCGATAACAGCAGTGCCCGATCCCGATGTCTTAGAACTGCCCGAAAATCGTCTCTCAAAATTTCTACGCATTCAACAACTTCAACAGCAATTCTGGCACAGGTGGACCAAGGAATACCTAACCGAATTGCAAAAAAGGTCAAAATGGCACTCATCGACAGCAAACATCGAAATTGGAAGTATGGTTCTCATCCGAGATGATAATCTTCCTCCATTAAAATGGAAAACTGGACGTATTGAACTGGTTCATCCTGGTGATGATGGAATAGTTCGCGTTATAACCATTCGCACCACAGAAGGACTAATCAAACGTGCCACGAACCGTGTTTGTCCGTTACCAAGTACATAACTTTTAATGAAGTTCATGAATTAAGTGATTTCTTCGAAGTTCATCACATTTTACTCATTCGCGTTTATGTATAGTTATTTATTTCTGTTCATGTTCAAACTATTCAATTTTGAAAGTATGCCCTTTCAACGTCGGGGGGCATGTTAAGACATTAATTAGTATTAGTATTTTAATTATTATCAAGATTGTAAAAAAATACCACGACAACGAGTTGTTATTGATGTTATTAGAAAATTTTCATGTATCAAAAACTAAAATAAAATTGTGACATTTTATCTCGAATCCAAATAATTTAATTTGTGTATCAAAACGCAAATCGCTAAAACGGCAAGTCATCCTCTACATGGTATTGCCGTATCAATTCTCTACACTAACAACAGACCAAAAGTAAACCTTCCGAAAATTGAATTAGTCAAGTTTGATGGTAGTGATATGGTCCCTTTGCCCAATTTTTTAAGCAAATTTTAAAAACATGATCCATATTAAGTCAGAATTTTCCAAGGGTGATAAACTCCAATATTTGTTGGGAAGTTTACAAGGCAAAGCATTAAAAACGTGCAGCGGTGTAGAGCCCATACCGGATAATTATGATGTCATATGGCAACTTCTGAAAGATACCTACCATGACAAAAAATTCTTATCTAACTAATATTTAGATAGAATAACCAAGTTTCGTCCATTAACAATACATCATCCTACCAAGTTACAATCCTTTTTAGAAAATTTTGACACCAGTGTTAGCAGCCTAAAGAGATTAAAAATTGATAACCTAGCTGATTGCATTTTAACCTACCTGCCTATGTCAAAATTATCGCAAGAAACTATTTAATTCGTTCGAATTGATTAATGCCCAAACCACCAATATGGCTACTTATGATCAGTTGATAAGTTTTGTTCGTCAGCAAAGTAAGATAATTATAAAACACGAAAAACTTCCAAAAACTTTCTCGTTCGAAAACCGTCTTTCGAAATTGAATTTCGTGCAATAAACAGCCTCATTTATTGAAAGATTGTATACACTTCAAGAATTGCACACATGAACACAAGTTTGCCGTGGTAAAAGATAATAATCTTTGCTTTAATTGTTTTTCATCTAAACATTCTGCATTATCGAGTCCATCAAGATTTAGCTGTACGATTTGCAAGAAACGACACCATACCTTGTAGCATAAAACCAATTCCATTAGCTTGGCAAACCCTACTTCATCTACCGAAATTTCCAATACAGCAATGAACTCGAACCAGGAAGCGGTTTACAGTTTATGCACCAACGTTCTGTCAGTCAAGATTCCTAATCCCAATTACGTTTTATTGAGCACAGCTTTAGTCAAAGTAAAAGATAAATGGAATCAAGTACGTACACTTCGCTTTATTATCGATAGCGGTTCCATGTCCAATTTCTTAACCATCAATTGTTGTAACCGATTAGGATTGTCATATACAAAGTTATCTGCTAGTGCCATTGCAATTGGTTTAGCTACCAAACCCATTAGTGGACGAACAAGTTTAACAATTTTTTCTAATTTGAATTCTAATTTGAAATATCCAATTGAAGCGTTACTTATCGACAAAATCAGTGACAAATTGCCAAGTTTTCCTGTAGATATTCAATTCTACAACCACCTGAAATTTCTACCATTAGCTGATCCGACAATTAATATTCCTGGTCCGAATGATAAGTCTTCTTGGAGCAGCCATGTTTGCCGAGATTTTAGGTCCTCACAAAGTACCCGGATCTCTTAATACCCCTACAGCCATTCAAACCACTTTAGGATATGTAATTTTGGGCAATATATCTCCAATGAAAACCAACATAAACCCCTTGAACCGATCAATATTCTTAACCTTAGATAATTTAGTTGAAAACATGTTTGAACTTGAAGATTTTAACCCTCCTGCGTCAACTAAAGAAGATACTGTCGTCGAAAAGATATTTGTTAACACTGTGAAGCACGATGAGAATGGGCGTTATACAGTAGCCTTACCGTTTAAAGATGATCAAGAAAAGTTAGGTGATTCTTATTTTCGTGCTGAAAAACGATTTATTTCTTTGGAAAACCGATTGCTAAAATCCCCAAATCTTAGAAAACTATATAATTCCGTCATCGAAGACTACTTAAGCCAGAAGCACATGTCGTTGATACCAGAAAGTAGATTGAATTCTCCTGGCTATTATATTCCTCACCACTGTGTATTCAAACCGGAAAGCGTTTCAACCCCCTGTCGAATAGTTTTTGATGCAAGTATGAAATCTGATACTGGAGTTTGATTGAATGATGTTTTATATACCGACGCTAAGTTGCAAAATCATTCGATACCGATTTTGTTAAATTTTCGCTTATTTCCAATTGCCTTTTCATCGGATGTCAAACAGATGTATCGTCAAATTAACGTGATTGAGTCACATAGACCTTATCAACGCATATTATGGAGATTCCATCCAGAAGATCCCATCCAGGTTTATGAGTTAAACACGGTAACTTTTGGTGTCAAATCATCTCCGTTTCTAAGTTTACGAACAATAAAACAATTAGCGAATGATGAATCTCTATCCTATCCTCGAGTTGTATCATATGTTAAGAGAGATATGTATATGGTTGATCTGATTTCTAGTATACCCACTGTTGAAGAAGCACTTGATATAATATACCCAGAAATAATTAATATGTTCAAGTCCGGTGGATTTCAATTAGTAAAATAGACGTCTAATTCTTCTGATTTTTTAGAACGTATTCCAGATGAATTAAAGTTAATCCAGCCTTTTGATTTTGATCAGGATAACGTGAAACTCCTTGATTTACGTTGGAACCCCATAACAGACCAGTTTTATTTTAAGATAAACCCAAATATTCTATCCTGCACTAAGAGGAATATGTTATCTCTAGTAGCACGTACGTTCGATCCATTAGGTTTTTTGGCACCTATCACGTTATTAATTAAATTGTTAATTAAGAAATTGTGGGAAGTAGGAAACGACTGGGATGCCCCAGCACCGCTGGAAATTGAAAAAATATGGAGAAAATGTCAAGAAGAATTCGTTCTGCTAAACAAGTTGGAAATTCCACGTCATGTTATGGTATATGAAGAAACTCATATAACATTAATCGGTTTTGCAGATGCCAGTCTGTCCGGATATGCGGCAGAGATTTATCTACAAACTATGAACTCATTCGAAGATATTAATTTGAGATTCCTATGTGCTCAATCTAAGGTGGCCCCCATGTGTAAAATAAGCCTTCCACGTTTAGAACTTTGCGCGGCTGCGTTATTGGCAAAACTTCTAGCACATGTTCGTGATATCTATTTTAATCGAGTGAAAATAAACAATATTTATGCTTTTACGGACTCCAGTATAACCTTATGTTGGATTAATTCTTCTACCAAGAAATTAAAACCATTTGTTGGAAATAGAGTAACAAAGATTCAAGCCTGTTTATCTCCACTACATTGGTATTACGTTCCGGGGAAATTGAATGTGTCTGATTGTGCCTCTCGAGGAGTCACACCTTCAACTTTACTTTACCATCCGACATGGTTTGCTGGTCCTCTTTGGTTAACATCGCGTTCCGAATGACCAGTTAAATGTTTTTTTGAGTTTATGGTTCCCCCCGATGAAGATGATAAGAAAGAAATAGCGTTCCTTACCGTTTCGGATATGATTTCTCCATTGCATTTATTGATAAATTATTTCCCGTCTTGGACCAAGCTTCTAAACGCCACAGATGTTGTTCTCCGATTTATAAAGGTTTTATCAAACCAAATACCGATAAACACTTCGCATTTAAAAACTGTTGAAATGCTCCTGATAAATGCCGTTCAACATCGTTACTTTCCATGCGAGTATTATAGTTTGAAGAATAGTATAGTCGTTTCATCCAACCTACGTCGTTTATGTCCTTTTCTAAAAGATGGAATTGTTGGGTAGCTACCATTTGAACAAACGTTGGAATTTATAATCGCCCATTGATAAAACTTTGTCCAATTCCAAATCAGTAATCCAATTTATTTTAATTTTTGTTTATTTTTATGAATCCGCATTTACTTTCTTACCCATACTCGTATATTGAATTTTTAAGTTTTATTTGGAATTTTCCTTAGTTTGTTTCTTTTATGATATTTTCTTTGTTTGTTTATGACCATGATTGTTCTTAAATTGAAAATTCAAACCCGGGCCGGCAGGATGTTCGCGCCACTTTAAAATCCATTTTTCCTAATGCGCTCTGGACAAGCGCATTGAGAATGATAACAATCCGCCATATTGGAAAAACCAACCAATTCTGTTGAAATACCAATTCTGTGTATTTTACCGGTTTTTTCGATTGCTTTGTGACCATCCAGCCCTCAACCAGCTGAATGATTATTAAAACATTTCACTACCAGGTTTTTAGTGCTTATCAGTGACCATCCCTTTATTGTCCTTTCCCTTCACTTTGTTTGAATCCTATCCGAAGAGAGAGGGGAAGTAAAAAGATTAGCTGGTAAGTCATAATAGAATTAACATATCTTTTCACTATCGATAACCTCAATACAGTCCACTTATTCTTTTCTCGCCACATTTTATTTGGGGTGAGATTTGGCCCAAACACAGTAAAATACTTATTTAAATAAAAATCTAAAGTTAAATCTTCAGAAATCCTTAAAATGATATAATGTAAAAATCATTTTATGAAAAACAACATTTTATTGAATATATTAGCTTAAAATATATATGATCAAAATATAAGAATTTTTTCAAATTTTCTGTAGATATAGCTTGTAAATAGAGGAAGCTTTTAGCAAAATTTCATCGTGGTTTATTACTCCGTTCTCGAAAAATTAATTTTTAATTGAACTACCGATATAGAGTTGTCACGTTCAATTCTCTAAAAATAATATAAATTGCGACGTAAAAAACACCCTAAACATATTTAACACTTGTTGGTATTATAAATATTATGTATATCTTGGTTTTTATTAGTTTTAACAACAAATATCATATTTTACTCATAAAAATTATTACATTTTTTATTTTGATAGTAGGTTGGGTTGCAGGGATAGTTACTAATAAAAATTTTGTTATGTCAAATTGAATATTTGTAATTTCAGAAAATAAACCGATTTAAACGAAAAAAACCTTTCTTCATGCATTTTTATAACTTTGTTTATCGTTTATGATATTTACAAAGTATTTTACTACACACATACGTGTAAATCAAATTAACTCTACTTTTGTCTCCGATTGTATCTCCTATATATCCTTAATACTTGTTAATACTAATCAGTGATTTGGCGCTCATCATTATTTGTTTATGACAACACAACGACCCGAGGTATCCAAGGGAGAACCATTGCAATATATTAATTGTTTATTCCTAGATATTTACGATATAACCCTAAACATTTGGCATTAACTCCTACAATTGAAATTGTTCCATAATTTGCAAAGTTTGTACAATAATTTATTATAAAAGTAACCTGCAAAATAATAAATCATAAACTACTATAAAAATATTCTGTAAAATTATACAATGAAAGTCAAATTATAAGCACCTATACATAATGCTTTAAGGTTTCTTTCAGTTTTTTAACCATACTTCACGCATTCTTGAGAGCTCATATTTGGTAGACAGCTTCCACTAATGGAAAGTTTTAATATATCAAGTATTGTATAGTACGAGCTTATAAAAAAATCCATATTTTACATAATATAAAAAATATTTTAATTTTAGATGATATTTAAAAAAAGGTAATTAGAATGACATAGTAAGTATACAGGGTGCGCCATGTTTTGCGTCGGTATGTGAATATTGTATAACTTAAAAAAAAAACAATCAATTTCCATATGAGATATTTTTATTTAATTTGAACCATTTTAGTTCATTTGGACTATATTTTAAATACAACATCAATCAAATGGCCTCTTCTATTGATCACGGCAAATGTGCTCTTTTTGTTGAATTTTCCATCACGTTTTTGGGCATCTCGGGTGGTATAGCGATGATTTCGGCACGAATGTTGCCTTGAGCTCGTCAATGGTCTGAGGCTTGCAGACGTACACTTTGCATTTCAAATAACCCCTCCAAAAAAGAAATTCGAAGGGGTCAGATCTGGAGATTGTAACAATTTTTTGTTAATTGTTGCGCGATCCCTTGATGACGATTTTTTAGTATGGCTATGCTTAGTAAGGCATGCGCGAGGGATCGTAGAGGGCGCGTGCTGAGCTGGGTTCGGGATTCTAAAGCGCACGGTGAGTGAGGTAAGACGTGTTTAGTTTCGTTGGTGGCTGAAGATTATTCAGATAGGGCCGAATATTTATTAAGGAGTACGCCTGAGGAAGAAATCTATCAGCGAAGTTTGGAATTACGAAACCGTAAATCTTTGTAATACAGTTAACATCGGAAACCTTATTTTGGGATTTGTACCGTGGCGCCAATAACTCAAACTGCCTTCATTTGCAAGCAACATTGAATGTTCGATTTTGGAAACAGTTTGTGGCCGTATGTTAAATCTTTCTGATCTTTACTTACCTCGACGACTATTGGAAAGAGTCAGTTTTGTGCTACGATAAAGTTTTTGGTAGTGAATTTCTTGTTTGTGCGACGCAAAGAATTCTTCAAGCAGCTTCGCAATCGAGCCGTGTTTTTCATCTGCAGCAGCCAGGGGAAGTCATCGAGTCAAAAGCTTGTGTGGGTTGTAATTGCACTACATAATTGGTAAACAAGTATTGTCGAATTACCTTCTTGTAAACGAGCCAGGCCTTGGTAAGTGCTTTTTTGATTTACTGATTTTTTACTGCAATTGTGGAGATGTCGAGTTTTGCATCGGCTGGCGACGTGGATGTTCCCCTATTTGTGGCTAACGATTCAGATTGTATTTAAATTGGAAGTTGGCGCCCAACGTGGGGCGCCAGTGTAGCAATTTCGGTATTTTTTTTTATAAAAAATACCTTGATCACCACACCTGGGATAAGTATTCCCCAGTATTAATATAATTGTGGTGAAGCCCAGATGGAAAACCAGCTCTTAATTACGGTTCTGAAAAAATAAGAATTTGCTTCCTAAGAACAAAATAAAACTCTTTTAACAATTAACCGTATAATGAAGATTAAATAGAATACAACAATTACCAATTTAAATACAATCTGAATCGTTAGCCACAAATAGGGGAACACCCACGAGCCAGGCCTTGGAAGTGTTTTTTTGATTTACTGATTTTTTACTGCAATTGTGGAAACGTCGAGTTTTGCATCGGCTGGCGACGATATCCAAAATATCCAAATATCCAAAAATTACGAAAACATTCCATTCAAATTCAGATTAAATTTAAAATTAAAATTAACTTTCAAATAAATTTTTAAGTCGTAAATAAAAGGTAACGTTGATTGTAAGCGCGGCTTATCGTCACAGATGCGACGTGAACATACAAATTTACTACTCCTTCGATTTCAATTATTTTAATTTCAATTTTTCTAGAACCTATTATAATTTTTACCAATTTCCAATTATCCAATTCCAGTAATCAATAATTAAAGGGTCCAACCTCTATCCAATCTTCCAAATTCAAAATATCCAAAAACTTAATTTCGTCCAAATTTTGGACGACTTATCCAATATTAAATGAAACAAAACTGTTACTCACGTTAAATCGCAATTTATTATCAAATTATACCAAAAATCCCAAACTTGAAACACAAATTCAAAAATATCTTAGGACTCGCAAAAAAACGGTTCTACAAAATTAAAGAATGTATATAAACAAAAATGAAGAGAATGAAATTTTTAACAAAAAATGTTTAATAAGTTTTGCTGTAGAAGGGATTTTTATATGAGAAAACATGTCTTCAACTTATCTGACAGTGACAGTTTTATATTTTTTGAAGGTTAGGTTAGTTAGAGAAACTCTCAGATTCATTTCAGGTAATATGTAAAATAGTGTGTATGGCACGGGATGAAACACGATTTCAGACCAGGGTGTTGGCAGCCCTTGTTATCGCTCGGGCATGACGACTACATCGATTACATTAATATGATCAATCATAGAATAGTTAAGATATATTATGTATTCTGTTCCTTATTATATTGTTCATGCAATCGATAGGTGAATATACACACCTTATTTAAAATTATGTTTGTGTTTGTACATCATTATTATTTTTCTCATAATTTAAATATCTAGTCTCCGTAGCTAAATTAAGAAAACGATAATGCAAAGCTCATCTTAAGTGTTTTCAACTCTACAACTCTACTACATACTACTATAAAATAGTAAAAAAATTTTTAACAACAAAAATTATTTTAGCTTTATGTTAGTCAAATTTAAGAATTACTTATACTTGTACTATAAAAGTTATTGTAAGTGGGTATAACTGCACCTGTATGTTATAAGATTTGTTATTTTTATAAACAGCCCATCGAAACTAATTTTCGTTATGAACGCTGTCAATTTCAGTCGCCTGCAGTCTACCGATAGAACGAGTTGCTCTTCAACATCATTGAATTCGGGTTGCAAAAAACAAATTTTTCTATTGTGCATTTGAAATTGAAACTATTTGTCACTTCACAGATAAATACTACATAATATATTATTATTTTATCCAACACCTCTGTCTTATGAAGGCATAATAATGCAGATTTTACATATCTTATGGGGTCTATAAAACACTAGTGACTTATGTAAATTATGAGTACACCTACTTTATACTAATTTTCATAATTTACATCTGACATTTTAAAACGTCAAAACTTTTAATTACATTTTAAACTATTATTACGAGATATTGGATAAAGCTTTGTATTACACACGTGTCTTAACAGCAAATAAGTTACTCAAGAAAAATTAGCCACTCGAGCAAGCTCTCGTGGCTAAACATTTCTTTCGTAACTTATTTGCCTTATAAGACACTTGTATAATAAATAGCTATAAAACAACTAAAATCTATGCAATCGCATTAATTAGGTAAATAACTATTCTAAAAGATAAACATCTAAAATAAAAACTTCTAACATTATTTATTTACTTAAGTACCTAATGAACATATACACTTTTCAGTTCACACAGTTCACACTTTTAAAATAGTAAACTATGAATCCTGTGAATTATTTATGAAAAAGGGCAAATCAACAAATTGTTGAAATTCAGTATTGGTTAAATTTTAAGCCTTATATTTTAAATTTACTCATTGGATGTTGCGGTTTAAACCTCTTTAATCTACATTTAATCGGCTGCCTGGTGCCTGGTCTTGTCGTTATATTTGACCCTATAAGTATCCGTTTCCTCTTTCAGTAGTCGGATCGAAAAATCATTATTTGTAAGAACTTCAGTTATGACAAACTTAGGGAACCATTTCTAAAACCTTTGATTTGAAATAGAGATAAAACTAAAATTAAAATAATAAAGATTTTAAAGTTTCTATTTGTCATACCAGCAAACACCTACTTGCTCAAAGTAAACAAAACGTAACTTCATTCTTACTCTTTTACTTACTCTTTTTAAATTCTTACTCTTTTAAATTCTGCATAATATAGAGATGGTACTTGAATAGTTAACACCTTCAAAGATATGTTGTTTTCGAGAGATTTCTTTAATTAGTGCGTGAATAGCATTGATCTATTGGCTTCAAATTTTGATATTTTGTTATATCTGTTGATTTGGGTGAATGCCTTTACTAAAAATACGCAGAACTTTTACTTTAACTTTATTTAAATATTAAATATTTATTTGAAAAAATATCTCTATTCATAAATTTGTATCTGCATTTGCATATCGTCGGCTGAGAATTTGTTTGTCGTAAACGACAATTTTGACTTTTTTAACCTAAGCATACTTTTAGGGGTTTTCGGACCTGCTCTTTCGGTTACACTAATCAGAAAAAAGCTATATCTTTTCATTGCTGAGATACTCAGAATATTTTTACTGTATGAACCATGGTTTTCAGATGCTTGCTGTATCAATTGGTATTTTAATTAGTCAAAATTTGTTTGCCGTACTTGTTTCTAATTATTGAAGTATGCTTAAAATTGAAATGGATATACTGCAAACTAATTTTAAATGGTCTGAAACCTGCAACCAAGAAAATATTGAAAACGCCAAAAAATTTGTTTAGCCAAAAATTGGTTTCTATTCAAATTCGTCCAAATATAAGGTTTGTTCGTGCTAGTTACACTTTTTACACTTAAAGTGTAAATAGTGTAATTTACACTTTAACTTTTTCCCAAAAGTGTAGGTTTAACGCGAACGCAAAAAGTGTAACTTGAGTGTAACTCCTCCCCTTGAATTCAAATTTGCGTTGGTATAAGGTTATGTAAATCAAAATTTAGATATTGGTGAGCAATAAAATAATTATAATTTTTACGATTAGCAATCATTTTCCTTAAATTTCACATAATTTAAATTTAAAATTGTTTTATTTAAAATTATTAATTTTAATTTAAAAAAATCGTAAATTGTTAATAATTAATAATAAATAAAATATTAAAGACAAGGTACTTGACATAAGACATTTTTAACATTTTATTTCTGATAACTCTTATTTTTATTTTTTTAGGTTTGTATTTTTAAATTTCATTTATGAAAATCTAACAGCCAATCAAAATTAAGTGTAAAAAGTGTAAACGTTTACACCTGCTCCAGAGCAGGTGTAAAAAGTGTAGAAAAGTGTAAGAAAGTGTAGTTACACTTTCTAGCACGAACAGCGCGCTCTGCTAGCACGAACAGAAAAGTGTACACTTTACACTAAAGTGTAAAAAGTGTAGCTAGCACGAACAAACCTGTAAACAAAGAGAAGAAAGATGACGTTAAAAGCCTTCTAAGGTTTGAAGATAAAAGATATTTTGAAGCTTTATTAAAAATATAAAATTGTATTATCCCTTAAGCCTGTATGACACGACGTTAAATTTGACGTCAAATTTACATGAAAATTTTTATGTAAATTTACTCATAATTTTGCCAGGTTTAATTTATGCAGGTAAAAATAATTTTCTGTTTGTAACGATGTTGCAAACAATCAAAACTGGGCGGACTCTAGACGGGAAAATGTCTATACTACGCACATTTACACGCACTTTTACCAACAAATTTAGAACATGTTCTAAATTTTTTAAAATTAAAAAAAAAAAATTTAACATAAAATTTGACGATAAATTTTTTGTATGCAACGGTGCTAAATATTTTCTTAAAAATTTACATGTAAATTTGACGTCAAATTTAACGTCGTGTCATACAGGCTTTAGAATTAAGAATTTTGTTTGCTTATAATTTTTGATACTAAATATGTAATAAAATCATTTCAAAAACACATTAAATTCTTTGATAAACTTATTCAAAAATATATAATATTATGCTTTCTTCTATTCCATTTATGGTTTTCAAACCCCATCCAGCTGAAAGAATATCTTCTCTTATGTGAAATTTAGATAGTATTTTACTATAATTATTTTATTTTAACTGTAGTGAAGTGACACCACGCAAACAGCACTGTTGTTTTTCCTTTTAGCTTACTTAAGAATTTGTTTAACGTATGCATATCAAGAAATTTTGCCGTATATCTTTATAAAATTTCAACTTGTCATTTTAGTGGAGTTTACGGTAAACTCACTCCGAACAATTTTGTTAATATCGTCTAAAGTAAATTTGTCCCACTTTTAGAAACATTTAGGTAATAATTAGAATTATTGCACTAATTTATAAAAAAAAAATTAGAAAATCCTATCGGTTAGTTTTTCTAATATATGTGTTTAAACATTCAAATTCAATTTCTGCAATTGTAAAAAATGGCGCTTGCCGGAAACAAATTCTCTGCCAACGATACGTACATAATACGGAAATGAACACCTAATGCGCATCGTTAATAAGTTGCCAATAATACTACTAGTGTTGTTTCAATCTCAAGTTTCCCCCTTGAAAATTTAATTCACCCACTCATATTAAACATTAAATTATACTCGTATACATAATATTACGTCACCTCATGACATCGCATATATTCTCAGATGTCTGTCTGCTTATACTGCCGAAGTAAGCATAATGCTAGGTTTACTCATGCAACGATTTAGTGGCGCCAGTCGTTGATGGCGTACCAGTAAAATAAAAATGCTTGTGTAAACGTTTACTGACACGAGCGTCTCCCGACAGATCTGATCTTGGCTGCGAGACGGTAGCGACATCTATACTGGGGTGACGTAGACCGATCTTAGCCGTTGACGTTTAGAAATGACGAGCGTCTCGCGGCAGATCCGATCTTGGCTGCGAGACGGTAGCGACATCTATACTGCGGTGACGTAGACCGATCTTAGCCGTTGATGTTTAGAAATGAGGTTAGAGTGTTGTAAATCTCAAAATTTTTTATGAATACAGGGGTTATGATTAGTATATAATATACTGTGATTTTCCTAATAAAACAGACGATATAAAAAAGAAGGGGAAGAAAAATTAAAGAGAAAGAAAATGTAGAAAAACAGGTGCGTCTATTTTCTACTAAAAAGAAGAAAATGAAAAAAAAACCAAAATTTAATAAACCAACTGAAGAAATTGAAGAAAAAAATATAATGGATAGCCTCTTGAATAAAAGCGATGTTACTGAAAACATTAACACTAGGTTTGACCACACATACACTTCGTAATTCGTTTTTATTTAAATTTGTAATTGTTTTATATTTCAATCAATTTATTTTTACTATAAACAGTATTTTTCTTCTGATTTGACAAGTGTCATTTTTTTTTAAGGTTATAACGGCAATGTAAACACGAAACTAACGTCACTTCTAAACATCAACGGCTAAGATCGGTCTACGTCACCGCAGTATAGATGTCGCTACCGTTTCGCAGCCAAGATCGGATCTGCCGCGAGACGCTCGTTTACTGACGTGCAAATTTTAACAATACATGCATAGTTGAAAAAAGTTTGTTCTTTCCAACTGTTTTGCACGCCAGGGGTGAATCATACGCTAGATAAGCAAAATTTGCACATGTAAACTTCATAATGCAAGCAGATTACTACATTACTACGAATTAGTTCACACCGTGTCGACATCTTATCAGCATTCACTTGCAAAATAAGACGGGTGAACTAAAATTGCATTTCAAGTGTAAACCATTACTGACGTGCCATCGACGACTGGCGTCGCGCTAGAAGGTTGGAAAGATCCAACTTTTTTCAACCACGTATGCATTGTTAAGACTTGCACGTCAGTAAACGTTTACACGTGCATTTTTATTTTACTGGTGCATCAACAACGACTGACGCCACCAAATCATTGCATGTGTAAACCTAGCATTGAATTATTTTGTTACTTGCCAAGCTTGCCTACGAACGATTATTATATTGTAACTGTTAATTTATACCAGGATTTTTTTTGTTAGTGCCCATTAATTTGTCAATTTTTGTATTATCTCTACAGGTGCAGATTAAATAGTATAGTGTAATAACTTAAACGCAAGGTGGTGAGCCATTTAAATATCTTGTTAAATAATATACTATTAACTATTATATAATGTCAATTCTCATACACTATCGGACATAAATATTTGAACATAGCTAATATAACAAAATGTGTGAATAAAATCGGGACAAAAATAAAACGAAACTTACTTAAATAGCCTTTATATAATACAGAAATATGTTTGCTCTGCTTTTAAGGATTATACATAAGAAAAAATCTACTGTAGCCCTTTCAGCATATGAACAAAACAAAAATGTATTAATTTTCACGCGACATACTAAGTATTTGAACGCTGTAAAAATATTTATAAAAAATAGATTAATTATGAAATTATACTAATTCATTGATTTATAATTAACGGTCGGTACCTTCTTTCTTAGTTTTACATAAATCTATATAAATTAATTCTATAGAAATAGTGGATGGGAATTTAAAATGGATAGATTCAAAGAAATAAACAAAAAAGTCAAAAACTTAATAACTTAAGACATTAGAACCACGAGAAACATACTGAAATATATGTTTACAATATGGAGGATCAATTCAAAGCATTACTTTTACAAAATCAAATTTTTTTAAAAATAATCTTTGATAATAACGCTGATATGCTTAGGGTCGTTATCCTGTTGCTTAGTAAATTTTTGTTACAAATTATTTTTTTTGCAGCTGATTTTAAATTTTTATCGATAATAGTAGTATATATCAGTGCATCCATTTATTTATTATTAAAATTTAAATTTCTAACACCCGTATACGAGAAATAACCCCATACCATAATAATGCTCCCACTTCCATGTTGTAGATTAGGTTTTTTATTTCGACGAGAATTGACCTGATCGGGAACTATCTATATGAATGGAGGTTGTTTTGGAACTAAAATATTCAAATTGGCTACTATTGGCGCATATAATACTCTTTCAAAACTATATGGGTTTGTTTATATTATGCTGTCGTGCAAACGCTAATATCTTTTTGCGGTTTTTTTTCTAACATAGAGGGTTTTCTTTGAATAATTGCTTAAAAAATTTTTGTATTGAAATTATTTGTACTTTACAATTAAATTTATTAAAATGTAACTAAAAATTATTGATTGGAGTTGATTTTCGAGTACCTAATTTTGCTAATCGAGCAAATTTCAGTTCGCTAATAAGATGTCAGAAGTCTTAGGCGTATACAACAATGTTTATTTTAGATAGAACTAGTTTCAATAAATTTCCTTTTTAATGAAAGTAAGGCTTCCAATTGATGCTCCATATTATAAAAATCTATTTCGGTAAGTTTCTCGTAGTTCTAACGTCTTTACTTATTAGGTTTTTGACCTGTTTGTTTAATTCTTTGAATCGACCATTTTAAATTTCTATCCACTATTAATTTATATAGATTTATGTAAAACTAAGAAAGAAGGTACCGACCGTTAACTATAAATCAATTAATTAGTATAATTTAATAATTAATCTATTTTTTATAAATATCTTTACAGCGTTCAAATACTTATGTCGCGTGAAAATTAATACATTTTGTTTTCTTCATATGCTAAAAGGGCTACAGTAGATTTTCTCTTGTGTATAATACTTAAAAGCAGAGCAAACATATTTCTGTATTATATAAAGGCTATTTAGTAAGTTTCGTTTTATTTTTGTCCCGATTTTATTCATACATTTTGTTACATTAGCTATGTTCAAATATTTATGTCCGATAGTATAACTTTTAATTTAAAATATTAATTTTGTACTTGATATTAATTTGTAAAATTTATTACGTCAGAATGTCTATCTGAACTACCGATAAACCCATGTCGGTCGGTTGCATAGTTATTTTCAATTTCAACAATTAAATTTAATATATCGAACATGAAAAATACAATACAAATAGAAATAGAATACAACACACTACAACAATAAAGTTTCAACATTTTTGAAAAAGGGGGATCATCGTAAAACATAGTTTTTCTCGAGTTTTAATTTAATGAAATGCAATTCTTACTGCAAATAATCAAAAATATTTACAAAATATTCAAGAATAATTAAAAATTTTGCAAAAACTAAAAATACCTATGTATGTAGATATGGTTAATAGCCCAGAATTTTAGGGCAAGCTAAACAGGGTCCAATTTAAACCAAATATTTACAAGACTATACTGAATTTGGATAAGTGAAAATGTGTTAACAGGTACGTAATTATGTTCCTTAATATAAATAATATTATCATTAGTAGTAATATCTCAAGTAGATTCAAAATTGTCTGGCTGTGTATATTGAGTACACGAATACGTAGTTACTAAGACTAAATCAATGAGTCAATATTATTTGGTAGTGAATGAATAATTTTAATTTGCGTTAAGTTTAAGATTAAAATTCTTGAATTCTGTTGTTTAATTGTTGATACAATTTGTCAAATATAACTAAACACTAAACATGTAATGTGTAAAAGCAGTCACGTAGAATTTTAAAACAATTAATTATTGTAAAAAAAACTAATGCAGTCACCAGAAGTAATCAAATACTTACAACTAATGCATACGCTTGATTTTTCCTGTGAAAAAATGTCGTTTTCTGTTGATTGTCACATATTGTCTGTTTTTATAAAATTGTGAAATTTTCTGATTTGTTCGTGAAATTACCTCAGCAAATACAATACGACAACATTCCTTTCAAAGTAGTTAATAAATTGCTTTGTATATAAATTAAACTCAAACATCGTTGTATACTACAAACAGCAATATTCCACTTCAACAAGCGACGTCGCGTCGTAGCATGCCGTTAGCATTAAATATAAAGTATCTAGGTACTAATATTATAATACAATCTATATGTTTACATTTTAAAATTTATTTTGAACTACTACATTTATTTTGCATTGCTTCTTATATTCAAACTAAAATGAAAATGTCTTAAATTTTAAAATCTTCTTCTTATCAGCCATTTTTCGTCCACTGCTGAGCATAGGCCTCCCCTAATTCTTCCAAGCAATACTATCTTTAGTAGTTTGATGCCATCTTTTTTGTGATCTACCGACACTTCATTTCGTGAGTCTTGGGCTCTACTGGAAAATGAGACTTGGCTACTTTTCATACGATTTTATCGCGACATGTTCCACCCAGTTCCACTTCAAGCTTGCTGTCCTTTCGATTATATCTGTCACTTTTGTTCTGTTTCTTAGTTTCATGTTTTTGATCTTATCACTTAAGCTAATTCTTATAGCATGGTTTTTTCCATCGCTCGTGTGCAATACGTAAGCTGTTCACGCTTTTCTCGGTTAACGCCATAGTCTCAACACCATATGTCATTATCGGCAGAACACATAAGTCAAATATCTTGGTTTTCACACAAATTGGTATTTCTTTGTTTCGTACAATCTGCCCAGCCTCTCAAATGCTGCCCATCCCAATCTAATACTTCTTGTTATTTCGGCAGTTTGGTTTTATTTTCCCAACTTTATGAGATGCCTTAGATATAGTACGTATTCTCCTACCCTTTCTATTCTTTCTTGGTTTTTAATTTTGGTTATTAATGGTTATTAATTTTAAAATATTTCACCTTATTCATGATGTATTAAATTTTTGTTAAAAAAGAAGTAGTAGGTATGTCGCATTTGGATTAAAGATGTTTCACTTTTAATCGAAATTAGATAATATATTATTATTATGTGCAGTTGTTTCAACAGATTTTTATTTTTATTCGTAATTCAATTCTTTTCAATACAGTATTAATTTATTGTTACTATAGATGAATTAATTTTATATATATATATTGTAGAATGTAGGTAGTATATCTTCGCTATTTTAAAAAATTATTTATTTAATTAATAATTATTTAATTTTTTTTTTATTTTTTTTTTATTTTTTTAAATTTTTATTTAATTTTTTATTTAATTTTTATTTGCATAACATGTTTCATGTGTCGCAGCACATATCGTCAGATGCGACTAGAGAAAATATAATATAATTAATGTAATGTAACATATTAGAATTAAAATTGTACGTACATATTAAATTAAAAAGGAAAATTTGAATATTTAAAATATAGAATTTGTTTAAACATTTGTTTGAAGTATTTTAAAAACGTGTTTGAAAACTGCCTTCATAAGAAAAATTAAATAAAAATATTACATAAAAGTAAAAAATTTGGAGTTTCTTGAATGTTTAAAATTGATTCATTATTTTTGATTGCTTTCTGAATTTCAAAGCTTTCCCATAAAGTTCTTCTTAAATATTGATTTTTCTTATGTAAAATAATTGTTTTATCCATATCAATATGTTCCAAATGAGGGGTATATATGCAAAGTGCAACATGCCCTCTAAAACAAATTTTAAGAAAACCGCAAAAATTTGAATCAAGTGTCTTTATAGGGTTATCCCGGTTTTCTTTTAATTAATAGAATTGACTATAGTTATTCTTTTAGTAACACTATGATTTTTAAAACAATCTGTTGAAACAAAGCCAAAATTAAAAAAAATTAGATTGACGTGTCTAGTTTTGCATTTAAACGGTGGACATGTCGATATTTGAATCTAAAAATATTCAAAAACAAGTAGGAACTACCAATAAAAAATATTAAACAAACATCTGATATTATGGTCATGCCCATAACTTTATCATACTTTTAAAGAACAATAAATTTAAAAAGATTTTTTAATATTAATATAGAGCAGAATATAATAAAAAAATAAAATTTTAAAAATTTAAAAAAAAGAATTTATTTAATTTACGAAATAATTGTCTGCATTTCCGTGTACTGATTTTAACCAAAAATATTTATGTACTAAATACGAAATTTTATTAAAAAATTCCTGTAACTTTTTGAGGTAGAGCGCACATCAAATTTGGCCACATACACATACATACAGACATTTTTTGCAAATGATGATTTTCCGCTTCTGGGACCCCAAAATGTCGAAATTTATTAAAATCTCAATTTTTTTTTATTTTTCATACTTTTCATACTTCGTATGATAAAGTAAGAAAATTAGAAAAAGAAAGATCACATGCACATATCACATGAGAATAATTCTATAGTTCTATTGGTTACTGTGGACATGTCTGTTTCTGCAATTGAACTTCCAGGTAAATGTCGCACTTTGCATCTTATCAGAGATTTCAACCTACGAAATTCCTATTTATTTGTTTGATTTTGCAGCTAACGATAATACTAAAACATCGACAAAAAGTCGACAAGTCTAATGAGATATAAAACCCAATTTTGAAAATTTTGTGACTTGTCGCGTTTTGCATATACACCCCTCATATGGAACATAATAACATCATGAACTCCAGTGGTGTCTACAAATTATTTTGCAAAAATTGTGAATATTCATACATTGGAGAAACCGGAAGACAACTTCAAATAAGAATAAAAGAACATCAAAAACCCTATTCCAAGTCTTGGAACTTGGAACTATCAAAACATTTTAATCTTAGACAACATGAAATCGAAATGGATAAAACAATTATTTTACATAAGGAAAATCAATATTTAATAAGAACTTTATGAGAAAGCTTTGAAATTCAAAAAGCAATCAAAAATAACGAATCAATTTTAAACATTCAAGAAACTCCAAATTTTTTACCTTTATTTAATATTTTTATTTAATTTTTCTTAAGAAGACATCCTTCAATCATGTTTTTAAAATACTTCAAACAAATTTTTTAACAAATTCTATATTTTAAATATCCAAATTTTCCTTTTTAATTTAATATGTACGTTCAATTTTAATTCTAATATGTTACATTACATTAATTATATTATATTTTCTCTAGTAGCATCTGACGATATGTGCTGCGACACATGAAACATGTTATGCAAATAAAAATAAGATACAACCAAGTTATTTTAACCCATTCGCAGCCATGTTCCAATTATGAAACAGTTGTAAGTGTTTCATGAGCTAATGAACTAACTAGTAGTATCATTTATATTAAAAATATCAAATAATTTGAAAAAAGGGCTTGGCCTCGAATGGGTTAATATAACGAAGATATAGTATCTACATTCTACAATATATAATTAATTTTATAATATCACATTTTTTATCAGTCATATAAGCACAGAAAAAACAAACCTTGCAATAATTTTGAAGTAATTTTAATATTATATCAATTAAAGTAAATTTTATATCAAATTTAGTAAAATTTACTTCAAAATTGATGTCAGGCTGATTTGAATTTCGATTGAAGCAAAAATTACTTCAAAACACCAAAAAAAATTTTTATGTATAGTAAGTAATACAATACCCATTTGTGTTGCGAATAGTGTGGTTAAATTTATCGAATGTCAGGAGAACTTTAAAATTCTATTTATCAAATGCCAAGTGAATTGGTTGAGGGTGGACTTGAGAAATGGTTGTTTAAACCGCTAAAGTTAGGATGTTTCCTTTATTTAAACTACCAAAATCTTATTGAAATGTTGATCAGTGGAGATTTAACTAATAACACTACTGGTGTTATTTACTCCAAATTTACAATAGCTTTAATCTGAAAAAGTGGATCATAGGACAGGAATCGAGTTTTCGTAAATAATATATTTTTGTTTGAACTGTCGAAGGGAACTGCAATGATGTCATCATAACTTAATAAGTTATTGATTTAAAAATGAAATCTAGTTGCAGTATTACTATTGGCACTTTTTATTTTCATAAGTACTACATAATATAAAAACAGAGTTAGGAAGAAATGTTGAATATTGCAATTTGCCAAAAAGGAGCAGAAATTGCAAATAGCTATTTTATTGGATATAGTTTTGTTTACCTATAATATTTTTATGCATTACGTAATTAAATTCTAAAAAAATTTAATGTTTATCTTATCGAATGCATTAACTTGGAAAATCTTAACTTTAGCTTCAAATATAGACTCGAATCAATGCTAATTACGACAATCTTGATAATTGTCAATTTTCGACTATTATCACTCATTGTTAATTTTTCGTTGTCAATATTTATAAGTTTCCTTATTCACGAACTAACCTTGACAACACTGTCACGCTATTTTTCTGGTTTGATAATAGTCAATATTAAAGACATGACAGCACCGCATTTTGTACAACAACGATGATAACGTAATGATAACCTGTCAAATAAGTGGGTGTAACAGCATCAAATTTTACGTTTGTTATCAATTTACTTCGATTTTCTCAAAAAATTTGTAGTAAAATCATCAATATAAGTAATTTATCCAATTTTTAATATTTAATATAATAAGCTATTTATATATTTAATATAATATTTAAATTTAATATTTCTGAACATAAAATACATATGTAAGGAACCAAAAATATAATTTTTTAATAATTTTAGAAAACAGATGGAATCCCTATGTGGGCATTTGCCTCTTAGAAGACCGTCTATCGAGCCTGCACTTCAAAATAATAGAAATTCAACAATAACTGAACTTCAGCTTTTACCGAGTAAAATTATCCGTTTCAATTTCAATTTTTTCCCAGGTAAAGCAACAACATTTTAAAATTATTAAAGTATTCCAGGTTAAGCTTATTTTCTAAGTTTTTTATAATAATTTTGTAAACTTTCATATTTTTAGAACATATACGTTTTAAGAAAATTTACAAGAACTTCAACGCAATAGGTATTCGCGTTATTTTAATTTATAATAATTTACTTATAATAATTATATAATAATATAATATAATAATTTTCTAACTACGTTTAAATTGCCCAATGGTCAGTAAGCTTTAGGTGATTTTTCAGAAGTTGTTAGCAATATTATTTGAAGTTTTTCATTACATCCGAAGAATTAGAAAGCACCCGACAACAATACGAAATGTTCTTAGACTACAAAGAAGAAAAATTAAATTTAATAATGTGACAAATACGAAAAAAATAAAAATAAAATTTTAAAGAATCCAGTCTTTTCATTATTTAAGTAGTAATAGTAATTAAAATTAAATTAATTAAAAATGATTTTGAATAACTGTATTTCTAGCACTGCGACCATTAGTATTATCTGCAATTCCAACTTGCTCGTCATGGTCATTCTAATTTTTTTCCACTATAACATTCATAAATCTAAAAATCAAATTATATTTATTTGTACTGACTTCGTGTTTTGCATTTATCGCTGTTATTCTGGTATTTTTTCTTCCACTATGAAATCCATATCCTTCAATATGATTTGAATTTTTTTTTATTTTTTTTTTTTAAATAAAAAATAAAATAATATTTTTTTTTAATTTCTCAATGCTTAACCTAAATTTATTTCTGTTGTCAAATGCTATCAATCTTCAATAAGTTATATACAGGCTGTAAATTAATACCTGTCAAGTTATGCTAAAAAAATGTTGTCCCGAATAAGAATTTCTGTCAAGCTTGACCATTTTCAAGGTTACTTGGCAAAATTATAAAGTTTTGTCAAGCTTGATAAGGTATTAACCGTTATCAACATTTACAGAATAACAAAACTTGACTAAGACTTGATAAGGCTGTCAAATCTCATTTATACATCAAATTGTCAATGTTGATAATTACCATGCTCGTCGAGACTAGCACTACATATTATAACCCAGTGATTTTCCATATTATAGATACCAAGACATACGTCAACTGTGTTTTTTACAGATCAACAACAAATTATTTTCGGACATCTCTTTCTACTCTGTCTAGATTTTGTATATTTTTAGTTGTCTCTTTCTAACGAGCCCCACCAATACCAGACAGCCATATTAGGTGGCAATATTTTTAGTTGTCTCTCTCTACGAACCTCAACCAATACCAGACGGCCATATTAGGTGGCAATATTTTAAATTGAAACAGCTACTTTTAAAAATTGTTAAAATATGGAAATATTTTTATTAATTTATTAAACTAATTTTTAACAATTACTAATATTGCTTTTATTCAGTTTTCATAAAGAATATATAGTGGTAAATAATTCAACGCATTATTTAACTTCGAAATTTTTTAAATAAATTTAGTACATACAGACTTGTGCAAAAGTATTAGGCACCTTATAATTATTTAGATATTTTAAAACCGGTTGCATTAGGTGAAAATAAAACTATAAAACTTTGAAAATAATCTTTATTTACTACTTAATTAATACTTAGTAGGACCCCCCCTTGATTTAATAACCGCAGCCACCCTTTTTGGCATACTTTCCACTAATTTATGACACTCTTCCGCAGTTATTTTTTGCCATTGTTCCCTTAAGGCAACTTCCAGACTTTTTTTGGAAGTTATGGGAAGCTTTCGGATCTTTTTCTTTAAAATTCCCAACAAATGCTCTATGGGATTAAGATCTGGAGACTGTGCAGGCCAATCGAGTAAGGGAATCGCATTTTCAGTCTGCCAATTCCTGGAAAATGCAGAAGTGTGACATGGTGCGTTATCTTGCTGAAACGTAACACCACGCAGATTTGTTTCTCCAAAAATTGATTGGAAAGATGGCATTAGGGTTGTTTCTAGCACTTGAATATGTTTTGCTGTCCATCCGACCCCTGCAAATAAACATTTCACCTACGCCACTGGCCGCCATGCATCCCCAGATCATAATACTCCCCCTCCGTGTTTCACAGTGGGTATCACACACTCCGGGTTGTATTCTTCTCCTACCCTGCGCCTTACAAACGACACCCCGGGGGTTGAAAATACCTGAAAATTAGTAAATAAAATGTAGGTAATTACCTATTTTAATACATTTCTTTTTAGTAAAATGTAAAATTTAAACTACACGTGTTTTTAGTTAAAAATTGAGATAAGAAATACAAACCTCGAAGTTGGATTCGTCCGACCACAATACATTTGACCAATCTTCTACGGTAAAATTCTTGTGTTTAATTGCCCATTCTAACAGTTTTTTCATATTTACTTCCGAAAGCCACGGCTTCTTTCTGGCTTTGCATTCCTTAAGACCACCTTTTAGAAGCCTTCTTCTAACGGTACTATCACTTATAGGTTTGCCCCTTTTGTCCGATAAGGCACTAGCCAGCTCGGCAGATGTTTTTCTGCGATTTTTTATTGATTCGCGAATTAATTCGCGATCTTCCCGTTCAGTGGTTATTCTTTTTCTTCCCGTTCTTGGCCTATTTAAGTGAGAGCCGGTCTCATTATACCTTTTTAAAACATGTTGTACCGCACAACGCGAACATTTTACTTGTTTAGCAATTTTTACTTGCGATATTCCTGTCTTGTGTAATAATTCAATTTTAATTCGTTTTTCTAAACTCAGTTCATGTTTTTTTGGCATAATGATGTAATGAATAACACTTTTAAACACCCAAATAATAAAAAATAACACTTAATGAACTATAAACGTCTTCGATGACAAACAGAAGCAAACTGAGTATTTCTTAAAATAAACAAATTTTGTCAAATTCTTCTACCTGCTGTTTTATTGTCCTTTGAAAACCCTTCCAAGTACCTACAGTACTTAGGTAAACTTTCTACTTGTATAATAAAATATTCCAGAAAGGAATTTCAGAAGAATTAGTTATAATTAAGAATTATTTTTTGAAATACAAAGAAACGCTAGGGGTGCCTAATACTTTTGCACAAGGCTGTAGTAGACATAAATAGATATCAACAAAACACTAACAAAATTTTAAATTAGAACTTCTTTATGATGGTTGATATTTTACACAATTTGTTGAAAGAAAGAAATTGGTATTTCTTTGCGATTTTAAATTCAAAAATGTACAAAAAACAAAATATGTACATAACCGTCAAAAACTTATGACAGCTAACAAGAACGTAACTCTACAGTTGTTCTATACTAATACGAACAAATCGAAGCTGCAAAAGAGATATCTGCTATCTAACTAAAGTAGTAGAAAGAGATGGGCAGATAAACATATGCCGCGTAGTCCTAAGAACACTGCTCTTTAAGACAGGTATACGGTTTTGGTATCTATAAAATAGAAAATCACTGTTATAACCTATATTTGCTAGAGCAAACTTTCTATTCCTATACATACAGTTTGGTGCAAAACTCTATCAGTAGAAGACAAATTAAATATTTTTATGAAAAATTTATTTTGGTTCTGGAAAGACCATTTATATATTAATATAAAAACATTTATTATTTATCTGCTTAAAAAATTAAAACATACATAAAAAGATAAAAAGGTAAAACTTTTAACTTTTAGTTCAAACTAAACTTTAACTTAGCCTTTCAGCAGGCGCGCAAGCACATTTTTTACATTTTAATAAATTTTAATAAAAAACAATAGAAACGTCTAAATAAATATAAAATAAATGTAAGGGATTTCAAGATTAGACCTTTCATTATTACTATTTATAAAAAAATATTTGTAAAAAAACAATCGTATCATACAAAATACTTCTCATGTAATAAATAATGGCGCGCCTGCTGGAAGGTTAAAGTAAATAATTGGCATACTCCTTCCTAATTTTTCACAATAATCAGGCTGAAGTTTCTGCCATTGTGTCTGCACTCTTGCTGATAAAATATTCTAAAAGCTGGTTCACACTATGCGATTTCTCATGTGACTTTATCGTTTGAAAAATCCTATCTAAAATAATAAGCAATTCGCATTGCTTTTTTTGTTTTTATGTTACTAAATACCAAAAATTGTATAGTGTGAACGTAAAAATATTTCTACAATATGACAAGTCATGCGACAAGTCACATGAGAAATCGCATAGTGTGAACCAGCTTTAAGACGATAGCTGTGAATCATATTGATTTACAATATGATTTTTTAGGTTTTACCATAGATTTCATAGTGTTATAAAACTGAATTTTTGCCAGCTTCTAAAATGGGTGGGGGTGATTATAATATTTTGCCAACACAGGGATTCTTGAGGTCGCTTAATAATTAATACTAAAGAACTTGTCATAAAATAAGTTCAACGCGGTAAAACGGGTGATTTTGCATGACTGAACCTCTTGACTTAAAAATGGTATATCTTCACTTTAAAAAATCGTATAACGATTTTGGAAAAAGAATTTTAAAGCTAAGTAGTAGTACTACGCGATGCACTTGTGGAAAATTGAAACAAAAAATTGAGGTTCCCTGAAAAAAATCATGAAAATGGTTAAAATAGTCATTTTTTGACTATTTAAGCTACAATTTCAAAAAAACCTGACGTGATGGAGCTATTTCAAAGTCATATTCGTTTTCAGCACAAAAAAATCTATTAAAATCACCTCCACCCATTTTAGAAGCTGGCAAAAGTTCAATTTTGTAGCACTGTGTTTTCAATATGGTTAAGATCGAGGCTTTGTGCAGACCACTGTAGCACTTAAAAACCTTGAAGAGTTAGGCAAGCTTTAACGGATTTGCTGTGTGCTTGAGGCTTGAAGCTTGAGGTGGTTGTGTTGGAAAGTTACTTCATTTATTGGATAGGGTATGTTTTGATAGGGTATTGGTTTAGGGTATGTAGATTTTGACAATGCAAATCTGAGTCATTCAAGTTGTTACTTTATCCTGATTATATCATTACATAGTCAGACCTTATTGTTAACATTTAATATAAAATAGTACAATTATTGAAACCTTAAAAAATGGTAGTCATAG
Source organism: Cantharis flavilabris (assembly GCA_949152465.1). Classification (NCBI taxonomy): domain Eukaryota; kingdom Metazoa; phylum Arthropoda; class Insecta; order Coleoptera; family Cantharidae; genus Cantharis; species Cantharis flavilabris. The sequence continues at coordinate 19,980,626 of OX424436.1, read as the reverse complement.
CTGCATGATATATCAATTCATGAAAAAATATGCCCAAACTGTAAGTTAGTATTCAAAAAAATCCAGACCTGTTATGTGTTAATTGTCTCCTTTTTAAATTTTTTGAATTTTGATTTTCTACGTATTGTATTATTCTTATATTTTTTTGAATTTAACCATAAATACATACTAAAAACCACAAATTTACTTAAAATTTTTTATTTTGAGTTCTTTTTCTGTAAGTTAGTAGTCTTAAAAATAATCCGGATAAATGAAAGCTCTTGTATTATTTACCACAATTTCTTCGTGCTCGTAAATTTTTTTATTGCTAGCGCAATTCATTCGTGTCAAATTGATGAAAAATAAACCGAAATCAATTTTCTTTTATATACACTAACGGACATAAATATTGGAACAAAGTTTAACAAAATGTGTAAAAAGGTTCGGGACAATAATAAAACTAAACTTACTAAATAACTTTTATATATTACGGTCACGTTTGGTTGTAATTAGTTGTTTTAAGTCAAATCAAATTAAAATAAATGGTAGTTATTATTGTTGTTACAATAGTGATGGTATTGCTGGCAACTGAACAATTCTACTAAAAACGATGTAATTGTTAATACACAATGAATCCATATCTTAGATATTCATAAACATGAACTATCCATGCAACGCAAAATTAAGAGCCAATTTCAATATTCAATATACAAAATTTTGTCAATCACGCGAACCTTATAAATGGACAACCAAAATTTCACTGGTACAACTGGAGTAATCAATTTTACTCCTTAAAATGAACTTATAATAAGAAATATCAAGTAGATTTGTGGTATTTAGTATGTATGTATTTGTAAAGTATGGAAATTTAATAGAATTTAATTTAATAGAAAACAGTAAAGTGTTTGAGTATTTGCAAAAACAAAATAAATTAGTATTACGTTATCAAAATTTGTTTTTAAAATAAATAAAATTTAATAATGCGATATAAGGCCTTATATCACTGGGTCTGTTAAATATTCTTCTGTTAAATATCAATTTTATTCTCAGTTTAAATCAATCTCCAGTTCAAGTGTTTTTAAACCAACAACGCATTGGAATCCTAAAAGTAAGAAATCGGAAGCACGAAAGCCAAGTTTGAATTGTACGATAACTGACAGCTGACTTAAGACTGAGAAGTATATGGTTTAGCGTTTTTCTGATCGGCATTCCGAATTAACCAAAACGGACGGCAATTCTGATACAAGACCAACAAGAAAAATAAGATCAAGCGAGGTGACCATGTTTATTTTTTGATTCAAGAATTATGATGCCAATATGGCGGCTAACGAGAGTGAGCCTGTTTTGAAGTGCGGCGAATGTTTTGGTGGTTTAAGCCAGAGTGAAACTTTTATAAAGTGTGATGGAGGTTATAATAAATAGTGTATTTCATACGACGTGCACAAATTTGGCTAGAAATGAAAATAGAGTACTGATTAAATGTAAAAAGTTGAAATGGTTTTGTGGATCGTGTGACTGTGACATCTGCCAACGATGAACAAAAGTTAGTAAGTTATGCAGAGGTAACAAATAATGTAAATGGGCATAATTATATCTTGGCACCAGTGACCACTAGTGCAAGACGAATGACCGACGAAATAGCAACAACCTCAAGAGAAGTAAGAAAAAATGATTTAACATCTGAAAAATAGAATAAACAAGTGCATGAGCAAAAAACTAGAGATGCAGGAATGAATACCATTTTTATAAGAGCTAAGAATGGTGATGGTGAGGCTGTCATTTCAAAGATGCGGGAGGTTATCGATCCGACTAAATTATCAATTGAAGTTAACAACGTAAAGAAACTTCGAAATGGGTTGGCAATAAGCAGCAGCAACAGAGAATCAGTAGAAAAGCTCAAGCAAAATCTTGAAGAAAGCCTTACGAATGAATACGAAGTCAACATGAAGAAGAACTTCAATCTAAAGATTATAGTAAAGGGAGTCGAGAGGGATGATGCGATGGAGGAAAATGATAAATTGGCAAGTAAAATAATAACACAGAATAAAATATGCATTAATTCGAGTAATTTTGAATTTAAACTAGTAAGAAAGATTGATTTGAAGCATGCTAATGAAACGCACGTGATAGTTGCAGTGGATCCAATTACTAGAAAAAATATTTGGAATAAGGGTAAACTTTGTGTTGGCTGGAAGAGTTGTGCTGTGGAAGACTCCTTACATATCAAAAGATGCTGGAAGTGCTGTCAGTATTAACACCTAGCTAACGAATGTAAGAGTGCAAATGTGATATGTGCAACATGTGCTGGTTCGCACAAAACTAACCTGTGTGTTTGCAAGGAAGAAGAAATAAAATGTGCCAACAGTATAAGAAGTAATAAAAATTTTAAAACTAATTTTAGAATAAACCATTCGGCAAGAAGTATTTCGTGTCATTATGAAGAAATAATAAGTAAATTGAAGCGGAATGTAAATTATGACACAATATAGCAAAAAGTGAAAATCAAAGGAATAAAAAATAATAATGGGAAACGTAATGATAATCGAAAAACTGAACATTGCATAATTCATCAAAACATTCAATCTATAGGAAATAGTATCGATTTATTAGATAAATTTATGGAAGTACAACCTGAGTGCATTGATCTAGCAATATCTGAGCATTGGAAGACAGAATCTCAGCTTAAAATGTATGCACTTAAGAACTACAAATTGATATCAAGTTTTTGTAGGCAGGAAAACGAACGTGGCGGTGCGGCGGTGTACTGCCGCAAGTCAGTGAATGGTAAGCCAATCAAAAAAGTAGATAATTTATCAATTAGTGGACATTTTGAATGTGCAGGTGCAGAAGTAACCATAAATAGTGAAATAATTGTAATAATTAGTATTATATAGACCTTCGAACGGAAATATGCAAATGTTTTATACACGGATTGAACAGATGTTAATGCTAATTTTTGATAAAAACAAATTAACTTTTATTTTGGGTTATTTAAATTATGAACTAAAAGATAATGAAAGAAATTTTAATGAATTGTCCTTACTTTTAGATTCCTTTTCTTTCTCCATAAAAGTTAGAGAGTACACCAGAATCACAGGTGCTGGTTCAGGAAGTTGCATTGACAATATACTAACCAATTATGATGGCGAATCTCAGATTGAAATATGTCAGTCGAATATCTCTGACCATACTGCCCAAAAAATAAGCTTCTTCCTGAGCAGGGAAACTCTGAAGGAAGTAAAGTATCAGTGGTTTTTTACAGAACATGGTAAGAAACACTTTGTAAGGAAGCTGCAGGAGATAGACTGGAGCAATCTGTATGACATTGAGGGAGCTTTGGTAGACGACCAATGAACATTTTTTTTGGATTTAATTTTGATGGTTTTCAGAAGCAGTTTCCCTTTGAAGGAATCGGTGTCGAAACCAAAGAAAAAAAATTACGGCAATGAAATAATAGAATGTAAAAACAGATTGGATGTGTTATTGGTGGGTTCTACAAATAATACAAACTACAGGCAACTTTATAAAAAAACGAAGAGAGAATTTAATAACCTATTGGTAAAACAAAAAACAAAAACATATGAAAAACGTATTTTAACATCAAATAACAAGACTAAATGTTTGTGGTCAATCCACAATGAAATTGTGAGTAAATCCAAGAAAAGCCATGAAATTGGACTCAAAGGTGATCCTAAAAAAATTGCTAATGAGGATAATAATTTTTTATTAAACGCGGTTCCAAAACTACACGATGATATGAAATGTAAAATACTGGAAAATGACAGATCAATGTACTGTAAACCAACAAATGCGGATGAAATCCGAAGATTAGCAAAGAGGCTGAAGAACAAGTACAGTAGTGGAGAAGACGGAATACCAACCAGTGTCGTGAAACTTGCGGTAGAGTACATATCTGAACCTTTTTGCTTTGTTATCAATAATTCCTTTAAATATGGCATTTTTCCGAACCAACTTAAGATGGCAATCATTAAACCTATATATAAAGTAGGAAACCCTAAAGAAATGCAAAATTATAGACCTATAAGTTTACTTCCTTCTTTTTCCAAAATTTTCGAAATGGCAATGTGTGATTGAATTATAAATTATGTTAAAGAGAACTCCATTATCAGTAAGACGCAACAGTGTGGTGTGAAAGGAAGATCAGTTGAAACTGCAGTTTTTCAATTTCCACAAAATATTTTAAATGCTTTCGAGAGAGGAGATTTAGCGATGGGAGTTTTTCTAGACTTATCAAAGGCATATGATTGCATAAATCATGATTTACTACTGCAAAAAGCTGATAAATACCGAATAAGAGGAAACGCATTGAAGTGGATGAAATCGTATACAAAAGGTGGAGATAATCAAAGAAGAATCAAAGTGCTTTTCTGAAAGTAGAACAAACGATACTGGTATCCCCCAAAGTAGCATTCTTGGTAATATGCTTTTTATTTTGTTCAATACAGATTTAAGTGAGATATCAATAAAAGAAAACCACTAGATGACAAATTACGTGGACAACACAGATATCTTGGTGGCTGCAGAAAACTATACTATCCTACTTGAAGAAATCGATGAAATCTCTTTTTTAGTTAATAAATGGTTTACCGAGAACGGATTTATAATTAACAAAAAAAAACAAACGCAGTGCTTTTTCATACCAAACATCAGTTTAAGACAACAAACAAATTCAAAATTATGGATGAAGAAATAGAATATAAAAAAAGTGTCAAGTTTTTGGGTTTTTAAGTAGACGAAAATTTAGATTGGATAGATCATATTACAAAATTGGCTTCTAAATTAAATCAAGGATGCTACGGTTTGCGAGTGGTAAAAAAATATCTGAATGAAGCATCTTTAAGAGCCATTTATTTTGCTAGTTTTGAAGCAGTTGTTGCTTTCAGTATTATGTTTTGGGGTGGAAGTTCCGATATGAACAAGATCTTTATTATTCAGAAGAGGATAATACGGCTGATGTACGGGATGCAATTTTTAGCATCATGCAGGGGCGTTTTTAAAGAAAAAAAGATTTTAACTGTTCCTGGATTATATATATATCGTGCATTACTATATATGTTTAAAAATAGAGAAGCATTTTTTCCAATCCGTGAAAGCCATAAATATCCTACACGTACTTTAGATCTCATGTATCCGAATCATAGGTTAACTGTGACTGTAAAGAACCCGCACTATACACGTGTATTAAATTATTCAATAAACTGCCAGATAGAATAAAAAAGGTAACAAAGATAATCAAGTTTAAAGAAGAATTACTTGAATTTCTAATAATAATTGAACCATACACTGTGCAAGAATTTATGATGTGGAAAGAACACTTTCTTTTTCTTAATTTTTTTTTTTGTAAATTTTGTCTTTTGTTTGCTATTTTTAAATTTGTCAGGTGATGGAAAATTTTTGACATTGTTTCAACCAATTATGTACAAATCTATGTATCGTAATTTCTTCGAATAAAATTACCGTTACTGTTAAAGAAAAAAACTGTAAAATTCAATTTGCATTTATTTAATTAGTAAAATACAAAAGAAATGCATTTGGTTTAAATAAAATTTGAAGAATGGGTGATTTTATAAATAAATTTATTTATAAAATTCTAGCAAACGAAACGTTACAATTTTCTGATACATGACAATATTATTAAAATTATAAAGAAATATAATTATTATGATTTAGAATTTCGAAACTGGTCTAAAATTTTTATTTTATTAACACCATAACAATATAATCTCCTAGGTATAATATTTGTGTTTTCTTAAGATGTTACCAAATATATTATTTAAAATTTTATAACTAATACATTAAATTAATCCCCAAAATGTCGTAAGACAAAAAGCATTTTCACTTATATTAGTGACAGGTGTACCGAAATAATACAAGTTATATTTAAATTTTAAATTGAAAAAAAGCAAAACACTAAATAAAAAATATTGTTTTTGAAACATCTATAAATAGTAATATTTTCCATCTATTGATTTTCAAAGTTTCTCACAGCTAAATCATTACCGCTGCAATGCATTTAAGTTGATAATAGGGAAATTACTCCATTAGAAGTTCATTATCAACAGATGTGAGTTACAACAAGATGAGTTACGAACAGAAGTGATTTATAAAAGGGTATTTTGCGGACGCAGCGCAGGTAAGTTATAAATAGAGGTTAGTTGCACACAAAGATGAGGTCGTAAAGTTAGAAATAAATTTGGTAAAATATTTTAGCATGATTTTCAAAATTTAGAAAATGATTGAACACTTCAACTTAACTATTAATTTGAAATACTTATAACTGAAAAAATAAATGAATTTTACTTGCTTTGCTTTCCTTTTTGGGCAATCACAAATGACTGCATATTATGAAGAAGACACCGTAAGTAAAATTTAAATTAATTATTTAAAAAAAGTTGAGTGCATAAATATGTATGTATTTTTAAACTTTAAGTACATATAATGCATACAAATCCATGTTATGATTTTGTGGTCACATGCTATAAGGGAATAAGTCCACTTATGCCCAAATCCATTTTTTTGTAGAATTAGATTCATAATAGTTATTAGGTGTCAACTTCTGGTATAAGGAGAAAAGTCTATGTCAATGAATAATTAGAAATTTACAAATATTTTTACAGATATATTAATACTTAAAATCTATCAAAAAATCTGTAATTATTTATTTTATTATTTTTTACTTGTGATATAAGAGAATTTGTGATACCTACATTTGTGAGATAACAATTAAATTTTCAAAGTAAAAGTTTAGTGGTTAATAAACTAAGTAACTTTTAAAGTTAAAATTATAAAAAGATTTTTTGCTTCTCCTGTAAAGTTAGCTATTTGTACTTATATCCTTCTAACATCTGACCACAGAATTAAAGATTTAAATTGAAATAAGATAAATTTTGCACATGGGCGCCTGCCATGAAAGAAAACACACGGAAAAAGATTAAGAAATAAATTTCTAGATGTGTAGATGCGGTTGCACCTCCCTGAAAATAATCCTGCCGGCGCCCATGATTTTGCAACAACTAAAGGAAGCAACTGTTTGTATACAAAATTATATTATTTTGCATAATGGATACGGGCATTATTATAGGTTTACCGAATGTATAAAAATAGAATAGTCAATTATTATGTATTGGTTGTTCGTGGTTGGTTGTAAATTCTATATTTTATTTGTTGTCAAATTAATACCAACACGAATAATATGTATGTAACCGATAGTACTTCGCACACTTATGTCAATAATATTATACAAATTTCTCCAATACGAGTAAATATTATGTTAGCTCTTATTTGAAAATATTTCATAAACAGCAAATCAGCACAAGTTCTAAAGTATTTTAAATTTCAAGTCTAAAATGTAAGTTAGGTAATATCACTTTCCTTTTTTTTTAAATTTGGTTGAAAGCAGCTGCATTAAAAATAATTTTCTCAAGTTGGTATACATACATAAATTGTATAAAATATAGTTTGTTCTATTCCGTATCAAAAACATTGATTTCTTCAAAGATATACAAACAATATTTTTTCACATCACTTTAAATTAAATTTAAAGTAAATTTTATAATTAATGAATTACAAAAATAATAAATTAATGATAACTTTACGATGATGAAAATTAAATTTCATTAATTTGTTAAAAATAAACACCTGAAAAAATATTGTTTTATTACCGGACTTGACGACTTTAATTACATTTTTCTTAGATATTTTTATCATAGCATATTCGTATTCGTGTAAATTCATTCATTATTAAGGTGGTTTTGAGGTGAACCTAACAGACGTTAAAGGGAAAACAAAAACTTTAAAGCGCTCTAGCGAAAAATATGAATTTTGCAGTTATGCCGGTTTGATTTTACAGCGACGACATGTACTCGGATACAAGTTGCTGTGTCCAACAAATATGTTGCCAACATCCATCATCATGTTACTAACATTTTGTTGGCCCGTCTGTACATACCTTTATGTGCATGCTTATAACCGACGTAAGTTGATCATAACATCCGTTGGTGACGGAACTTAATAGTGCCACTTAGGTTCCTAGGAAAATAATGAACGACTGACATACAGATTTATAGTATATTAATCAAAATTCTAATAAAATACTTGACGATCTAATCAATTTTATTTTGACAAATAAAAATTTTCTTCTTCTTTTGACAAATAAACAATTTTGGGGCAAAAACTGTTTTATTGCTAGAAGTTAGCTTCGCCATTTTCGATAATTCTAAAAATTAAACTTTTATTGGATTCTATTCGACGTGGGCTGTAAATTATAAAAATTAGGGCTCTTTACTTTCGGTTACGATAAATGTTCCACACCCTGTATATAAACTCTCTCTTATGCAATGATGATTTTTAACCTTTTTTATTTCAGGTAAAACTCTTTAAATATTATTGTTTTTATTATTATAATAAAAATATAATATTATGTTAGCATTAGTACTTAGTCAGGGAAAACACTCCTGACCATAGACTTAGTAGAAGGAGATTACTGGCATTGTTATAATGCCGATTTTCACGAGCCCGAGAAGTTGAAAAGTGTCGCGATAAGTTGCTGATCAATTGTATAATTTCTGTATAATTTGGCAACTTATATTATTTGTTTGAATTTACTTATTTGAATATTGAATTTAATAATTTTTAGAATTATCAAAAATGGCAAGGCTAACTTCTATCGATAAAACAGTTTTGGCCCAAAAAAATTTATTAGCCAAAATTAAATAAGAAAGTTTTTTTTGCCAAAATAAATTTTTATGATTTACAGCATACAACGGCACAAGTCGAGTACAATCCAATACAGTTTTAATTTTTAGAATTATCAAAAATGGTGGGGCTAACTTCTTCTATCTATAAAATAGTTTTTAGCAGCCCCCTGTCACTCTATGTTACAGTAAGTGGTGTTATGTTGTCAGATGATGTAGGCGACGCTAGTAGTATACTAGTTCCAAATTAAATAGGCGGAAGATTTAAAATTAATTTTATCATTAATTTCAGCAAGTTTTGTTTTAAAATTATTCTAATACAATATTATTATAATTACTATAAAAATTAAGAAATTATTTCGATTAATCACAATTTATTATACAATTATCAAGTTTTATGTATTAGTAAGTTAAATTATCAACACAAGCATCGAACAGCTGTTGGCAGAGATATAGCAAACTGAATTGAACTGAACTACTAACGCCATCCTAAGGAACTAAAATTTGTGACAACTTATGACTGCTTTTTATATTTTCTCCCATTGGAGTGAAAGGGGGCTGGTTTTTAGCGAAAAAAAATTTTATTTGTCAAAATAAAATTTTAGTATTTACGGCACACAACGGCACATATCGAGTAGAATTCGATACAATTCTGAATTTTTAAATTTTCAAAAATGGCGGAGCTCACTTCACTCATAAAAAAAAGTAATTTTTTTTTTATTTTGAATTCCTGATTTTTACTTTTATCATATGAAGTATAAAAATGTATTGTTATCGTGCAGAAAAAAAAATTGAAATTTTGATGAATTTAGGCATATTGGGGTCCCAGAAGCGGAAAATCATCATTCCAAAAAAAGGCCTGTATAGGTGTGCGCTCTACCTCAAAAAGTAGCAGGAATTTTTTTAACAAAATTTCGTATTTCGTACATATATAGTGAGAATTAGAACTGATTAGATTTTGATTAAAATCGGTACACGGAAACGCAAAAAAAATAATATTTTGTAAATTGAAAAAATAATTTTTTCACTTTTTTTCAAATTTTATTTTTTTATTAAATTCTCTATAATAATATTAAAAAAGTATTAATCAATAATCGTGTAAATATCCTATTTTTGAAAATATTCTTTTTCAAATTTATTTTTTTCATTTTTTTTTCTTATTTTTTAAATTTTATTTTTTTATCATATTCTGTTTCATAATAATAATAAAAAAGTATTAATCAATAATTATATAATAATCAATAATAATATTTTTGCTATTTAAAAGTATGATAACGTTATGGGCATGGCCACATCCGATTTTTATCAAATAGTTTCATATGCTGCCAAGTCCTAGGGTGGGGGAGGTAATGTTCCTACTTACAAAATTTGGTTGAGATCCCTTCCCTTCAGTACTTCATGAGTGTTATGCACTTTTTAAGTTTCAACTTTGATAGCTTGTAATTTTTGACAGATGACAGATAGAAGATTAATTTCACCTATTCTGGATAAAGATTTTCAAGGTTTTTAAAATAACTTATCGCAGGACAAAATCGTTTTTAAAAATCTTGTATTATTTTCTTATAGTGGCACTCCTGATTGAGAGATCGTGACGATAGCTTTATTTTCACTTCTTTACCGTGAACCCTACTACCATACCAAATTTGGTCTTGATTGGTCAAAAGGTTCAGGAATAAAACAGACCGACAGACAGACTAACACAGAAATTTTTTTTAAATTTGTTCAAATTGTTACGTTTCTGAACATGGTGATCTCGAAAATGAAAAAAAAATGTGAAATTTTTTTTCGATTACTTTACCCTCCAGAAAAAATTATTATTTTTGATTTGAGGTAAAATAATATGTTATCCAATGAGTGAATATGTGAGAGTGACTGTTCGCCAACAGATTGTTACCTACTTTTTTTTACTATTAGCTAAAATTGTTCGTCTTGATTTGGAGCCAACCTTATGAACTAGATTGGTTTATTCTACAGTCACATCACATAATGTGTTTTGTATATGTCAACAATCACTATTTAAGCTAGAATTAATAAAATCTAATTATACTAGAGGAGAGGCTTGCAGGTTGCCACCGCTTGCAGGTAGCCACCCGCCACCCCTACCGAATTTCGACATGCTAGCAGTGTCATCCCCTAAATTTCGACGGATTCGATGTCAAACGAGTAGTTGTCGCTTTAAATCTAATTCTGATGCGTACGAACACAATAACAGGGAGTTTGCTGAATAAAGTATAAAATTTTATTTGTTAAAAAATGAAAAATTTAAATTGTGTTTTTGTTCTGTGCCCATAAATTATTCAAATTCATCGATAATTTAAGATAAATATTTTTGCTTTGTTGCTTTTTCATTCAATTTTTATTATTCTTAAGAAAATTTAACATATCATGAGTTGGCAATTTCTTTTCATGTATATTCTAGAGTGATGTAAAAATGCAGATTGCCACCTTTTTTGGCTTGCAGGTTGCCACCCCTCTTATTTTACATGACGTACACTACAGTGACTGTATAGAGGGACAGTGGTGATATGAGCCCCTAAATCGGTCCAGGACAGGTTTCCGTGCAAAGGGGGTTTAACCCCCCATTGCGTATTTTATGTACCTATTGACGTAAACGCTTTTTATATATTTGAAAAATTAATAATATTTATTTACTAATAATAATTGACGCATTTATTTTTTATATTTTTAGATTTAAATTAAAAAATTTTTTATTTTTTTTTTTATTTTAACATTTTTTTTCTGGTCAATTTACTCTAATTTTTTTTGTTCACAGCCACTAAGTGTTATTAATATAAATCATATGTTTTGACTTGAGTTTTTCTACATTTTCAACAATTTTTCAAGGGAAATCGGTCCAGGACCTGCTAGCCAAAATTTCAAGTTGTCAATTTTAGATACTTTAAAAAATTTGCTGTAAACTTTTAGTTTTTGAGAATTAAAATGATTTATAACGCAGGATTATGGCTTTATACTTCTCCTTTCTTGTGTATGTTATTATATCAACAATACGTTGATTGTATGACGAGTTATGATCAAAAAAGCTATGGGGTGGCAACCTGCAAGCCTTTCCCCTACAATTTCTCATTAGAAAATGCACTAAAACGCATCAAACGCATTCGAATATGAAGTTCTACATAAACGAATATTTTTGATGCTGCGTTTTGTGCGGTACCTTTCATGCGTGCAGTGCGTGCGTTGCGTGCGTCGGCGTTTTGCATAAACCAACCTTTAGTTTTGCGTTTACCTAAAAATGCACAAAGTAGTAAGGACTGTGGGGCTAATTATTTTATGAATTAATTTTATTATAGTAAGACAATATGAAGAAAAGTGAAGTCGAGTTGGCGTTGGAAACATAAATTAAGGGGTTAGGCCCACCTGGAGATTTTAAAAAATCGATTTTTTAAAAATTACATTTTCTTGAAGTATACAATGTCAGAAATATCTCCTGAAAGTTTTAAGATAATCTGGTTTTTTATATAGAAAATATACTGCTTTAAGTACATGTAAGTGTAGGTATAAGATATTAACTTGGTTGTTGCATTAACTAATATCTCTCTCTTCTACCTGCCTGTAAATGGTTTAGATAATCTATTTTATTATACTAAAGTAATAAGCTCTTATTGTAATTACGGAAAGTTACGTAAAATACAATTTTAAAAATAAATTCATTAAATTTATTTTAAAATGTTAAATGACTCTTTGTAATTGGTAACCTGTATAATTTTCCAGTAAATTGTATAATAAATAATCAATTAATTAATAATTATAAAGATTACTATATTTTGTAGTTTTACACGCTTTTACCCATAAGATGTGTAAAAGTAATGGTAAAAGTACAAAATATAGCAATCTTTATAATTCATTAATTAATTGATTATTATATACAATTTACTGGAAAATTATACAGGTTACCAATTACAAAGAGTCATTTAACATTTTAAAATAAATTTAACGCCTTTTTGGCCGTTTTTGAGAAAGTTGCTTTTTTCATGTTTCAAATTTTTTATCAAATTTAAAAATGTTATTGCAAAAAAACAAACAAAAAAATTTTGAAATATTTAATTTGTGGTAAAACAGTTGTACTTACATAGGCACTAAACAATATCATCCAATTTAAAAAAAGAAAAAGTAAATCTGTTTGTGTTCACATTAATTCGCACAATACTGTACAAATTATTTCTTATACAAGTTTGCAATAAGGTATAGTAAATTTAATTAATTCGCTAAAGCAATTTAACTAAAATTATTTGTTTATATAGCAACTATATTATAGTGTAATAGTATAGTCAATACCTATCTATAATTTTTGTAAGTTTCACAAGAAGATGTAGTAAATTAAGTAAATTTATTGCGTTAAATGCCCAAGAACGATTCATTTTTAAACAAAAATATAGTTAGCTAAATATTACAAGAAGTATTATATTAGTCAATAATATTTTAACGAATGATCTGATTATCTATATCAAATTGTCTTATGTGCCATTTCAAGTTTACAATATTTGCTTGCGTTGCAGACATTTGATATCTAAATATCATGTTTGCATTTAGCAACTAATAATATTGTTTCTTTAAGTACAAATAGCAGTGGGCCGTATAATCCAACAATTGTTGTTAATATATTGTTAATTTTAACAACTAATTTAAAACAGTGTAATGTTCAGTTGTTCTGGTGGTTTAACATCATCAAAGTTGAAGAGTTGGTGTACCATTTGGAGTTCAATACAGAACAAGAAGGAAACAGAAGCAAAACATTGTATAGAACAGAATTTGTAATTACAGTAGAAACTCCATATTTTGACATAAACGGGACCCATTTCCTGTTCAAACATAGAATTTGTCGAATATTTGTTTAAATATACAAATTTTGTAAAAATTACAAAATTGTGATGATACGCATTACGAAAATAACATAACTATTATACGATTAGAATGTAAATATTTTATTTTTATTAATTTCGAATAACATCTTTTTCAAATTTAAATTACCCTATATTTTAGCATTAAAAATGCCGTTATGTTGCTATTATCATGTAAGCATTATAATGTAAGTAATTAATTTGGTGCCTACGTGCTGAAATCCAGTCGTTGATTTTGATAAGCTCACAACTTGTGCGTTATAAACTCATAATTATCTGTCCATTGGCATGAGAAATTCTCGGAATTGTCCAATATGGGAGTGTCGAATGATGGAGTTTCTACTGTACTGTCAGTACTTTGGGTGAACCATTTTATTCTATAATAAGTTTGCAATAATATATTAACCCGGCGTAGGTCTGGTGGACTTTAGTTACATTAGTGGTTTGGTGGGGTATGAGTTAAAATAGACAAATGAATTTAAATTTTGTTTTGATTTTAGAAGAATATGTGTTTAATGTTATTTAAAATCAATTTTTCAAGTCTTGTTCAACTTCTGAACCCGAATTTAAATCTTGAACAGGCATATTCTCTTCTTCCACCTCTTTCCAAACCTGTAATAACCATGCTTGGTCTTTCTCATATACATAATACATAATTGTAATATTTTATATAAAACTAATAAATGTAAGAAATGACTTACTTTGTGCTAAACGCTATTAAAATTTAAAATAAAAAAATATGTCACATAAAGAGTCTAGTGGACTCTGAGGGTTATTAATCTTATAAGGCTGGTGGGGTATGAGCACATATTTAATAAATTAGATAAATACTGCATGCAGCGTAGCTGACCTACGCCTGACTTTTCAATGTATTTGTGCTTAGTAAGGTTCAACTTGAAGATAGACAAAGTTTGACGTAAATATTAATTATTCTAAATGACGTTAACACGTTTTAAAGTGCGTTGGGGTATATTGTACCCCACCAAACCTATGCCGGGTTAAAACCATATTGTGGTTGAGAGGTGTCATTTTTAAAATTTCTCATATTAACTTTTATTATATTTTATTTTCATCAAAAAATAAATAATCATTTTCAGAGAATTTATATTACATCCTAATACGCAAATAAATAATATCGAGCTAGTGTTCCACCTCAGGCTCGTTATCAAATATTACAAGGACTCCTGAGTGTACGGTAAGTTTGTTCTTGTACAATAGGATAAACATTTTTTATAACCGTCATTCTACAGAACGATAATCCAAATTCACATTAATTTTGTTAGTTTTAGCCCAAGGTTTTTAAGTTACCGTTTACATTAGAATTAACTGTTTTCTACAATCTATCTAAAAATGATGAAACACCATTTTGAAGATTATTGGTAAATTTTTTCATTTGGTGTCATACAGTAGAATTAGGTAAATTTAAGCTTAAATTAAAATACATAAAGCAAAGTGCACATTTAGCAAAATAAAAATAGAAACATGCCATGAAGCGGGAAACTACATTAGTTGTTGTATAGAAATTAAAACGAGTGACGTATTTTTTAAAGATATATAAAAGTTCAATGACAAATCAGAAAAAGATACTTAGAAAAAGAGATTATTGTGTAGGAAATTCCTTAAAAGTGATAAAAATAAGGGGCTTTTTGATCACATTTGTTCTCGTGGTCTTGGACAAATACGATAAATATGGTAAAAAGTGGGGATTTCTTAAATTTTGCACACCCGACTCGTCGCGACAAGCAAATTATTCATATAGTAACGATAAACGGAGTTAAAGAATAGTTTTTAAAAACAACTTTATTTCCAATTTAATCAGAGTAGTTCACAAATCGAAATCTAAATGAATACTGACTTACAATTATTACTAAAATTATACAATTAACTTATCCTAAGATTACAAATGAACGTTCAACCCTTGATAAGAATGAGATAATATATCTCATTCGAAAGGTTAACTTTCTCTGGACATAATTCGTCCCCCCTTAAGATAAAACGTCCTCGTTTTGTTGTCCTTGTTGATTTTCTATATCTTCCAATTCGTGGACTTCATTTGTAATTTTCCTAAACCTATTAATTAACAACCTAATCTTAAATCTAAAAATAAAACATACTATACTAATGATAAACACAATAATTAAAATTAACGTAACAAAGAAATGAGTAACATGTATTACAGGGTGTACAAAATTTTTTATTACTTAAAACTTCAGCTTCTTCCTTTAATTCTTGGAAGTTATCTAAATGTTTTAATTCTAAATTGACACTTGACTCCACTTTATATTCGTCTATTGCCAACGGATTTTCGAATGTGAAGTTGCTATATACGTTTACAAACGTATGTTCGTTTATAATAACCGTACACCTTTTTTGTGAAGATATCAAAACACTGTTCACAAATTTAAAATCGGTAACTTTGTCTTTGCACTCTTCCGTAACTCGCGAATCGTTTTTGCTTGATGCCAAGATTTTTCCAGAGCTGAGTTGCGTGTAGAGTTGATAATCATTCTTCACTATCGCGAATGTACAGTTTATCATCATTTTAATTTCGCACTTGTTTTTTCGCGGTTTTTCTAAGCACAACGTATGATTTTCTACTGTTTTGCATTTCTCTTCTGTCCAAAATTCGCCTCTTGCATTTTGCAGGTGATAGTTGTAAGGCGGAATCATCACATTATTTTGCAAATCCGGTATAGGATAAATTTTTGTATATTGGAATAATAATAGATCCAGGATAGGGATATATAAAACACATGTAATGATATCTTTTGTGGAAATTATTTGAAATTTTGAAAACTCTAATATTTTAAAAGCGTGAATATAGTCTAGTTCAATTAATTCTGATTGTTTATAAATTAGTTTTAAATGATCAATAATTTCTATTAATTCTACGTGTGTTATTATTTCTAAATTCGTTGTTTCCGAAAATGCTAAGGTGATTGTTCTCTCAATAATTTGGAGTGTACTTAATAGTTTAATACTAACAAAATTGTAATATTGGATATTTAATACTTCTTCAAGAGAATTGCTAATATTATTTATTGCGGTAAAAGATGAATTTAAATTATCTTGAATTGTTTTGAGGTCCCTTGAATACCGATCTGTTATGTGATTAGCAAAATGACGTATATCTGTTAACTTGATTTATGATATCGTCCTGATTATTAAAAAGTAATTGTAGATCTTTGTTGATTTTAGTTAAGTCGTTATTGTCGGGATTACCTGTAACAAATTTTATCGCGGTTCCAAAGGCGTCTATAAGTCCGCGTTTTTCCCTAGATCTGAATTTTTGCAATTGATCTTCTATTAATTCGCAATTTTCTTTTAGTAGTTTTATTAATTGTTGCGTATGAAAGTTAGTATTTTTTGTTTCTAATATTACGGCCCCATTTAATAATTTATAATAACTAATGTTTATCTCACTTATATTAAAATAAAAATAAAACTTATGATAATGATGTATAATTTTGGTAGGACCTAGATCCTCCGGAAAATACCCATTTAATTCAATCTTCTCTATTTGAAGGGCCTGGTTCTGGTGGGTCAGTCCCATGATCCTGCAATGGAAATTTCTTTTTAATGCGTTTTACTTTTCGTACATTAATATTAGTTTTCCTTTTTGATTTATCTCTAATTCCTTCAATCTTATTTTCGGTAATACCGGTGACATTTACCTTATCAAAACATGGATCAGTTTTCCTAATTCTTTGACGCGTGAAATACACCGCAGGTTCGTTAATATCGATCTCCGATTCTTTACCTTTATTCCGAATTTCTAAATTACGTGTGCCCCTTTCTAATTGCTTTTTATACAATTGTTCGTAAAAAGGAAGCAATTCGGATTTCCTATGTTCGTTATAGGTTTCAAAAATTGTTTTATCAAGATCTATTTCGTGCGCGTTTAGATTTTCGTACGGTCCGTAAAGTAATGTAAAAGGTGTGTAGCCTGTCGCAGAATGGATGGATTGGTTGTATGTTAGTACCGCGGCTATCATTTGATTTGAAGGACTTTCTTTATCATTTTGACTTTTAATTATTCTCAATTTTTCGAGTATGGTAGAATGGACTCTTTCTATAGGTGAATTTGAGCTACTATTATAATTAGTGGTGAAATGTAAATTTATCTTAAAAAGTGAACAATATTCCTCAAAGGTTTTATTTTTGAATTCTTTACCTTCATCGCATACTATCTTTTTTGGATAACCGTGATGTGCAAAATAGTGTCTTATTTTATTTAACATTGTTGTTCCTGATAGATCGGTTACAAAATAAGCTTGGGCGTATCGCGAGAATAAATCAATTATAGTTAGGAACTTATGTCCTTCGAATCCGAATGTGTCGATGTGTATGACATCGAATGGTCTTTTAGCCAATAGTGGTCCGGAGAAAGGAACTTTGTAAGGGTTTCTTTCGTATTTATTGATTAAACAGGTTTCGCATTCATTAATTATTTTATTAATTTTTACTTTCATGTCAGGCCAATAATATTTTAGTTTGAGATGATTGTAAGTTTCTGTAATTCCGTTATGATTGGTTATATGATAGTTTAGAATTGCTTCGGATTGTTCGTTGGGATTTGTTAAATCTTTTGCTAGCGCGTTACATTTGATGAATTTTACTTTGTTATCAAAAAGTTGTTGCATTATTGTTAAAAATTTGGATTCTAGTTCGCGATCTTTGAAATATATTCCATAAACATTTTTCGGGTTAACGAATTCTTTTAATACTGTCATAATATTTTCCAATTCATTTCCTTTTCTGATTGTGACGTGATAGTTGTATTTGTCAAATGGTTTTGTTACGCTCGTTTTGCATTGATCTCCAGTTTGGAGGATCATACGGTGCATAAAATGATTTAGGGGTTTTTCCGAAATTGGCATTGTAAAAATGGGATTTTCCTTTGCCGTGTGTTGTGTAACGTCGTCGGATTCGCGTTCTTCGTTAAGAATGTCGTCTAGATCCTCCGCGCGTAGATTTAAGTCGTCCTCGACGTTTGGTATTATGGACATAAGATCTAGTTCTTCTTCTGTCAGTTCGTTTATGTTAATTTCGATCCTTGATAACGCGTCTGCTACTAGATTTTCTTTACCTTTTTTATAATTGATGGTGTAGTCAAACTCCTCTAAACGTAACCGCCATTTTGTTAGGCGCGCATTTGGGTCTTTATGCGAAAATAACCAGACTAGCGGTTTGTGATCTGTTTCAATAATAAAATTTTTTCCGTAAAGGTATGGTCTAAAATGTTTAGTAGTTTCTACTATACCTAGTAGTTCGCGTTCAATTGTGGAATAGTTTTTTTCCGCGCTATTTAGCGTTCTTGAGTAGAATGCTATTGGTTTATTTTCTTGAGATAGTACCCCCCCTATGGCTACGTTTGACGCGTCTGTTGTTACATGAAATGTTTTTTGAAAGTCGGGGTATGCTAATATTGGAGCATTTGTTATTAACTCTTTGCATTTGAAGAATGCTTGCATGTATTCGAAATCTTTGTTGTCTACTTTTGCTCCTTTCTTTAAACATTTAGTGAAAGGTTGTACAATTTTTGCAAAATTTCTTATGAATCTTCTGTAATAACCTACAAGTCCAAGGAATGATCGTATTTCTTTTATGCTACTAGGTAGAGGGTATTTTTGAATTGCCTCTATTTTTGATTCATTTGGTTTAATACCTTTGGCCGTTATCACGTGACCAAGAAAAGCTACTTCCTTCCGTAAAAATTCCGACTTGTCCAATTGAATCTTTAAATTATATTCTTTTAGTGCTTTAAAAATGAGATTAAGGTGAACTAAATGTTCGTGAAGGGATTTTGAGAATATCACAATGTCATCCATGTACACGAAGCAAAATTTATACAGATATTCGCGTAAAATATTATCCATTACCCTTTGAAATGTACTAGGAGCGTTTTTTAGACCGAAAGGCATTCGCACGTATTCCCAATGCCCGTTGTCAACCGAAAATGCGGTTTTTTCAATTGATTCGGGGTCCAACTCTACTTGGTGAAACCCTTGAGCCAAATCTAATGTTGAAAAATATTCACATTTGCCTAAATTATCAAGAATTTCTTCGATTCTGGGGAGGGGATATTTATCTTCGATCGTTTTTTCATTAAGTTTTCTAAAGTCAATAACTAATCTATATTTCTTTTTTCCGCTCGCGTCTAATTTTTTTGGAACTACCCAAACGGGTGAACTATATGGTGATATACTAGGCCTAATGATTTTATTATCCAATAAATTTTGTATTTGATTTTGTATCTCCTTTTTTAAATGATATGGGTACCGAAATGATTTTGTAAAAACAGGTTCAGAATCCGATGTTCTGATTTTATGTTTTACTGCGTTAGTGAAGCTCAAATCGCAGTTTTCGTCATAGAACACGTCTTTATAATTTTTGCACAATTGGATGATTTTTCCTTTTTCCTCTTCGTTGAGGTGTTGCGTTCGAATAGCTTCTGCAATAATTAGTTTTGCTTTTTGAACGGTCGGTCGCGACTCTTCTACATTTATTATTGGATCAACGTCCATTTGTTGTTTAAAATTTATTTCTATATTTTGTTCATTTTGAACCGGAATGTTGCAAAACCCATTTTTCGCGACCGCTATTGATTCCGGAATATGGTAATCTTTAATTTTTAATTCTGGAATAATTACTTCTCCCTCTTCAATGTTTACCGGTATTTTTAAAATATTGTTAACGGTTTGTTTAAATGGTTTAAAATTTTGGGGGTTCAGCTCCATAAAAAATGGTATTTTAAAATTTTGTATTTCTAGCATTCGTGTTTTATAATTAATGACCGCTCCTAGTTTCATTAAATCTTCGCTCGCGATTAAACCGTCAAATCTATCGTGCCATTTTACTATATGAAATTTTATATTTTTATTTACCCCATATTCCGACAGTATTGGATAAGCTACGTTTTGATTATTTGAAATTGTTCTATCTAAACTCTTAACAGTGAAAGGGTGTTTGAAAAAATAATTTTTAAAGTGTTCGCTAGCAGGTCCCGGGTTCATGATTGAGTTTGAGGCACCACTGTCAATTAATATTTTGAGATTTAGTGTCGGAATTACTAAAAATGGTAATTTCGGCATGGTACTAATTGAATTTATATTGACTATTGTTGTTCCGAGGCGTTTACGCGAAAATTTTCGATTTCCTCGTTTGATTCGTAATTTTCTTGTTGGCCGAGCTCAGGATTTTCAACATTGTACAATTCTTCTGCAATAAAATTGGAGGGCCCCGTATTTTTAAATTGATTATTATTAAAATTATTTGGACGATTAAACGAATTGTAATTATTTGGGCGACTAAATGTATTTCGTGTTGAGATTGACATAGGCGTAGGCTCGGGTTCTGGTTTCCTATTAAAATTTTGGAAATTGTTGGGTCCGTTATACGCGGGTACAACTCGAGACGGACCACGTTGATATTGACGATTATTGTAGTTCGAATTATTGTAATTTGAATTATTATAATTTGGATTATTGTACCTAGTGTTAAAGTTATTATTAAAGTTAGAATAAGGTCTTGGGTTATTATTAAAATTCGTATTAAAATTTGGATAAAAATTAGAGTTTTGACTTGTTGATTGAAAATTTCCCTTGTTGAAGTTTTGGTTGTTAAATTGCGGTGCGTTTTTACTAAAAGATTTATTTGGACGCTTATTTTGCGGTTTATTGCGCATATAATTTAAAAATTCATTTTGCTGTTTTTCATTATCATAATTTCTTAACGCCAATAGACAATCTTCGATAGATTGGACCGATTGATTTTTGATGTGTGAATAATATGGTTCTAGCAATCCCGCTTTAAAGGTGGTTAATGCATTTGATGAATACATTTCAAGTTTAAAAGTTTTTATATCTTCATTTTGTTCCCTAATCGTTATATGCTCGATTAATTGTTGCAATTTAAATTTAATATTTTCATAGTAATTTTCATACGATTCATTTTGAGCTTGAAAACAGGTAGTTAAGTCATTTGCTAATAGAGTTTCGTTTCGCGGATCCCCAAAACGATTCAACAAAGCTTCTTTTACTTGACTTAAGGTCGTACAATTTGAAGCTACTAAAAGATCTCTTGCTGCACCCTGAAGTCTGGAACAACAAATTTCGAAAAGTAATATATTAGCCAGACAATTTTCTTCTCCCGGAGTATTATTTCTAAACATAGCTCTAAATTTGTCGCATTGTAAAAGAAAATAAGATAGATTCCGAGAACCTCCTTCATACATAGGAATCATCTCTTTAGCAATATTTATTTCTGATAAGGTTGGTCGAGACATTGTGTTTAAATTTGACAAATTAACTTCAGTTGAATCAGAATTATTTGAACTTGTAGCTCGTTTTAATGGAGATCTATCGCGATTGATTTTTGACATAAGATTTTAAAACATGTATTTTATAAAATTTTGAGAAGGAAATTAAGTTACTTACAAAATAAGTGCGATTGTCAGCATTCCTGATGATGGATGCGTTTTGGATGATCAGTGAAGTTTCCGTACGTCTATTGTAGTTGAAGTTGTCCAATTGCGGATCTTCTTAATGTAGTACGTCCAGTGGAATTTTCACTAATTGATTGTAGGTTCGTGGATATCCAATTAAGATTTTAATAAATCAACGATACTTCGGTAGAATCGCTTGAATATCCTGTTCGTAGCGCCAGTAACGATAAACGGAGTTAAAGAATAGTTTTTAAAAACAACTTTATTTCCAATTTAATCAGAGTAGTTCACAAATCGAAATCTAAATGAATACTGACTTACAATTATTACTAAAATTATACAATTAACTTATCCTAAGATTACAAATGAACGTTCAACCCTTGATAAGAATGAGATAATATATCTCATTCGAAAGGTTAACTTTCTCTGGACATAATTATATGCACAATAGAGTCGAGTCAAATAAGATCGTCAATGTAACGATAAATAAATTTTTCTAAAATAAAAGAATTAATTAATTAAAGTGATTTTATTAAAAAAAGAAGTAAACATAAAGGTGGTTCTTCGAAAAAAGCTAAGCCAGAGTAGTATTCAGAGTCTTGTCGAATAAGAAAAAATATATTCGCTCTGATCTCTCAAGCAGACAAAAATTCACCATCTACGGCGTCTGCCAAAACAACATTATCCGGCGGTTTCTATTTGTAATCTAATTAAGAGGATTCTACTGTATTACATTCATCAAGTTTTTGCTTTGGAACTGAACAGAATTTGGAAGAATTATAAATTCAATGCTTTTTCTGAGTTTTTTCTTATCGAATGCGTTTTACAATAAATTATTATTAATGACATATAAAGATTATTTCCTTATTTTTATGTTATTCTGTAGGTTATAAAAGCACCTGAAGATGTGTGCATTAGCTACATGAAACATGTCGTGAAGAAAAAGAAACAATTTGTATTTATAAACTAATCTAAAAAATACGTCTTTAATTAATCCAAATTTTATTTTTGTATTTCAATTTTATACTTTCATGCTTGTAAAATTTTAATGTTAAATCAATGTTCATCAGTTACTACATTTTCGTTTGAATCTTCTCAAGGCCAACTAGTTCAATAGTTCATAAAACTAATTTTCAAACTAATTTTTTCTAATATAAATGTAATAGATCAAACTGCTATATAGTTCAAATAAACCCAATTAACTCGCATTTTCCACCTCGATTTAGTTATTTATCAAAATCAAACTTTCAAATTTGTACAATTTACTGATCAAGTCTTAATTCTAAATTATTAGAATTCTAGTAGGTGTTGTAATATCGAATATGTATATTATTAAAATACAAATATACCATATTATAATGTACGAAAGGTAATCATTTTTTTAACAAATTTCCTTAATCAATTCCTTAATCAATGCTTTAAAATAAATTATTGTCAATTTAGTTTACTAAACTAAACCGGCTACTTTATTTTTTCTGCTATTTTGTTCTAATCTAAGTCTTCTAATATTCGCCTTTTTCTAAATTTCGCTAATTGTTATCAGTTATCAGTTAATATTATTAAAATGACCGTAGCCCAAAGTGATCACATTAAGCGGATTCTACTGTAAAAATAAAATTTATTTCAATATAAAAATGTTGGTCAATTTTCCCCTCCACCATGGTCGATATTATCCTACCGGTCGAAATTACCCGACTTTTTTTCTATTTTTAAAAATATACCGTGTAAATAAAGTCATTTTTTTTTTTGAAAAATCAATTTAAGAATCTCGTAGTAGATAAAGTAACCAAGCAATTTTACCATTTTGAGCATCTAATTCCAAAAATTACTACTTGAAATCTTTAATAGCGCTTAAGCAGTCGATATTCCCCCACTCTCCCCTATACTAGACACTCGTATTATATACATAAATAGTTTTATTATTATACTTCGTAAAAATAAACGTGTATTTTTTATGACAATTAATCTTATTTTAAAGCAACCCCGTACTTCTATATTAATTAATTATCGTATGATCTACTTTATTGATAGCTTGACTGGTACAATCAACTACAAAGCTGCACGTCATTGTCTTTAAGGCAATAAATCATACTATCTAATATCTAATCAATCATTACTTGCCAGAGGTATTTTTAACTATTATTTTATTATACTGTAATATTTAGTAATAAGATCGCTTGGTCTTGATAATTAAATTTAATTGCCTTTCTTAAAAATAATAATATTTTAATAATAAATTTATAATTTAGAACACAATTATTAATTATAATAATTGTCGGCCGCCATGACGTTCTAATGAGTGAATACCCGATTGGTGTGCACCTCAATCAGTGTGTGTTTATTGTATTTCACTAAAATACTAAATAAATTGTCATGTAAACGTATCAATTTATATTTAAAATAAATGTGAAATTATTTATTAATACTACAGTAGAATCCGCTTAATGTGATCACTTTGGGCCAAGGACATTTCAATAATATTAACTTATAACTGATAACTAATAGCAATTAGCAAAATTTAGAAAAAGGCGAATTTTAGAAGACTTGGATTAGAACAAAATAGAAGAAAAAAAAGAAAGGAAAAGTGGCCGGTTTCCAAAAAAAATGATTACAATAACCGACTGATAACATTATCCGTGATCACATTAAGCGGATTCTACTGTAGTTACTCTAGTATAATGAAAATAATGATAAATTACAAAAAACAAATAATTAATATGTAAAACTGTTTTTTTTTTCTAATAGCACAGTTTAATTAACAATAAGTTCAATTTACTTTACAAATAAAATCTGAATTTAATAAAAAGAAATTACCCTAGCGGAAAACGCTTTGCAGGTGTTTTGATCTGTAGAAAGGATGCCAGTAAACGGTAAATTCAAATGGTTGCACTACATGATAATTGCTCGTTTAGTTCTTTTTTGATTTAAAACAAATTTTCAATATAACTTAAATCTCAGAAGAAAACTAAACTAAATTATTTTATTAAAAGAAATCCGAAAAACTTTCCTGATCAACTTCGGTCGTAGTTTTTAAATCCTTATATTGCGTCTACTGTGCCTATGATACTCGAAGTAAGTCATCAGATAAAATGTAAAGTCTGTGTGCTCATGGGAACTTTTTCAGTTTTATTTGTCAAGGAAGACGTGCGATAAAATGTTGCATGTAAACCTTTCTAAACCTTAACACAAATCGTCTGGAAACCAGCTTCCTGTAATTTTGTTTAAAAATTCAAAAAATCAATTTTGTTATTTTGGTTTTATTAATTTTATTCTCCACTTTTCATATTCATTCTATAAGACCATTGATTATAAGTTATAACCAATGATAAATATGACTAAACCAACCCATTTTAGTACCCCATTAGTTTTCTTCGGCTATTACTGTTGACTTGATTAAGAGCTGCCCTAGAATATATCCAAAACAAGCGGTTTAGAAATTAATTATCCTAGTTTTGGAGCGACCTATTAATTTTATCTAGAAAATAGGTTATAAACTATAACAACATTGTTAAAGCTTATGTTGTGTTTAAAAAGATATACAACGTCAACATCATGGGGCAGTCGGATAAAATTAAACTATATCTGATGTCTAATACAAAGTAACATCTCTAAACAGAAATGCTGTTTGTTAAATTCCTTTAAACATATTATTTAGAACACAATATTTTTGAACATTTTATAAATCCTTTTACACTGAATCAATCACGGTTAACAGAGGTAAGTAGGTACGAAAAAGAATATTTGATTTTGTGGCCAGGAATTATTTATTTTTCATTTCCAGTTTTCAATGTAGCATAAAATAATATTTTTCATATCATTTACTAACTAATGTCATAGATAGTGAAAATGTTTCTGAGTATTATTACATAATAGTAATTATTTATTTATATAATATAGGTACAGTGTGATTTTTTAAATGTGAAAACTTTGTGCAATTTGGGTTAATATAAAAATATAACTGTAGGGTTCATTTTTTTGGTTATTATTCTAAAAGCTGGTTCACACTATGCGATTTCTCATGTGACTTGTCGCATGACTTGTCATATTAGAAATATTTTTACGTTCACATTATACAATTTTTGGTATTCAGTAACATAAAAACAAAAAAAAGCAATGCGAATTGCTTATTATTTTAGAGAGGATTTTTCATACGATAAAGTCACATGAGAAATCACATAGCTTTAAAACATTAATAATATGGTTAACTAACGTCACTAATACTTTAGTAAGCTTCTCAAAATTTTACTTAGAAGATAAATTGTTACATCAATGTTAACGCTTGAGTCCCCTTTAGGAGTTGGAGCGATGACGTTTGACATAAGTCGATTAAAATGGAGTGTACTGAAATATTAGTTGCTGTAGGTTGTATAAAGAATATATTTTAAATCAAATTTTAAACTAGACTGCATGATATAAAATAAGAATTCCCATAAAATATTCACAAAATTATTGAATCTTCATAAACATTTTATATTATTATATTCCAAATATTCTATAACTTGACGAAAGTATTATTTGTAAGCATTATTACCCCAAAATATATGCTTTGCTATAATATTTATCGATAAGGTCAAACTTTCACTTTGGGGGAAACAATAAATTGTTCTTGTATGTTCAAAAAATATTTTAAGACATTTTTCAAATTTTTTTTCATACTAACTTATTTCATCCGCTTTACTGCTTCTTCATATTGTTGCTTATT
Organism: Cantharis flavilabris; assembly: GCA_949152465.1. Lineage (NCBI taxonomy): Eukaryota > Metazoa > Arthropoda > Insecta > Coleoptera > Cantharidae > Cantharis > Cantharis flavilabris. Next base: position 19,953,929 of record OX424436.1, on the reverse strand, counting down.
ACAAAAAAAAGCATTTCAAGTAGTACATTAGTTTCTATATTAGATTTCAGATTAATTTTTTAATAGTAATTAGCTTAATCAGAATTTCAAGAATTGCAATGTATAATAACAATAACTACAAAAATTGATAAAATATTAGAATAGTATTAACAACAAGTAAAGATCGGAGAAATGTTGTATACAAAAGAATTAAGATTTTATATAGCGGCCGTGCTTACCTTTCTTATCTTCTTAACTTTCAAAGCTGATTTTAACCCCACTTGGCATCGATTTAACTTCATATTTAATTTTCATGCCAATATTTTACTTTTTTTGCTTTGTTTTAAGTAGTACTAACATAAAATTTTTTAAACATTGGTATTATTTTTTTACCATATACTTTCAACTATATTTTTAACTGACGATTTCTAATAATAATGAAATATTACTGTTGTTTGCTTCTTGGCTTATAATGAACAATAATAATTATTTTGGCTTCTCACTAGTTTTAATTGATAAATAACAACTTAACAAATATTTACAATAATTATATACAAATTGGAGTTCTTGCAGTGTGAACTCCGAGTTCTTATTATGTCGAAACAAATATGTAAACTGAGGACCAAAGGGTTTCTTTGGTCCGACTTTAACAATAAAAATATGCTGATACCTGCTGGGGAAAATCCCAACAGGTGAAACAATAATGCACAAAGGAAAAATGTCTATTGTCCAATAATAAGTTAACGGCGCCGGCGAGGCGTCGGGTGCAAATTATTCAAAATGCACTTAACATACCGCCCGCCTTGAAAGGAACGCCTTTCAAAGTACAAAAAACACTAAGTAAATATGATAGTTTATAGGTAGTTGCACTAATTGTCTGTGGGTAACACGCAAACTTTGGACACGGCACGTCGCACTATGGAACTTGAAGTTTTTATGCTTACGACGCGGATCACACCATCCTTACCGGGATGAAGTTCGCTGACACGTCCCATGAGCCACTTGAGGGGGGGGAGGTTGTCTTCCTTTAATAAAACCAACATACCTATGTCAATTGGTATGTTCTGACGTGTCCGTTTCGATCGCTGTTGCAACTGACATAGGTACTCCGTGGACCAACGTTTCCAAAAATGTTGCACCATTTGCTGTAGATGCTGGTAATTGGACAGCCTATTTACAGGTATTTCTTGCAAGTCCATTTGAGGCAGTGCACAAAGAGGTTGTCCAATAAGGAAATGGCCAGGAGTTAAAACGGTAAGGTCGGATGGATCGCTGGACAGTGGGGTTAGAGGACGAGAATTCAAACAGGACTCTACTTGCGTTAATAGCGTATATAGTTGTTCAAAAGTGAGAATTGTGTCTCCTATAACCCGCTTCACATGAAATTTGGCAGATTTTACTGCAGCTTCCCAGAGACCACCGAAAGTGGGAGATCTAGCTGGTATAAAGTGCCAACGTAATAGCCCTTTGAGTCATGTAATGAAAAAATTCTTTTTTGAATTGATCGTTTTGTAATTTATCAACTAACTCGCTTAAGGCGTTATTCGCTCCTACAAAATTTGTCCCGTTATCTGAATATATATCAGAACAAAAACCGCGTCGAGCCGTGAAACGTTTAAAAATATTCAAAAATGAGTCTGTACTCAGATCCGGAGCTAATTCTATATGAACAGCCTTAGTCGAGAAGCAAACGAAGATACAAAGGTAAGCCTTGGAAGTTTTACATCCTCGGCTCTTTCGGTCTTTAATAATGTACGGACCTGCATAATCAACACCGCAAACTGAAAAAGGTCGAGTGGGCGTGAGCCGCGATTTCGGTAGGTTACCCATAATGGGTTCCGAATTAGTAGGCCGTACGCGAAAACAGTGGATGCATTTGTTTACAATTTTTTTACATAAAGACGGTCCAGAAAGTGGCCAAAATCGTTCTCGCAATGAAGCTAGCATGGCCTGTGGGCCAGCGTGGAGCAAACGTATATGCTCATGTCGCGCTATTAATAGTGTAAACGGATGTTTTGCCGGCAACACAACGGGATGTTTTTTATTTACATCGAAGTTTGAATGAGGCAGCCGTCCACCTACGCGCATGAGACCTAGCGCATCAACAAAGGGGTGCAGCGTTAACAGTCTACTATTAGTTTTCAAAGGTTTTCCTGTTACCAAATGTTTTAGTTCATCTGTAAAGGCGTGCGCCTGACATGATTTTATTAAACTGTTTAATGAATTGTTTAGTTCACTTGTTGTAAGAGATCCCCGCAAACGATTACCTTGATTCAAGCAATTGTGTTTAAACCTTAAGCAGTAAGCCGTGACTCTTTGTAACTTAATAAGACGTGAATAGCGTTCGAACAAATCAAATCCGGAGATTTGTATGGATAACACATTGGAGGGAGCTAATTTAAATTCCGGAAGGTCGTTATCGCGAATGCAACTAGTATCCAATGACGGCCAAAGTTCATGGTTTTCTGATAGCCAAGTTGGACCGCTCCACCATAACGTGGAAGTAAGTAGCTCTTGCGGATACACACCCCGTGAGATCAAATCGGCTGGATTGTCGCTACTGCGAACGTGATGCCAGTCACCTATTTTGGTCAAGGTCTGAATTTGTGCTATTCGATTTGCGACGAAAGTTTTCCATGTGTGTGAAGATTTATTTAACCAACCTAAAACAATGGTCGAATCGGTCCAGAGGAAAACTGAATGAAATGTCACATTTAATGATTTGACAACTTTATCAAGGAGATTGGCAAGAAGAAGAGCACCACATAATTCAAGGCGCGGAATATTTAAATTTTTCAACGGTGCGACTCTAGATTTGGCGCATAAAAGAGAAACGTGAACGTCGCCGTGGGCATCCATGGTACGGGTATAGATGCAAGCGCCGTATGCCATCTCGGAAGCGTCTGAAAAACCGTGAAGTTGAATTTCCGTCGGATTTTCGCACATGACGTGCCGAGGAATTATTAAGTCATTTAGTGATTGCGAACCGTTCCGAAAATGAATCCACTTTGTATGAAGGTCGGACGGTAAAGATTCGTCCCAATCTATTTTTAATGACCAAAGCCTTTGTAAGATGGACTTTGCTATTACAGTTACTGGTCCAAGAATGCCAAGCGGATCAAAGATTTGAGCCGTAGTCGATAAAATCACGCGTTTGGTAATCGATTGATTTGGGTTACGCGCTTCGATAGAGAATTTAAAGATATCGGAAGATGAGTTCCACCAGAGACCTAAAGCCTTTGCGTCGAAATCGCCAATTTGTAATAGCTCAGAATCATGATCGACCGCTTCGACCAATTGTGGACTATTTGATCGCCATTTACGTAGTTGAAAACAGGCAGTACTTAATATATGAATAAGATTTGATTTAATAACCCGAAGCTCTTCAATTGAATTGGCCCCAGTGAGCAGATCGTCTACGTAAAAATCTTTCAGAATGATTGCTGATTCGGAAGGATAGGTGGCAATATTTTCCTGTGCAACTTGGTGCAAACACCTTATTGCCAAGAATGGAGCTGATGAAGTCCCATACGTCAGCGTTGACAGCTCATAGCATAATATTGGAGCAGTGGGGTTATCGCGCCATAGTATTCTTTGTAAAGATCGCTGATTGGCGTTAACTAGAATTTGCCTATACATTTTGGCAATATCCGCGACAAGAACAAAGCGATGTTGTCTAAAACGAAGAACAATTGCTAATAGGTCATCTTGAATAGTAGGACCTACTAGCTGTGCGTCATTGATAGATAACCCCGAAGACGTAGGTGCTGAACCATCGAAAACGACCCTTAATCGCGTACTTATGCTAGTATCTTTAATCACAGCATGATGTGGAAAATAATAGCAAATGCCTTTGATGGGCTCGCGTTCGTCGACTTGTTTCATATGACCTAAATCTTTATATTCCTTCATGAAAGAGACGTATTGAAGTTTGAGAGCGCGATTTTTCTCCAGTTTGCGTTCCAATGACAGAAAGCGGTTTAGTGCAGGTTGGCGAGATTCCCCTAAGCGCGAGATAGATTCATTGAAGGGTATAGTAACTGTGAAACGACCGTTGTTATCTCGAATAGTAGTTTTGGAGAAATTGTCTTCGCATAATTTCTCTACGATTGATAAAGGCTGAGATGCTTGTAATTCTTCAATTTCCCAAAATTTAGCGAGCTGGTCTTCTATAGAATTTTTCATTGTGAAATTACATTTAACCGATGCAGAATTTATGAGCGGTATGGAAGACATGGGTCCAGCTAGTACCCAACCAAAAAGAGTTTTGTGAAGGATTGGTTTGTTTTTGCCCAATCTGATTTGACCGATACATAAAATATTCCAAAAAAGATCCGCACCAATGAGAATGTCAATATTGTTTGATATGTGAAAGGTGGGATCTGCAAGCTTTATATCGCTAGGAATATTTAGCAGAGAACGATCGAAAGTGACTGATGGAATGCTGCCCGTTACTCGAGGCACAGTGAAGCAGTGAAGATCTATATTGAAAGCGTTGATTCGCGACCGAATGTTTACTACGGTTTTGTGAGAAAGTTTAGATTCCACTTGGTTTATTCCAGTTACAGAAATAGACACCTTTGATTTTGGTAAGTTCAATTTGGCGCAAAGACCTTCCGAAATAAAACTTGATTCAGATCCCGAATCTAAAAGTGCTCTGACCTCTGTGAAAATGCCTTTGTTGTCTTTTACCTTAATTATAACGGTAGAGAGTATACAATGAGTGGAGAGCCCACATACCGTGTGAGAAGTAACTGCTGCTGATTCCTGATTTATTACTAAGTTGGGTGCAGATGTGCGCTCAGAAATGTTCGGAACCGTAGGTAAGAGGGGGGGTGATTGAACATTATCAATGTTTAAATGGAGCAAAGTGTTGTGAGACTTGCGGCATTTTTTACATTTTAAAGACTTACAAAATCTATTAGAGTGACCTTTTTGTAGGCAATTGATACAGAGACGCAATTCACGAGCTCTCTGAATTCTCTCCTGAATCGGGAGGTCTAAAAATGTATTGCAATTACTAATATTATGATTGGAACCGCAGCTGGTACACGAAGAATTAGAAGTAGCAATATTGGCTACGACTTTGTCGCGTTTATAAATTGAACGTGGTTCTACTAAAGTTTGTTTGGTTTGCTTACACTTCTCAAGCATTCTGCAACGTGTTTCCAGAAACTCTATTAATTCTGACATCGTAGGCATGTCAGAGGCGTTTTCATTTGTACCTTCCCAATCGCGTAGTGTTACGGAATCCAGTTTTTGAGTTATTATGTGAATTAATAACGTTGACCACTGGTCCACCGGTTGATCTAAAGCTTTGAGAGCGCTTAAATTTGTCGAAGTATCATTAAGCAGTTGACGCAAACCGATTAGAGATTCCTTAGCTAATGAAGGAGTGCTTAAAAGAGCTTTAACATGGTTATTTATTATTAAATGCTTATTATTGTACCGATCGCGTAACAACGTCCAAGCGGTGGTGTAGTTAACATTAGTCACCGGTAATGAGTCTATGAGTCGGAGAGCATCTCCCTTCAAAGATGATTTCAAATAATGGAATTTTTGAACGTCGGGTAGATCGGGATCGTCATGAATTAGAGACATAAATGTGTCGTAAAATGACACCCAGCTCTCGTAAGCACCATTGAATGATTTTAATTCTAAAACCGGCAGGCGTACATTTTTTTTAAATTGAGAAATATTCGAGTCGTGTAAAACTCCCGTAGGACAAGACCTCGCGGTTTCTGGCACCTTTTGATTGTCGCGAATTAATTTATTAGCATGAGCGACTACCTCAAAGTAGGAATTTTCAAATGTATCACGTTCGTTATCATGAGTAGTGCTTTCATCATCAAGCAGTTCTATGTTAGTTTGAATATCATCGAATTCTTCAAATAACGGTACAATTTTTGATAAACGAAGTTCTAGTTGTAATAGGGCAATATCAGTAATTTCCTTTAAACTAGCTAAATGATTGTGAAATTTAGTAATACGTGATTTAACGTTACCACGTTTTACCTTTAATTCGGCAATAGTGGCCATAATTAAAAATGAAAATTATAATAATTTAAAAATTATGATAAATGAAGCAATGAAAATTAGGAGGTTTGTCTATTGCAAAAAACGTCTATTAACACAAGTAGTAATATTAACTAAATAAGGAATATTGGCAGGATAATAAAGGAATGCACTAACCTTATAGTTTTTACCAACAAATTGCGTAGTGGAACTTGCACGTTTGATTGCTGTCGACTCCGGACCTGTCTTTCAATTCGACCACGAGGACATTGGCACGTGTGTGGAATTCGTTTTAATGTAGAATTTGTTAAGTTTTCTTGGATGGGGTCACCAGATAGAATGCACAAAAATGAAGTAACTTACAAAAATGTGTGTAATCAAGTACTGTTGATATACACCGATAAATTCTCTCTTGCATGCACTATCACGTCGGGGTCACCAAAATATGTTGTTTGCTTCTTGGCTTATAATGAACAATAATAATTATTTTGGCTTCTCACTAGTTTTAATTGATAAATAACAACTTAACAAATATTTACAATAATTATATACAAATTGGAGTTCTTGCAGTGTGAACTCCGAGTTCTTATTATGTCGAAACAAATATGTAAACTGAGGACCAAAGGGTTTCTTTGGTCCGACTTTAACAATAAAAATATGCTGATACCTGCTGGGGAAAATCCCAACAGGTGAAACAATAATGCACAAAGGAAAAATGTCTATTGTCCAATAATAAGTTAACGGCGCCGGCGAGGCGTCGGGTGCAAATTATTCAAAATGCACTTAACAATTACCCTGTCACAAAATGGGAAGCTAATGTAATATAGTATAGTATATTATTATAATCGTATATAATAGTATAGTTCAGCATGATACTCTTTGGTTACTGTTAAGATTCAAATATTTCGTAGCGTAATAATGATTTTATTTTTTAAATTATATTTGAATTTTAGAATCGTTTGTTAACATTAATTTAAAAACAAATTTATACAGCCACTGTTTATTTATGGCTTGTTTATGGCAACGCAGATATAGTATATTATATACGTATATATGTATAAAATATAAAAAATCTAAACAACGAAAATACGTAAATATACACATAAAGGATTTGAAGTAAACAACCCGAAGCATGCAAAAGTATGTACAATTAAAAGTTTTTAGTAGAAACAGAATACAAGCAAAAAGAAAACTATCTATAATTACTATTATACTAACCCGTACTTTTACGTGTGAGCGCTGGTTCGTCAGTGATGCCTTTACAACAAAAGCATTTACTGCATTCTTTACGGAAGTTCATAGCATAGCTTCCGTATACCATAGGATTCATGCAGCTATTGGATACAGCCATCATAAATAGAGCGTCTTGCAACCAATTTGGTAATTTCTCTGCACTATTTCGATCAATCATATACCTAAAATAAAATTAAAAATACAAATTAAAGTATGCTATTTTATTTTATATAATTATAATATTATTGATTAGTTATACATTTTTGCATTATGCTAAAAACATAGCAATTTAAAATTTCATAATAATAGATATTTATTAAAAAAATTAAAAATTTGGTTCAGCCAGAGTGAATTTACTATTAGGATGAAGGAGCATTTTAAGGAGCCTTACCAGTTTGACACTTTCAAAAAATCAATTTATTTTTTTGTGCCTTTTTTGACAGTTTATACTTTCAAGAATATCCTGTAAAAATTTCAAGGTCGTATCTTTAATACTCCTCGAATGGCAGCCTTCTAAAGGGCAACCCCTCTGAAGTATAAAATGCCCCATCTGTCTGGGGCGGAGCACCGATACTTTTACAACACTAAGGGCCATTTGTATAGTGCGAGTTTAACAACCGATCAAAGTTAAACCAAGATTAGCTATGAAATTGAGCGTTCTGATTGGTTTAAAAGTAAGTTAATCTTGGTTTAACTTTGATCGGCAGTTAAACTCCCACTATACAAGTGGCCCTAAACGTTATTTTAGTAATATCAAAAATAAAAAATAATTACTAGAGTGATACAAGGAAGGGAACACGCAGAATATCAATAAAGGTTATAACAGCTTGCTCTGGCACCTTCATAAAGGATTAAAAACGATCGAGCTCGCTAATTTCCTTACAGTTTCAATATTTAAGGATGGTTTTTTATGCAATTCTAAAAATGCTGTTAGTAATGGACGTCATCATCAGTCCTATTGCAAAAGAATGTGCCATGGAGAGCGATAACAGCCAAATCAAACAGGCGGAGTTACATCATGAAACATCCTCAAAAGAGGGACGAACAGCTCGGAGAAGAGCATCAGCCCCTCAGCAGACATTATTTAATGAAGAGGAAGGTCCATTGTATGGGCCAGGTATAGGTGATCAGCAGTTTTTATGGTTAATATCATTTTATCTTGCAAAAATCGATAGTTAAATCTTTAAAAGCGTATTTCTCGAAATGACATTTTTAAAATCTGCTGCCATTGTAACTGAAAGAGCAATTATCTGATTGACTTGAAATTTGAACTGAGTACTCTTGAATATATTTACTCTACAATGACGTAGGATAATTTTGATTGGATGAAAATTGACGATTTGGCATTGAAAAAACGACCATTTTATAGGAAAAAAACAGGCTTTTATTTTCATAACTACATTGACCATTTTGCCAGATTTTGATATTTTATGAACATCCTACGTCATTGTACAGGAAATACCTTCCAGTTTAACGACATTTTTTCCTTTTTCGGTTTCAGCTACTCAATCGGCCGGAATCATGGCAGCAGTTGAGAAACTTTTTTTTTGCGCTTCCGAAGACAGCGCATAAGTTGCTTGGATATCAATATTTTTTTATGAAAAAATTACGTAATATAGGTCAAATATATCCTAAATTTTCCGAAACATTTAAATGAGTACTTTTCTTTCAAAAAATTCCCGAAAATCACTCAAATTTTCAGCGTTCATACTGGTATGGCCCCTTAATGACCGAGTTCCTGACAACATACGAGTTAAATGCATATACATTTGAAGAGTACATGGGAAGAATGATCAGTCACAAGTTGTATATTTCGCACAAATCGCATTTAAAGATTTACTTACCCATAAATGGCTATGTAAATATTAATATTTAAAAAACGTTTTGACGTTGGATTAAACTCATTTTTATATTATGTGTTTACTAGGAGATGCCTACCATTACCATCTATCAGATGACATTAATAGTTTATTTTTCAGCAAAATTGGACCCTGATCGTTATTCCCGTGTACTCTTCATTTCATTCATTTTATTTTCATAGAAAAAATAAACGATAAGATAGTATTCATAAATAATTATTTTCGTATGTATGTGTACGTAATATTATACTAAATATTGAGTTAGACACAGGTATATTGTGTAGGTATCTATTAGAAACATCAAAAGCATAGTTGAATATGTAGATGCTTACTCGTATACATTAGGAAGTATTTAGTAGTTGAATAGTATTTGAAAATCTATTAGAAATTAAGAAATTAATGTGCTTTCCAAGCATTTTTTAATTTTTTTCGTTTAGGAGTTTAGTTATTAAAACAGAAATCAGCTTTTATGCATAAAAGCTGTTTATTATATTTGCTTATAAATACTATTGATTAAAAGAAACAATTGAAAATCAGGTCAAATTAAAACTTAACAAACTGAATAAACATAATAAAATGAGTGCATTTAAAGCCAACGTTGTCGTCGGGTATCTGCAATAGCGTTTCAATTAAATAATTTTCTCAAGTAAATAATTTTTAAATAGCTTTGGCATGCACGAAGTATTAATTCCGACTGTATACTTTTTCATAAAATTTTGTAATTCTCTGCACTCAGTAATCATGTTGATTTGTTTTACACACATTAGTGTCGTAAATATTCATAACTTTTGTAAAAATTATGTTTGGATTGGTAAAAAAATTAAAGAATTAAAAAATTACGAGTAGGGTAGACTGGGTACGGTTGTAACAATTTTCGTTTAAATGCCCACAGCTCAGCTATTCCAGCTATAAGCAGCGATTAATGCCTTTGCGATGAAAACATAGTCATTTGTCTTTAAAATAATATCAAAACCAGTAGCTCAAGTATAACAGTTTGGCAGGAATATGTCATTTTAATGAGTGCGTGCGATTGTTACAACCGACCCCATACCAGGGGCGGTTGTAACACCAATGGGGGACAGTTGTAACACTCAAAAATAATACATAAATCAAGCATTTAAAATCAATTTTATTGATTAAAAATACTGAAATGTACTTAAAGCATATTGTCATGTTTTTTTTATTAAATTAAGCTGATTATGAGCCTTTACGGTAATTTTAGTTGTTGAAATTTCATCACCCGATGAGAAGAAATTAAGTTTTTAAATAAAATAAAATAATATGTTGATTTGTGGTATAATCCTAAAAAGAGGAAAGCTTTAGTTATAAATTTCTAAAATAAATACTTACCCGATGAATTATTTGAGATCATTTCATAGTTTTGTTTAAGAATAAAGATGTTTTTAGATCATAAAATCTTCGAATGAGAGGATGATGATTAATGATGATCAGGGCTGTAAATGATAATGCATTTAGGGCCTAAAACTTAAAATAAAAGTGTTTAAAAATATTAAAAAGAGAAAGTGTAACAACAAAAGTTAAATCACCCACCGATTGAATTTGGCGCCATTGTTTTATGTTTGAAAATTGGTAATTTTGAAAATGGTAAGAACAAAATGCGCAGAATACAAAAAGGACATTGCGACTGAGACCACCAAACGTGTAAGTTGATAAAATTGTGTCTCTATAAAATATAAAAATTTAACCTGCAATCATAAAAATTAGTTTAAATTTATAAATGTCGCAATCAACAAAACAAAGTTAATATTACTTACCTTCAATGAAGAGTGAATTAGTTAGTAAACAAGAAATTAATAAGTGGAATTATCAAATAAGTGCACAAAAAATCAACACAAACAAAACTTTTAAACCAACAGTAGCCGTTTTAAACGTGGGAAACAACAGCAGAATGATCACCGAGAGAGGACGCTTCCAACTTAAGTACAGGGTGAGCGCATTATTGTGAAATAAAACTTAAACATTTTTTTAAACAATTTAAAAACTACGTCGTCATGTTATAAAATTTTATTATTATTACGATTTAAATAAATTGAAAATTTATCTATGCGGCTTCTGGTTAATTATTAATCGTTCTTATGTTAGAAAAAGATTTAAAAACATCTGTACAATTTTGCTTCAACTCAAGTAAATGTTAAGGGTTAAATTGGTAGTTATTTAGAAAAGTCGATAACTAATTTGAGTCATTAAAATTTAAAATTTATCAACATATTATTGTTTTATTGAATAAGATTTTACAAGAGTCTCATGTTGAAAGGTGTGTGTGCGCTCCAGCGAGGTTTTTTTCAGCAGCAGGTGGTTTTGCAAATTTATACAGCTGGGGGCATAGCAATATATTAAAAATATTTAAGTAGTTTTTGTTAGGTAATTATTAGAACTAAACTATATAAAGCAATAATCAATTGATACGTGGTTTAGGTAGTGTAACTCGATATTAACCATATCAATATTTTATAAAACACAAAAAATGCACTAAACACTTTTCAGAACTAAAATGTTTAAAAGTTAGCACATGTAAAATACACTGTAAGTATTCGCAAACGTTTTCACCATACTATGGCATCATCAGGCGATGAATTAGAAAGAAAATTAAGAGAGAATCCTTTAAATATTGTTCCGAGTGGTAGGGGGAGGTTTTTATAAAAAAAGAAGGGACATTTTGAAAGTTATTACAAAAAAAGGGGGGGGTTATTACTTATTGAAAATGTTTAATAAAGGTGAATTATTTAAATCCGATTGACTATTTAACAACAAAGGTGAATATTTTAATTTATTTATTTCTAAAGCTTCTAAAAATTCAAATTTTTTACTTTTTGGTTCTACATGTAAAATTTCATAACTTCCTTGTTTATGGTTGGTATCCAATAAATGTTTCGCGAAAGTAGATTTTCCATCCGCAAGTCTGTGGGATCGCGAGTGTTCTTTAAATCGTGTTTGGAAAGATCTACCTGTATGACCGATATATTTTTGAGAGCATTCGCAAGTGAGCTTTCAATATATACTTTACTTTATAACACATCGCTCAATAAGTCCGTAGGATAGCTAATAAAACAACAATATTTTGACATAATTTGAATTTATTCATCAATATAGTTTCCTTTTGAGGCGATACAGTCAGTCCAACGCTTCTCTAACTTTTCGATACCATGTTTGTAGAACGATTTATCTTTCCCTTCAAAATATGCCTCAGTTTCGGCGATGACCTCATCATTCGATCCAAATCTCTTTCCCTGGAGCATCCTTTTGAGATCCGAGAACAGCCAATAATCGCTGGGGGCCAAATCTGGCGAGTACGGTGGATGGGGCAACAATTCGAAGTGCAATTCATTCATTTTCACCATCGTTTTCATCGACTTGTGACATGGTGCATTGTCTTGATGAAAGAGAATTTTTTTCTTCTTCATGTGCGGTCGTTTTGCGTCGATTTCAGCCTTCAATCGTTCCAATAATGCCATGTAATATTCGCTGTTGATTGTTTTACCTTTCTCAAGATAGTCTATGAACAATATACCATGACTATCCCAGAATACGGAGGCCATAACCTTGCCAGCAGAGATTTGAGTCTTTGGGCGGCTTTCACCGGCTGATGTCCACTCAGCCGACTGCCGACTTGACTCAGGATTGAAGTGGTGGATCCATGTTTCGTCCATTGTGACATAGCGACGCAAAAAATCCTTTTTATCACGGTTAAATAGGGCCAAACATGCCTCAGAATCATCGATTCGTTGTTGTTTTTGGTCCGGTGTTAGCAAACGCGGCACCCATTTCGAACAAAGCTTCCGCATACCCAAATGTTCATGCAAAATGGTAAACACACTGCCTTCAGATATCTTTACGGCCTCAGCAATCTCCTTCAATTTCAATTTGCGGTCGGATAAGACGATTTTGTGGACTTTTTGTATGTTTTCTTCAGTAACTGCCGAATTTGGGCGACCGGAACGTTCAGCATCATCGGTGCTCGTACCACCACGTTTAAAGTCACCAAACCACTTCTCAACCATTTGCCTCGATGGAGCAGAGTCCGGATAACATTTGTCAAGCCACTGTTTAGTTTGCACCGTATTTTTTCCCATCAAAAAGCAATGCTTAATGAGCACACGAAATTCAGATTTTTCCATTTTTTTCAATTCACAAAAGTTGATTTAATTGTTCACACTGTAACTTGGTAAATAATAGTCCGAATGTCATGAAATTTTGACAGGTTATCGTTTGAAGGTTGCCACTTTCTAAAAATCATAAGTATTCTGTATTTGTGTTGCCATCTATATGTCATCCTACGGACTTATTGAGCGATGTGTTACTATACTTTCAATATATAAAGCAAGTTTACAGAAATAATATTTTTTTCATTGGAGTATATCACTCGAGTAGTTTTATAATTAGACTTGCCAAACAAAAATAATCTCTGAATAATAATTTTAAAAAAATAATCAACAAAATCTAAGTTTAAATAAAATATTTTTTTCGTTTAATATATTTAATCAGACTTATTGCAGTTATGACATTATATAATATTTATTCTCATCAGTACAAGTTGCGTGAAACCATTGCTTGCAGCCCTCTTAACACTGAATCAAACTTTCTCCAGATCGACTCGCTGAATACGTCTCTAGGCAAAGAAGGCAATAATATTCTTCTTCTTTAGACGATTAGGGTGGCGTATTAGTCTTCTTTTTCTTTGCGTTGGTGTCTAGCACCAACAATACCTCTTGAAGTCTTCTTTATATACGTTTCCTAGGCATCTGCAATAAAAAATATTATAAAATTACTGTTACAACCGTCCCCATGAAAATCGTTACAACCGTCCCCACCCTCCTTTTTGGTAATAAGGCTGTCAAAGATACGAAGTAACACAACCTATACAAGAACGAATCAACGTATTAGAATCTCTAAAATACGACGATTACGTAAATACATTTTGAAATACAATAATTATATTAATATTTAAGATATATCATAAATAAATTCGCCAAAAATACTTACTTTTGGTTGACAAAACACAATAGGCCTCCTCGTAAACACACTTTCCGCGCGAAAGACGACGCAACGCTGGAGTCATGTCGGGAATTGTTGCCCGAATGTCTCTTCTTTGTATTTCGCACCTACCATGCATAGGTACGATAATATTCGAGTTGTTACAACCGGTCCATGTTACAACCGTACCCAGTCTACCCTACCTAGTGTTACGAAAAGTTGATTTCCGTAACTAGAAGTATTTTAAAGAAAATAAAATAATTTTAGTTTCGGTAAAGTCTACTTTGATGTACACAAACCGAAAGTTAAATATAATACTTTTACCCTGGTGCAGGAAAGGGAGGCGACTTCTTAATGTGTTCAATATCGATTCCGCCGGTTCTAAATCATTTTGGATCATTAGAAATAATCGTAAAGCATGGAAGGTGACAATTTCTTGTGAGGGTTTTGCTATATTTCTAGAAATTTACTTTGATGTTAAACACCGAAAATTAAATAGGATACTTTTTATCTTAGTATAGTAAAGACCGGCGAATGCATATTAAGTTTGCTATCGATCCCGCCTGACCTCGATCATTTTCTGACTACTTGAACTGGTCGTAAAGTATTTAAGAATGACAATTTTAATAGACACCGGGTTCCAAACGTAACGTTTAATTTATTTTTGGACCATTTTTAGGAAAAACAAATTTAGTAAATTTATAATTAGGTAGAGGGGATTTTTAAGGGATAGTTAGTTTTCATTTTGAAAAATTAAACAGTTCTCTTTGAAAATTACGACCGAAGAGTTCCCTTAGAGAATTACGACTGGAGAGTCGATAATTTTTATAGTAAAGCGATCAATTGTTATAGTAGAGAGTTTTTTGATAGTTAGTCTAATTTTGAGTATTAAAGTGCAATTTATAAAACAATTAAATATAGTGAACTTATACATTTTTTAGCGACTTTGACAACACAATTTATCAAATTATTAATAATAAATTCTAAATCATAAATAAACAATTATTTAGAGGCTTCAAATTTACTGTAAGCAATATTTAAAAAAGTTGTAGTTAAGCAGTGGAGGATTAATAATAGATATAA
Organism: Cantharis flavilabris; assembly: GCA_949152465.1. Taxonomy (NCBI): domain Eukaryota; kingdom Metazoa; phylum Arthropoda; class Insecta; order Coleoptera; family Cantharidae; genus Cantharis; species Cantharis flavilabris. The sequence continues at coordinate 19,938,768 of OX424436.1, read as the reverse complement.
ACAATAAAAACTATAGTAAAGTGCGCGTTAGTGCAATTAATTAGCAATAGTGCGGTCCTAGACACATTTTGGATATTCATTAGAAGATCACCTTTAAATCATCAACAGCACCACGTCTTATGGATAGTGATAAACAATTAAGGGTGAGCTAATTGAATAAAAACATTATTGTGCGCTAAATAATAAAAATTAGAAATGTACTATATACGCCCTAACTAGTAATTTTTTAAATTTTAATATTTATTTTAAGATTATTTTTAGTTAGTTTATTTCAAGATTAAGACATATAATTTTATTTTCATTAGTTAAAATATTGTAATCTCTAATTTAGTGTAGAAATAGTTTTTATTTATTTTTTTATTATATCCCATTTTTAACAACAAATAGCTTTTATTTACTCCAGTGTTTTGCTTATCATAAGTGTCGTAGAATTCACCACCTGAGGTTAAGCGGAAGATCCGATTTCAAGCTCTCCGATGGACTAGCCCAGAGCAATTTGTTAAAAAGAGGTAATACTAGGTATGTCAAAAGTATAAGTTAATAAATGCAGCTCTAGACAAATGCATCATTATGCAGTATCTGATTCAAAACACTTTTTGTAAAAATTCTACAACGGGATATATTGAATTTTGAATACAATAAAAACTAAACATTATAATGTTTCTAATCAGAAATAATCAGTTGTGTTTGCAACATTCAGCTTATCACATTCAGCTTATGATAAGGGCTAAAGTTCCACGAGAACTCTATATATAAAAATTTAAAAAGGTTTGTATTTAAGTAAATACTTCAGCTATATGGTTTTCTTGGTGAGCCATATTCATTATGTCAATGCGATATTTTATCAAAAAATAATCTCGTGTCAATGTCAAGAAAATCCATCAAATCTAAACCAATCGAGTTCCAAGAGACAATACTTGCTAATTTTCCATATTGTATAAAAGTTATTTAGAAAAAAAGTAAATAAGTAAAAAAAAGTAAAAATTATCTCTTAAATTAATTCAAAAGAGAAATTAATTAATTATAAAATAAATAAGTTATATTTGCTAAAGGATATACTGACGTTTTCTCTCTTTACTTTTAAATGACTAACCAACATATTATCGCGGTTCAAATCGTTGTTTACATTCCACAAAAGGATGGTAATATCGCCAAAGTTTTTACTTGACATTACATTTCCGAATGTTGATCAGCTAAATCTTAAATCTGTTAATTTAAATAATGTTTTGTATAAAAATTATATGCCTCTGTTTACTGCATATTTTGTGATTTTATTTTATTTTACCGTTGAAAGTACTGGTTCTCCTGTAGTTTTATTTGAGTAATCGTTTCGTGCAAATTTTTCTCTGTATTAAATACTCAAATTCAATTTTAACTTGTACGCTTCCTTTCAGGCTATTACATAATCAAAGGTATAATAATGGTATATGAGATAATTTATTGAGCTAAATCCTTTTTACTTCCTTGTAAAACATGAAAGGATTGTGATCCCGATTTTGTTACTTCCTTGTAAAACACTTTTTTCGATTTCCAGATTTTGACGTTTTTGACGACCAAAACGGTCGTTTTGATATGTTAAAGTTCGATTTTCTTACTTGAACATAATATTTGTTACATTCTGCTTAATGGTGCTAATTTGTAGCGAGAGAATTGTTTGCTTTTGCATTCAATTACAGATGCCTGTAAAAGGGACGCTCGCTAACCCTTCACATGAGTTCCAAAAGAGGACGTGGTATGCTTTTTCACTTTCCAAAGTTTTAATCACATACTTTTATGCGGGGGTTTACAGCCATGCATCGGCACTGCGGGTTAATTCGTACCTGATGAAGAGAAATCTCTACGGAGTAATCTCGAAACCGTCGGTAGTACGATAAAACCTAGTGGTCCATGTGATGGTGTAAAACTATCTGCATGTATGTTTTTTGACTGGGGATTTTGATTTTGCAATAACCCCCCGTTGATCATTGGTAACGTATTGTGAAAGGAGTATCTATCATTGGATAGATCTTCACGGCCGAAATCCAGTTATAGCTATATTTTTTATAGTTATTATAATACGGTCGTTTCGATATGTTAAAGTTCGATTTTCTTACTTTAACATAATATTTGTTATTAACTTATAAGTTATAAATAATTTTTACTTTCCGAACTCCTTAGTAAGGAAAGTATTGTAATCTCAAATTGAAAAAAAAAATTGACCCCCAATTTTTTCATAAAATTTTTATGTTTTGAGGTTCCCTTAAACCATTTCTACAATTTTTGAAAAATGTCTGTATGTGTGTATGTGTGTGTGTGCGTAGGTCTTGCTATAATTATGTGGACTTCCTACGGAATGAAACCCACTTTGTGTGGACTTCACCATTTGTGGGGACATACACCGGTCCCCACAATTTATTTTCATGTTTAAACCGTTTTCTAGGGTCTCCCTACCACAGAAAAGTTGAAATTTCTATATGTCCCCACAACCTCGCTATGATTCTGGTGTGTGAACATAACAAATTTTTCCTATAATTATGTGGACTTGATCGAGAGTATGTTAGTGCTGCCCTCTACGGCGACCAGTTGTACTAATCTAACACAATTACTGTGTAAGAGTAAGAGTGTTTAGAGGAACTGTGTTTGCTTTCGCATTGTTGTGCGGACCTCTATGTATTTTAAACGATTATTGTATAAATTATACATATACATCGAATAATTATTGCGCATAATTGATTAAAATGCTATAGCGTCGAATTTCAAAGGTAACCGAATTTTTGTGAAGGTGTATTTTATAATTTTTGAAGTTAATAATAATAATTATTATTAATAATAAAATCCTCGTCCAAACTTTGATAATATAAAATTAATTATTCAGCTTAGCTAGCTTATTATTAACTGAAAAACTATTTGTTAAATGTCAAAATAAAAATTTCTTAAATTTTTTTTGGCATTTTAATGCCAAATTATTATTGTTTATCTTTTTATTTTATTGGATTAGACATTTAATGGACTTTAAATTCAAATATTTTTTCGTTATAGAAGATTATTCGCAAGCATAGGAGCAACTAGGGGGGATGGGTGGGCTTAGCCCCCCCCCAAAATAAATTGACTACGATAAAAAAATGGATATTTCTATTGATATAGAAAGCATAATCGACGTAAATTCTCGTTTTAGCCCACCCAAAATATTATACCTGGTTGCGCCTATGTTCGCAAAGAACTGCTTATGGTTCATGGTTCCATATCATTCAAGATCCAACGCGACATATATCACATATTAGTAAGGAACGGGTTTATTTATGTATTTTTGCATTTTTCATTACTGGTAATTTCACAATCTGTCGAAATTTTTCATACGTGCCACCTCTGGTACGCGTATAGGTTTGCTACATCATCCATCGGGGCGAAGAAATATTTGTTCTATCTGCGTCTGGTGACATTCCGTATCTGAGAAAACTTAAATTTTTCGACTATTTTATACTCGTATGTAGTGGACATACTAAATTATGTAATTTTATATTGGTTATAAAATAAGTTTATAGTACAAATCCAAAGGCGCGAAAATTATGCAAAATATGCATTTTAAAACAGACAAGAAAGAATAGAACCAAAATGCAAAATTACATAATCATAACATATATTATATTATATAATTTAGTATGTCCACCTACTACATAAAATAGTCGAAAAATTTAAGTTTTCTCAGATACGGAATGTCACCAGACAGATAGAACCAATTTTTTTTCATATTTTTCATTCATAAAGTTATGTATTTTTGCCAAAATAATGTGGAGATACTACACGGTTTCACTTCTTTAACGACGATATGTAGAAAATGTTGCAGTATGCGTTATAAATAGTAACAAAGGCGCTTACCTATCAGTTGAAATAGGTATCATGTTACCGAGTCGACGCTTTATTAGTATCGTTGGAATACCCGATCTTATAAAATGAATGCAAATATTAAATTTTTATAAAAATAATAAATATTAATTTAATTCTTTCAAACTTTAGTTTACCTCCTGAACTACATAATATAATGATAATATGTACTTGTGTTCATTTCAAAAGTAAGCAGTGGAAATAACTTTTGTTCTTGAGTAAGGACCTTTTTTTTAGGTTTTCGCCTTTTTATCGATACAACATGTATACAACAATAGAACAATAGTCACATCAGTAAATTTTCGTGTCCTGGTTAATTGCCTTGACTAACAAGGACGAAGGTTTCAAAACCAGTACGAATGGTCATACATACCTTAATTTGGATGGTTTGTGGGGATATCTTATGGGGAAGGAGTTGAACTTAAAATTCTAATAGGATTGGTTTTGAACAACCTCCTAATCAATATTTACTCAAATTTACTCAAAGACAAGAAGTTATTTCGACTGGCTGCTTTTGAAAATAAACACCCGCGGTATATTAAAATCATAGAAAAATCCAATGAAAATCAATAAATTTCTTTAAACCACCCACAGTTTCTTAAAATTCTAATTTATTTGATTAAACAGGTATCAGTAATAATAATAAATTAATAAAGCAGAATTTAACCACACCATAGGAATAAATAATTTTTTGGTAGTATTTGTAGATACAATAAATTCATAATAGTACACTACTTCTTGTAAATAGATTTTAAGAATTCAACTTAGTTCAATTTGTCAAACAAATTAAATTTTGGTTCCTGTTCGTCAATGATTTTGAGGATAAAGCGGTTATGTACGTTGCTCGGAGCAAGAGCAAACCGCTACGCAGAGTGAAGCAGACCACTTGTTTCACTAGTTTTTTTTTAAATCACCGATCCATGGAAAACTCAGAAAACATAATGTTTTACAATGGCGCCAATGAAGAATTCAAAGGTGATTCTGGTATTTGCCGGAAAGTTGCCATCCTAACGAGTTCAGAATAGTTTTTTATTATTCCAACAATTTTTGAGATAAATTACCAAATGCTTTGTTTTCTAATAAAAAAGATGTTTTGTTAGACGTTTAGAGTAACCAAAGATATTAAGTAACCCTGGAAATTAAAATGTACTCTGTATATTTTGTTTTACTAGGAAGTATCAGATTTTAATACATGACCTACCGCTATCTACTTTTTATTATGACGTAGCAGGTAATCTACGGCGCGAATATGCAGTGTAGGTTTATCAATTCGTCGGAAAATTTTTATAATGTTCAGCGTTAATTCTTTACACGTTGTCCGATTTTAATGATTCTTTTTTTGTTAGAAATTCCCCAACCTGAGGGGCGATCTCATATAAATTTGGTCACGATCATAAAATAAAAAAATGCAAATTATATTAAACGCATAGGTAGCAAAATATTCATTTACATGATGCACTTGATATAATATGGCATCGCAACTGCATGTTATGTTGTGAGCTATTATTTAAATTTAAAAATTAAATTTTTTAAATTTTAAAGATTTATTTACAGTATGATCTTATTTTTTGTTAACACAAATTATATTCAACAAATCTAAAACCACCTAAAACGCAATATGAAACTTTCAAGTTGTGATTTAAAAACAAGGACCAGGACGTTAGCTCGATTTTTAAATTTAAGTGTATGCACTTCCCCCTCCGTTTGACAACAGTGATAACTTCGTGCCAAATAATAAAAACTTTGTTTCCGGAACTCCTTAGAAACTCCGGGCCCTGGGAAAATTACCTGCAACCCCCCTCTCGTCGGACATGCCTTAAAAAATGAAAAAGAACACTCCTAATAACAAGCGACACGGCGTCTATAAAATTTGAAGTTTTAATTTATTGACAGCTCTTGTTAAATTATAGTATTATCAAGGACGTTTATATCGCTTATGTGAAGACTATGCCGACAGCTGGACTAAATTTACGCGCCTAAACATAGATAAATGAGAGAGGGAATCTTCAGAGTACCTCGTTTGTTGATTAAACACATTATTTCAAAGAACAATATTCAGCAATCCTAACCGAAATGCATACGATTTTTAATAACGGAAAAGTTTTTCATTGTTACAAAATTATGTAACGAGGTGTTTTAAAAATTATTTATATTTAAAGTTAAAATAGATCTTTGCGTTACGGACCTAGAGAACAGTAACAACTTCTCAGTTTCTAGCTCGAAGTTCGAAGGAAGTCTTATTTTATAATTATATCTAATTATAATAAATACCATTTTTACTTAATTGATCGTTTTAAAAGTTACAAATTTTAATTTAATTAATAATTTTTTAAATTTAATAATATTTAATTGTAAGCCATTAGATACGTAAATGTTTAAAATAATTTTAGTCTTTGCGATCCGCATCTAGCATCAAGCGAGTAATTTTATTCTCAAAGCGCTACTAGCTCGGAGCACGAGAAATTCGCATAATAAAACCATTTTATTTTGGGGCCGTTCCTAAAATACGTCATGCAAAATTTCGCTTTTTCGGACCTTCCCTTCGTTACCCTACGTCACATTTTCTGGAACCCCTCAACAAATATAAGGTTACAAAAGTTAGAGTCAAGCTACGTAATTTTTTATTTCTTTTAAAAACAATGTATAGGTAATTTCTTTTTTCAAAAAGTTTAAAATATTTTTTTAAACTAAATATTGCTCATGTTTATTTTATACCAAATAATTTTGTTCACAGAAAGCACAAAATAATAAAAAAAAAACAACTATGTTCCATTCAGAGGGGGGGAACCACGTGGTTTATGGATGCACCCGGTTGTCCTTTAATCACTTGAGGTTCTAACAGGGGGGGGGTGCATTAACATCACGATGGTAATAACATAATTAACTCTTAATTAGGCGCATGTGGGGGTCAAGACAATTTAAAATTGAAAAAAAACACTCAATTTTGACCACATGAGACAAATTGTGTGATTTTCTTAGTGCGCCTAATTAAGGATTTAAGGACAACCCTAAACTGAAAAGAACAATAAATTAACAGAAAAACTATTGCATTTAATTTGTAATCCTTTATCATTTTGTTTATTGTAAATTGTAATAATGTAACATTAGTAAGATTTTTTCATGGCTTTTACGTCTTACGTTGTTTTTGGAAGAAACGATTATCTTGATATGATCATAATTCATAATATCGTATAACGATTATGAAAAATAGCTTGATCCGTCACTGATTATAATATATTATTGTTTCTAATTTGTTTGGATATTAGTATCTAGTTATTATCAGACTTATTCTGATTATATATCAGAATTTCTAAAAACTGAAAATATCCAACTAATTAATTTACAAATATAAGTACTTTCGCACTTCTAGAATGTGACTCGCGCTCGCCCACGTCCGTAGCATGCAACTACGCAACTTGATCTGTCTACATCTTGTACATTTTGTTATTTGGCTACTTAAACAAATTTTTAATAGGAGACTAGGAGAGTGGAATGAAATGTTAAAATGTGGAAACATAATAAGATATAGAAAAAACTACCCATTTAAAAACAATATTGGCAATTTATATCTTTTGATTTAAGCACTGATGACCTTTGAAAAAAATGAAAACAAAGTTCGTCTGCGGCGCTTTTTAAATTTTTATTCCCCCCTCTATAAACCAAACATCCACTCCCGATTTCATGATTTTAAAATATGGTAACTTTAATTATAGTACATCTTGATCTACTATGCAAATATTTGCTTTGTTTTTTTTTCTTTTTTGTTAATTTAATTGTGATGATGATGAAATGATGATAGTCACTTTGTGAAAATGAGACTTCTAGTGTAACGAATGTTTCTAGTTCGGAGTTCGAACCAGAAAGTCACTTTTACTTTAAAATAATTTTGTAATTCTTTTTAAAAATTTTAATTAGGGGCCTAAAACTTATTTCACAGTATAAGCCATAAGTAAAAAGAAATGAACATTTTAATTAGTTTACAAATATAATATATTATAAAATTATAATATAATTATTTTGGGACTTGGAAAAATAAAATATCCGACGCCTAACCAAAGTGCGTCACCTCTCCTGTACAAATGCACTACAAAAATTTGCTGAATAGCAATCGTAATAAATACCAGCAGTCCACAGTTTGTTGTTACCGTTGATTTTATTAAACGATGCAGATGTACATAATTTTTTTAGTGTGCAAATAGGAAGCTCATGAAAAAAATCACATCTATTTTTGCAATTAATTAAATTGTAATATTGAAATAGATAATAATTTAATAATACATTTTTACATAAAAAATGTGCTCGAAAATTTCAGGATTTGCTGTTCAAAAAATTCTTTTGCGCTTCCTGTAAAATTTACTTTATATGGCTTACGTTAGGATAATGGAAATTATAATTTATGGGAATATTGGCAGGGCCGCGCCAAGCCCTTCTGGGACCCGCGGGCAAGTCACTCTTATGCGACGTCCTCCTCCCCACCCACAGTGATTTACAATTCAAAAGTATATACAGTGGCTCACAAAAATAAGCGTAAGTCATAATGTTAGCAATGTAAATCGTACCTTTTGAAGACATATTTTCTAATATAAAAATCGCTTTTATGACAAAATTTATTAGACATTTATTGTTGAAATTTCATTATCTTCATTTTTCGAAGATCCCTTGGCTGCGTTGCGCCGTCGCCGAAGAGCACTCTCCGCACTCACTTTTAGGGACTCAGGGCAGGGCCTGAGTATAGGGTACAGACGTAGTTATTGGTACACTCTCAAATTAACGAGACAATTTTCGTAGCTTTCTTTTTTTATCAAATTTATCGTTTTTTACACAGCATTAAACCGTCAATCAACGATTAAATTATAAATATTAGAAAAAATTTTAGTTATAAATTAGATTGGAACAAGAATTGGTTTCTTGGAATGGATAAACCAATAATATAAAAAAAAAAGTCGACTAAGTTGCCTGACTACCAATAGCGCACAACCATGTTTAATTCTGATTGGTCAACTGTGGGCAGCTTAAATATTCTTTTAAAATTAAAAATTTTGAGAGTTTTAAGCTCAACAAATTATATAAACATGCACCATTTTTATTATAGTTTATATCTTCCCTCCTTCTTCCACTTTTAGGCTAGGTTAAAATCCTGTTTGCCTTGACCTCGGGCTGTCTTCTATCAAAGACAGCAGAGCCGAAGTCCCAAGTCTGTGAGCATATTCATTGCTTTACATCTGAGGCAGCTTGCTGGACTCGTCTCAGATGTGCCCGTAACCCTGGATTTTCTGTTGATGAGAGCAAATCATCAACCCAGGGGACCGCCGGCTTTACGTGCCCTCCGAAGCACAGAGACGATCATAAGAAATTTTAGATTCTTTCCAGATTCGAACCGGGTACCTTAGTGTCAGCAGTTAATCAGCTAACATTCCAGGCTAATGACTGTCTCATATATATATATATATGTTACGGGCAATGACGTAAATTGGGCATTGACGTCAACGCCCGTTAACGGTGGGCAATGATGTAAATATTTTCATTTGATTGTAATATTTACGTCCTTGGCCGGTCAATGACGTTAATGGCCAAAATGGATTGAACAAATGATGATATTATAGAATAACTATTATAAAGAACAGCAAAATGGCAATTTTGCCAAAAAATAGCCAACTGGCAAGTGATATTTACGTAAATATGTTGTATTTATTGTATAATAATATAATATAATCATTTATTAACAAAAATTATAAAAATTAAAAAGTAATGAAATAAATTTTTTTAAATTAATCATTTTTATTCTGGCACGGGATTGACCCATGGCACTTAAAATAATAAAAAATGTATTATTTTTACATTCACCTTTGCAATAAAAATGTTGGTAACCGATGCCTCCTAAAACATTGCTTTCAACTGCTGCTTTTCTAAAAGTAATCTCATTTTCTTTGGACGTATCACTAATATTTTCTAACAAAATTAACTTTTCAGTATCCCTTAATAACTAGTATTAATTGCAAAGACACATTTAATATATTACTTTCAGTTGGAATCTATAGAATTGTAATTTCATCATTGCCCACCGTATACTGAGCATTGACGTCATTGCCCGGACAATGATGTAAAAACCACACATGAAATTTTAAATGTTAACATCACCCAAAATGCATGGTCATTGACGTCAATGGCCAAATTGTCATCATTGACCTAACATATAGTATATACTATAGTATATGTTATTTCAAAAAATTATTTTTAAGGAAACTCCCCCATCTGTGTACCTAATAATGGGGACCGTCCACACAAATTATATGTTCTTATTATATGTACCTAATAATGGGGACCGTCCACACAATTCGATGTTCTTATTATGTGTACCTAATAATGGGGACCGTCCACACAAATTATATGTTCTTATTATATGTACCTAATAATGGGGACCGTCCACACAATTCGATGTTCTTATTGTATGTACTGAATAATGGGGACCGTCCACACAATTCGGTGCTCTTATCATATGTACCATGTACCTAATAATGGGGACCGTCCACACAATTCGGTGCTTTTATCATATGTATCATGAACCTAATAATGGGGACCGTCCACACAATTATATGTTCTTATTAGATGTACCTAATAATGGGGACCGTCCACATAATTAATGTTCTTATTATATGAGTATTATTATTCATTATCCATTATTAATATAAAATTTTCTCTTAAAAGAGGAATGGGTTAAATATTTTCGAATAAAAGCTTTCAGCAACGGTAGTTTGGTAGTATATGTTGCTTCAGATGCTTGTTAAAAATAAACTTAAAATTAAAAATAATCTTTTTCATTGTTCATTTAAACCGTTCCTTTTAAAAAGCTTTATATTAATACGTATTATTTATTTTGTGGTTAATAATTAGTATATATTTTATTATCGAACTTTTAATGAGATATTTTAAGTGAAAAAAGATCAAACTTATGTTTTTGACTTCACACTATGCAACTTCTCACGTGACTTTATCGTATGAAAAATCCTATCTACAATCGTAAGCAATGCGCATAGCTTTATTTTGTTTTTATGTTACTAATAAATACCAAAAATTGTATAGTGTGAACGTAAAAATATTTCTAATATGACAAGTCGTACGATAAGTCACATGAAAAATCTCATAGTGTAAACCAGCTTTTAGACTTTAGATAAACATTGTGAATACTATTGAATTGCAGCTTATTATACATTAGTAAATCAAGAATTGAAGATAAAAGCACGTGTTTTTATTATTATTTCGTTGTTATTTTTTCATTATGTTATGTCTCATTAAAGTTCAATAATAACAAAAAAAGTCCGGATACCCCTATGTTAACAATGTAAATTGCACGTTTTCAAGACGTTTTCTTGTCATATAAAAGTCGGTTTTACAGCAAAACTTATGGAACATTTTTTTTGAAAATTTCATTACCTTTATTTTTGTTTATATACATTTTTCTATTCCGTTGCACCGTTTCCGATTTACAGTGACTTAAAACAGACTCTCTAAAATATTACCATCTGTAACTCAGGTACGGTGCGGCAAAATTGAAAAAAACAAAAATTTAAGAAATGATATTTGTAAGAAAATTTGTTTATTAATTTTTCCCTTTCGTTGTACCGTTTCTGAGACACAGACGAAAATATTTTTTGCATTTTACAGAATCTAATCACTGTAACTCGAAAGGGGGTGTTCATTAATTACATGAGGTGATCAAAAAATGTTGAATGACTATTGTGGTAAAAGCGATTTTTATATAACAAAAAATTACTTGAAAACGCGCAATTCACATTGTTAACATTGGAGTGTCCGGATTTCATTATGAGTCACTGTACCTAATAATGGGGACTGTCCACATAATTGTGCGTTTTTATTTAACTTATTAATGGGGACCGTCCACATAATTGAGCGTTTTTATGTAACCTATTAATGGGGACCGTCCCCAGAATCGTTTTTTTAATATTCTATACAGAATTTGGTGTGTATTGAAAAGCCCGTTATAGTGGCATTAACCTCGCTGGAAACTGAATATCACAGTAGTGATGGAATGCAAGTCCACACAAATGAGTCTATTTCAGACGTCCACGTAAGCATTGCGGGACGTGTATGGGTGTGTGGGTGTGTGTTTGTGTGGCATTAACTGTGGCAACCTGTGTGTGCATTAAACTCAATTGTGGCGTACGCTTTAGTTGTGGCAACATACATTCGGAAGCCACAGCAAAATTCGTCATAACTCGGCTATTATAGCTGTTTAGTGTGTTCCGATTTGAACTTAGCGCTTCTATGAGAGTAGGTCGCAAAATACCAATTAAAAGGAGGCGTTACCGTTGAAGTTATGGCGGGAATTGAATTTGTGTGTAGTACGCCACAATTGGGTCTGTATCTTGGATACTCTTAACCAGATTGTGACTACATTTGTCACTTGGTATGGTGGCGCCCTCTGGTCACACACACTATTTAGTTTTAGAATTTGTTTTGAGAAATAATAGTGTCTTAAACGCTACAGCTAATGGAAGTATTTTAATAGCTGATATGAATGATGTTATAAATATATATTTTGGTTTGTTCAACCGCTTACACAGACCCGAAACTCCCGAAAAATGTGTTTAGGGTTCCACAAGCAATGTATTTGCTGTGTACAGTGTGTGTTTAGGATGCCACATTTAGTTCCCCGTTTCTCTCAACAGGGAGCGCGCCGTTAGAAGCGTATACATATAATATATACAACCAACGATACAACGTTTCTGAGCTCGATACACATGTCCTAAATTTTGCAACATCGCTTCAGTAACTCTTTATCATTAAGATTATTTATAAAATTAATTAGCCGGAATTAGCTGACATGTTTTATTAAATAAAAGTGTAATATCATTCTTTTGCATGTTTGATTTAAAACTTTACATTGAATTAAAATTTTAGAATCATTTAATAAGTTACATGCAGTACTATTTCCATCAGTCTGAAACCAATCAAATTCTTTTTTGCAACAAATTTTACTAGGAGGTGAGGACACTTAAAATAGTTACCTAATATTTGAATTTAAAATTTTCAATTCAAAATATAATAAAACCCGAATAAAACTTATTGTGAATTTATTTTAGATGAAGTCTTTTTTAGTGGAAAATATTCGAGCTTTCATAATCATTTATATGTATTCTGCCAATTTTTAACATTGACTGAATGTTTATTAAAATTAACATTGAATAAAATTTTTTAAATTTTCATTTAGCTCCGAGCCACATACGTTCTGAATATTAAAATTAACATTGAATAAAAAGAACTTTTAAATTTTTCTTTTAGCTCCGAACTACATCAGTGGCGTAACTACTTTGGTTGGCGCCGAGGTGCATGAAAATTTGTGGCGCCTACGCGAAGACCAAAGGGGGTGCCGGGAGGCACAGCGCCGCAGGCGAAAATTATCACAGATAATAATAATAATGTTGATAATAATAAGTCTTTTTTTCATCAATAGTCGACACAAACCAGATTTCCTAAAAACAGACGAATTGATGCCTTCTAAAGGCATGATATGCCTTTAGACTTTATTGGAATAATAATAGACTTTACTACTTATGCTTGAGTCTGCGGACGGTTGTCGATCGCACGTGTTCCACTCGTAGGTACCTATTTCATACTTTTTGATTTTTTTTTGAATTCCTAAAAAAAGCACCGGCGCCGACACCATGGCGCCTATTCGGTGCCTGGTTTCTGGTCGGAGCCGGTTACTGGTCGGCGACGGTTTCTGGTCGGCGCCGGGGTGCCATGCACCTCCTGCACCCCCCATAGTTACGCCACTGAACTACATACGTTTGGTGCCGCTATTTAAATTTGATTTTAATATTCAATTAGATCACCAGATAATAAAAAAAATTAGCGATGTAAAGACATTAAAAGTTTATCTAATCAGTGAAACATGAAAACCAATGCTGTTGAAAAATTTAATTTGTACTTAAATAAAATAAAAAACAGAATCAATGTTTTAGGCAATTTACTCACGCTAAAGTTTATTCATAAACTATTGTTTTTAAAATTGACTTCCAATGATTTTTTTCACCTTTCGATTGATTCTATAATTTTTGATCTTATAAATTTAAAAAATTGTATCCTTGACTAATTATGATAAGCTTTATGCGGTAACTACTACAAAATATGATCGTCTGCGATCATATTGTACGTACAATCGTTGTGCTATCCGGTGCATTTTTCTTTTTCTATTTTTAGACATGATATTAGAAAAATTAGAAAATTGTTTTTCAAAAATAAAAATTGTAAGCTTAAAAATACTATACCTACCTACCATTTATACCTACAATTTCTATTGAAACATGAAAATAAATGCTTAAAAATTGAAACAATTGTTATAAATAAATGTGTATTTTCAAAATTGACGTCCAAGGATTTTTTTTCACCCTTCGATTAATTATAGTATAAAAAAAAAAAAGTATAATTTTTATCTTATAAATTTAAAAAATTGTAACCTTGACTAATAAATTATTATAAGCTAACGTAACTCGAATTCAAAACTTTCCAGTGTATTGTATGCTTTTCTATTTTTTTATTAACCGACTACAAAATAAGGAGGAGATTTTCAATTCGTCTGAAAATTTTGATGTATGTTCAGCGATAATTCGTTACCACGTTGTCCGATTTCAATGATTCTTTTTTTGTTAAAAAATGGGTAACACAGGGGTTGTCCGATATAAATTTGGTCACGATCAAAAACAAAAATTAGCAAATTTGATTAAACGCATAGGCTGCAGAATATTCATTTACATGATATTACTTTATAAATAGGTACCATTACCATGCATCGCATGCTAGATGTAATGGTGAGCTGTTTTACAATAAACAAGTTTGATAAAAAGTGAATACTTTAGGTCAGATAATAAAAAAATTTGTTTCCGATCCCCATCAGAAACTCCGGGTCCAGATGAAATTTCCATCGACTCTCGCCCCCCATCATCGGACCTGTCTGTAGTTCAACGACTAACATCAATAAATTAAAAGTTAAAAAAATAGTCAAAATGGATTCAAGGAAAGTCAAAATGGATATTTCCGTGAAAATCTGGAAACAAAAAAAATCGGTATTACGGCCCTCGGTGTTATGGTTAACGGCTTAAGAATTATTTAAGTCAATTACGTATTTGAGTAGCTTGTCACTCATGTTTATAGAAAATGAAGTGCAATTGTTTAGATTATGAATCTATTATTATTGCAGTTCGCAAGAATGAAGGCAAGAAAAGTTCCACTTTAAACGAGCACTACGCAGAATTTAACTGTGAATTGATTACACGAGAATTTTTTTTATTTATGTTTATATTTTTATGGGTTTATGTTTTTGTTGATTTCAAAAATAAAAAAGGTATAATTTTTCATTTTCATTATCATTTTAGTGAACCATCCCATTCTTGTTGGGGTCATAGGGGGGGGGGGGGGCTCCAAATCAGGCTGCACCTGGGGCCTCACATTTAAATAAAACTCCCATAAGAGCCTTCTTTTCTGCTTCTCAATATTCATATTGCAATATTCGAAGTTTCAATAAACTGATAATATCCCAGTTTTTTCAAATCTACATCACCGTGAGTCGTCGTGGTTACGCAAAAATTATTTAATATTATGTATTAAAATTAAGTAATACTAGGGTTACAAATATTATCCAGTTCCGCAGTCGTCACCTTCAATTGTTTCTTAAAAACATGCAAAAAAGCTTAAAAAAAAGCTCGTCATTTATATGGGGTTCCATAAAATAAAAAAGAAACAAATTTTTTATTATCTGTCCTAAAGTATTCACTTATTATCAAACTTGTTTATTGTAAAACAGCTCACATTACATCTAGCATGCGATGCATGGTAATGGTACCTATTTATAAAGTAATATCATGTAAATGAATATTCTGCAGCCTATGCGTTTAATCAAATTTGCTAATTTTTGTTTTTGATCGTGACCAAATTTATATCGGACAACCCCTGTGTTACCCATTTTTTAACAAAAAAAGAATCATTGAAATCGGACAACGTGGTAACGAATTATCGCTGAACATACATCAAAATTTTCAGACGAATTGAAAATCTCCTCCTTATTTTGTAGTCGGTTAATAAAAAAATAGAAAAGCATACAATACACTGGAAAGTTTTGAATTCGAGTTACGTTAGCTTATAATAATTTATTAGTCAAGGTTACAATTTTTTAAATTTATAAGATAAAAATTATACTTAGAATTAATCGAAGGGTGAAAAAAAATCCTTGGACGTCAATTTTGAAAATACACATTTATTTATAACAATTGTTTCAATTTTTAAGCATTTATTTTCATGTTTCAATAGAAATTGTAGGTATAAATGGTAGGTAGGTATAGTATTTTTAAGCTTACAATTTTTATTTTTGTAAAACAATTTTCCAATTTTTCTAATATCATGTCTAAAAATAGAAAAGGAAAAATGCACCGGATAGTACAACGATTGTACGTACGATTTCAAATCGTCTGCGAGTGCGAGTGAGAGAGTCATTTCTCTCTCAAATTTTATAGTAGTTACCACAAAGCTTATCATAATTAGTCAAGGATACAATTTTTTAAATTAAAAGATAATTATAGATTTAATCGAAAGGTGAAAAAAAATCATTGGATGTCAGTTTTGAAAAATAAAAGTTTATGAATAAACTTTAGCGTGAAGTGAATTACTTAACATTGATTCTGTTTTTTATTTTATTTAAGTTTAAATTAAATTTTTCAACAGCATTGGTTTTCATGTTTCAACGATTAGATAAACTTTTAATGCCTTTACACATCGCTAATTTTTTTTATCATCTGGTGATCTAATTGAATATTAAAATCAAATTTAAACAGCGGCACCAAACGTATGTGGCTCGGAGCTAAAAGAAAAATTTAAAAGATCTTTTTTTTAATTAATCATCGGCATACAAGCAAAAGTGACCAACTGCAAAACTCAAGTTTTACAGGAGAGCAACTTTTAGGTTGAATATCGCTTATAAAATAAGACAATTAATGCCAAATTTCAATAATTTTAGTCATAATACAATTAATATAGTTTATTATATTAAAATTTTAATTATTTTTTTATTATTATATCGTTATTCAACTCAATTAGTCGAGCATCTTATTTTCGCCATTTATGCAGTTGCTCACTTTTGCTTGTATGCCGACGAAATATTCAGAACGTATGTGGCTCGGAGCTAAATGAAAATTTCAAAAGTTTGCTTTATTCAATGTTAATTTTAATATTAATTAAATTATTAGCTCTTCATATTAAACTTGAAAAAGAAAATGTCATTTTTCGAAAGCTCGTTTTAAACTTGTGTTTTATTTCGTTTCCAATAGCTCAATATTGATAATTATAACTATGTTAATTTTAATAAACATTCAGTCAATTTTAAAAATTGGCAGAATACACATAAATGATTATGAAAGCTCGAATATTTTCCACTAAAAAAGACTTCCACTAAAATAAATTCACAATAAGTTTTATTCGGGTGTTATTATTTTTTGAATTGAAAATTTTAAATTCAATAATTAGGTGTCCTCACCTCCTAGTAAAATTTGTTGCAAAAAAGAATTTGATTGGTTTCAGACTGATGGAAATAGTATTGCATGTAACTTATTAAATGATTCTAAAATTTTAATTCAATTTAAAGTTTTAAATCAAAAATGCAAAAGATTGCTATTATACTTTTATTTAATAAAACATCTCAGCTAATTCCGGCTAATTCATTTTATAAATAACCTTAATGATATAACGTTATTGAAGCAAAATTTGGTACATGTGTATTGAGCTCAGAAACTTTGTATCGTTGGTTGTATATATTATATACGCTTCTAATGGCGCGCTCCCTGCTGAGAGAAACGGGGAACTAAATGTGGCATCCTAAACACACACTGTACACAGCAAATACATTGCTTGTGGAACCCTATACACATTTTCAGATAAATGCATTTGATGTGGCAACGGATGCCACATGCTTGCTTATAGTCTGTATTTTTATCTTCGAAAATACGGAGAGTAAACGAGCGCCTCCTAGCGTAAATAAATTGTAATTTTATGTGCTATGCGCACAGTGACCAACAACGAAATCGCCACAATTGGGTGTATAGGTCGGGCTGCCACAAAGATGCATGGACATGTATGTGTGTGTGTGTGTGTGTGTATGTATGTCTGTGAACACGATAGCAACCAAACGAAATAACAAAATCACTCCAAATTTTAAATTTAAGTTTTTATCTGTTGTGGCACGAAGCCTATTGAAAATGGATAAAATCGTATGGGGGGAACGGGGGGTTTACTTGAAGCGATAAAACATAATCCATTATAACTCCGAAACGCAATGAAATAGGTAAAAGTTTATTAAGACAAAAATTATCCATATCAAATTACCTACAACTTTTGTGTTATAAAATTTTTTCTAAAAATTTTTTTTTATTTTTTTTTTATTTATTTTTATTTTTTTTTATTTTTTATTTATTTTTTCTATTCTATATATAAATAATATTCGGAAAGTTATGTGATGGCCACATCCGATTTTTTATTTTAAAACTTATTAATCGAGTTAGGATCTTAATGCATTTAAGTGACAATTTATTAAAAAATATAGGTTTTATAATAGTATATTATAGGCCAAGGTTGTGAAGACAACCATTATAGCCCTAGCGCCAAGATTATATTCCGGGGTGCAAAGCGCCGAGGAATATAAGGCGCGTAGGCTATAATGGTCTTCACAACCGTGGTTTATATACGATTTTTTGCACTACTAGATTTATTGCCATTTTTTTTAAATTTTTATTAATAAAAAAAATTTCAAATTTAAAATATTTATTTCTAATGACAGTTTTGTTTTGTTTATTCAATTATTATTCAATAAACTTGTAATTTTGTGGTTTCTCAAATTAAAAAGAGGTGGCGCTAGCGCTCCTGTCATAATTAATTCGACTTTTTTTTAGAAATGTTTAAAATGAAATTAATCAATTAAAAAACCGTTTTGAATAGTTTAAGTGGTATTAAATAGCATCTCTCGGTTATACAAAATCGTTTTTTAACAAAATTTGCCTTATAAATAGTCGCTAAACTGTAGAAAAATATCAATATGTTCATTATTTACCAGTGGTCAATAATGAAAAACTTATTTACCACTTGTCTAAAATGCGTCACTTCAGGTGCGACTTGACTAAGTTATAATGATTGCCTATATGACTAGTAGTGGAAAAAAGAATATGTTTTTCATTTTGTATGGTAACTCAATTATTTCATAAATAAAGGATATTCGTATTGGATTTTCCAGGTAATTGTCCAAAATCTTAATCTAATTAAGAATGTTTGGTTAATAATAAGTAATACAGTATTTTATAGATAATTGCTACAAGCTTGACTTTAATATTGAAGGGGAATTTTTTTTAAATTAATTTCGATTGCTTCTAAAAATTTCAAACTTTTGTTCTACATGCAAAATTTGTAGATGTTGTTTGTGGTTCGTGTCTAAGAATTGTTTCGCAAATGTAGATTTTCCGACTGGAAGCCTGTGAGATTACATAATATGTTCATTAAAGCTTATTTGGTAAGATTTCCTTATATGACTCATTGTCAGTAATGTATTTTTGAAAGTATTTACAAGTAATTTCGTAAACCCAAGCTCGCATAAGTTTAAAAAATTGAGTTATTAATAAATTTGTTGAATTTATTATTTGTTAAAGGTGATGTTATAAATAACTATAATTATTTTTACTGTTTCTGAGGAATTAAATTCGGGTTAGTTTTATTATAAATATATTAGGATATATTAAATTAACAAAATTTTTTTATTTAATTTGACGTAGTAATTTATCGAATTAGTTTCATTCCGGGAGATGAATACCATGGCTCACGATGTTCAGTAGTGAGAAAATGAACATCAAGTCTGATTTTCATCAATGTCAATTTTTGCTTAGTTTTTTTAAAGCATAAATACTTAATAAGAATACCTAATGCATAAAGTTACCTGTTTTAAGTAAGTTTGCATAATCTTTCATTTCATATAAGTACTACATCCTAAAATGCCTGGTTATAAAACTGTAATTTAATAAAAAATATTTCGTACATCTTACATTAGATAATAAGATATAATTCTTTAGTTTAAATATGATAATAAATTTTAATAATTTACTATATAGTAATGATCAAAATAATACGACCCTGCAGAATAAAGCACATTTTTTAAGTATAATTTTGCTCGGTGTTAAATTTATTTAAATAAAAGAAATTATTTTTATGAAAATTTATATTTTCAATAGATATTTAATAAATTTATACTTGGTTGAACCACTGTTATGGCATGTTATAAATGAATATTATGTAATTCTTAAAATTGTTCTTCCACACAAAATTAATGATCATATAAATTTAGTTCAAAAAATATAAGAATAATACAATACGTAGAAAATCAAAATTCAAAAAATTTAAAAAGGAGACAATTAACACATAACAGGTCTGGATTAAGAAAATTTGAAAAAATGAAAATTTCGTAATACGAAGTACAATATAACGTTATTTCATGGTTATTGCCATTCTTCAGTTGTACGCATCGATTACGATTACATTGTAAAATAAGAAGAAAAAATTTTTCAAACTAAACAAAATTATCGACTAAATTGTACAAAATTGACTTACCATAACCTCCAAAGATTATCAAAACTGAACTTGTTACACGAGGTATGAATAATTTAAAAATGATTTGAACTAAGAAATTCGTTTACCTAGCACTGCTAGTTTGAAATCCGAAGGCACTGCCCTCTTAATATGATTTCTAAAAACTTTGAAAAAATTCAAAATTCAAAATTTACCACGTTTTTTAACCGTGAGGCGTAAAACTAGAAAAAGAACTCAAAATAAAAATTTTAAGTAAATTTGTGGTTTTTAGTATGTATTTATGGTTAAATTCAAAAAATATAAGAATAATACAATACGTAGAAAATCAAAATTCAAAAAATTTAAAAAGGAGACAATTAACACATAACAGGTCTGGATTAAGAAAATTTGAAAAAATGAAAATTTCGTAATACGAAGTACAATATAACGTTATTTCATGGTTATTGCCATTCTTCAGTTGTACGCATCGATTACGATTACATTGTAAAATAAGAAGAAAAAATTTTTCAAACTAAACAAAATTATCGACTAAATTGTACAAAATTGACTTACCATAACCTCCAAAGATTATCAAAACTGAACTTGTTACACGAGGTATGAATAATTTAAAAATGATTTGAACTAAGAAATTCGTTTACCTAGCACTGCTAGTTTGAAATCCGAAGGCACTGCCCTCTTAATATGATTTCTAAAAACTTTGAAAAAATTCAAAATTCAAAATTTACCACGTTTTTTAACCGTGAGGCGTAAAACTAGAAAAAGAACTCAAAATAAAAATTTTAAGTAAATTTGTGGTTTTTAGTATGTATTTATGGTTAAATTCAAAAAATATAAGAATAATACAATACGTAGAAAATCAAAATTCAAAAAATTTAAAAAGGAGACAATTAACACATAACAGGTCTGGATTAAGAAAATTTGAAAAAATGAAAATTTCGTAATACGAAGTACAATATAACGTTATTTCATGGTTATTGCCATTCTTCAGTTGTACGCATCGATTACGATTACATTGTAAAATAAGAAGAAAAAATTTTTCAAACTAAACAAAATTATCGACTAAATTGTACAAAATTGACTTACCATAACCTCCAAAGATTATCAAAACTGAACTTGTTACACGAGGTATGAATAATTTAAAAATGATTTGAACTAAGAAATTCGTTTACCTAGCACTGCTAGTTTGAAATCCGAAGGCACTGCCCTCTTAATATGATTTCTAAAAACTTTGAAAAAATTCAAAATTCAAAATTTACCACGTTTTTTAACCGTGAGGCGTAAAACTAGAAAAAGAACTCAAAATAAAAATTTTAAGTAAATTTGTGGTTTTTAGTATGTATTTATGGTTAAATTCAAAAAATATAAGAATAATACAATACGTAGAAAATCAAAATTCAAAAAATTTAAAAAGGAGACAATTAACACATAACAGGTCTGGATTAAGAAAATTTGAAAAAATGAAAATTTCGTAATACGAAGTACAATATAACGTTATTTCATGGTTATTGCCATTCTTCAGTTGTACGCATCGATTACGATTACATTGTAAAATAAGAAGAAAAAATTTTTCAAACTAAACAAAATTATCGACTAAATTGTACAAAATTGACTTACCATAACCTCCAAAGATTATCAAAACTGAACCTCGTGTAACAAGTTCAGTTTTGATAATCTTTGGAGGTTATGGTAAGTCAATTTTGTACAATTTAGTCGATAATTTTGTTTAGTTTGAAAAATTTTTTCTTCTTATTTTACAATGTAATCGTAATCGATGCGTACAACTGAAGAATGGCAATAACCATGAAATAACGTTATATTGTACTTCGTATTACGAAATTTTCATTTTTTCAAATTTTCTTAATCCAGACCTGTTATGTGTTAATTGTCTCCTTTTTAAATTTTTTGAATTTTGATTTTCTACGTATTGTATTATTCTTATATTTTTTGAATTTAACCATAAATACATACTAAAAACCACAAATTTACTTAAAATTTTTATTTTGAGTTCTTTTTCTAGTTTTACGCCTCACGGTTAAAAAACGTGGTAAATTTTGAATTTTGAATTTTTTCAAAGTTTTTAGAAATCATATTAAGAGGGCAGTGCCTTCGGATTTCAAACTAGCAGTGCTAGGTAAACGAATTTCTTAGTTCAAATCATTTTTAAATTATTCATACCTCGTGTAACAAGTTCAGTTTTGATAATCTTTGGAGGTTATGGTAAGTCAATTTTGTACAATTTAGTCGATAATTTTGTTTAGTTTGAAAAATTTTTTCTTCTTATTTTACAATGTAATCGTAATCGATGCGTACAACTGAAGAATGGCAATAACCATGAAATAACGTTATATTGTACTTCGTATTACGAAATTTTCATTTTTTCAAATTTTCTTAATCCAGACCTGTTATGTGTTAATTGTCTCCTTTTTAAATTTTTTGAATTTTGATTTTCTACGTATTGTATTATTCTTATATTTTTTGAATTTAACCATAAATACATACTAAAAACCACAAATTTACTTAAAATTTTTATTTTGAGTTCTTTTTCTAGTTTTACGCCTCACGGTTAAAAAACGTGGTAAATTTTGAATTTTGAATTTTTTCAAAGTTTTTAGAAATCATATTAAGAGGGCAGTGCCTTCGGATTTCAAACTAGCAGTGCTAGGTAAACGAATTTCTTAGTTCAAATCATTTTTAAATTATTCATACCTCGTGTAACAAGTTCAGTTTTGATAATCTTTGGAGGTTATGGTAAGTCAATTTTGTACAATTTAGTCGATAATTTTGTTTAGTTTGAAAAATTTTTTCTTCTTATTTTACAATGTAATCGTAATCGATGCGTACAACTGAAGAATGGCAATAACCATGAAATAACGTTATATTGTACTTCGTATTACGAAATTTTCATTTTTTCAAATTTTCTTAATCCAGACCTGTTATGTGTTAATTGTCTCCTTTTTAAATTTTTTGAATTTTGATTTTCTACGTATTGTATTATTCTTATATTTTTTGAATTTAACCATAAATACATACTAAAAACCACAAATTTACTTAAAATTTTTATTTTGAGTTCTTTTTCTAGTTTTACGCCTCACGGTTAAAAAACGTGGTAAATTTTGAATTTTGAATTTTTTCAAAGTTTTTAGAAATCATATTAAGAGGGCAGTGCCTTCGGATTTCAAACTAGCAGTGCTAGGTAAACGAATTTCTTAGTTCAAATCATTTTTAAATTATTCATACCTCGTGTAACAAGTTCAGTTTTGATAATCTTTGGAGGTTATGGTAAGTCAATTTTGTACAATTTAGTCGATAATTTTGTTTAGTTTGAAAAATTTTTTCTTCTTATTTTACAATGTAATCGTAATCGATGCGTACAACTGAAGAATGGCAATAACCATGAAATAACGTTATATTGTACTTCGTATTACGAAATTTTCATTTTTTCAAATTTTCTTAATCCAGACCTGTTATGTGTTAATTGTCTCCTTTTTAAATTTTTTGAATTTTGATTTTCTACGTATTGTATTATTCTTATATTTTTTGAATTTAACCATAAATACATACTAAAAACCACAAATTTACTTAAAATTTTTATTTTGAGTTCTTTTTCTAGTTTTACGCCTCACGGTTAAAAAACGTGGTAAATTTTGAATTTTGAATTTTTTCAAAGTTTTTAGAAATCATATTAAGAGGGCAGTGCCTTCGGATTTCAAACTAGCAGTGCTAGGTAAACGAATTTCTTAGTTCAAATCATTTTTAAATTATTCATACCTCGTGTAACAAGTTCAGTTTTGATAATCTTTGGAGGTTATGGTAAGTCAATTTTGTACAATTTAGTCGATAATTTTGTTTAGTTTGAAAAATTTTTTCTTCTTATTTTACAATGTAATCGTAATCGATGCGTACAACTGAAGAATGGCAATAACCATGAAATAACGTTATATTGTACTTCGTATTACGAAATTTTCATTTTTTCAAATTTTCTTAATCCAGACCTGTTATGTGTTAATTGTCTCCTTTTTAAATTTTTTGAATTTTGATTTTCTACGTATTGTATTATTCTTATATTTTTTGAATTTAACCATAAATACATACTAAAAACCACAAATTTACTTAAAATTTTTATTTTGAGTTCTTTTTCTAGTTTTACGCCTCACGGTTAAAAAACGTGGTAAATTTTGAATTTTGAATTTTTTCAAAGTTTTTAGAAATCATATTAAGAGGGCAGTGCCTTCGGATTTCAAACTAGCAGTGCTAGGTAAACGAATTTCTTAGTTCAAATCATTTTTAAATTATTCATACCTCGTGTAACAAGTTCAGTTTTGATAATCTTTGGAGGTTATGGTAAGTCAATTTTGTACAATTTAGTCGATAATTTTGTTTAGTTTGAAAAATTTTTTCTTCTTATTTTACAATGTAATCGTAATCGATGCGTACAACTGAAGAATGGCAATAACCATGAAATAACGTTATATTGTACTTCGTATTACGAAATTTTCATTTTTTCAAATTTTCTTAATCCAGACCTGTTATGTGTTAATTGTCTCCTTTTTAAATTTTTTGAATTTTGATTTTCTACGTATTGTATTATTCTTATATTTTTTGAATTTAACCATAAATACATACTAAAAACCACAAATTTACTTAAAATTTTTATTTTGAGTTCTTTTTCTAGTTTTACGCCTCACGGTTAAAAAACGTGGTAAATTTTGAATTTTGAATTTTTTCAAAGTTTTTAGAAATCATATTAAGAGGGCAGTGCCTTCGGATTTCAAACTAGCAGTGCTAGGTAAACGAATTTCTTAGTTCAAATCATTTTTAAATTATTCATACCTCGTGTAACAAGTTCAGTTTTGATAATCTTTGGAGGTTATGGTAAGTCAATTTTGTACAATTTAGTCGATAATTTTGTTTAGTTTGAAAAATTTTTTCTTCTTATTTTACAATGTAATCGTAATCGATGCGTACAACTGAAGAATGGCAATAACCATGAAATAACGTTATATTGTACTTCGTATTACGAAATTTTCATTTTTTCAAATTTTCTTAATCCAGACCTGTTATGTGTTAATTGTCTCCTTTTTAAATTTTTTGAATTTTGATTTTCTACGTATTGTATTATTCTTATATTTTTTGAATTTAACCATAAATACATACTAAAAACCACAAATTTACTTAAAATTTTTATTTTGAGTTCTTTTTCTAGTTTTACGCCTCACGGTTAAAAAACGTGGTAAATTTTGAATTTTGAATTTTTTCAAAGTTTTTAGAAATCATATTAAGAGGGCAGTGCCTTCGGATTTCAAACTAGCAGTGCTAGGTAAACGAATTTCTTAGTTCAAATCATTTTTAAATTATTCATACCTCGTGTAACAAGTTCAGTTTTGATAATCTTTGGAGGTTATGGTAAGTCAATTTTGTACAATTTAGTCGATAATTTTGTTTAGTTTGAAAAATTTTTTCTTCTTATTTTACAATGTAATCGTAATCGATGCGTACAACTGAAGAATGGCAATAACCATGAAATAACGTTATATTGTACTTCGTATTACGAAATTTTCATTTTTTCAAATTTTCTTAATCCAGACCTGTTATGTGTTAATTGTCTCCTTTTTAAATTTTTTGAATTTTGATTTTCTACGTATTGTATTATTCTTATATTTTTTGAATTTAACCATAAATACATACTAAAAACCACAAATTTACTTAAAATTTTTATTTTGAGTTCTTTTTCTAGTTTTACGCCTCACGGTTAAAAAACGTGGTAAATTTTGAATTTTGAATTTTTTCAAAGTTTTTAGAAATCATATTAAGAGGGCAGTGCCTTCGGATTTCAAACTAGCAGTGCTAGGTAAACGAATTTCTTAGTTCAAATCATTTTTAAATTATTCATACCTCGTGTAACAAGTTCAGTTTTGATAATCTTTGGAGGTTATGGTAAGTCAATTTTGTACAATTTAGTCGATAATTTTGTTTAGTTTGAAAAATTTTTTCTTCTTATTTTACAATGTAATCGTAATCGATGCGTACAACTGAAGAATGGCAATAACCATGAAATAACGTTATATTGTACTTCGTATTACGAAATTTTCATTTTTTCAAATTTTCTTAATCCAGACCTGTTATGTGTTAATTGTCTCCTTTTTAAATTTTTTGAATTTTGATTTTCTACGTATTGTATTATTCTTATATTTTTTGAATTTAACCATAAATACATACTAAAAACCACAAATTTACTTAAAATTTTTATTTTGAGTTCTTTTTCTAAATTTAGTTCGACTGCTTGTGCAATTGTCTCTTAAATTGTTTGTTTTGTAGGCGACACTGCACATTATCATCGTGATGGGTGAGCCTTATTGGGTGTAGTTCCAACGATTGGTGTAAGAGCATAGCCGAGAATGTACGTATTGGGTGAACTCTTATTTGTGATTAGTTTTAAATATATTTTTTGTATTAGTGAAGGTGGTTACATGCACTTGCGTTTTGCGGAATGCGGAATGCGTTTTCCGCAAAAATTTAACAGGTCATTACATGCACTTGCGATTTGCGGAATGCGAAAGTTTAGTAACTTTTTCATAAATTAATAGGGTGTTTTGTAGAAATTGGTCGAGTCAGATTGGCAATTCTAGAATAACCTAAAAATAGTTAGGTTATAATTAGGTGTTTATAGTTTATACTAGTGTTTATCGTTGTGAAGACGGCGTTTTCTGAAAACGAAAAATTGTGTTGCAATGGAAAATAATTATTCAGTGTATGTGGAAGTAGAACGCAGGAGGAAGGTTGTAGCTGCTTATATACTACATAAGATGAATCAACGCAAGAAAAATAGATCTTGTGCTGTTCGGGATATTTTTAAAAACAGAAGACAACAAGGTGCTTATCATAATTTAATCAACGAGATGAGATTAAACGATGTCAGCAAATATTTTAATTACTTGAGAATGTTGCCAGAAGACTTTGATGTGTTATTATACAAAATAGGGCCACATTTAATGAAACAACATCATAGCACCGAGCCAATTTCACCATCTGAGATGTTAGCAGTAACGTTAAGGTAAAATTGTGAAATAATCGTAGTAATGATACGAGATAATACTAACTCTTGATTTTTTATTCTAGATATCTTGCATCGGGTGATAGCATGGTATCAATCTCGTATGCATTTCGGATTGGTGTTAGTACTGTATCGGAAACTGTAAATACTGTTTGCAATTGCATCTGGCAAGTTGTGAAGGAAGAAAGCCCTTTGCTATTACAACCCACGAGAGAAGATTGGGAAAATATAGCAAAGGGTTTTAACGATAAATGGAATATGCCTAACTGCATTGGAGCAATTGACGGCAAACATGTAGTTATTCAGGTAGGTGTACATTTTCTAGTTCTGTTCAAGTCGTTTAATAATAGTCTTATTTTCATAGGCACCTCCAAACAGTGGTTCGGATTTTTACAATTATAAGGGCACTTTTAGCATAGTGTTAATGGCATTATGCGATGCAGATTATTGTTTTACAATAGTTGATATCGGTGCTAAAGGAAGGCAAAGTGATGGTGGAATTTTCCGACAGAGTGCATTAGGCCAAAAGCTATTCCAAAATTCATTAAATCTTCCAGAGGCAAGGGAAATTGTTGAAGGTGGAGAACCACTACCATATTTTATAGTGGCAGACGAAGCTTTTCCGTTAAGCTTCACTATCATGCGACCATATCCAGGAAGATTTTTAAGTCAGGAAAAGCGTGTTTTTAATTACAGGTAATAAATTAACATTCTAAAAATCTAATAACAAATTTGCAAAAAGTACGTATTCAATAATAATTTGCTATTGTCATTTTTTTAAGATTAAGTCGTGCCAGACGAACTATTGAAAATGGGTTTGCCATTCTTGCTGCGAAGTGGAGGATTTTTAGAAAGCCCATATTGGCAAAGCTAGACACTGTGGAAGCAATAGTGAAAGCAACAATATGTCTCCACAACTTCTTGAGAATAAGAGACAAAAATAAAGATGACGAAAGAAGATATTGTCCAAATAATTTTATAGATAGAGAAGATGGTGCTGGCAATATCATAGAAGGAGAGTGGCGAAGAGAATCTAGGAGTAATCTTGAAAGAATTGGACAGGTCGGTGGCAACTCCTACAGTCGAAATGCTGCAAATGTCCGGGAAGCTCTAACCGAATATTTTATGTACGAAAACCCAATAGAACCGCAATGGAATAAATAATAGGAATAGTCATGGTATATTGTTCATAGACTATCTTGAGAAAGGTAAAACAATCAACAGCGAATATTACATGGCATTATTGGAACGATTGAAGGCTGATTATATTTCCATAGTAGTTTATTTTTTTTATACTTATTATAAAATACTTACTGCCTAGGCTGAACTGTATCGTGCAAAAATTTTAAGCTTTCGTAATGTTTCCATATTTTCTTTTTGCTGGAAATTTCAGCATCATGACCACTAGGCACATATGACTCCACTTGTGCCCTAGTTTTCATAAATTGATCTCTCAAATTTTTCCACTTTTTTTGTAAAGTGTCCATTGGCAATGTACCTAAAATGAAAGAGTTCTACAATTTAATTCAAGCTCATAATTAATTATTTATAAATTATTACATCCCATTTCCTTCCAGATTTCGGTCCATAGTTTGTCTTTTTCTGATTTTCCTCTTTCTACAATAGGTAATCTATGATCCCACAACGGTCGTTTGTTTTGGATTAATCCAATTAGGACCTCGACCACACTGTCCTCCGACTGTGGTTTTCCAGATTGCTTAAATATTTAATAAATTAATACACATTTTATTCAAATTAAATTAAAATATACATTATAAATACATACCTCTTGTTGTTCTTCACTCATGATATTCTATTACTTTATTATTAAAACGATAAAAACAGCACTTTATTTATTGTAATAATTGTATTGTAATAACATAATAAATAGCTGTAAATTCATATTTATATATGTATACAAAAATAGTTTTTTATTATATTGGTAATGCTTTTAGATTTTGTAATGTTTTTAAAATCAATTTGAAATCGACAAGTAGGTATTTTGAAAAATTTGAAAAATTGCATCTGAACGCATGCGTATTTCAAGAAATGACCAACGGAATCCGTAAAATCTTGAAACCATTTCAAGTTTTGCGAAAATCGCAAATTCTTACATTAGTAAAGTGTCGTTTACACTGCGTTCAAATTTAACCAATCAAAACCATCTCAAGTTTTGCGATTATCGCAAAATCTTAAAATACTTAATAGCCGTTTACACTGCGTTCAAATTTAACCAATCAGAACAAAAATCGCATTCCGCATTCCGCAAAACGCAAGTGCATGTAACCACCTTGATTAGTGTGCTTCTTGGAACAAGATTGCTTTTGCGAAATTTCATATTGATGGTACGACAATTTTCGGTTCTGCATATTTTGGATAGGTATAGGTACATACATACCTACAATTATGAAAACTGATTTGAACCACAACTTTGCCTTTTTTTATAAGAAGTACTTAGAACTTACCTATCTTAATATAAGGAACTTATTTTATGATTTCAATTTCAACATTCATTTCCAATTTGTGAATTATTTGTTTGGCCCATAAGCTTAGAGATTTTTTGTATTTGTAATCAAATTTACTCTTTTTTTTTAGTTTATCGCCTGATGATGCTAAGGTATGATGAAAACGTTTACAATAATTATACTTATATGTTGTCATGTTTCAAAATCCACCATTATAATTTTTGTATGTAATTTTGAAACTTAATTTTGAAACCCTGATGTAACCATGGACTTCCATGGTTACACCTACAAAAAACATGACAAACTAAAAAAAAACAAATTAAAATATAACCTAAAAAAATATAATTAGTGTCGCCATCTACTTTTGGGAGTCGATTGGGATACACATAAATTTGTATAGCGTTGGGCATCTTTAAGTTTTATTATCTTTGGTTGAAGTTAAATTGAAGGCAGCGTGGTGTGGATTTGATAGTGACGCACCTGGGTCGCTTTATCAATTGTATTTTGCATTCCCATTATTTTTACATTGGATTGCATTAAAATTTGAAATTTAAATTGTTTCGAATTTGGATTTTTTTTTGGAAAAATTCAGTTTAAAAAAAAATACATGATAATGTATTTAATTTATGAAAACTTAAAACCATTTAATTCTAAAAAGTGTCTGTGCATACTTTGGGTTTTCGAAAGTATTGATATGCTTATTGTCTAAACTTAGAAATTTTAATGTAAAAAATTAAAATTTAATGAACCAAAAATCATCACTAAGCAAACCAATTTCTCATTTATTGTAATAAAACCAAAGAATCCTATTTATCATATTTCTAGAAAGACGTAATGATAAATCACCCTTACTTTCCTCTGAAATAAATTAGTTACATCAGTGAAGTAAAAGTAAATAAGCAAAAAAATTTAGTCTCGTTCTGGTGCACAAAGATCAAATCAAAATTGAATTTAATACTTATATGATAGTAATAATATTTCGGCATTGAAAAAGTTAGATCTCGTGTTATTGACTTAGTTTTCAAAGTCTCTGGTAATTTAATAAAATATATTAAAAATAAAAGAATGTAGATTAACAAACTTACCATAATGTCATAACGACGTATGGGGTCCAACACCACACAAAAACAGCTACAATTGTAATAGTCATTTTTAATGTTCTACTTCTTGCTCTAGCAATATTTCTTACATCTGACCTACGTAAAGTCAACTTTCCTTTTGAAGTTCGATGATGCTCTCCTAAAATAAGATTGTATTAGATTTATTAAAAGTTAGAAATTACTGTAAAAATTACTTTTTGTTTCCTGCGATTTATTGTATATTTTACACATTATAGCAGAATATGCAATAATTATAACTATCAATGGTATAAAGTACATCACAGCTAAACAAAACACATTGTATGCTACTTCTAAGCTTTGAGTGGGAAAAAATCCAAATGATACGCATTGCAGAAACGTTGGATAATTGGGGTGAGCAGCTATATGGAACACAAAACTCTGAAACAAAAATAGGGCTATTAATAACGTAAATCACGTAGGTTAAGATTGTAAAATTATTAAACTAAAATAATGATATTACTAATATTTTAATAAATTACAATTATTTAGTAATTTTCAAAAAACTCAATAAATTTGAAAAGTGTCATCGCTCTAAAGTTTAGAATATCTTTTATTTTTATTAACTATAGGTAGGTACGGTACAGTTATGTAATAGTATATTGTGCAACGAGTGCGGAAAATTGTCCATTGCCCACGAGAGCGAAGTTGAGCGTACGAAAGAAGTGAGTTTTTATTTTTGAATTTTTATTTTATTTAAATTTTGGAAATTTTGTTTTACTGAGAATTAGTTGACTGCGCCTACTAGCGGACAAAACTGAACATTTTGCCAAAGTATAGCTGACTGAACAGATGAACTAATTATTTATTCTTGAGTAAAATTTTATTTTCGAATTATTAGTATTTTTTTATTTTCTCGAAAATGCATTGAATTAGAGATATGAAACTTTCAGAATCTTAGTATTTCATCAGTACCTAAATATTCCCTAGGGGCAATTTCAGCTTTCCAGAAAAATGCAGATTCTGTTAAATAATAACCGACTAACTTCCATTTATTTCCAATAAATTATATTTTTTAAATGGAAATGTTGAATTGACTGATAACCATACTCAGCTGTGGTCGTATCAAATTTGATTTCATTATTATTTTAATTTTTAACTTTAAATTGTATGAATTTTGCCTCCAAACTCATTATTTTTCGTTTATTCCAAAATATGCAACAAACTATTGCTTCCGCTTATTTTAATTATTCTCTATTAAATAAATTTTAGTCAAAATTTATATCATATAATTCAAATCAAAATAAATAAATTTTTCATTTGAAAAATATCCCAGTTTATTCAGAAAATATCACTCTGAGAGTGAGTCTGTATAGTAATTATTAGTCAAGAATTAGATAAATTAGAGTCGAGTTAAGCAGCATTTAACAAGCAGCATACAGAGTAACAAGCAGAGTCAAGCAGCATAGACTTAAGGGATTAAATCTGAACGCTTCTACCTGAGTTAGTGCTTTCTAGCTCTTACCTATTCTACCATCCAAATACAATACCCTACGTGATTGCAGCTTAAATCTTAAAAAATCTGAACTATAGTTTTGGCCATCTTGCGTTCGTAGTTGTCCAAATAACTGGTTTTATTAACTTCTGATTCTTTTATATTTGGAAGTTCGTCGAAATAACTTTTTGTTCCAAGCCTACAGAACTTTTTAAGGAACTGCAGATCATTATATTTCACAACTGAAATAGGCAGCTTACTGTTATAAATCAAAACAGGCAACTTAAATCCTACATCATTAACACCTACTTCATAGATGGAAAAAACATTGGTGTGCTAACCACGCTGGACCCCCATGGACTATTATTAAAACTTCTATTTTAATAAAACATGAGCCGTAGATGATCTTTCTGCACTTTAAATTGATTTTATTATTATTATTACCTGAATACCTGGTGAATCTGAGCATTCTAGCCGTGTATCAGATGTTTAAAATAATATTTATCTCGGAACTCTAAGTCATACTATTGCTGAGTTTGTAATCGAGATTACTAATTGTGTATGTTAAGTGTCCAAATGACGTACTTATTTTGATTTAAAGAAAATTAGGACATTCATTATTATTGCAGTAGCCCTTCAATTATTAGTTAATTTTAAGACTGGAAAAATAAATTCAATATTTTTAATTTTTTAAATATAAGCAGAAAAGTTAGCGTGACGACACTAGCTAGAAATCTTTTCGATAACCTGCTGCTCTATTACAGGGTTAAATAATTGAACTGTTACCTATTCAAAGAACGATAGTTTTTTATGAGGAAATTACTTTTTATTGATTCAAGTTACAAAATGTGAGTAAATTATAAAAATTTTAGAATCCATTCACTTTAGCTCGATGTGGCCACCTTTTTCCTTAACTATAGCTTTCAAACGGTTAAAAAAGAGTTGCATGCTGCACGAATATAATCCATTCCCGTACAATAGCTTTCTTCAGCGCATCCATACTAGCATATTTTTTAGTTCTCACCTTGCTCTCCAATATGGCCCAGATAGAATAGTCCATCCGATTTGCATCTGGCGAATAGGAAAGTCATTGTGTGGACGAAATAAAGTGTGGAACATGGTTTTTTTAACCATTCTTGGTTCACACGAGCTTTATGAGACGGTGCCGAGTCTTGTTGGAACGTCCATGGTGTACGACCGAAATATTTGCGTGCCCACTGTTCTAAAGCAGCTTTCAAAACATTTTCCCGATAATAAGTCGCATTGACTTTGACACCAGGCTCGATAGAAACAATTGGACAGCGTCCATCAGCGGTCACAGCTGCCCATACCATTACTTCAGATGGAAAAAATATGGAAACTTAAGCACAAATGCTTATGGTAGCTTGTAAACAATATAAACAGCTGTCATTGGTATTAATTTGACGTAGTTGATATAATCGCGTTGGCAGATATATCGGTGTGAAGTTGGTAACAGTTCAATTGCCTAACCTGTATATTAAAAAGAAACTATCAAAATTTGCCCTTCCGTTGAAAAGTTAGGAAGTTACTGACAGACAAACATACGCATCAAATTTATAGCTTCCCTTTTTTTAGGTCTACGGTTAAAAATAGAAATAACTACTATAACAATACGTTAGTAGGTACTAAGGATTCAGAGCTTTGTAGAAATTGACGTACATACATAATAATATACATATTACATCAAGGCAGCAATTGCAAATGATGGCTTTCAAAAACTCTCTTAAAAATCAATATCTAAGCAAAATAAAGAAATACTTTTCCGCGTAAAACTTGTAATTAATGTGAACTAGTTTTAAAGTTGGTCTTCATCAACACACTCTGTCATAGGAATGTCAGAAAGATTAATAAGTTTAAGAATAAACACGTTAATTAAATCTTTCACTTGAGAAAACTCTTAGTTTTCTTTTACTTAAAAATATTAATACCTAAAGTGCAAGTTTCTATTTTCATCGTTTCTGTTAATAGTTAATAGAAAAATTGTAACAATAATTATTTGTAAAAGCGAAATTAATTTATTTCACTTTTCTATCTTGAGTAATAAATATATGTAAAGCTAACGTAAAGTAATAATTTTACGTAAAGTAAAAAAGGTAAGTAAAAAGAGTAACTCTAATTTGCTTCCGAAATTTTGGACAATAACTATTAAAATAACTTCGCTTGACGGAAACAATTTCATTATAATAATTATTATGATCACGATTGATAATAATTTTGAATAAAATTATTAGATTAGATAACATTTTTCAGATAAACTCATTGATGTGTTTGTCGATATCGCATCAAACGCAAAATCTGTTCTGAATCCCCTCAAACAAATAATATAAATATTGCTCGCACCAGAGAGCGAAATACAACTACTATTTATGTAAAAAAAGTAACAAAATAAATTACAATCCAACAAATAATGTAATATTAATGTTCATCACATCATAATTGTTTCTATTCATAAATGATTAATAATATTTTTAATTTTTAAAACAGAATTTTATCAAAAATATTGATTTTTCAACAGAATTATTCCAAATGGACCATTAATTTTATTTTTAAAACAATTATTGTTTTTCAATTGTGCTGCGAAATGACTAATTTTTTAAAGCAATTTCAATTTTATATGTCCATCTTTTTATTACTAATTGCGGGTTGCGGTAGGTCCTTTACAACTACAGTATTTCCAAAACCTGTTTGACAAACGGCGCAGGCGTGCAGAATATTTATTTTCTACAGTAGGTATTTTACATAATTAAATAGTTTAACAATTTATCTAATAAATTATTAAGTATTATCACTTTTCGTTAGACAACGTTGTATAAGTATTGAACTGCAAGTTGCGCCTTGTATTTGATTACCTAACTAGGTGCATGATAACATTTCATTACGCACACAATTATGTAAGTAAAATTTCAATTATGTTTTGATTTCAAAAAGTTTGATGAACAGAAATATAGTAATCTAAGCGTAAT
Organism: Cantharis flavilabris; assembly: GCA_949152465.1. Classification (NCBI taxonomy): domain Eukaryota; kingdom Metazoa; phylum Arthropoda; class Insecta; order Coleoptera; family Cantharidae; genus Cantharis; species Cantharis flavilabris. The sequence continues at coordinate 19,903,225 of OX424436.1, read as the reverse complement.
AAAGTTACAAATTAACTTACATTGGACTGCAAAATTTAAGCATTATGAATGCTTACATATTTACAGTAGCTAAACTGTATTTCTGGTTAAGTATTGTTATTCAATATATAACAGACTTTGCGGTCAAAAATGTTTGATTTTATTTGCTTTTCAGTCAAAAAGCATTGATAATATAAGCTCATTCGCCTTTTTAAAGCTTTGTGAAATGTTCATTCGTCTCAATTCAAAATTTTCAGATTTCAACGATTTCTTTTTGCATTTACTTTGTTATTTTTTAGGTTCGTTATTTTACACAATCGTGTAAAGACCGAGTATCTTAATACTCAAAAGCCAAAATTATTCGTTTTATTTTTTATTTTAATTTTGATCGGTATCAGAAACAGCATCAAAATTGTAATAGCATTATGTCGGTCAGAACTAAATTATCACAAAAAGGAGCCATATCAGTATTACTAACCTTTTATTTAAACCCCTTTATTTAACTATTTATTAAATTAACCAATGAGCTGTCGTTATATTTTAAGCGTTGTAAAGTTTGTGCTATTATGTTTATGTTTATATTGCGTTGTAGAAAATTAATATATTTATTTAAAATAGTCGATTAATACGAGGGTCGTTAAATTTCTAAGTTTAACGATCCTAGTCTCCTCCGCTCAATGAAACCGTAGAGCGATGAAATTTGTATCGGTTAGTTTCTTATTGATTGTGAACATGTTCGTTTGGGTAGAAATAAAATCGATTGAAGTTTAACTGTTTTATAACGTTTTACCATGGAACTGCCACTGAAAGTTGCGTCCAAATGTGAACTTCGTGATGTAATTCGTTTTTTGGCTGGAAAAAATAAAAGGACGAAGGAAATTCATCAAGAATTGAGTAGTATATACGGTTAACAGTGTATGAGTCTTAAAATGGTAGCGCGATGTAATTCGTAAACAGTCCAGATCAGTTTCACGATGAAGAGCGACCCGCGCTGCAGGTGCTCGTCAAAGAGCTGATTTATGACGATCCATGGTACACAATCAACGAATTAACCCTACCATTCCTTCGAGGAAATCGAAGGGGCCGTAAATAATTATTCAAAAAAATTGGCCGCATCGTACTATCGACTCGGCATTGATAAATTGATTTGTGCTACGACACACGACAGTGATGTCTGAAAAGATTTTACGATTATATGGAGAAGTAATAAAATTGCCTGTAGATTTCAAAAATCACTTTGTTTTTGTGTTTTGGCAGAGTAATACGAGCGTTAAACTTAGAAATTAAACGACCCTCGTACGTGGTTTCAGGTTCGTTTTTACAATAGTTGGTTAAGGTGGCAAATACCAATGTTAATTGGTCATAAGAACTTACCCCGATTATAAACAGAGTACAGATATCGTGCTAAAATTTGGACAATATATAATTTGAACATTTGTCGATGAAACAGAACAATTAGAGGTAAAAAGCATTTGTAGTTAATGAACAAATAAATAAATAAAAGAGGCCTGCGTTATGGTGCAGTTTTTTATTTATTGTAGTAAAAATAGTAAAGGTATCCTGCTGTATTTGTGTTCCATCATTAAACAGCATCTGTAGAAAAGATTCAATTTTGAAAATCTATAATTAATGTAATCAGTAACAAAATTAATCGATGTTCTTCTATCGCCTATGTTACTAATGTTATTTGTAGGTTTCAAAATGTTTCATAAATGGCACCCGCATAGATGTTTAGTTTATATAAATTTATAAAAACCTTCTTTTGAAAAAGCTGTAAAAATTTTAAAAAGTGTAGGAAAGTAGTATTGTTTTATCTACATCTACAACCTTAGTCATATTATCGGTGTTTATTTTGAATGTATATAATTTATATTATATTACTAGCTGACCCGGTGAACTTCGTATCACCTAAAATTGATTTAATTGTAACTCTTCATAACGGGGCGTTCATTAATTAAGTGAGGTGATTTTAAAACTTTTTTGACCCCCCACTCTAGTGAGATGTCGTGAGATTTGCCTTTAACCCCCCACCCCTCTAATCACACGTAAGATTGTTTGTTTTACTTAATTTAACCAAGTTCTCTCGAAATTTTAGAGTTTCTTGCCGAAAAAAAATTACGTGATATTTTCAGAAACCCCCCCGTCACCCCCATGTGTGATTGGCCGAGATTCAGATCGACTCCCACTCTCCTAAACGCTTCACGTAATTAACGAATGTTCCCTAAGCGATTATGAATCCCAATCAACTTTCAAACTTCAATCTCAATACATTGAGATCGGCAATATTGACCGCAATCAAACCGTATTTGAGTTTCGCTTTGTGAGTAATTCGTAATTCTTTTTGTTTTCCGGCGCGTAAATAAACAAAGATGAGAACTTGTGAACACGCGAGATACAGTTGTTCATACGCGAAACACGGAAACTCCAAGTTAATTCCAACGACTTGATGGTCATCGCGAACGCCAAATGCACGGGGAATTACAGCCGTTTGAACTCGAATGGCAGGAACTTTTGAATACGCAGTCCGTAAATGTAGACTTTTTATTTCTTGCTGCCCGTCTTTAACTCATAATCTGGCCGAGTGGTCCCTAGTCCAAATAAGTCTGTGCATCCCTACATTACACAACATGATGATGACTGAGCTTACTTTAAATTACAAATTGTGAGGTGGTATCCGGACAATTCAAGTGAATTTAAGAATTCATTCTATGTATAGTTGACTATTTTTTTCATCTTGATTGAAGAAACCGATTTGAAGGAAATCAACTCACCCGCGGTTGATTCATGATCGACTCCTTCCTCCTTCCTCCAACCAAATATGGGTTTTTGAAACGTTGCACTATGTTGTGAAAAACACTATGAATGAGATATTCCTTCGATTCCGCCAACTGGCAGAAATGAGTGGGCAATGTGATGAATCCGGTCAAGATGTCAACTGAGATTTTCCTAATACCAATGCCAAGTATGCCATTTTGGTTTTGTGAATGGATTTATCTGGACAGTTGCACCTAATATAATAGACGACACATTTAAGTGACACATTTCAATTTAAAAATGCTGTCAAACGACATTTACGCACGTAGCAGCATTTATCGGAATAGAAATGATGTAATTTTAATTTTTTCCAGATTTTTCTATTTTCCGGACAACTTTTCCATGTTTTTTTTTCGTAAAAATGTTACTCGTACCATAACGAACATTAATAAAAAAAAATTAACCAAATCGGTCCAACCGTTGTCAAGTTATGAGATTAGCAACGAACAGCAATTCATTTTTATTTATATTGATAAACATTATTCAGAAGTAATCAGAATTTGTTTATATTATCCCAATACTTTCCAAGACTACCTCATGATAAACATTATTTCCCTACTAATATGAGCAAAATAGTTATTTATGTATCAAGGGCATTATGACGATGTTTATGTCGAGGGCCGCTAGGCCCGAGAGTTTTTAAGTTGCCCGAAAGAGTGAAACTTAGGCTTTAGATTACAACAGTGTAGTCGGCGCGATCAAGCATCGAACTGCGGTCTACCGCCTCGTAACATGTCGATTTAAGCCTTACATACTTTTACCACAATTTTAATAATTTTAAATAATAACAGTGCAATTCATAAATTTTTTTAGACATTTTGCAACAGCCTGACAAAGCCTTTATAAAGCATGTGTCAAAAAACAAACGTTCTATAACAATATTGTAACTTGGCGGTATTTAAAATAGGGTGGATCCTACATTAACCCTACATTTAAACTAATTTTAAGGAAATTTTTACTTAAAATACAGTTTACACTGTATGTAAACCATACTTTATGCTTTTTATTCTTGTGTGAATTGACCCATAATAGTGGTGATTCTGTAAGGAAAATGTTAAATTTTAACGTGTGTTAAAATTTTAAAGTGATGTTAATTTAAATTCCAATTCTATAAACAACAATTAACATGATGTTACTATTTTAACATAAATTCCAATTCTGTAAGGTCTGGAACCGTTAAATTTTTAACACAATGCGTTAAGTCAAGGCGTTTTTGTTTGATTTTAAAGCCTACCTAAGTAGTACATGATAATAATTTGCATTCGTGTTCTATGACAGTTGCTAAACTTATCTTGCGAATTATTGTTAAAGTATGGCACTGGATGGTTTTATTCATCTTATAATTGTTGATAATCATGATAATCAGCCAGGCATCTTCTTAATACATGGATAAAATTTCCAAAATCTGAAGACAAAAAGCTAAGAGTATATAAAAAGAGATGTTACACAATTGAACCCAGTTTTTACTATTATTGTTGGGGTAGTTGATGGTACACATAAATATAAGAATATTAGACCTACCTGCAGAGCATTCTAGATATCCCGCCCATGCCTCTTATTGTAGAAATGGATATTATTCAATTAATGCACAAGTTATTTGTGATTTTAATCGTATAATGTCAAATATAAATGTTCGTTTCCCAGGTTCTGTGCACGATGTTGCTATATGGATGACGTGTGGTGCAAGAAGGGTCTTTTAGAAAGGAATTATGTAGATACCGGCTCTTTTAACTATACCTATTTGGTGACAGTGGTTATCCATTAGAACCTTGGTTGTTGATACCATTTATAAATGCTGTAGAAAATAGCCCTCAATCAAGATTTAATGTTGCTTTTTCACACCAAAGAATTGTAGTGGAACATACAATTGGCTTATTAAAAGGAAGATTTAGAGCTCTTCATGACCATAGAGCTTTACATTACAATCCAATAAGAGTTGCAAAAATTATTTATAGTTGTCCAATTTTGCACAATATGTGCAGAACCTACAACATTCCTCTTCCCGATAACAACCAGTTACTTCGCCTACCAAGATTTAATCACCAGAACGATGCTCCCCATAATATGGAATGATTTAATCAAAAAGTTCAAATTCGAAATTAACTACTTCCTCCTTTTCTTTAATGTTCCCATTTTTATTAATTCCGAAGTCTTTATTTAAAATGAAATAAAATTACAATATTACCAAACAAAATAATTATTTTGCTAATAAATATCCGCAAACTAGCAACGCAAATGTGCTAATGTTATGTTTTGATCTTCGTAATTTTGTTTGAGAGTTTATTGGAACTAATTTGATAAATTTTAACTACTTTTAACGAATATTACCGAACGTTTTAACGCATGATGTTAAATTTAAAAATTTTAACACATACGTTATCTACTGTTTTACAGAATACAAAATTATGTTAAAAATTGATATATTTCAATGTACGTTAAAATTAACATATTCCTTACAGAGGAATGAAATATTCGGTTGTCTTTGTCATACTTCCTAAAAATTCATAATAAAAAAGAGAGTGAATATAAAAAATATATCATCTAACCCACGTGTAACATTGCCAATGAAAACTGTGTAAACGTCCGTCGATTGTGCATCGCATAGATGTTAATAGAAGGCTAGATAACTAACTCGAGCGCAGAAGTGAAGCCTGTCATCTATTGTAAATCTATGCCAATTTGCCTTATCTATAAATGGCCGCCAGTTGACATTGGGGCTTTACTTCTGTTATATTGCATGTATTAGGAGTTGCGTATCTGAATAATATCTAGCCTTTAGATAACTAACCCGTGTGTAAATGTGAAACCTGTCATACATCTGTCATATTAGTGAAATGTATTAATGATTTGCCTTTACTACAAATGGCCGCCAGGATCACTTCTATTACATTGCATGTATTGGGAGTTGCGTATCTAGTCTTCTATATTAACATCTATGGTGCATCGTAGTGTCAACTGTCAGCTGTCAAATTCATTGTTTTTATAATTACAACCAGCCCCCTATAACTTCAATGGACGAAAATATAAAAAGCTGTCTAGATTTTTAATATTTTTAGTTGTCTCTCTCTACGAACCTCCACCAATACCAGACGGACATATTAGGTGGCAATATTTTAAATTGTGACAGCTATTTGTTAGAAATTGTTAAAATATGGAAATATTTTTATTATATTATGATTAAAATAATTCTTAACAATTATTATTGCTTTTATACAGTTCTCAGAAAGAATATAAAGTGGTAAATAATTCAATGCATTATTTAACCTCGAAATTTTAAAAATTTCATATTCTAATGAAATGAATTTTAAATTTCTAAAATAAATTTAGTACATAGTACTAAAGTACATAGTACATAGTACATAGTACAAGATTTATATTTGAACAAGTGCTATTTATTTCTGTGTAATTAGTGGATTTGAAATATGAAATTATGAAAATAATGTTAATTAAAATTATTAGCTCTTGAAAATACAATAAATATGATTATCAATAATGAGCTAAAAGATACAAATAAATCTTATTATATGGATTTTGCAATCCTATACAATTAAAAGTTGTAAAAAATTTATTGATGATTGAAAGTGCTTACTGTTCATTGATACGAAAAAAATATGCAAATAATGTGATATAGTCTGCGACAAATGGGCCCTAGTTGTTTCGAATTTCTGATTCTCATCAGGCAAACCTACAAAATATAATTAACGCGCACAGTATTCAATTCAATATGATGGAAAAAAATATAAAAATTCAAAATTATTTTACATTACTTAAAATAAAAGCAAAATTCTACCTAACTTGATTCCAAAATAAATAAAAATTAAAAAATTTTTGAAAAAGTATCTAACCAAGCAAATAGAAAAATATATATTAATGAAGGCAAACCTAATTGTAATTAAATTATCCCAAAATGGGATGTGAGTATTTTATGAAATCTTTTGCAATACAATGCAAATATGAAAATAATATTAATTAAAATATTTTCATTAAAATTATTTTCATATTTGCATCGTATTGCAAAAGATTTCATAAAATACTCACATGAAATACAAACAACTAGGGCCCATTTGTCGCAGACTATATCACATTATTTGCATATTTTTTTCGTATCAATAAACAGCAAGCACTTTCAATCATCAATAATTTTTTTACAACTTTTAATTGTATAGGATTGCAAAATCCATATAATAAGATTTAATTGTATCTTTTAGCTCATTATTGATAATCATATTTATTATGAAAATAATGTGAAACACGATTTTGAATTCAAAAACAATTTTTTAGCATTTACCAACAAGATTTTAAATTGGTATTTCTTTAAGATTTTAAATTCAAAAATGTACAAAATAAATGTACATAACCTTCAAAAACTTATATGGGCAGCTAACAAAAACATAATTCCCAAGTTGTCCATACTAATTATGAGCAAATCGACGCTGCAAAAGAGATAACTGCTATCTAACTAAAGTAGTAGAAAGAGATGGGCAGATAAACGTATAGGCCGTAGTCCTAAGAACACTGCTCTTTAATCTTTAATCTTTTCTTGACCTGCGGAGCACCGGGGTTAACCCATATCTCCTTCATCTGAATGGTAGCGCACTTTTGGATTGTTGAGGCGGTGGCCTCGTTGGTTTCTGGCGAGCAGAAGTCGTGTAATGGTTGGATATCTAAAGGTCAGTTTCGTAATACACTTACCGGTCCCCCCTTGCACGAACTAACGGGCAAGGGGAGTTGTTGAACGTGTAGCACTCGTCACGCGAGTTTGGAAAGAAGTTTTGGCGTTTGTCGGTGTTGACGTGGGGTGGACACTGCTCTTTAAGGCAGGTATACGGCTTTTGGTATCTATAATATAGAAAATCACTGGTGATAAGTATGTCACTGGATTTTAGTTCCTTTCGATGGCGCTAGCAGTTTAGTCTGGTGACAGCTGTTCGTTGGTTGATTTTATTAAAAGTTTGATAATTTTGAAATAAATTGTGTTCAATTTTTGAAATAAAGTGTTTAATCGGTGTAATTTTCTAAGAAAAGTTATAAATTATAACATGCGAATGTAGTTGTTATGACAGAAAATAATATAACAAGCAAAATTTTATAATAAATTAAAATATATCATTATTGCCTTAACTTTATTATATCTAATTTTATATTTTTGGTTTATAAAGCTTTTCTTATTAAATTAATCTTTAATTAATTAACTTAATATTTGTTGCAAAAAGTTTGTAAAAAATACTTTATTTTTTCCCAGTGTAAATAGTTTCTTACAAATTTAAAATGAGCCATCCCATTTTTTCATAATATTTAGTGTCGAAACTCCTACCTTTCTTCGCGATTTTCGTTAAGTGATTTCAGCTACCGTAAGATTCTTTTCTATTGCAAGAACATTTTCCGTAGTCTTCCATTTCTTGGTAGGTTATCCGTATTCCTTTCAACTAATTGTGTGATGAGGTACATATTTGTCTTAAACTGTTGTTCAACTTCCATTATTGTAGTTTCTTTAAACATGTTTAAAACCTTATTTTTTTAAATCTAATAAATATTCTTTTCTTTTAGGCATATTTCTAAATTATTGTGATAACAATATTGCAATAAAATTAATAAATGAAATTTTACTTACAAAAAATGGACGTTGTTGGAAATTCAAAAACTTTGAATTCATTTTTTTTGTATTTTCCAATATCTTTGTTTTTTTTTGTAAGCGTTAATCTCTTTCTATTTTTTAATATTATGCGATTATAGTTTTATGTGCGAGTGGAAAGGGATTAATGCGTTTCAAAAGGGCAGGTTTTCTGAGATGCAGGGCGTGAGTCCAGAGACTTGCTTGCGTGCGCTAAAAGAAGCAAGACGTGTTCTAGCGGGGAACTGATTTAAGCGGTATTACTTAAGCGATTTATGCGAAACTTATTATTTTATCCTTTTATGTTACTTCAAATTAGCTTTAATTTACATTATATAATTAGTATTAACCATTTTATCCTTTATTTTAAATTTCACGTATTTTTTATCATTTTATTTAAATAAACTACTTTACTAAAATTTCACATTCTTATTTTTTTATTTATAAACACTAATGTTGAGGATCCAACATTAAATGGTCCTTCGAGCCGGATGAGTGAAAAGTGCGGATAGTACAAATTACGGATTGTGAAATTTACGAAATTGTGAAATTTATGAACATTTGGAAATTAGTCGGATTGAGAAATTAGCGGAATTTCTTATAAACGGGTTTCTTTCATTTTAAACTTGCGTTTAAGGCTAAAGTGCGCGTAATTTAAAACATTGTGCAACAATGGAAACTTCAGCTACTGCAGAAACTCAGTTGCAAACATTAAAGCGAATGCGCGGCAACATAAAAGGAAGTGTTACACGGATGATTACTTTTGTACAAGGATATTCTGATCCTGAAGTAATTGAAATTTTGCGCGTGAAGTCAGAACAGCTTTCCCAACTATGCGAAAAGTTTGACCAAGTACAGTTGGAAATTGAACTATTAAGTGGAATAGCTGAAGAAGAAGAAAGTCCAGAGCGTGTGCAGTTTGAAGAACGGTACCACAAACTAAAAGCAGATATTCAAGAAAAATTGCGAAAAAGTGATGAAAAAAGTGCAAATGTTGCGTCGGTGAATACTCAAGTAAAAGAATGTACTTTACATACTCCACGAGCAAAGCTCCCAGATTTAAAAATAAATATATTTAGTGGCGCGTATACAGACTGGTCAAGTTTTAAAGATCTTTTTGTGTCGATGATACACAATGACAAAATTTTGCAATCGGTGCACAAATTTATGTATTTAAAAATGTATTTAAAAGGTGAAGCATTATCAATTGTGGACAATATAACGGTATCAACTGAAAATTATCAAACTGCTTGGAAATCGTTGTGCTATAGATACGACAGATCGCAATTAATTATTAATGCGCATATGGGTAACTTGCATAGTTTACCATTCATAAAGCATGATTCAATGCTTAAAGATTTTGGCATAAAAATTAGACAAATTCGAAGCGCATTGCAAAACTTTAAGGTAGATGTAAACAATTATCAATTTGTCTATGTAGTGATTCAAAAACTAAATGAAAACCTAAGGCGCGATTACGAAGTGCAAAAAACCAGCAATGACGGTGAAATACCAAAATTGAATGAACTTTTAACTTTTCTCGATAAACGGGTAAACGCGTACGAAGTAGTACCTTTTCAACAGAAAAACTTTGAAAATACGCGGTTGAAGAGTAAAACTATGTATGTAACAAATGGTGCTAAACAAACTAATTTCGCGATGTGCCCCATAGACGGTAAAGACCACTACATAAATAAGTGTCCTAAGTTTTTAAGTGACTCAATTCATAACAGAAGAGGTGTTATAGCGGAAAATAAACTGTGTTTTATTTGTTTTGGAAAACATTTAGCGATTAACTGTAAGCGGAATTTTAAGTGTCAAACTTGTGGGTCCAAGTACCACAATACGTTAATTCATGTAGACTATAACCCTCAAGTTAAAAGTGAAACAGGTAACAGTGCTGGACCAAGGGAAAATGAAGAAAATGTTGCTACATCGGCATCGTGCAGCGTTGGAATAAGAAATGACATCAAAAATGAAGTATTGTTATCAACGGCCATCGTCAACGTACTTGGTGCAGATAAAAGATGGTATACGGCAAGAATTTTATTGGATTCTGCAAGCGAGGTGAGCTGCATCAGCTACAATATGGTAAAACGGTTAAATTTATCTACATTTGCTAGTAACTATGAACAGAACTGTTCATATTTAGGGCATGTTAGGGTAACTATGAACAGACCTGTTCATATTTAGGGCATTTTAGGGTAACTATGAACAGACCTGTTCATATTTAGGGCATTTTAGGGTAACTATGAACAGAGCTGTTCATATTTAGGGCATTTTAGGGTAACTATGAACAGACCTGTTCATATTTAGGGCATGTTAGAGTAACTATGAACAGACCTGTTCATATTTAGGGCATATTAGGGTAACTATGAACAGCGCTGTTCATATTTAGGGCATATTAGGCATATTAGGTATGATAGGGTAAGATAGAGTATCTAGGGTTGGTTTATATAAACAGGTCTGTTTATGGACAGGCTTGGTTTATTAGTTGTGTATGGGTGTTACGTCATTCTTATTATTTCAAGTGAAACATAGAGCACTTTTCTTAGTTTTGTGTTTTTAAAAATTTTACGAATTACATCAAAAGTATATTGCTCATAACTTTTATAAATTTGTACTATAAAATTTAATCAACACCTGTATTTGTTGAAATACTTCACTTTATCTGTTTATATTATTTATAAACAACTTGATAGCTGTTGAGATAGGTTATATCTATAAAAAATAAAACAATTTAAATTACGTTTTTATTTAAAAATATATTTACAATATTATGCTAATTAAACATGTATAAATATTTGAGATATTCAAATTTTAATTCAATAAAAAATAATCTATTATGGGGCCATTCGTAAAAAGATAAATAAATATGATTTAGTCTATTTCCTTTTCTTTGCGTATCCATAAGGAACTGAATCACATCCTTCAAATTTCCTTTTATTTGATGTAGGTCTAAATATTTTTTCTTGGGTTTTTGTTACAACCTCATGTATCTGAGTTCTGACTATAGACTGATATGTAATTTTCTTAGAATCAATAGATTCATTAGCTGTTAACATCATCATCATCTTTAGAGCATTAAAATTTACTTCCTTACTTATTTCGTGGTTTATACAAATTCCCTTTACTTTACATATTTCGTGATATTTATCTGTTTCAGGCGAATAAACGATATAAGCGTAATTCTTCGGGCCGCCTGAGGCAAATTCTGTAATATAACTCCCCGGTCCGTATACTTCTAATTCATTGGTCATTTCACCTACACTAGTTCCTAATAAGGGTTCAAAATCTCCAGGTCTAGTAACAAATATTACAGAATCTGTATCATAATACAAAACTCTCTCTCCCAGCGTCTCTAAGTAGGAATACAATTTTAGACGGGCTTGTGTAGTCGTGTATGCAGCTAAACAAACATTCACAGTTGATAGTAAATCATAGGTTTCTTCGCTGTGCTCATAATTAACTACAAGTGTATCATCGTTAATAGGTAAAACAGTGTTTACAATGTAAGTAGGATCTGCCATTATATTAAAAAATTCGGACGGGCTGTTTATGATTTTTGTTTTAGATTGATTTTGCCTTTGTCCCAGTTTACCCCAAAACGAGTTTAGCATTGCTCGTAAACCTGAATTTTCTACGATTTCTTCAAATTCTAACTGAATGCCTTCTTGTTGTAAGAAATTTTCAACATATAGCTTTTTGTCTTCAGGTGTAACACAGTTTTTTGGCCATCCGCTAGCCTGTTGTTTTATTTTTATAAACTTATTCATCATTGAAGTAAAGAGACCGCCGGTTCGATTATTCTTATCGTATTGTTCCACACTATAACACCAGATTTCTTGTACTTTGTACTTTGTACAATGTACAACATTGTGTAACCATTTTCTATAGCTTTTAATATTTCGTCGATAACCCAAGTACCCTCTAAAGCTCTATCATCAACACTATGTGTGCACACGTTATTATTTTGTATCTCTGCGCACATTCGACATAAAGAAAATATAAGTTTATTGTTAATTTTGCTGGGTAGCACAGGGTGATACAGGTTTTGAGGTGGTAATATTTTACACTTTATTATACCATCAATATCCCTAGATAATTTTGGACAATCTTTTCCCACATATACGCGGGGGTGGCCTACAGGAAATTTACCATATTTACACACCCAAGGATAAAGTGAGCACACATCTATATAATTAATTTTTTCGCCTTCTTTTATTTTGTAATAAGTCTTTGTGTTTCCTGTTCTACCTCCATAAAACGCATCTCGAGGATTCAGAGGTAATAACTTGATAAGAGGATGATTTTCTGTATACCTCACTATATCTTGATTTAATTGTTCTTTAAATTGGCATTCCCACATTTCAATCACATCATAACCCAGTAACCTTAATCTTTCGATCTTTGTAACTGTTGACTCGTACCTTAGATTTAGGGTATCAAATGGATTATCGAGTAGCGGGGAGTCTCTATCATACTTGTGACATACAGGATGACCGTGATAATAGCATCCGTGAAACTCAAACACCTGATTTGTACTTTCACAGTAGCCATCGACCTTCAAACCACCTAATCTGACTTCTTTTTGTTTGGCTGAATGAAATATATGTATATTGCGTGAATGTTCTTCCCACAACAACCATTGTGTAGCAATTACCGACTGATTATCGATATTTCGATAACCGCCTCGAGGTATTATACCAATTGTATTTGGTTTCAGAAAATTCCGTCTAAACACCTTGTTACATGCTGATGCTATGGTGCAAGCCTCCGTGAACGGACATACATTTCCTGTGTTGATGAGTTGCTCTCGAAATTTAAGGCATGCTTGCATGAGAATGTTAACATCAGAAACACAATACGCCTCCAAATCGCGTCGCATATTAAATTCTTCATTTTTATGTACTTCATACCATTTTAGAAATGCCGTTCTTTCAGTTTCTTTCATCGTGTCTGGGCTATAGTAGGATATATCTGGTAATGGGCCTACATAATCAGCGTTTTCGGTCGTGTTGAAGTAATGTGGAAAATATCCTTTCTTAAATGTGTCTGGTAGTCCAAAGGCTTTTGGTAATTTTGCTAGAGCCATTGGAAAATAGTTTAAGGAATCTAAAAATTTAACATTCCCAATGACCATAGAAATGATTTTAGTTCCTCGCATTATCAGTTCTGGTATTAGGTCAGTCTGTGTTAAAATGTGATTTAACACAAATTGGTGGTCAAACGCTTGACCGTTATGTGCCAAAACTACAACCTGCTTGTGTGTTTTTCGCACAGACAGCACGTAGTTTACAAAATTTTCAATAACATTGTTTTTTATTATATTCTCTCTTACACCGCAACTTTGACAATAAACCATGTTTAGGTCGCTAATACATGTAGAACAACATTGTTTTAAAACGCATAAATTAGGTTCATGTTTCACTGTTTTTTCATCAATTACTTTTTCTTGTCGTGTCTCCAAATCGTAAAATATAAACAAAAATCCTGTAGTTTTTGGCTTTCCTGTAGCCGGCTGCATGTAGCAATGATGATCTTGAGGCTGATGTTTATTACAAATCTTACAAAACACTTCACCACAGTAATGTAGTCTACCCGACTTAATTGTTTTTAGACAATTGGTACAGCATCTAACTTGCTCGCATACACCTTTAATATGATTATCTAGACACTGCTGATTTTTAAACCATCTATTACATCTTGTGCATTTTATTTTAATTTCGGGGGTACAAGAGGGACTTTGAAAACATGCTTGACACGTTCCACCACATCTATGTTTGTTTTTATGGTTGTATGGAATATGGTAATTCTCACAATAATAACTACAGCAAAAAGCAGCCGTTAATGAGGTTATAACGTTGTAATGACCACGATTATATAGCAGGTTAAGTGATCTTCCCTTATCATTTGGTGGTGATTCGTATATAACATCTCTTCCTTTACTTCCATACTGATAAACACAAATTTTATATTTATCTCCAAAATGTCTTTGGAATTGTTGGATCTCTGGAACTCCTGCACCTTCTTCAGGTATGGTTACCCCAGCATCTTCTATCAGTTTCATTGTCCTTTTTATTTGTAGCGCTCCTGTGTCTTTCCGCACCTTTTGATATTCGGTGTCCTTCTCCACATTGGCTATCGCAACAACAAGAGCTCTTGGTAAACATAAATTATCAATATTGTTAATTGACACAATTCCTCTTCGCATGACACATTCTTCATTAAAAGTATTATATTTATGTTTACGAGCTCCAGATCCTGTCGGTAAGCGAACTGTTGTAACTTTCAAACAAAGTTTATCGGTATTTGATATTGAAGAGTTAGATTGAAATACGCTGCCAATGAGATCCCAAATGCGGTCCACACTTACATCACACACATCAGTGAAATTCATCCACGCCTGACCTCTCTCGAAAGCCTCACTACAGAACGTAATTCCAATCTTATCAGTTGGTCTCGCACCATTTGTAGCAAATACTAAAATGTCCTTTATTGCTTTTCTTATAAAAATATGTGAAACTTGATTTTTTGGAACAGGATTTATTTTAAACTCCAAAGTTCTACCCTTCGTATTAAAACGTTGAACTTTTTTTGTAAAATCTTTTAAAACAGTAAAAGTATTCATTTTATAAGTGTTTACTTCGGTGTCTGTTGAAAGAATGGTTAAACAGTTAACATCAACCTGTACTTAAAGCTAGTACACGTACCGACAACAAAACAGCAGTCGATTTTAATTTATTCCTTTGATTTTGTGCTACTTTCTCATAAAAGACTGGGTTAAAATATGTAATAATCCTAAAATTAATATTTTATTTTGATGTTTACACTACATGATACCTACAAATTTCGGTATTTTGCGTGTTTTTATACTTATATTTTATTAATTATACTAGTGGTAGTCAATGGTTTTGTGCGTTTTAATTACTTTAGAATACAAGATACATACATTTTGGGAACCTCTGAGAACTTCTACATATTTATTTTTTATTGAATAAAGTATAATGACGTAATTATATAAATAATATAAATTAATTAATCAATGCAATGGTTATTGCTCGAGGTTAATAACTGTATACTATTTTGGAAAATTAAAATCTAAAATAAACTTTTTAAATTATAACAACAAATACTATTATATAATTTTAAGGTATTGTTTAACGAAAGAAAGTCTTTTAAGTTTTGATTATGGTACTTCTGTATAAATTTGAATTTCAATAAATTCACCCCATCAACCTCCAACAGAATAGCAGTCGTTTTAAAATTCGCTTTTTCAAAATTTAAAATAAATTGTTTTTACATTATAAATTACATAAAATCGTAAACACGTTTATGACCTTGACCTACGCGTTGCATAATATTGCGCCACATTAAAACACTTTTTATTTTCAAGTTTATTTTTTTAACTAATGCATGATTATTGACAAATTGAAAACTTTTATCCCTTATTATTATTATAATAACATAATTGATGAGAATTTTGTATTCCAAACAATAAGTCCCCTACCTGTCAAAATGATAAGTACACCTTTTGGTACAAGGAATAATGCCCCTAGATAAAGAGAATGATATAATTAGACAAGGCCAAGAATACCAAGTAGCCTTTTAGGCTCAATCGGAAGTGATTGCTATGTTTTGAGTTCCCGTGTTATTCTTATGGTGTATTTTGCCCTTGAACAAAATTTATTATTATCATTCTAAAAGCATATCTGAAGATGTTTGTAGTTCTCAGAATTGATGACGTCATCAATAGCTATCTTTAAAGGGTTGGGGAGGAGGTGATGTAATACCTATAAATAGTATACCTATAGAACATTTTTGTAGTTCTCGGAATTGATGATGTCATCAATACCTATCTTTAAAGGGGTGGGTTGGGGGAGGTGGGGTAGTGCCTATAGGTCTCAGAGTAATTAACGAAATTTGTCATTCGGTAACAACTCCTCGAATTGAGTAGACGTGCCTGAATTACCTCCTTAATTGTGCTAAAGACTTTTGGTAACTTTTTTAATTTTAAATTTGTGATTAAATTTTGTATTAAAGTGTTGTGATGTAGTACCTAGTGCATTAGCAAATTTTAGACCTGTGTTCCAATTATCTCTCTTTAAATTGTGAATTTTGGTAAGAATTTTTATTTTTAAATTTTTGATAAATTTTTATTTTTAAAATTTTTGTGTCACCTATGGGATTTGGGTCTTTTGCGGAAGAACTCCATTATCCTGCAGCTAATAGACTCCGCTGACCGATGCCCTTACTTAAGGGACAGTATCCTATTTTGAGCATTTGTAATACCTATCTACAAAGTAGGTTGATGCTTTTCATAAAATAGAGGTATATAACTAGCGGCCCCTATCGGGGATGTTGAGGTCTGAGCTGGGGTGATGCTTTATTATTTAAATTAATTTATTATTTGTATGTAGGTTTTTACAGGTAGTTGATGCTATGTGATACAGGTAAGTAGTAAATAATCATGTGTTACAGGTAATAAGGTGTGGTAATACAGGCTACTGGTAACTGTCGTGTGATGATCTCAATTAATGCCTAATAGTCCTGTAGTACAGGTAATCGGTGGCTGTCCGTTAATGTTGCTGATGGATAGTCATGTGATATATGCCTCTAGGTAGGTACAGGTAATTACCCTGAAATTTCACCCCTCTTTTATAACAATATGAAGTAGGTCTTTGGCTGGTGGTATACAGACGAAGGGTCTGTCCCCTGCCTGGCGCATGCGTGTTATTGTATTATTATTCTTGTGGGTTTTTTGTTTTTGGAACATATCATTTGTTAATTATTAAAAATAAATAATTGACTTCTTAATTTAAACGATTAGAACAAAGTGATTTTGCAAGTCTGAACATGATTGTAGTTCTCGGAATTGATGACGTCATCATCAATACCTATCTTTAAAGGGTGGGGGTAATGCCTATAGGTCTCGGGTAATTAACTAAATATGTCATTCATTAACAACTCCTTGAATTGAATAGACGTGTCTGAATTAGCTCCTTAATTGTGCTTATGATTTTTAATTTTAAAAATTTTAAAGGTGTTGGTTGTAGTTTACCCCCTCCCTTATAACAATATACAAAGTAGGTCATGGCGGGCGTCTTGGGCTAGGCAGATATAAAATAGGCAACCCGCCTTACAATTCTGTCTGGCACAAGCGCCCCCATACCTACTTAAACCAGCTACAATCAAGGCCAAAATGGCATGTTAAAAAATCAAACTTAAAGGTAGGAGCATTAGTGCTCATCAAAGAAGATGGGTTGATTCCACCACAACAATGGGTGCTTGCGCGAGTAATTAAAGTAAATGTATCTAAAAGTGACGATTGCGTTCGTTCGGCTGATGTAAAAACAGCCAAAGGCATTTATACGCGACCCATTACAAAATTGTGTGTGCTACCAATGGACTAATTAACTTTTTTGCGAATTTATGTTATTATATTATAATTCTATATGCGAATTTATATTATTATCTTGTATTTTAACTATATATTTATTTTAAACTATTCTTAGTATGCGAATTTAAGTTATGATTTTTAATTATAACAATTATATTTTATGCGAAATTATAAATCTTGTATTTTAACTTTTATGCGAATTTGTGCTATTATGTTATGTCTTAACTATTTTTATGCGAATTTATGTTATAATTTTATATTATAAATATTATTATTTTTTATGCGAATTTATGTCATTATTTTGTATTTTAATATTTGTGCAAAATTATACTATTTTTATTATGTTACGTTTAATTTAATATTGTATAATTATCTTATGTATTTAAACTATATTTTGTATGCAAATTTTATTTCTAATTATTATATTTTCGTATTATGTATTTACTTATAGGATATTTTCAATTTTTTATTTTTGTGGCGGGAGGATGTTGGAAATTCAAAAACTTTGAATTCATTTTTTTTGTATTTTCCAATATCTTTGTTTTTTTTTGTAAGCGTTAATCTCTTTCTATTTTTTAATATTATGCGGTTATAGTTTTATGTGCGAGTGGAAAGGGATTAATGCGTTTCAAAAGGGCAGGTTTTCTGAGATGCAGGGCGTGAGTCCAGAGACTTGCTTGCGTGCGCTAAAAGAAGCAAGACGTGTTCCAGCGGGGAACTGATTTAAGCGGTATTACTTAAGCGATTTATGCGAAACTTATTATTTTATCCTTTTATGTTACTTCAAATTAGCTTTAATTTACATTATATAATTAGTATTAACCATTTTATCCTTTATTTTAAATTTCACGTATTTTTTATCATTTTATTTAAATAAACTACTTTACTAAAATTTCACATTCTTATTTTTTTATTTATAAACACTAATGTTGGGGATCCAACAGACGTAGTTATGCAGAAACCTACCGATCCACAAAATTTTAGTGTTATTGTACAAATAAGAAAATTGTATTTTTTGTCCAAAAAGTAACTTGGAAATGATTGACTTATGTTTATTAAAGTACTTTCACAACTGCCTTTTGCAATGTTCTATCAAATACGGTTTTAAAAATTAAATCTTATTTATTTATTTTATCAATAAAAGTTACATTGAGTTGGTAGGTTTTTGCATAACTATGTCCAATTATATTTCGGAATTAATGATGTTTTTACAAATGAACAATTTACTTTTAGATGTTATAGAAACAATAATTACCTTATTAAGAATACTGTACGCGTTATTCCCAATGCAAAATTTGTAGTACCATAATATTCTGTAGTAGGTTACATACCTTAAAAAATATGCAATCTCTAACTAATTGAATTTTAATTTGCTGTTCCTCTTAATGTAATGTAGATAATTTTTTTTATTGGTTTACTATAAATTATAAATGAATAACAATAACTGAAATAACAAATTAAATTAACAAACTATCCAGTAACATGGAAAAATTCGTCCATAAATATTATGTCCCTGTAGGCATCGACCTTAGCACCGAAGCCGAATTTCCATGTTGAATGAAAGGATCAAAACTTTCGCATCGCTACTCTAAGGGCCCAAGATCTATATAGCAAAAGCTAAAACATCATAATGATCTATTATCGATTTAAATTTATAATGCTTCAAAATTTTCGCTTTCGTCGCTGCAGAATTGGTCATTTAACACTAAATTCTCAAGTGACTTGGAGCCAGAGTATTCACGCTTGTCGAGTCCCATACCAAAGCCGCTGTTCCTTGGCGCTACAAAATCTGGTCTCATACCATCATCTTGGGAAATTCCCGCAGATTTAAGGATTCTAGGAATGTTTGCAGTTGCAAGAGAGCGCCTAATAATTTTGTTCAAAGTTGCATGTCTAGATAACCAGCCTGTACAGCACAAACACGAAAAAATTGATTTAATGTTCCTAATAATTTTTGCAAAAAAAAACTGTTTTGCAATTTACTTTCTGTGGCTACTGAATGTAATTAACGCTGGTTGTAACATTAAAAAATTCGTAATGAAGTAACAGAGCGAAAGACAAACAAAAACGAAGCACGAGATTAAAAAATT
Organism: Cantharis flavilabris; assembly: GCA_949152465.1. NCBI lineage: Eukaryota > Metazoa > Arthropoda > Insecta > Coleoptera > Cantharidae > Cantharis > Cantharis flavilabris. Next base: position 19,883,331 of record OX424436.1, on the reverse strand, counting down.
ATTTAATATAAAGAAAAAATGATTTATTTATGAAAATTTTTCAATTACAGTAAACCTTTATAAAAGCTTAAATACTGCTTTAAATAAAAAATAAAGTAGAACTCACGAAAAGCTTCAAAACAACGACAGCTCTAGATAAGAAAGTTGCACATGCTTTGATCGTAGATTAAAATCAAAATTTAATGAAATTATAACGTATTTTTAAAAAGTAAAGTTAAAACAACAAATAAAACACAAATAGGTACTTCAAATAAATTAAATATAAAATTTATAAATATATCAAGTTCTGTTCTTACGTTTTTATGCCAAACTTTTGGTAATAATTGGTATAGTAAAATTAAAAGTTTTGGTAGTTTATTTTTACGAATTTAACCAATTACAATTCAATTTCAAGTGAACTCCCTTTCCATCAAATTTGTAAAATTTTATAGCTCCTTGATCTAGTATCATATTATGTAGAAGTTTTTAGTTGATCAAATACTTTGAGTCGTTTATTATCTTTCTGCAATTAAGGTTGTTAACATGGAAAATAAAATTAATGAAAAGTTCTTGAAATTTTTACAATACATTATTTGCGTGATAAAAAAAAAAGTTTGAACTTTATCTTGTTCTTAGTTATCGAGCTAAAAATTGTTAAAGTTTACATTGATTTAAAGGTCATTATTTCGACAATCAGAAATGTCAGCATTTCCACAAATTGCGAAAATATTTATGAAAGTCTTATAAATAAGTATACCAAATTTCAAAAAAGTCATGTTTTTAGTTTCTGAGAAAATTAAATTATTATTCTCAAAAGTAGTTCAAAAGCTATTAAGATTTTTGATAAATATACATTAAAAACAAAAGTATTGGTGGAAAAATGAATGGGTTACGAAATCAAATGTTGCCATGATTTACTAAATCTTGACAGCTTTCACTTTTTGGAATAATAATTTAATTTGAAAAAAAACGTAAGAATTACAAATAGAAATAAGACCTTAATCGAATATTGAAAAATACTGGAGTTATTTTGGTATATGCAAAAGAACATTCTACGTCGTCTACTTGAAGATTTTAATATTATTCGATACTCCATTATGCTTTTATTTGAATTCATATTTTTAAATCTTATGTTAGTCTTACGTTTTACGTACATTGTGAACAAGCACTAACTCATTGGCGTATAGGTTTGCGGTACTGTATCTATATCTAATGACTGTACTACGTATTGTCGTGATATAATCTGTAAATGGAGTGCTTTACAGAAAAACGTAAAATTTTATTTTGTTTTTAAAATTTTGTAAAATTTGGTTTTGCCGCGGGTTATTTAAGCTGAACGCCAGCTAGCGACTAACTTGGCTTTTGCCAATTTGAAGCCGCACGAAGAGGACGGGCCGGAGTTGGTCTCCGGTAAATTTGTAATTTTAATTGAAATTTTGATTTGTGAATAAAATAATTGGATTTGCGTGAGTAATTTTTGATTTGATTTTTGAATTGAAGGTTGTCCAAAGTTTGGACAACCAACGTTGGAGTTTTTGGACAATTTAATTGCTAAAATTGGAAAATTTTGTAAAAATTTATGTACGCGTCGGACATATGGTCCGATATCGACGCTTACCTGCGATTGTCGTCGGCATTCATTTATTTGAAAATTTATATTAAAGTTTTGAATTATAATTTGGAATTATTTTAAATTTATTTTTCTGGTTAATTGGACTTGGAAAATCTAATCTCAGTATATAAAGGGTGTGCCATCTTTTATGTCGGTATGTTAGTATTGTATAACTTGAAAAAAAACAACCAATTTCCATATATGAGATATTTTTATTTAATTTGAATCTTTTCAATTCATTTAGACTATATTTTCAATACCACATCAAACAAATGGCCGCCTCTATTGGCAACGCCAATTGTGTCTTTTTCGCTGCATTTTTTATAACTTTTTTGGGCATCTCGGGTGTTATAGCGATAGTTTCGGTATGAATGTTTGCCTTAAGCTTGTCAATGGTCTGAAGCTTAATGGCGTACACTTCGCATTTCAAATAACCCTACCAAAAGAAAGTCCTGAGGGGTCAGATCTGGAGATCTGGGTTCAGTGTCAACTATTCGAGCAACTGTTTGGTCGTATTCTAAGCGATGTGGCCGTATTCCAAGTGACGTGGCCGGTCAGCCGGAAATATTCTTTGAGTCAATTGCACTTAGTAAAAATTGTACTGAATTGACGTTTGAAAAACATATCAACTCAACTCAATCGGTTAAAAATTGTCAAAGTTATTAAATATATACATACACTCCTAGAAATTTCGACGTGTAAACCGCTATATTCGATGTGCAAATTTAGCTTTGTAATTTTGTGTTATTTCGCTGTGTAAAAATTAACACAATATTCTGCTTACGGTTGAAAACAATTATTTTAACACGTTGTAGTGTAAATGTGTGATTCCCGACGAAAATGTGGGAAAAACAGACGCGACAGAATAAACGTTATCTGCATCCTGTATACCTGCATCGAGCACACGTTTAATAACTCCGGCATCTTCCAGTTAATAACAATTATAAAATTGCAGTAGGTAGTACTAAATATTAAGTGATTTGTGTATGTATATTACGAATAAGTAAGTATTATATTGCTTAATAGTTACAAAATAATATAAAATAATATAACTTAAAACATGCAATGTGCTTAAAACTTAGATTTAGATCAAATTATTAATTATTTTAAACAATGTTGATGTGGTGTTCTGTTTAAATATAGTATGGACGATTATATCCACTTAAGTTTTTTATCCAACACCTCTGTCTTATGAAGGCATAATAATGCCGATTTTACATATCTTACGGGGTCTATAAAATACTAGTGACTTATGTAAATTATGAGTACACCTACTTTATGCTAGTTTTCATAATTTACATCTGACATTTTAAAACGTCAAATGTCAAAACTTTTAATTACATTTTAAACTATTATTACTAGATATTGGATAAAGCTTTGCATTACACACGTGTCTTAACAGCAAATAAGTTACTCATGAAATATTATCCACTCGAGCAAGCTCTCGTGGCTAAACATTTCCTTCGTAACTTATTTGCCTTATAAGAAACTTGTATAATAAATAGCTATTTTTTATATAAAATTTATTTAAATCCGTTACATTAATTATATTGTTATAATAAACAAAATTAGTTTCCTGGGATTCAGCATAGTTTTTCAACAGAGAATTCCATGCAAACAAATAGTTTGACCAATCAAAATTCAAGTAGCGGAAATTGTACCAGGCACAATTTTCACCTTACAAGTTTTTCATTGGTTTAAAATGAAAATTGTTCCTGGTACAATTTTCGCTGTTTTAATTTTGATTGGTCCAAAAATTGCTAATAATAAAGTACGTACTATGTGAAACGCTATTTTATATTTTATATAAAACTATACATTTAAAAATTGATGTTATTGGCAGAAAAATTCCGTGTCAATTCCTATTCTTTCTGCTGATGTTTTAGTACATTTTGACATTGTGTTCTTACCAACAGGCCAATTCTTGTACCATCTAATCTATTCAGGCTTTTTCCAATTAGGATTCATTGTTAGAAAAACTCGATCAGTTTTTATCACGGGTGTTCTTTTAGATAACATTTTTTGGAATAAACTAAGGAAAATCATAATTAGTATATTTTAACTATAATCTTTATTTGTAATTTATACCTAACAGGAGATTTGCCTGGATTTTCAACATTTTTTGTTGCTATCGGGTGTATTTTCATCCTAGAGACTAAGAATTTTTTCATATTCTTTTTGTTTAAAGTTTCAAGAACTGACCTTTCTTTTTTTGGATCTATTTGTAGAAGTTTCCGCTTAGAATTGTGCATATCAAGCTAATTTAAATTCAATGTCACTAAAAGGGTTGACATTTCTCTTCAATTCATTAAAATATAAATGGATTTTTCTCCAAAACGTGAGATATTCGTCATAATTATAACAGAACTAATTATAATGTTTATTTATTTTGTTTTGACGTTTTTGTTGCTTAGCTTCCAAGCAAAAATAGCCTTCTAGAATATTGTTTTTCTCAATTTATGTCAAAAAATATCTTATAATTTTTGCATGGAATTCTCTTAATGAATATAACGCATGCTAAAATTTCCATTTAAATTTTGTGTGGAATGCAACTCGTATCGGTTGATGGTAAAAGCACTCTGGCGCTACGCGCCCTCGTGCATTTACCTAGCAACCAATACTCGTTACATTCAACACAAAATTTTTATGGAAATTTGAGCACTTGTTATATTATATATGATAATTTGTTTTAGAATCATTAACATTATTATTGAGTATATACTATGTAGTGTTAAAGAAAAAGGATTAGCAAAAAACCTTTATCAAAAATTATCTTAAAACCGAGGGAAAAAAGAAAAATTAACAAATTATTTACAACTATTTACAATTATTTACATTAGGTACTCTATAGTTCGCGGTTGTTTGCCAAATCTCTGATTAGGTCGAATTCTGAGTCCATGCATCGGAGATGAAATTTTTCAGTTACTTTCTTAATAAACTCTGCAATTTTCTGATATCCGGTAGTCAGATGAAAGTGTTGAGTAGAATACAGCCAAGACAGATCATTGATTAACTTTAAGTTTTTGTTTTGAATTATTTGTAGTTTCTTGATATGGGTGTTAGCTGCTCTTGACCATACGGGACACCCATAGGTCATAATTGGGAGAATGATAGATTTGTATATTAAGGTTTTGTTGGTATGTGATAACTTTGAGTTTGTAGCCAAAAGTGGGTAAAGGCTTCTTTCACATTTGAGCGCCTTGGTTCTTGCCTTTTCAATGTGAGGTCCAAATGTTAAGTTTTTGTCTTATGTGACTCCCAGATACGTTGCAGTGTTTGAGAAAGGAACTTCTAAGTTGTTTATTTTGAAATTTGTATTAGGTTGTCGTTTCGGTGATCTATTAAACGGAAAGATTATGGCTTGAGTTTTTTCATCATTTAATTTGATTTTCCATTTGTGTAGGTATTTTTTATAGCATTTATATCCGCTTTGAAGTTTTTTGATAATGGTCTTTTTTAATTTGCAGTAACCTGAGCTGTCCGCATAAAACATTGTATCACAATTTCTAGGTTTTCTGAAATCGTATATAAATAAAGAGTAAAGCAGTGGTGACAATACTGAACATTGAGGTATACCAGTCACGATATCTTTGACATCCGAATAGGATCCCTTTATTGAAACTAGAAATTTACGATCTGTTATGAATGATTTTATGACTTTGATAAGGTACCTATTTTAGGATATTGACCAAATTCATTTTGTACAGCAATCCGTGATGCCAAACGGAATCAAAATACTATATCCAACAGTATTAATCCAGTAGATGTTCGGAATCTCTTATTGGTTTTCGCTTTGTTCTCAACGCGTTGTATTTGATGGACCGTTGAGTGTTGTGGTCGACAGCCAAACTGCTGATCTGGAATGATGTTGTTTTCATATGCAAATGACGCCAATTTTTCGTATATTACACGTTCTAGTATTTTACCAAGACAGCTAAGAAGACTGATGGGTCTGTAATTTTTGGTTAACGTATGATCTTTTCCTGGTTTAGGTATGGGAAGAATTTTAACCGTTTTGAATATTGTTGGGAAGTAGCCTATTCTGATGCAGGCATTAAAAATGTTGCAAATAACTTTTAAGGTTGTTCTGGGAAGCGCTTTCAACAATATATTCTCTATACCATCCAGACCAGGAGCTTTTGCTATTTTTAGCTTCTTTATAATGATCTTAAGTTCTGCTATTGTTATGAATGTTTCGTATTCTTCGCTGTTTTCATTTTCTTGATTTAGTCGATTCATGAATTTTGCCAGTTTTCTTTTAATTGAATGTTTAAAATTAGCGGTTAAAGAGTGTGATGTTTCAAATGCGTTAGCAATTGCATTTGCTTTATCTGAATCAGTGAATAGAGTTCTTCCATTTTCTAGTAACTTTCCTATACTAACTACCTCTATATTTGCCTCGTATACCTTTTGTAATTTTCCAAAAATTTTTGTAACCGTCTTCAAGCTTACTAAGCTTTTTTGACCAGTTTTTGTTGCGATCGTTAATTACATTTTCTTTTATAAAGCTGTTATTTAAATTGATCATGGTTTTAAGTATAATTTTTTGCTGTCGATCCGTGCATTTCTGCCATTTTCTTTTAAATGCGTTTCTGATACTGATGAAATCTCTAGTTGTGTTTGAGATTTCTAGGAGCCTATTTTTTGGTTTTGGATATGGTACTGCTCTTGATTTTGCTTCTAGTATAGCTTTTGATAGTAAGTCAATGGATGTTTCAATTTTTTCGGGTGTAAATGTAGTCGTATTAAGAATAGGAAAGGATCCTATTACGCGATTTAAGTATGACTTAAACTTCTTCCAATCTGCGTGTTTATAGTCTGAAATTTCCTGACGAGTTTTCTCGATTGTATCGGCGTCAATAAAACATGAGATTGGAGCGTGATCAGATGTTGATTGGTCAGTGTGAGTGTGTAGAGCTGAGATATATAATGATGAATTTGATATTAAAATATCTATCGTGGAAGGGTTCGCACCCGAGTGTGGAAAGTGTGTTGGAGAATTTTGGTGGTATATAAACCAATGGGATCTCAGTTGCAAATTAAATAATATTGTACCCGCCGCGCCGTATTGTTTCAAATGCAGTTCCAAGCTCTGTTTCTAGCATTAAAGTCGCCAAACATAAAAAATTCTTTATTGGTAAGTGATAGCTTTTTTATATCAGACTCGAAAGTGCTTAAGTACTTTAGGCTATATGCTGAGGTTAGTATAACATCTCGACAGTTTATATTGATCGAGATAGAAATGTTTTCAATATTTTTGGTGTTGTATACGGGTAACAGTGAGTGTTGGATAGATTTTCGGATGCCAATCGCCACCCCTCCGCCTAGAGTACCATTCCGGTCATTTCTATAAATGGAGTATTCGTTTATGTAAAATTTATGATGTTGTTTTAGAAACGTTTCGTTGAGCATAAAAGGATCGATGTTTTCCTGTTCTAGAAATAATTGTAGTTGCCAAATAGAAGAAATATTTGTAATGCTTTGGGCATTCCAATGCATTTAATTGAGTTGCTTGTTAGATTGCATATTTGAGAAGAGACATTAAAACTTGAAGAATATGATCAGTCTGATAAATGAAAATTTTAACAATTTCAAAAGCATTTTTTGACCTCTAAGTAAAAGTAAAGATTAGATGAAATCCAATGCTCATCTTTCGTAATTTATATTTCTGTATTAAAAATTGTTTAATTAAAATAGTTAGTTTGGTTAACTTATTCAAAACCCGGTATAAATTTCAAAATATTACCTTCTAGTTTATAAATTAATATAAATAACAAGATCATTTAAAAATACAATTGCGCTCTATGCTCTATCCAAATCCGTAAATAAGAATATGGAGTGTAATTCAAACATTTTTTACTATGTCTATCTCAAAGCAGCCCAAAAACTAAACACGATAAACAAATGTCAATAGCAGCAAAAAGTAATATTTGTAAAAATAATATTGACCTGTCCTAAGATTTTTTGAGACATTCCTCTAGGAATATTATATTCAATTTGTTCCAAAGTTTACGAGCTTGCGCTATTATAATACTTAGACGGTCATTAGACAGTCAGTTTTACATGTTCTTTTAATTCATTTAACATGAATTTTATAATTTTCTTGATAGGTTTACATTTCACGCTATCTGAAGAGAATCCTATTATTTAGTTGCAGTTCTTTGCTGAAATGCAAGCTGTAGTATTAAGCTACCCTAATTCAGGTAAGTTAACTACCCAAACTTTCTTAGATAAATAGTTTGTAAGCTAACCAAATTTGCCGCTAATTAGTAGAAAATACATTTTCCATAAAATAACTAAACATTTAATTATCTCGTATACTATATTATAGGTACAGCTAAGGATCAATTTTTGAATCGTGAGATTATTTATTTTTATTATTGATTATAACAAAATTTAATGATTAACTTGAACTCCTGACTAATTATAAATAGTTTATATGGGTATATAATCATAACCCTTTTTACCTATAAGGTGTAGGGTGAATTATAAATAGTCATAAATGTGAATTAACCTTTGAACTTGGTTAATTCATGATTCATAAGCTAGTCTTAGAAGTGTTTTAATTTTAATTGCTATTGAACAGCAAGCTTTTTAACATGTATGTACAAAAACTAAAAGTATTTAACCCTATATACAATGCATGACATTTTATATTGTAAAATAAACTTTAAAAACTAGGAAGAAATAATGATTACATTACGGGAAAAATAAAAACAAAATATATTTTTAAATTTTACAGTTTACTTTACCCCATTTTTGCATATGCTTTCCTACCGATAATTCACGGGGGGTGAGTACGAGGCGAGGGAGGGGGGAGAATTTTTTGCTCAGTTATTCGATATCTAGCGCCGTTCTTGAGTTATTGCTAATTCAAAATATTTCAAAATAGGTACTTGCGTAGAATTTTTATTTTTGGTGTAATACCTAATATTTTTGTTTTCCGATAAAATAGTATACTCGCCTCTACTCGAAAAATGATTCGTTACTGGGATTGCAGCTTTAAAATGCTCGCTTATCGCTCGCTTTTCAATATAGCTGCGCGCCCAGTAACGGATCATTTTCGAGGCTCGGCCAGTAATCTACTATAAAATTCATATTCGGCAATTCGAAAGCAATACGAGATTTCCAGTCAGCTCAAAACACAAATCGAACATCGTTTAAATTAGGTGTCTCCCCACGAAGTTTCAAAACAAAGAGTAAAAGAACTTACTCAAATTCCACGAGACACGAAAACACACCTCACACCTACAACGGTTCACTTCAAAGTCCCGGAAATCGCGTTATTGCGTTTTGAAAACTCCAATATCCCCCCCAATCAGAATCTAGGCAGGGGCGCATTCAGCAACAAAACAAATTCAAAAATTTGTTACACGGTTTTGGTCGATTTAATGTTATATGGTGCAGAAAACTGGAATAGCCTCAATTTCAAATTTGCTTGCCAACTCTTACACAATCAGTATTAAGTTTTCATTGTACCATCATAATTCGTGTTTACTTGTTCGAATCATGTAGACATGAGTTTCAAAGTGCAGTTGCTTAGTACCTCAATTTTATTATAACAAATAGCAAAATTAGTACATTTTCAGTTGGAAGTTAGAATAGCCTCACTATTCAACAAACTTAACAACTAAATTAAACATATTTGTTATAAATTTAATATTAAAAGTAAGTAATTATAATACTAAAGACACAATTTTACCATGGTAGGAATTATTTTACATAAAGTTGCCGACATGAACAAAGAATTACGGTTAACGCAGAAGGAAATTGAAGCAATTAAGGCATACAAGGAAATTGGCTTATCAAACCGTAAAATCGCAAGTAAAATCGTTAGATCACCTGAAGTTATCAATAATTTTATAACATTAAAGAATTTGTATGGCAAAAATAATAAAACTGGAACAAAATCTAAACTTAGTAACCGTCAGAAGCGTCAATTTTCAATAAAGCTGTGAATGAACACAAGAGTGCTTCGTAAATACAAGCAGATATGCAGTTGCCAGTAACAACCCAACGTGTTGCACAAATTCTAAAAAGAGCATTAACTACTGATTATTATCGAAGGAAAGCTGTGCAACCAAGACTCACTAAATTACATAAAAACGCTCGTTTAGAATTGCAAGAAAACACAACATGACGTGGAAAGAATAATGAAAGATTGTATTGTTTAGTGATGAGAAGAAATTTAATCTCGATGATCCCTACTGTTTGAAATCATATTAATCTCAATGGGTGATGTCGATTTATCTAATTTATAATGTTTTTCTGTGATTAAATTAAAAAATTGTGTTTAAAAAAATGTAATTCTCGATATTTTTTGGAATTTTCGGGCATGTCCATGTAGGTATTCTGTGTAAATGTAGGTACGTCGATTAAGTAAACAAACGTTTGTCATCCGCAAAGTTTTGTAAATTTGCTTACGCTGTAGTTTTGTTAGCGAATAATATATATATAGATATATTGCGATGAAACACGTAGGGCGTATAAAGCCAGCAGACGTGGGAGACTTCCACGGTCCTAAAATCGAATTTGAGTTGTTAAATAAAAATAAATAAATCAAAGTAAAATTTGTAAAACTTTAAATTCAAGGAAAACTTTACAATCCGAAATTTATATAAATATAACAAACCAAATTTTATAGTTAAACAAACAAGCAAAAATTAGAAACCAAAAAATGTGTGTAAAACAAAAATATGGCCAACAGTGCGCGCGTGCGGACGAATTTTTGATAAAAAATCGCGTTATCAAATAACACGCTAAAATTTGAAAAATTGAAAAAGAAAAAATTGAATTGTCTGGGCAACAGATGATAAAAGATAACAAGATAAATAATTTAGTTTGCGACGAGATCCCAACGAGGAAGGTCGTTCATTTTTTTGAGTTCGTGATTGAACCCCAAAGAGGGAAAATCGTGTGGAATTAATAACCAAAGCATATACCAAGAAAATTAAAATAAAAATATTTCGATTCAAGAATAATAATTTAAATTTTTGGACGAGAACCAGCGTCTCATAAATCTGGAACAACCATTTGGAACTGGGATAGAAAGTTATTTTGGAATTGGAAGGGACAGTTTTTCTTTAACGTGGGAGAACGGAAGAGGTGCTCACAACCCATTTAAAATCAGAAGAAAGACAGAAGTTCAGGTTTGCACAACAATAACTTTTAAAGTGCTCGCGGTTTATGCGGAATTTTATTCGGGCCGGGATAATAATGCGTCACTGCCAATATTTATAAATCAAAAATTAAATTTGTATGTCAATTGTTTTGTTTAATTAAAATAAAATTTACATTCATTCAATAAGTAGTAGGATATTTTTTTGAATTAAAGAGATTGAATCACATCCATTCGACATTTTGCTGCCATACTTTGAGGAGTTCAAAATAAAGAACTTACACACAAATTTAGGTCCTTCACCGAGTCGTGGCAATATATATATAATATATATATATATAGATTTAAAAAGAGGAAAAGTGAGATCCTTTTGAGAAAAATGTTAGCAAGGCGAGATCACTTGGAGAAAGTCGAGATCCACTTTCGGATCTCGACTTTTTTAACGTGTATATCGAGTTTTTCCGTTAAATGTTGGTAAGGTAGGTCGCTTATTTGAAATTTATGCTGGATCTCGTTTTTCCGATATTTTTCGTATTATATACATTAGTAGTTCTCGAGTAGTAAGGTGGAGCGCTGCTATCGGCAAAGTGTATATATGTATATTTGTAATTGTTTTAAGCCACGCTGAGATCCGATAACTTGGCAACGTAGCAAAGCACGCATTCATAACCGAGTTGACTAATTTTAGCAGATAATGTTTTAATGATTACAATGATGCAGTAAATGTTCCGTAAAGAAAAAAATAACAATATTATAAATATCTTTTGTTATTAGTTAATAAACTTCAATATAAAAAATTAAATCTAAATTTTTACCAAAAAAATTTAAACGTTTCTATTGCAAGTTAGAAAATTGAAAAATAATTCTTGTAGAATATAATATATGAATTATTGAAAATTTCTGTTCAGTTTTTGTTATAGTTATTTTTCTTTTCTGTTTCGGATAAACGTAATATTTTTGGGTTAATCGAAAATTTAAGAATTTAGGTTTGAATATGAAGTTGTTTCATCAGTTTGATAAGTTACTGGGTTAGTTGGCGTAGTTTATTTCTGTGTTTATAACAAGTCAATTAAAATGTTTAGTGGATTAAATTAATATTTAAATGGATTTGTTTTTAAATTTTTATAATAAATGTTAAAACTACACAGTACATACAAGTAGTGCAAAATTTTTTGGACCTCCGAGCAAGTTACGTATGGGAAAATAAACTTTTAATGAACTTAAATGAACTTCTATTTTGCAAAAATAATAAATTATTAGAAATAATTGCTAAGATCAACAAAACTAGGATTCTTAATTTAATTAGTTAAATGGGTAATCCGATTTAAAGTAAAGGGAGCGCTTGTAATTTTTGGACGCTAAGAATTTAATTCAGGGTCGAATCGAGTTCGGGTTTTAGGTAATACGAAACGGCCAATGGGTAGAATAAATTACATTTTATATTATACCATATAAAGTAAACCCTCTCACTGGATGGTTAAATCACAACGTTATTTTTAAAAATTCGTAATCACGTTTTACTTTTTAGCCTCTAGAATCAACAAAAAACGTTGGCGTCTTGATAACCGATATGCTAACCTAGGTGCTAACCTTGCTAAATTAAATGGTTTAGAGATCATTATCTTATTTCTATGGTGGGCGATAGAAATAATACAAGTCAATTTCTGTCATTAAAGTTATGTAATTTTTTTAATAAGGCATTAATAAAAAAACTTTTTTAAAAACTTAACTTAATTATTTACTTACTTCACAATGCCCTGAAGGCCAAGATCTAGCTCATCAGATTAAGATTACTTTTTGACAACTTTTTGATGTGTTTCGACAACTATTTTTAGTCAGTAAATAAAATATCAGATTATTATTTTATATGATGACTTTGTTTGATTTGATTGATTAAAATAAATTAAAGGGCGGGCCGGACACCTAGTACGCCAGCTCCGCTATTGCGGACAGGATTGTTGATGCTCGCGGGCCGGATCTGGCCCGGGGGCCGTAGTTTAGAGACCCCTGGTCTAAATAATCATCAAGCAGGAGGGGGGGGGGGTGATTTTTGAAAAACGCTAGCTAACACTTCAATTCAAGGTCAAATCGAATTCGGTTTATCGACAATAAATCAAACTGCAAACGGTCTAAATAACAACAATTTAAAATAGTGATGGGCGCTTGCAACTTTTGCGGGACGCTAGGTAACAATTTAATTCAAGGTCGAATCAAGTTCGGGTTTTCGGAAATAAGTCAAACTGCCAACGGTGTAAATTATCATATTATAAAACAGGGGGGTGACCTATGAATTTTTCAAAAACGCTAGCTAACACTTTAATTCAAGATCAAATCGAGTTCGGGTTTTCGGCAATAGATCAAACAGCCAACGGTGTAAATTATCATATTATAAAATAGGGGGGAGGACCTATGAATTTTTCAAAAACGCTAGCTAACACTTTAATTCAAGGTCAAATCGAGTTCGGGTTTTCGGCAATAGATCAAACTGCCAACGGTGTAAATTATCATATTATAAAACAGGGGGGGGACCTATGAATTTTTTAAAAACGCTAGCTAACACTTTAATTCAAGGTCAAATCGAGTTCGGGTTTTTGACAATAGATCAAACTGCCAACGGTCTAAATAATCCAAATTAAAAATAGGGGTGGAAGGTTGCAATTTTTGTGGGACAATAAATAACAATTTAATTCAAGGTCGAATCAAGTTCGGGTTTTTGGCAATAAATAAAACTGCCAACGGTCTAAATTATCATACCATAAAACGGGGGGGGGGACCTGTGAATTTTGCAAAACGCTAGTTAACACTTTAATTCAAAGTCAAATCGAGTTCGGGTTTTCGGCAATAAATCGAACTGCCAACGGTCTAAATCAAGGGTCTTCAAACTATTTAGCTTAAGGGCCAGCCTGATTACTCCACAATGCCCCAAGAGCCAAGATCTAGCTCATCAGATTACGATTACTTTTTGACAACTATGTGATGTGTTTTGACAACTACTTTTAGTCGGTAAATAAAATATCTGATTATTATTAATCATTATTAATAATTAATAGCCCGCCAGGTCCGCTATTGCGGGCCGGATTGGTGGTGCTCGCGGGTCGTAGTTTGGAGACCCATGATTTACATAATGTCAAGTAAAATATCAAAAATTTTAAAATTATAATATCAAAAGTTATACAGTTTTTTCGCTCTCCTGTAAAGTTGCCTTTTTTTTTACTTGTACTGTTTCTATCGCCCACCATAGATTTTTTACTTCTATTAAAGGACAGTTACGGTCTGATGTTTCGGTGGTTCAGCTTGAGTGGAGCAAAAACTTTATATTAACTGTACTCCCTGGTCATGTGAAGGCGAACCACCACGATAATCTGCATTGAAAACCCTTTATAAAATAAAACGGTCAGCTAAAACCCATCCTGAGTTGTAGCGCAACTTTGGTCTAATGGAATTTGGTTATTTTAAACAATGAATAAGTATTTATTTGTGAGGACCTGGAATAAGTAACTTCTGATTGATTAAATTTAAATAAAAATTAGTAACTTCTGATGGGTCAAATTTAACCCGTAAGTAGCGAGGTGGCTTTCTTGTCGCACAAGAAACGAGATGCTTTACCCCAATTTTGTTTTAAAGAGATAAATTCAATCAGACGATGTGAAACACATGCCCGAGGGGTACATGAAGCCCGATGATACAATGATTACACCTATCGATATCGTTAACTGACGGCATTTTCAAAATCTACTGGGAGCTGTCACACCCCACCTCGCTACTTACGGGTTAAGTAAAATGTAAAATTTGACCAATCAGAAGTTACTAATTCCAGAACTTCATAAGGAAATATTTATTCGTCGTTTAAAATCACGGCCCTAAGTACCTATATTCTTCTTTGCGTACTAACAATTCTAATATAAGTTTACCACGAGTATTCATTATTAATTAAAAAATTCAATAATTAATGTAAGATTAATAATTTTATAAATTAAAATTAATATAATAAATTTAAGTTCTCTTAAAAACACGATTATGCTTATGAAATATAAGTTATACTAATGCACTATAATAATGCAAGCATTAAATTTTTTTTTTGCTATTCTTGCAACTTTTAGTTTATATAAACTTGGCAACACTACATGATCTCATCTTGTCCTATAGATTACAATTTATACATTAAAGGATCTCAACCTGTCCTTTTTCTTTTAAGGATCTCCCTTGTCTCAACTTTTAACATTAAAAATTAAAATGGAATATTCTTTCCCCTCTATGGTGGTAACATTCAGAATTACTGTTTCCAGATTCTTTATGAAAATATATATGGCTAATTTGTAATATTTAAAGGGGATCTCTGGTAGTCCTAGTTTTATAAGGATCTCTACTTGGATTAAAAATATATATATATATATATATATAAGATTTGGTGATAAAAGTGATGCAGAAATCGACACGGTTATTTAATGCAACGTGCCCGAAAATTCAAAAAAAATCGAGAATTACATTTTTTTGAACACAATTTTTTAATTTTATTACAGGAAAACATTATAAATTAGATAAATCGACATCACCCATGGAGAATAATATGATTTTATACAGTAGGAACCAACGAGATTAAATTTCTTCTCATGTTCTATGCATCCTTAGACGTCCACTGCCAACTAGCGGTCTTCAAATTAAACAGTATGAAGAAACTTCTCAGGCGATTCAATATACAGTAGAATCCGCTTAATGTGATCACGGATAATGTTATCAGTCGGTTATTGTGATCATTTTTTTTGGAAACCGGCGACTTTTTCTTTTTTTTCTTCCAATTTGTTCTAATCCAAGTCTTCTAAAATTCGCCTTTTTCTAAATTTTGCTAATTGTTATCAGTTAATATTATTGAAATGACCTTGTGATCGACTTTGTGTTGATATAAATGGTCTGATGTAAGTATTGTTTTAAATTGTTTAAACTAAAACTATCTAAGATATGTAAACTTTTCACGATTTTGGACCACAATAATTATTAAAAGAATGTATACTGAATTGTTGACGTCCTGGTTCAAAATCCCGAAAATAATAAACATATTATTTATTCCAAGAGATGGAGAAGAATAATTTTTCAAGCTTAAAAGGTATCTTTTCAATATTTGACAAAAAGCATTCTTAAGTGTTGTTTTAATTCGTTTAGTAATATTAAAGAATATAATTTCCAATAAATATTTTAACCTCTACCGAGGCGCTAGCGGAAAATAAATCATGCTAAAAAGTTATGGGCTTTATTTCTTACATATAAATTTGTGATTGGAAGCAAAGCAAAAGTTTCAAAAACTACTCAAAAACGTAAAAGTGAATTATTAGTCATATGATTTCAAGTACTTCATGCTTCCTCGATGACAAATCTTGAAGATTTGCATTTAAAATGCACTGTAGGTATATATTCGCAAAAGTTTTCACTATACTATGGCATCATCAGGCGATGAACTAGTTCATTTTTTGGGTTCTCTAAAATATTGATTTGGTTAATTACTAAACAACCACCCAACAATAATTATAAACATTATTAAATGAACTTCTGAAAATTAAACGTTTTAAATGCTCTTTAGAACTTACGTGAATAAATAGTAATAATCATTCGAATATCATAATTCACGAATCCTCCCCACACTACGTGCTTTGTAAATTTGTTGAAATGTATTTATTGCCAGCATAAATTCATTTTTGCTGTTGGAAAATCGATTCTTTTTGTCAGCTCATGCAATTCGTGGAATCGATAAAATAAGTTCCGTATACGTACATTTTCAAATGGAGGGGCTAAATTCTATTGATAAAATAGTTTTTGGTCCTAAAAAATTTTATTTATCAAAATAAAGTTTTATAATTTACGGCACACAACGGTACACGTCAAGTAGAATCCAATACAATTTTAATTTTTAAAATTATCGAAAATGGCGCTGCTAACTACGACCCCAAAATAAAGAATCTTTATAAAATCAAAAAAAATAAAGTAAAATAAAAACATACTGCACAGCGTAGCACACATCGGGCACAATCCGGCACAATATTCAGTTTTTAAATTATCAAAAATGGCCGGGCTAACTTCAAGCACATTCAATAAACTTAGTAAATCATCATAATATGATAATCTGGACACTAGTTACCTTTTACTATATGTATTACATGATATGAAAATTTGACGGTCTTTATTAAATTTGTATACCTAGTCGGGACATAAGTTCTGTTACACAGTATTAATTAAATTTTTAATGTTTCAAAATAATAAATTCAATTATGATATATACTGCTTTATTACTTAATATATAAAGAATACATTTTTAATATATTTACTCAAAATGTCCTCCTTTAGCCTTTACACAAGCCTTTAAACGCCGTGGCCAATCATCAATTGCGGCACGGACGACTTGTAACGGTATCGATGCTGCTGCTTTCACCAAATCCCGCTTCAGAAGCTCGATATTTTTATGAGGCTTACTACAAGCCATGTTTTCAAGAACTGACCACAATTTATAATCCAAAGGATTCAGATCAGAACTTCCAGAAGGCCATTGTTCTGCTGCAATAAACGCAGGTAAATTTTCTGCTAGCCACCTTTGGGTTGTCTTAGCTTTGTGTGCTGGTGCAGAGTCCTGTTGGAAAACCCAATGGTTTCCTTGAAAGGGAGAGTCGTTAAGAGGCTTTACCACGTCTTCTAACATTTCTTGGTAAATTGGTGCCGATGTTTTAACGCCTTTTTCACAAAAGTGAAGTTGAGTAACCCCTTCATAGGATACACCCCACCAAACCATCACAGATGCTGGATAATGGCCTCTTTGAACCCTCGGAATTTTTTCTGCCGCTTCTTTAGAGCTGTGAGCATAAACACGATCGTTTTGCTTATTAAATTTTTCTTCGACGGTAAAAACTTTTTCATCGGTAAACAAAATATTTTTAAAATTATTATTACCGTGCCTCCTTAATAGGGTTTTCGATCTCTCGTGCCTAATTTTTTTTAAAGCTGTTGTTAACCTTTGTCCTTTTTTTACTATTTGATACATCACATTTATGTAACGCAATAACTGCTATCCGATTTTCTTTCACACCCCAATCCATGTTGCTGGTTGAACTCAAAAATTTTAACTATAGTCTGTACAAGTTGCCAAAAGAAAGGGCTTTCTAAATATGTAATTGTTTTCCACCCTCTGTAATCTTAAGCTGTAAAATCTAACGGTTCTTTACAGGTAACAGAATTTATGTCCCGACTAGGTATAAAAAATCTTTTTAAATGTTATTTATTTTACAAAATATAAAGAATATAAAAATTTGATAAATAAAATTAAAATAAGGAACATTTAGCGGTGTTTTATCAATATAGCTTTAATGTTTTTCTATTATTATCTAAAAAAAAGAGGGCATTACATAATCTCAGTGCTTCGGAGGGCGCCTAAAGCCGTTGGTCCCCCTGGGTTGATGGTTGCCGTCATCAACTATTAAAAACAGGGTTACAGGCATTCCCCAATCCGGATTTAGCAACCGTGGGGATTAAATGCTGAAATCTTTCTCCAAAAATGAGAAAAGACAACATCCAGTAGTGGATTGACCTAGACAAATCGTGATCGTGAATACGGGTGTACAATAATATGAAACTGCCGGGAAAAAGAAATAACCAATCAATCAATGGTGTGAAAAAAAAGAATTATGTTATAAAATTTTTGGAGACTCTTTTGGAAAAACTAAAATAAAAGAAAGGGCAAAACTAATGTCATAAAAAACCTCATAATTATGTACCCATTTGAATTTCCACGATCTTGCAAATTGTTCAACTCAGTAGTGAGATTACGTTCAAATCATTGCTAATTCTTCAAGTCTAACTGCTACTTTCACTTTGGTATTCATTTATTTTACGATCGCCTGTCAAATTAATTTTGGAATTAACGCTATATGTCAAAGTATAAATTTATGCCTGAATTCTACAGCTAATTTCATTCTAGTTAGTTTTCTTCCGCATTTCAATATTTTGGTATTATGTTCATATATTTTGTAATTGTTTCGCAACAAAGTTAGTTCGCATTGAAACTATAAGCTAAACACTGCCGCATTGAAGTGTTTGTACGATAATCTTACTATTTGATGCAAAGTTGTAAGATTTGTTTAAAATATGGTTGACTGTTTAAATGGGCAACATTTAAATATATAAAAACACATTTATTTAATTTGATAATTTAAAATAACATAAGTAAATTATAATTTTCTAATCAAACTTAAAATCAATAATTTATTATTGTTATTATGTAAGTATATTTTTTGCCCAAGTATGGGGTTTTTAATTTTAACATTTTTTAAAATTATTATTTAAATACTTAATAATTTGGTAGCTGCAATGGCGGCTTGTGGTTGTTTTACTCGCGAAATAAGTAAAATAAACCTCACCTCACCTCAAAATACTCAATTTGCTTGAATTTTTTTAAATAAACGCGTTTTTATTTTTGAAGTTTGAAATATCAGGAATGTTAGTGAATACAAAATTTAAAAGTTATACATAACATACATTATAGGTACTTATGGAAATGTAAATAAGCATATTCTCAAGAGTTCAGAATTTTCAGAAGGGGCTACGCCTCTCTTGTGAACGTAATCCCACTACTGGTAGCCAAATTAAAAGCTACTACTAAGATAATTTTTATAACTTTAGCATTCGTAATAATTTTAAGTTTTACCCTTAATATATAATATGTACCCTATAAAAAATATATCGTATGGTTTATTTATCTTTCATGGTTACAATAAATTGTAAATCTAAATTCGTTAGCCAAGGTTACCAAAGTAACCTAAAATAATTAGAAAACATAAAATGTCCTGGAGAACATAGAGATGTTGAAAATGGGAAGAGAAACTTTGATAGAGCAATCCAGATACTATTATATAAATGTTTAGAAGGACAGATCCCGACAGAATGGTGCAACGGGGAGGGTTTGATGTGAGAAGATCCGAGCAGCTTGAAGAAATGCTTTGCCAACTTAATCAAGAGTCTAAAGATATAAGTTTAAAAATTAACAAAGGTAAAACCAAGATTATGAGCCCAGATGACGTAAATATCGTTATTGAGAAACCCCAGAATTCAAAATGTTCCAGAATATTTGGGTCACCTAATAAAACTTGGCAAAGACAACCAAACTGCGAAAGTAACGCGAAGAATTTGGTTAACTTGGGCAGTTTTTAGAAAGTTAGGACACATTTTAAACAATCCAAACATACCAATTAATATTTTGCCTGGTTTTGACCGATGTGGTAGAATTGGTGAATCATTTTTAAATTATTTTAATATAATCTACCTACCCCTATCATATCATGACAGTATATCTCAAAAATAGCAAAAAACTAAAACAAGGTAGTAAAAATAAAAATATAACTATTTCTTTCAAAAGCAACGGATCTATAAGAAACCTGTTTTCTAAACTCAAAGACCCAATAGACAAATATCTAAAAAGCGGGGTAGGTATATCAATTAAGTTGTAATAACTGCATAAAAAAGTATATTGGTCAATCAAGACGTAATTTTAAGACTAGATTTAAAGAACATACAGCCCACTGGAAACTACAAAACACCAACAAATCAAATTTTGCAGATCACTTACTCGATGAAGACCATGAAGTATATGAACATAACTTTAAAATATTGCATATCTGTGAAAAAGGACCAACAATGGACCGCCTTGAAAGTTTAAAAATAAAGAAGATTCTAAAGAAAAATCCAACCGAACTAATTAATAAACAGTTAAATTTAATACACAGTCCATTTATAGAAATATGCATTTAACAACCACGTGTTTATCATGATATCCGTTTTTCGTCACCGTTCAATTTTAAATTTGTTTTTTGAAGTTTAACTTTTTTCGAATATTTTCTTACAATTTTGTATACTTATATTTATTTTTAACACTTGATAATGGGTCAAAACCCGAAACATATGTAGTGTGTAATTTACGAATAAATAGTAGAATTTGACTAGAAATTATTAATTAAAATAATTTAAAAAATACCAATTAATATAAAACGTAATAGTCGTCGCGCGCTAGATAAAACGTAAAAAGTTCGGAATATGTGGATCTCAAAAGCATTTGAATGAAACCTTTTGTTTACCACCTGAGAATACTTGCTATTTTTAAAATTTCTTTTACAACAGAGAAATTCTATAATAGAGTTTCTGTAGGATATTGGGTGTGATATTTATGATATTTATAAATAATAGGAAATAATTTATGCTGTATTCCCA
Organism: Cantharis flavilabris; assembly: GCA_949152465.1. Taxonomy (NCBI): domain Eukaryota; kingdom Metazoa; phylum Arthropoda; class Insecta; order Coleoptera; family Cantharidae; genus Cantharis; species Cantharis flavilabris. Next base: position 19,862,386 of record OX424436.1, on the reverse strand, counting down.
ATTTGACTCATAATGACTCATAGTTGTTTTTTCAACTTCTTCTTCTTCTTCTGCATTATTGTATTCGAGATCCAAATCTCCATGAATAATCGCTGCTGAATTCAGGCAATTGTTTCCATTGCAACCATCACAAACTTCAGTGCATTACAGACCACTTTTTGTACAGCCACAATCTGAGCCACACCATTTTCGGCAGTTGCAAAAAATGGTTTTTAATATTATTCTGTAGGACCGGTTGTAGGTTCATTCTAATGGGGGTCAAAAGTTTTCGATTATATTTCCGAGCCATAATTGAACTTGGAGATGAATCCTCTTCAAGTCTTCAAGTATTCAGACGATGCATCATTGGTGGGCGGCAAAGCAGCTAATTTATAATAATTTAAAAAATTATAATAAAATAATTGAAATTCAAAATTTTTTTTGCATATTTTTAAGTTTTCTACTTGAATTAATGTTAATTCTACATGGCGGCATTGAAATGCAATTATTTGATTTATTTTGGTGAAAACACATTTTTCTTAATTTTCCACTCGCGGATAATTTTTATGAGATATCGTTTTGGTTGTGAACTCGTTCCTAATTAGAATAGTTATTTTCGCATAGTTTTTCGAAGAGCTTATCTGCTGACGATTTATTTTCGGAAGTATTCCATACCATTTGTGGGAGTTATTATTCTGACCGTAATTCGAATTGAATTATCTACATTTTTAAGCTATTTCGCTCAATTCGCACTTCAGCTTGAAGGATTTTTTTGCTCCGAGTTTTTTCCATCTACAAAGAATCACACCACAAGTCGTATATTCACTCTTGGACCCTCGAACATCCGAGGAATTGTTTTTATCAAATTTTAGATCAAGTCCTTATATCTTTTTTTAGGGTTTTTGTCTTATAGTTTTGTTTTATGGTTTCTGTTTTACCGTTTTACTAATTACCGTTTCGAAGTCCTGCTGACTGTTTTGAATATTATTGTCTCGAAAATCAGTTGCGACGATCCCGTCAGATATCATGGATGAAACACCATCTGCCGCGCCGCACTGATTCTATTCCTTCATTTGCTTGCTGTTATTTCTCCATCAACAGCCGTTCAACTTCAAAAACCAGTTTCGACCTTCCAGGAAAAATACACAATAAAATCTGTTGTGTTATCACATTTGTTACTAATACATTTTTTAAGATTATAATATTTTATTTTAATCATATTGAGCTGTGCTATTAATAATTACTCCCGTTGCGATTGACTGTATGGACGAGTTTCAAAGAAAGGATTAGGGATCAAAATAGGGTACATTTTGTTAAATACAGAAAGATAAAAAACATGACTCTTAATGCGGTAAACTTTGCTTAAAATTCAATTTCGAAAATATAAAAAAAGTCGCATCGAAATCCATGCAGAACCACGTATTACGAGGTTTATATTGTCTCAATTGCCTCTACTACCTTATAAGGTGTACGGCATGTGTATCCTACCTGTAGCCACGTATACCATGCAGATATTAGCTATAACCAAAAAAACTTTAAACCGCCTCAGAGTAACCCAAATCCAAACAATTAACTAATCATAACTACAAAATGCTTGGTGGAACGCTTTGAAGTTAATGTCGGTTAACTTTTTTTAACCGTGATTACTTAACCAACAATTTAATTAGAGTTGGTAGAACCGGCCCTTAGCATTTAATTCTTAATTATATTAGGGGGGCTTCGCCTCCCTGGCCTTTTCGCGGTCCAATTTTCCATGACGATTTACGGTTTCGTCCGTTCGTAATTTCATATAAATGAAAAATCCTTCAAGTCGCAAAATTTCTTTCCATACGACAATTGTTATGTCGCTTTTACATTGAACTTGTATTTCATTTCTTGCTCGACATCTTGATAATCCTACATAAAACTGTACATGATTAAATAAAGGCCTCTCGATATATACATATACCAACTTTTCCAAAGCTCTGCCATTGAGATTTATTTATAGTTATAGCCAGTGCTCTTTTTGTAAAAACAGATGGTGGAACGCTAATAGAAAAATTCTTTTTTCTGCAATTTTATATAATATTCATAAATGTATTGGATTTGATAATTAAAAAAACGGTGGTGGAACGCCGTTCCAATGCGTTCTATGACAAAAAGAGCACTGGTTATAGCGATTACCAATACTATCGGAAATTGTCGTCTATGTAGTACAAATGATAATCTGCTTGCAGATGTAACGCTAGTATTTAATTTAAACCGGAGGATAAATACAACATTGCCAACATGATCGCTAGTTGACCTGCTATAATTGAATGTTTATGTAGTTAACAATTTGTAGACGTGTACCATTACAGAGGCCATCCTTAATACTAAGATTACGAATTAACATAACAACAGATCTTATTGTAAGTTGCAATTTGTGGAAATTCAACGAATTTAAATATTTGACTTGGTATTCCAACCGAATGTTCTCATCTGTTTGATCGACTGTTCGATTTTTAGCTGTATCGACACTTAAATTGGTATAAACCTCGCCGTCAACTAAAATTCAATATTTTATATAAATTTTTATTAAGAGGGTTTAATACGTTCGTTTTCAGTGGATTATAGGCCTTTTAACACACTAGTGGATTAGAGTTCATAATACTATATTGCGGTTATAAAAACTTTCAACTTATAATTTACCAAGTCAGCAGGTTTATTTACAAACCGAAAAATTTTGATTTTATTATATCTCAAAAACCATGCGCTTCTGACAAATTTTGTTTGAACTTTTATATTTGTAATGATGAGTACCACATAATCTAGGTAAAATTTACTAAAGTGAAAATCATTTTTGCTCAAAAGGTTGCCGTAAATATCAAAGATTTAATCAAGGCCGTAATGCTTTTACATATATTTTTTATTTTTGATTTACCAAAACATTAAAACAAATCAATTTTTTCCTAGAAAGGCAGTGCCATGGATATTTTCAAAAAATGTTTTAACAATTTTCATAATAATCACATTTTAAAGGTGCTCCATACTTTTGGCCAAGGCTGTCTTAAAGAAATTGGAGTGAGTACTTGAAAGTGGAAGAATTGAAAATCGTACAGGAATTGTCACAGGAAAATCAACTTGTTTACTTCAACTTATAAAAGCAAACAGATTAAAAATTAGTCAAAAATCTGTAGAATTTATTAAAAAATCATGAGTTATAGTACTTACTAATAAATATTATAAAAAGTTTTCCACTCTGGTAATTATATTTATTGCAAAAATTCATGTACTTTCTACAATCTTTGTTGTGGTTTTAGAAGATAAATATACTAAATTTTATAATAAAGTAAATAATTAAAAATGCAATAAAATATCACTATTTTCGGCAACATTGACAAGTACTATAAATAAAATGCTTTCCAACTGCCACTTTTGATATGTTAACTTAAATAATGTAATGTAGAATTATTATGTAAAAATTGTAAATCACAAAATATTAGCTTATTTGTTTTCTCGAAATAGATTTGAATAATTAGCTAGCTTTTGAAAGCAGCAGATTTAACACTTTGGTTTTAGTAACGACATGAAGTTTTTCATTTTCTGATGATATCTATTAATAATTCTATCTATCTTTTATATAAATTCTATTCTATCTATTAATAATTGACTTTAAAAATATTTTTGTAAGTTGCTCAGTAGGTTGTACATACAATTTTTAACGTTATTTAGTCTAAAACCAAAAAATTACAAATAAAGATTCTACTAGAATTGTTTTTTCTTCAAGCTTCTCAAATTTCTTTAAAAAATTGTTCAAATTGTAGAGCATCTAATTTGATTAAACTGATCTTTTTATCAGACCAATCTTTTCATTCAAAATTCCAAGGGAGGTTTGCTCTTTACCTTAAGGGTTGAACTGTCAACGCTTATGAATAGCAGTAAATGTAGCCTACTTGAAATTAAAATCAACCTGTCCAAGCGTTTTTCACTTTTTTATTCTCATATGTCTTGAAATATCGTATTTATTTCGCATTTTTGCAGTTTTAATTTTTTTGTTGAATAATTGATAAAACTTCAAAAAAATTATTGGACTGAATTTAGGGAAGCAAGACCTTTCAAATGAGGTGCCACTTGCCATATCATCCCTATTAACATTTTAGGGGTTGTTTTCACAGCGCTAAGGGATAAAACAATACGGGAGTGACATTGGTCGCAAAAGTTGTCCCCCTCGATAATAAAATTGACGTATTTTTGCATTTTCCAAAAAAAATATTCTGCTGGCCACAATCCCGTCTGGTTCGTTTTCAAACTGCCACCCTGTATAAAGCTTTTCAAACTTTTAATCCTATAAACTTATTTTGTAAGTTAGCAAATAAGCAGAATTTAAAATTTAACCTACTATATACAGTGTGTTCACGATAAGAGGTAACAGTGAATAATTCTTACATCTTACTACTTATAGGTATACAAAAAAAGTTTAAATAGTTTTTTATTTAACTAAAAATTTACCATCCGAAACAGTAAAGATAAATTTTTTTTTAATTCAAACTCAACCGCAAGTAAACATGAATTTTTTTTCAAATTGCAATATGTCTTTGTTTTAGCGTTTTCGTAATCTATAGTTCTTTCTCTATATATAGTACATATAAAATTATCATAGGGTTACATAAGAAAATTTTCGAGAAAAAGTGCAAGATAAATTTATTAATTATTTACTTTATTTAGTGTGCTATGAAAACAAAATGATACTATAGTATCATGTCATGAACAAAATGGTGGCAATTTATCAGATAGGTGGTGTTTTCTCTACCGTGATGTTGTTTTGTCTTCACACTAAATAAATTAAATAATTAATAAATTTATTTAACTTGCATTTTTCTCGAAAACAGTTTTATGTAACCCTATTATAATTTTATATGTATACGTGTTTTTGAAAATAAAGCTTTTTAAAAAATTGTTTTATTAATTGCTACACAAAATCTGTATGTATAGAGAAAAAACTTCAGATTATAAACAGCTAAAAAAAAAATGTTGCCATTTGAAAAAATAAATTCATGTTTACTTCCGGTTGAATTTGAAGTCCAAAACAATGTACATCCGCAGTTTCCTATGGTAAATTTCTAGTTGAATAAAAAACTATTTAAACTTTTTTTATATCCAGTAAGATATAAGAATTATTCACTGTTACATCTTATCGTGAACACACTCTAGACCGCAACCATAAAATTTTTATCGATCATACATTCATAGGCGGATTTAGACGCTTAAAATTAACAAGGAAACAAGGAGACAATCCCAAATCTAAGAACACTTTTTGCCCGTCTCTACCCTTTGTGCCCCCCAGAAAAAAATGCTGGATCCGCCCTTGCATACATTCTTTATAAGCGTTGTATAAAAAGCTTTATTATTTTGTATTTTAGGGTAGATTAGTATTGGTTGTCAGATAATCCAATTATTATAAAATTGCGTTGCATTTTAGCGTTGCATAAAAAGCCTTATCATTTTATATTATCGAGTAGAAGAGTAGATAGATATTAAAATTTTAAATTGTAAATCTTGAAAAACGTTAACCGATTGACTTGATTTTTATAACCTAGGAAGCAAATACCAGATAAATCCGAAGATATAAAAAATATTTATGTGAAAATACATCTTTATTATTATAACAATAACATTTAAGAAAATATTGAAGTAAGTTTTGTAGAGAAATAAAAAATCCTTACTGACGATATTTATTTTACGGTAATTTTAAAGTATAAAATAACGTAATCAAATTGTTCTACTTTTAACATTCGAAAAACGTGAAATATTTGTTCGTAAACTTACAATGTAGTTGGGTCAAGGGTAGATTATTATTATATAATAAATTTGTAAACAATTAATTTGAATTTTAATACCTACTGTTTTTTTATTAAAGTAGGTATTATTAAGGATTATGAAGTAGACGTAATTAAAGTAGGGAAGACCGGGGCTAGTTGTAATATTTTTTTTTACTACTTACTACAAAATGTGCTCCGACGTAAACACATACTTACACATTCTTTATAATCTACCTAAATAAATTTTATTTTTGGAAAACAAAAACTTTTTGTTAAGATTAATATGTATACTAGTATATTAATAGTTATTTACGATATAAACATTGTCAAGTATCATATTACGATATAAGATGGGATAATGGACCAACGAGCCCGAAGGATGAGTTGGTTGACCAATCGAGTATCGTATTTTTTACATAATACATATATGTAACTTGTGAATACATATTGTACAGCGTCTTATCTAATATCATAGAAAGTTAATAATAATTATTATTCTAAAATTTAACGTTTTGTGAAAATTTTAAATAAAATTAAAATGATCAAAATATGTATTCAGTTGAATATAACTTTTTTTACTTCGCTAAAATTGCTAACAGTTATTCGCAATTTACCTTACCGTTCGTTGGTGATGATGCTCGTGACGCTACCAAATGTCAGCAACATGGCCGCTTTATTACGTACAATTTATGTTGTATGAGTTTGATTCTGAATTATTTTATAGTAAAACCGCAATAAAACCTGCAATATGTTGAATTTTGTTCATCGGTGTAAAAATGATGAATTTTTCATCAATATTATAAACCATTTTTTCAGTGCATTGAGGCCTAGGAACAATTTTTTAGAATACTGGTAGCTGGTAGCCAATTAATATTTTTCTTACGTTAAGTTATTTCAATAATTCTACCAGCTAATCCTTGTGATCTAAACTTTTACGTTAACTACAATACAATTTTATACTTTATTTAACTTTCACTAAGTAATTTACAACATACAATGTTACAATGAAGCACTTAGCCGCGAGATCTAACGGGATATCCAGAAAACTAAAAGTAACAAAATATGTGTTTCTCGGTCACAACAACCCCGGCCTACCATAGTTGAATTTAATACGTAAGAATATAAGCTGAATTACATCTGTAGTAAATTATGAATGTTCGGCTTTACTTAAAATAATTCCTATCATGTGGCTGCATGCAATTGTCTCGTGAAGGTATCGTTTGGTGTTTATCTTGATTGAAAAGATTAAAATAGCATGAAATTTCTCAAAACAAAGCGGAAAGCTGAAAATAGGTGAAAATGTATCTTGAGGTTTACTTATTAAAAATAAGTGGTATTGCAGTCCTTGTGGAGTGGTGGGAAGCCAGCACCATCTTGGAAATATTCATACGGTTGTAATCTTTTAAGTAAAATATCTCTTTTTACACTTAAGGGAATAATATTATTTTATATTCTAAAATCAGTATTTATACCTATTAACATAAACCTTTTGCCAATTGCCACCTCAAGGTACCTATAGATTTGAAATGTCCAATATTTAAACTTAAATAATTTTTGATGGTTTTAATGGTTTATGGTTTAATTAATATAGTTTTAATAATAAGTGGACTAGCAGGTAACTAACTATACTGCTATTTTACCAGCGGAGTATCAGTTTACAAAATTAATTGCAAATTAGCTAGCTAGAAGTTTTTAATAATAGGTTGCTGCCAGTAAGCCGTAATACCCTGCTAATAGTTTGATAATAGTTTTTAACAATACCTTGCTGCGAGCAATCTACATATTATGATGCAGCGCATTTTTAGCTAACTAATAGCACGCTTCGGCAGCTGTATGGCAGCAAGTTATAATAATTTATATAAAAAAATAGCTAGCTTTTTGCTTAAAAGAGTGGGTAATTTTATATATTTGGCTATATTGATGCAAAATTATGGATGCATTTTAAAAGTTATTTTGCGTTGCTATAACTTGTGAAACTGAAAAATACAGCTATTATCTATTTATTAGCATCAAAATGCTACATAGGTATTGATTTTGAATTAAAATGTGTTATACATAATTGTTTCTCGTTTAATTTTTAACAGAACAAAGGTTTATGTAATTCATTTACGTAATAAGAACAAAATTTTTTAATTTTTAACTTTATGCTTGGTTTTTATTGTAAAAGTTATAAAAAGTCATGAAAAGCAATGAATAATAAGAAAGATGTAAATTTTGTTAGCGCTGGTATATTTAAAGACACATTATGTATTATTTTATTATATGTATTATTATATGTGTTATTTTTGTAATGTCAAATAATTTTGAATTTTTATATTTTTTCTATCATATTGAATTTAATACTATACGCGTTAATTATATTTTCTAGGTTTGCCTGATGAGAATCAGAAATTCGAAACAACTAGGGCCCATTTTTCGCAGACTATTTCACATTATTTGCATATTTTTTTGTATCAATGAACAGTAAGCACTTTCAATCATAAATAATTTTTTTACAATTTTAAATGTATAGGATTGCGAAATCCATACAATAAGATTTAAATGTATCTTGTAGCTCGTTATTGATAATCATATTTCTTATATGTATTAAGTTGACCTGATAGGTGAGAATTTTTTGTTCATTCTTAATATGGTACTAGAGTACATATAGAGTTTTTCCTGATAAGTGGAAGGTGATTTCTGTCAAGAAAGTAAAAAATTCAATAAAATGTTGAGATCTACGACCAGTGAATAAAAACATGACATTTTACTTCCGTTGGCTTCCTCAAATCAAGTTTACAAGCAGCTGCTGTTTTCAGTTACACAGTAAGTAGCGTTACAACTCAGGATGGGTTTTAGCCAAACTTCATTTTATGAAGAGTTTTCAAGACAGATTACCGAGATGGTTTTCCATTGCTCTCGGAGGGAGGACGATTAGAATAGATTTCTAGCTTCACTTGGGCTCAAACCACATGGTTCTCTGCTTATTAGTGGACTCACTTAAACATCAGACCGTAACTCTCCTCTATCAGCTACACTAACGTATTAATTATTGATACCTATAAAATTTTCAGCTTCAACATTTTTACAGCACGAACCGTCACTAATTATTACTTATGACATTTTGTGTTCATATTTTTCTGAATCCTTATTGATTTTGCCAAACAATTACTATTAAAAATTAATTGTGAACCCAAATTAAATGAGGAAAGTTGTGCGATGTTTACATAGCCGATTTTTATTAATCAGAACAACCAAAGATATTTGAAACGGACCGTCACTGCATTCATATAATTTCAAGTGTCTCGAAGCAAACAAATTTGTACAATTTGGATAATTTGTTAGGTATTATATGCAGTAAAATGTTTTGATCTATTAACTTGAATAATTTCATTGTTCACTTTTGTTATTATAATAAGCTTTCTACAGCTAGAATTACGATTCCGTATTCCATTTTAGGCATCCTTTGATCTTTCCGACAGGTATACAAAAGTTAACTGACGACCTAACTTAACGAAACAGCTAGGCAAAGAGCTGTTTATTTTATTATAACATAGATCAATTATTGAATTCGGGTAATTTACAATAAACACCTAATATAACCGTTAACCTTGAATTATTACTTTTGAATCAAATCAATAATGCGTTGAAGAATACTCAATTAAAGAATAAATTATATTATTTAAAAAAATCTGATCGATAGTCTATTCTATATTATAGTAATAAGTAGAAAGACTGCTTTGAGACATACAGTTGCGATCAAAAGTAAGTTGGCACACAGGTTTTTAGCAAAAATTTATAATAATTCAAACTATTTAGTCTACTTTCATATATTTTCTAAAAGTATGTAGATTAATGCGTAGTTTACCGTATAAAACTTTTAATTGGTATAAACAGAAAAGTATATTAGCGAATTGAATTTTATTCAGGGTTCAAAAGTAAATTTGCATAACATCAAAACATTAATAAGCGTTCATAGAAGTGTAACTGAAGTTAATTTGATTAAAATATATCTTTCCTGATAATACATCGACATGCCCAGAAGTAAAGAATATTCAGAAAATTTAAAAAACACGGTTCTTAAATGGCTAAAAAATGGAAAATCATTGAGAGCAGCAGAACGACATTTTGACATTCCAAATCAAACTATAAGTCTCTGGTATCATAAAAATAATAATTATGGATCAGCAAAGACACGTCCAAAAACCGGGCGACCACGAAAAACAACCAAAAGAGAAGATAAAATGATGGTTCGTGAAGTAAAACAAAATCATCGTCTAACGGCTACACAAATTGTTAAAAATTTTAACGAAAATCGCGAAGAAAAGATTCATGTTTCGACTGCGAAACGTCGACTACATGCAGCTGAACTATTTGGCAGAAGTCCTTATAAGAAACCACTTATATCAAAGAAGAATCGGATAGCCCGTCTGAAGTTTGCTAAAAATCACTTACACTGGGAAAAGAAGAATTGGTCCAAAATTCTTAGGAGTGATGAAAGTAAGTTTAATTTGTTTTCCTCGGATGGTATTAAGTATATCCGACGTCCAAAAGGTAAAAGACATGATATTGCATCACAAGTTTCTACTGTAAAACATGGTGGAGGAAACGTCATGGTGTGGGGTTGCTTTTCTTGAGATGGCGTTGGATCTTTACACAGAATTGATGGTATTATGGATCGGATTATGTATGCCAACATACTGAGGGATCATATGCTACAACATGGCAAGAGAAAAATGCCACGCGGTTGGATCTTTCAACAGGATAATGATCCGAAACACACTTCGAAGCATGTTAGGGAGTACATGGATAAAGCTAAAATTCATCTTTTAGAGTGGCCTAGTCAATCTCCAGACTTGAATCCCATAGAGCATTTATGGGAAGAGCTCAATCGTCGAATAAGAATTGAAAATTATAGTAATGGCACTCAATTATGGGAAGTACTACAGAAAGAATGGTCAAAAATACCATTAGACGTTTAGAGAACCTTGTTGACTCAATGCATTCACGATGTAAAGCTGTTATCGCTGCAAAAGGGTTTGTAACAAAGTACTAAATGTTTTTAAACTATAGTTTTAATATTTATTTATTTTTTTTTGTTTGAAGAGCTCTTTGTTAACTTGCCAAATATAAATATTTCGAATATTTTTTTTAAATTTTTTCAGTTTAATAAAATTATTTAGAAAATTATATTTATATTTTTTAATTTAAAGGCTTTTAAAGAATACATATTAGAAAAAATAAAGTAAAATATTAAAATTTGAAAAAATTATTGAAAAAAAACTGTTTGCCAACATATTATTTATATTAGTGATATGAAAAACTAGTATTTTGACGTTTATCATTTAGATAAAATGTTTTATTAATTATGTTAGTATTTCATATTAATTGTAATAAAATCTCTTCTCCAAATGGAAAAAAAATTTATTTTAATTTACATACATTTAAATATCTAAATCCTAACTTGTGAGAATAAATAAGTATTAAGAACTTCAATAAAACAGGTTAAATCAATAATAAATTTATAAATAAATTTCTGACGAAAGCGATAACCGTCGCTGAAAGCTCAAATATAATTTCTATTATATTATTTGATATGACTTATAATATTGAAGATTTTAATGTTTATAATTTACATTTTAAAATATTGTAGACAAAATAACACAAAAATATAGTATATTCTATGGACTACTTTTCAAGACATAATTATGTTAAATTACCACCGATTTTTAAACAGTGTATGGTAGAATGTGTCGAAATTTAAATCAAAATTTGGAGAGCATCTGAGAGTCTTTAAAAAGGGAAACTCAGAGAAGTCAAGTGTAACTGAACACCTTATTGACCAGGGACACTACACCACGATTGATAAAATAACACTAGTTCAGGAGATTAACAATTAATAAATTCCACCTGAATTTCTATGAAGCTATTCAAATTAACAAAAATGAACATAAAAATTTAATGAACTTTGACTCAGGAAATGTTTCAACTGTTTTGCTAATCTAATGACTGAAAATTATTTTACATATTACCCACTATGAAACTGTGAGTTTCATTGCTCGTTGAGACAGTCGAAACACGACAATTGCAGATCAACGCAACTGCTGGTCAGAAACCAATTGGTTTCTTCCTTAGGACAGAAACCGTCAAGTTTCTTCCCACCTACTCAGTTTTAAATCTATCGTTTTAACCGTCAATTTATCTGACAGTGACAGTTTTTATATTTTATGAAGGTTAGATTAGTTAATGAAACTCTCAGATTCATTGTAGGTAATATGTAAAATAGTTGGTATGGCACGGGATGAAACACGATTTCAGACCAGGGTGTTGCCAGCCCTCGCGGTCGCTCGGGCAAGCAATCTTAACCCTGGTCTGAAATCGTTTTGTTTCATCTCTAGCCAAACAATATACTATTTTATGATCTTCCTCTTTTTTATGTAGCTATCTTGCCAAGTTGTCTTGTCTTGTCTAGAAAATTGTCAAGATTTTCAAAACATGATTTTCGAAACATTTATTGTTTATTGTTTGGAGAATTATACGAGTATAATCCAAAATATCTACTAAATATACATAATTATAATCTTTCCCTTCGAATCCCATAGAGTCATAGGCGGTGCAGTATAACTTCAACTTTGCTAAAGTTTGTAGCAATCGAAATTTATTTGTATTTCTACAATATTTGAAAATAATAAAAATTGTGCAATTTTTTTTTAAACTTTGAATTAATATAAATTAACATTAACCATTTTGTTTGATTTATTTTCAAATTTAAATTTTTTTCTCTATTGGTTACTTTAACGTTCAAGGGCTAGCTAAGTTGAATTCATTTTGCGCTAATAGCTCGTACACACACAGTGGATTTTGGCCAGTTATTAGTAGTAAGCATGACAGTAAGAAATAGTTAGTGATGTACTTACTACTAAACGACAAAAATGTTTGTACGGCTAGTATAACGTTATTAAGTTATCATACCTTGCCGAGACTTGCTTGCTTGTGAGTGGAACTTCTGGTAGGATTCACTTTATAAATACTTTAGTAAAGCTTGTAAAGTAATAATTTAATTTAGTGTTTGTTTACTAAATGGTTGTGGTACATTGTAATATTAAATACAATTGTTTAACATCAAAAATCAAACAGTGTATATTCTAAACTATTATATTTAACGAATTCAATGATGTATGGTAAACAAAGTAATTCAATAATAGATATTTATATTAAATTAATTAAAATATTACAATAATTATTGCAATTTAAGATTTAAGTTACTATAATTATAATAATATATACAAAAAATGCCAACTTGCTGTTTGAACCCATCCATATTATGAATTAAAAGTTACACAAGTTTAATCAAGTCAAATTTTTAATTGATATTCCATTAGTAGAAAAGGAAGTTTATAACTTTTTCCTAACATTCGTCTCTTTTGATATGTGTAAAAATCCGAAAGTTGAGAAAGAATAATTGTGTCTCAAATTTCGAACATTTACTTAGTGAAGACTCCCACATGATGGATAGGTCAATATTCATGAATATGATAATTGATAACTTATGAAATATGCGGAGAATTAAAACAAGAAGAAGTGCAATATTTTGAATATAAAGTCGATCTAAAATTAGCAAGGATAAACAAATCAATCATAAATAAACGCATTACCATAAGAGTGACCATGGCAAATACTTGCTTTGTCATTTTTTATGTTTACGAAATTACTAATGAAATTCGTCAAATTATCAAAATTATAACTAGTTTTTAGAAATGAAACGGCACTGGTATGATTTTGTACGCTATATACTGACTTACACGATAAAAAGATAAACGTGATGATCTACGTCGGAATGAATTAAAAAATTAAGATGAATCTGAGACAAATTTGTAATATTTTAAATAATTTCCGAGCCATAAAATGTTAAAGATGCAATCCTAAGAGTGATGGATTTAACCAATTCACCACTAATGGTGTATTGTACCAGCGTAGAAATAAGGAATTACCGATTCCACGACTGGTGTACTAAACAAACATCATTCTTAATGTTTGTGTTGATTATTTTCTTCATAATAATATCTACCAATGGCAGAGCTCTATTTTGTTTATATTTACGTAATTTCAGAGAACATTAAATCGAAATCAATAAAATTACACCTTTCTTAATTTAGCAAATGTCAAATTCTTAAATTTGATTTTGGTAATTTAAATGTCAAAATTTAATAAATTGCTTTAAATTCCAGTTGTTTTATAAATTGTTAAAATATAAATATAATTTAATCATGCAAAGATTTATTTATTCGGTAAATTCACCAACTATCTTACGGTATAAAAATGGCCTGATTAAAGTTTAACAATATTAGTACCTATTATATTGTCATTAGTAAAGACTGACAATATCTATATAAACACAAATGACTTGCTCGTTTTCCACTGGGGGAGTATAAAGCATTGTGGAGCACTGAAATGAACTCGCATCTGGAAACTTCATATTATGCAGATATTTGTATCATATTCCTATGATAGCATTAGCTACAAAAAATTATGTTTTGTTTAGTTTTAACTTTCCGTTTACAAGTGACAATGTTGCTCAATCATGAAGTTCAATAACACCAAAATTCCTTTAAGTTTGAAATTCTTTTTTGTTCAAGGCCGAAACTGCACACGCTTTGCATTACAAGATTATTTGTGTTGTTGGAGATTGTACTGTATTGATTCAAATTGTCGAAGAGTGGTTTTACCGTTTTATAGATGGCAAAAGTGACACCACAGATCCACAAAATCAACAAAAACCGACATGCGTCTATCAGAAGTATCGCCGAAAAACTCCAGCTCAGGGCCGTAGCCAGGCTGAAAGATTAGGGCAGGCTTAAGGTAGGCTGAAAATTGTCTAATGTCTAAAAAAAAGAAGCTCATCACTCACATCCAGAAAGTCGAACGTCGAACTATGGTTGCTTTATTTAACAAAATATATAAATTATATTTGTTTTAAAGCATAACAGAAAGAAGGCTAGGGCAGGCTCAAATTCTCCTAGGGCAGGCTTGGCCTACCCCTGGCTACGGGCCTGTTCCAGCTAAATATTGAAACCGTTCGCAGGCCTTAGAAAGTAGGCGAATACACAAAGAAACTGAATAATATATAATAATTGGACCTAAGATTTTTATTTTGCATATTTGGAATCTACGTATTCGACTTAGTTGTTAAATTTTGTTTCTAACGTTTTTACAACCATTTTTTCGAACTCTGCAGCGTTTTAAAAACGCTCTTTTTCCAACAAATACAGTAGGAGCGAGCACGCGTTGCCGCCGCCGTTGTTGCAAAATTTTATTGTTTTATTGTTTTCCTGTATTTATTTATAAAAAAGTGTTTAGTATAACCGTATGAAATATTTTCCATAACATTTCGCTTTTTGTCACGTGCGCGAATTTTCAAATTTTAGTGTTACCAGAATGCTATTAAAGAAAATCTTTCCGTTTTGAATTAAAACATTTCACACAAATTTCTCACTACTCATATAATATTAAATTAGAGTTTATTAGAATTTTTCTGTTCCATATTTTTATATATCGTTGGAAAGTAGGTATTTCAAGCTAAATAATAGTGTTAAAATCATCTTGATTTTCAAGTACGAACGATTTCAAAAGTTGGATGGAAAAAGACTGTTATTGTTAATAATACTACACTGTATGTTGTAAAGTGACATTTTTTATATAAATTAAAGTTGTTATTAAATTGTAAATCTTGGAATAACTTAACTGATTGACTTAATTTTTATAATCTAGGAAGCAAATACCAGATAAATCCGAGGATAAATATGTTTGAAATGCGCCAAAAACTTACAAATACAATGTTAGATAGAGATTTACCACAATGGCAAATGTCCTAAACATTGAATTTAGGTGCAATAGGTCAATATGAACATTTTGATATATAATTAGCTTAGTTCTACGTCATGATTGGGTTAGTAAACGATCTTGAAGATCGGTCGCCGAGTTAACCGATCGCCGAGGTGACCATCGCCGAGTTGACCAATCGCCGAGATGACCATCGCTGAGTTTACCGATCGCCGAGTTGACCCGCGCCGAGTCGACGTCGCCGAGTTGACCGGCGCCGAGTTGACGTCGCCTAGTTGGCCTGCGCCGAGTTGACGGTTACCACGTTTACATACAGACGTTAGGTCGACCTAAAGTTAGATCGATCTAAGCTAGTTCGCTTCTAAATTTTACAAACCGGTGTATACATGCAATAAGTTAGTTCGAACTGAAAGCGTTGTTACCAACTAAAACATCTTTGAATTAACTTAAAATTTTTATTTGCAAGTAGCACTGACAAGTACGAAGTAACGAAAATGGCAACATTAAATAGTATACTTTAAAGTTACCGCAAATCAAAGAAAATATGATAAATAAAGACTGTCCCAGAAAAAAACGGGTCATTTAATAATTTAAATTTAACGAAATTGAATTAATATTGTTTCAAAATAATATTTTTATTTACATTTGATATTGTCATATTACATATATAAAAAATTTAAAAAAAGATTTTTTAAAATGGGCCATAAAATTTTCGAACCTTTCGTTTAATTCCATTTATGAATTTTTTGCAGTAGTAAATAATATTGAATCGGATGCTTTTCTGTATTTTTTTTGAAACTATTAACTTAAACCATATCCGTGGTTTGTTTTCGTGTTTTTTTAAGTTTTAATTTAATTTGTGACCAATATTTTTCAATTGGCGAAGTGCCGGACAGTTGGGAAGATTTGTATATTACGGTATAATTTTGATAGAATTTTGATCATAAAATTCTAGATTTCTTACTTTAATGGCAGGTAGCCAGATCAGACCAGAACAATGGTGAGGTGTTGTGTAATGTCAGAAAAGGTAATAGCCGATTTTTGAGGCATTCATTTGAATAAATTTCGGTGTTTATAGGCCCCCGGCATAAATATGCATTAAAGTTCAACTTAAACGCCAGCTGAAAATGGTGAAATTCGTTGAAAATTGCAGAAATTCTAAAAAAAATAAAAAACTTCCAGTGTGAATTACTTTTGAACCACCATTTTTTACACCCAAATTGAATTTGAAAAGCATCTGGACTTAATTGGAATGTTATTTTAATGCACTCCCGTTATAGTCCTGATATTGGTCCATCGGTTCAATCTCTCTTTTTGGTACTATTTAAGTGGATAAATAAAGATTAAGGGAGGTGAACACTGTAACTTTTTCAAAAATTAGATTTTTTAAATTTTAATTTTATCAAAAGATATTCGTTTTAGGAATGTTCTCTAAAAATTCCAGAAAGCAATTCGCAAAATTCGCCGAACAGAAGCTTCATGTTTTTGCTGGATTGCATCTGCAAGCATAAGAAATGCTAACCTCGAACACGAATATTTCGAAACAACAAATTTTAACCTCGTTGATAGCAAATCTAAAATACTACACATCCGACTAATATGCCTAAAGAATAATTTTGTTTACAAATTAAATCTTTATATTTCGACTTTATAGTAGCTTCTATCCACAAGAAACAAACTTTAAAATTACTTAATTTTGAAATGGGTTTTTAGGGGTCTGCCATTTTACTGCTTCTTCTTAATTTTATACCCCAAATATTTTTGATATTTTTATTTCTGACGCACCTTATGACCGAATAGTTGCCAATAAAACATGTACCTTTTTTTGAGCGCTGAGTTCCAGATCCTGAATACTTGGTAAATGGGTTTTAAATAAGCCCACAATGTTCTTTCTATTATCATATATACATATTAATTAATAAAATGTGTTAAATATTTGAAGAACATCCTTTTTATAGTATTTCTATAAAAGATTCCCTAAAATAGTATAATTTTTAAGTGGTACAAAATATCAAAGCTTTGTTAGCTTTGTGAGTAAACATTACATAATCTACCTATACTACCTATATACTAATTTGTATTTTAGCTATTATAGTAAAGTAACATTTTTATGTGACATGACATGATGTGTTTAACATTTTTCAATTTGAAATCGTTTACAATGTAGCCACTATATCAACACCATCAAATTCTTTTGAATATTTATAACGCGATTCGGTCGACTTTTGCATAATATTATAATAATATTCGTATAAATTTAAGATTTGAATTTAGTAAAACTCATAATTAGCGTTACCTATATTTTGGAGACTAATCCATGTTATTTCGCTTTCGAAGAAACGACACGTTTTCAAGCGTGGAAAATTAGTATATTCACACGCAGTAAAGAAAATATTACTTAATTCTTTTACTAAATAATAACTAACAAAAGAATCCTTTCAAGTCAAGTTCTAAAATTGGGACAAGCTTTGACAGGATAAAAAATCACAAAATTATTAAGTTTAACAATAAATTATAAAAATAAAATCCCAATATTCGTTATCACATAGTACTTATAGACAAAAAATCTGATAAATAAACTAAATCTCTTCCAAACAATGTGCGGCACTATAAAAAGCTCAATTGGCAACAAAACAAGTCGAGAAATCCAACTGATGACGACCAACGCTGATGTTTAGATGCGAATTATGGATGATGTCTAACAGAGACTTATCAAGAGTCCAAACAGCAGAAATGAGATTTCTCCGCTTTGTAAACAACTGCACAAAAGTAGAAAGACATACCAGAAAAGCTGAAGACAACTCCACTGCAAGAAAGAAAAAAGCAATATAGACAAACGTGGGAAGAGCACCTATACAGATTGGACTCTTCAAGAATCTCTACAAATCCAGAAGGAAGAGAGATGTGGGAAGACCCTTATCAAGAAGGCGACTTGAGTCGGAGCAGGCCAACAGGCCTAATCCATGAAGTGATGATGATGATGAAAAATATAAATGTTTTATTTTTAAAACGCTATGAGCAGCTGTTTTCAAAATATTGGGATTGGAAGTTTTTGTTTAACCAACAATTCATATTCTCATAATTTCCATAACTAACAATACTGCAGAAGGCTTCATATTTTTTGTCGTTTTTTTTCATCGTTTAATTTAACTTATAAATTAAATATTATAATCTAAATTTAAAATAAAAAATAAAATATAATATTATATTATATGTATATTTTTTAAATTTTTAAATTAAATTTAAATGTTAAAATTCTGGCAAAGCTCGTGATTCTTATGTTGTATGTATTATTTATATTAAGAAGGTTATTTATTATTATTATTTTATTATTGAGAAGGAGAATTCCAAGTCACGCATTTTAACTTTTTAGTAGCAATTATTTGTTTTATTTTTTTTTTATTAAAAAATTTTTTTATTAAAATTTCTATATGATATTCATTACCACTTCGAAATGTACCCAATGTAAGGTAACACCAGCCGTACGTGTCTTTTGTGTTGTAAAAGTTTTTATTATCTTAAATTTTAATTAAACGTAATTTAAAAATAAAATGAAAATAATGGAAAAATATATAAAATTTAAAAGAACTGATAGAAGAATATTGGAATCAGCAACAGTTACTTAGACCCAATATGGTTTGCAGTTGATAATTTTAAGTTGCCTGCTGAGAAACTGTCCGAAATAAAATGTAATAGGTGAATGATTTTAGAAATATTATTTTCATATTAAAAATTGTATGAATACAATTGAATGAATTACAACAAAAAAGGAAAATTCGGATTTTTTTCATTTAAGTTTCATGGACTTGTTCAACTCTAAAAATCTTTACTATAGGTCTGATCGAGCGTTTTGTTTCAAAAACGTTTTGTAATGCATAATAAATTAGTTAAGTTATAACTTATAAGTTTATACGATTTAAATATTTGCACTTAATTTTACTTGCAAATTAGTATTTTACAGTTGCAGGTTTTATGGTGGTTTGTTTCCCTTTTGTTGGGGTTTGCATTTAATATGCTAAAGATATTAATTTTTCATACGGAATATGAATAATTTATTAATAATAATTTAATTAGAAAACAGGCAAATAAAATTTGAACAACGAGCGATAATAGCTGATAATTACTTATTAGTTATTAATTAATACACGTATTAAATAAAATTTCCCATTATATTAAAATAACCATATTTTAGAACCACAGCACAGTAGTAAATTGGTATGAGAGCTGGTGAGTTACAAAAATGACACAATTTATTGTAATAATTAAGTGATGTTAGTGATTAAAATTGGTCTTGCGAGCGAATTTTGTTTGATGATTTTTATTTTAAATCTAACATAATATTATAATATTAATAAATGTAGTAGAAAATGAACCTAAAATCAAAAGGATCAAATAACGTTGTTGTATTTAACAGAACTAAACAAACCAAACCGTTAAATTAATAGAATTTTAACAGTATAAGTTTTTAATAATTTTTTTGTATAAATGTAAAAAGTGATGATGTAAAAAATCAAAATGTACTCTTATTTAAGTCAAAAAACCAAAGCCATATTTTAACAATTAATATAATATACCAACATTTCGTTTTCTATATATTTCTACTTATATAGTATATTAAAAATTTAAAAACTTGAATTTGAAATTATTTAAATACTATACGAGTATATGTTTTTGATTTAAATGTAAATTTTATATTTTGTTGTGGCGGGTTTTAATGTTTAGTAATTTGTAACGACGAAGCGAGTATTTTTGTTGAAGTTGTACTTGGTTACAGGGCTAATATCCTTATTATACTACTTGTTGCTCGATTTAAATAAATCCATTATTGTACGTAACTCAACTTAAGCAATATAAACCTTCCAGAGAACACATTTTAATTCTTCCTTCCTTTCTAGGAAATCTTCTTTACTTTCATTGGATATTTTGATAGTACTATGTACATATTATTATACTTCAAGGTATTTAAGTTCATTTTAGAGCTATTAAAATCAACTTCTTATATTCAGAACTAATAATAATAACAAAGAACAGTAGGATAGATATGGACGAAATTTTCCGGATAGTTTATTATTATAAAATTTTATTTCTGTTATTGTTATTAATTTATAAATTATTGTGAACCAGAAAAGCATTGTTATTAAGAAATTAGCGTCAAGATATTATGATAATTTACTATGTTATTGCTTATTTCAAATTACTCTCTTATTCAAAAGTACTATAAATAACACATGTGTATAAGAAAATATCAACTTTATGTTATAGACAGCTCCATTATTGCTTTTACATAATGCATCTATTTGGTAATTTCACTTTATACGTAAAACAAATATCACTTCCTTTTGAAAACTGTTTATAGAAAGTGAAGATTGATTTTTTGAAAGTGATTTTTCAGAAAAGACTTTGTAGGGAAAATTGGTAAAGTGAAGTTAAATTGCAGAAATAAACACAGGTATAATTATATCTGTATTCACATGCAACAAGAGAATTATTAAAAATACCCAACTTGTAACAAATTTTTGCAATTTGTCTAATTGCTTAATACGCCCCTGCCTGGTGTTTGACTAGGGGGGGATTTGGAGTGTGCGTTTTGAAAACGCAATGGACGATTTCCAGAAGAATTTAATGAGAACTTTGAGGTGTGTGACGTGTTTTTCGTGTTCGTCAATTTAAGTAAGTTCTTTTACTTTTTATTTTGAAATTTCGTGGGGAAACACCTAATTTTGAGATGTTCGATCTATTGTTTGTGCTGACTGGAGATCCATAATTGCTTCCGAATTGCCAAATATTGTATTTTAAATCATTTGCTATGGTGAATTTATTTGTAAGGAACACAACGAATTGTGAGTTACTATCTATTGATAGCTTTATCTTCGCTCGTAAATTTTTCCATCTTTAAATATTTTTAACAACGTTTAATTTTATAATTAAATTTATTTAATTATTTTGGTTCGACAATTAGCGTGTCTCTGCCCGTTCTCAGTTATGTTTCTCCTAAGGATAATAATTCAGACAAGTAGCTGCGACTTTTTGGCGTTTGGTTGCAACTGCCGTTTGGCAACACACTTCTTACAGAGATTATTTTATTTGTTATTGATATCTTTATCCGGAACCTTCGACCCTTGCTGTCAGCAATAATTACAGCTAGTTCACATCTTGGGTTTCTACAGTAAAATAAAGCTGGAAGGTAGTTTTCTCAGCGTGTAGAGAGAAATTCTGGAGCCCCCATTTGGGGAGAAGGAATTGCTTGCTTTCCGGCCTGGCTTATGGTTGGTGCTGTCAGTTATCAGCTATCACCTTGGGTGGATTTTTATGCTGAAGTGACGAGCACGTTTCGTATGAGGGGTCGGAGATTGGGAATTCGGTTGGTCCCCGAGGGTTGAAGGAATTTTTTATTACAAACTTTACAACGAGCGAGAGCAAAGTGATCAACCCCCACGAACAATATAAAATTACTTTTAACATGTATATCGCACAATATTTTCCGAAGCCAATCGCGCTGTACAAACGATTATCAAGTTTTAGTTATCAGAAGTTACCAGAAAATAAAAAGTGCATCTAAGTTTCTTTGTGCAAAAGTTTATATTAGTTCTTCCACTACAAACAAGCAAAGAAAAGGTTTTGTAATTTTTTTGAAAATTTACTTGCCAGGTTTTCTTGTTTTAATTTATAATTTATATTTTGTTTATTTTATATTTCATGTTGTGTTATAATATAGTCCAATAACCAAGTCGGTAAAAGGTGGTCTAAGCTTGCAAATTTTTCAGGCAAAGGATTAAAAACTGATTCTTATATAATTTTGGTCGTAGAATCCAAATTTGAGGTTTGCGAACAAAATTTCTTTGTGCCAAAGCCGCCATATTGAAGAAACATTGCCAAATCTCGTTTTTTTACAAAAAAAAATAAAACTTTTGGCATCCTATTGATTTTTTGAAAAATGACTTTTTGGTTCATTTCCTAGAACGAAAATTAACAGTTTTCGCCGAACTGAATTCGCACCGATTAGTAGTTGCGCCGAATCGGGCCTGCGCTAAAACGGCTGCGCCGAACTGGACCCTGGCCGAAACGGCCTTTGCCGAAATTATTGGTCCGATTGGGGTCATTTCCTGTTCAGTAACGTCAAGATTTTAAAAAAGTAAAGAAAAATTTTTATGTTGGTCTGTCGATCGGTTTGTTGGTCGGTCGTCAAATATTGTCCCTCGTTTTATTCTTGAATCGTCCAACTAATTACGAAAAAATTTGGGATGGCAGTAGGGTTTACGGTAGAAAGGTGAAAATATGGTTTTCGTCGCGATCTGTCAATGCCACTACAAGAAAATAACACAAAATATTTAAAAACTATTTTGTCTTGTGAAAGGTTATTTTAAGGACCTTGAATAGCTCTATCCTCTATCCAGAATAGGCAAAATTAACTTTCTATCTGTCATCTGTCAAAAATTACAAGCTGTCAAAGTTTATACTTCAAAAATGAATAACTTTATGAGGTACTGTTTGAAGAGATCTTAACCAAATTTTGTATATAGGAACATTGCTTCTCTAGGAGTTGACAGCATTTGAAACTATATCATAAAAGGCAGGAAGTTAACATGAAAAAAAAGCTTACTTCTTAACTGATTGAGATAAAATTTTGTGTGCTGATGGAGCTTTTGTGAACCTGAAGAGGTCAAGATGTGACCGCTTGATGGTTCCACCCTCTTAAGGGTAATGCAGAGTAAGTTCTAGATATAAGTATGTAAATAATTATCGCCTAATTTAATATTTTTATATAATAAATAGTTTATTGTTGATGCACCTGTGCTTACAATTAATTTAATACCAAACAAGCGCTACTCAATTTAACTCCAACCATCTGATTACACCACCCCAAATTAAAAACTCAAAAATACGTGACAATATGTGCGTTATTGTATAAATAATGGTACCAGAAAAAGCATATAATAATTAAAAAATTATATATTTTGCTATTTATTATGCAAAATCATTTTGAAATTTCATTAAAACGCTCAATTTTAAACTAGAATCAAAACGCATTTTTGCGCAAAGGCGTACTTGTAAATTTTAAATTGGTAATGGTTTATACGTGTATATGTTGTGTATATAATAGTTCAGTGCTTATTGTCAGATGCTAATCATAACAAATCATAAGCCAATACAAACAACGCAAAATACCATCAAAAAGACTGTAAATAATTTAGTCAGTCGACATGTATATTTAAATTTTCAAATCAGCTGTGCAGGCCATCTCAATGAGTTGGAGAATTGGATGATTTAATTTTGAAGAGATACAATTTCTTTTTTTTGTGGCTTCGTTCTGTGGTTGAAGATAACCACACCTTATTGTTTATTCACATGTACTATTTCATTTGGTTCAACAAGATTATCAAGTAACAGTAGAGTGCAGTTATCACGGAACCAATTCAGAGTGGCAAATGTCAAACACTATCGTTTTGATATGTTTATAATATATGTTAAAGCATTGTAAAGCCCTTACAGATCCGTTTTGCGTGTTTCTTTTGTTGCTTTATTTATTTTGGAGAGTAGAATAACAAGTACATGCTTTTGCTTTGTCTGTTAAACTTTACTTTTATATTTCAATTTATTAAAGTATTTGCATTGCTGCGGTTTTTTTAATAATATAATCAATTCATTATAGCTTTCACGATTTTATTTAAATACACAGCAAGAAATTGAAAGCGGCGGGCACATTCTGAAATTCATAGAATACTCACCCTGACCACTACTAACTGGGTTTGCCGAAGCACCGCTCATGTATTACAAATCTGTTGGCAATATTTTATTCTATAGATACTTATTTTACTTATTGATACTAACTCCTTTTTTTCCACACGTACCTTTGTACACAGGTTGTGTTATAAATTAATAATTGATTCCTATATCAAAATGGAATATTTGAAAGTTAAAATGAAAGGTATTTTTAAATTAAATTTTATAGAGTTCGCATGTTACCAACTTATCTATTCGTTTTACTTTCCTATTTTTAATATTGGAAAATTAGTTGCAAAATATAATTAAATAATTAAAATCTTAGCAGAAAATAAAAGGAAATATAAATTTTAATTTTTGGCTTATTCGAAATCCATTTATGAATGAGATTTAAATTGAAATTGCATTTATTTCATTATTTAGTTTTAAAAGTCTCATTGCTCGATTGTACGGTAATTGGGTTCTTCTGGAGATGAAGAAGTTTTTTTTTAACTACTTCTCCCGCCTAGAAATTACATTGCAATATAGAATAATAAAAAGCAAAACGAGAAATTTCATTTCTTGCAATGGAAATTAAGAGCCACCACATCGAATTTATGTTCTATCAAAAATTAAAGACTAACAAACAATAAAAACTTTTGAAAATATTTTAATTTATTTTCAAATAGATGAGCAAGATCAGCTGCAATACAAAATAAAATAATTTTAAAATTTAAATTGAGAAAATTGCATTACTTAAAAATATTAACTTATATAGCCCAAATTAAATAACTGTAGTCACTGCAATACATTGCAATAATTCAAATTGGCGTGGATACAATAAATTATCTGTATACATTCTAAATTTTAAGTTAGTATACATAATTTAAATGCTATATTTTTCGATTTTCTAAAATCTAATTTATTTTTCCGTTCTTGTAAATATCATTTCCTGTTTCCTAATTTTATTTCAGGTTCGTAAAATTTCAAACTTAAGATAAAATTTTACATACAAACTTGATATATGTATTATATTGGCACGTAATGCACATAAAATGGTGTGAATAATACCAAAACCATAATAATTATTATATCAAAGTGTTGATTTGCAGTTTTGTCTATTTTATATTGCAATATTTGCTTTAAATAACATTATAGCTCAGTCAAATAGGTACTTTTACCTGGCAAAAAATATAGGAAAGTTTATATTATTTGGCATGATTGTTCAGTTAGGTAAGTTATATTAAATTACAAGTTTTTGACTTTCAGGAGTTGCCGCCCGCGCCGCCATCTTGGTTTGAAGGGATGAAAAATCGCTTTTTTGCTATTGCTAGTTACCAGTACAAGGTACGTCCGTCGGCTAAAGTTACCATAAAAATTGTGGAACGTGCCATTTTGCATATTTTTTGTTTCATATATTTTTTGTAAGATTAATAGTTTTAGAGTTATAACGCGTTGAAAATGAGCTCTATCGTCAATTTCAAAGTATTAGTGGCCAGTAATGCATTTAGGGGCCAGGATACAATGACCGAAATAACGGTAAATTAATTTCAAAAAATTTTATTTTTCAATAAAATTTCTCGCCTTTTATCCATTTTTTATCCTACTTTTTTACTCCTTTCAACACAACCATACAGATAGAGTAAAGAGGCGCATTTTTTTAACCAGTATCCCTAGAATTTTGTAAATCTAATGTTAACCTCAGTGGTGTATTTAGAAAATGCTTTTGGGGGAGGGGGCAGATGAGGGATTTTTAGAATCTCGTTAATCCATCCATGCGCGTCAGTTGTAACTAATCCTAATACATAAAATCCCAGCACGCTTCTGCTCCTCCTGCTACAACGTGTAATTTTTTGGTAAAAAGACATTCTGGTTGGTCGATTTTTTTACCCTAAGAATAGGACCAAAAATATTTGTCCAATATTAATCCAATCCGGGAAATTTGAATTTTTAAGCAAATTTGAGGGAAGTTTAATCTTCGGCTAGAAAACATAAAAACTTGGAAAGCATATTTATTTAATTGCCTTACTGTTTACGGAGTTTAGCAGCAACCTCTTGTGTTACTTTGAAAGTTAATTATAAAAATATAATTGAAAATTGTAAACCGGGGGGTCTCGGTCTGGGGGGTGTGGAATACCCTCCAGTACTTGTCGCAGGATTTTCACTCTTTTAAAATACTTAAAGAAAATAGGAGATTTATAATTTTACAAATTTTGCCAGGAAAAACCGGGAAATTTGAATTTTTAAGCAAAAATAAGGGAAATTTAAACCTTTGGCTAGAGAATATTAAAGTTTGGAAAAACATTTATTTAAGTGCCTTACTGCTCAGAGTTTAGTAGCAATTTTTACGTTACTTTGAAAGTTAACTGTTAAAATTATAGTCAAAAGTGTAAACCAAGTGGTCTGGGGGTGAACACCCTCCAGTACATATTATAATAAAATTCCTATTCTTCTAGAATAGATGCATATAAGAAGACAGAATAATTATACAAATTTCGTAGGAGGAAAGCTAGGAAATTTTTTGTTTTTTAGCAAAAGTGAGGGAAATTAAAACGTTCTGGTAAAGAAAAAATTTGAATTTGAGAAACTCATTTATTTTTATATTATAATAAAAAAAAATTTTTTAATTGCCCCACGGCACATCAAGTTTAGCAGCAAATTTTTGCGTTACTTTGAAAATATAGAAAAATGGAAATTATCCAGTTGCAGGAAACTGAAATTAAATGTTTAAATATTATACTGCTAAAAAAGAGATCCACCGTCTAGCTGCCCGTCCGCGGACGGGCTTTCCAGCTAGTAAATAAATAAATAAACAAATATATAGAAATAATTTCAAGTTATTTAAATTTTAAAACTTTGTAGTAAACATTATTTTTATCAGGAGGGGCTTTAGGGGTGCAATCCGAGTCATCCTTAGGGGGGGGGCATATGCCCCTTTGCCCCCCTCTAAATACGCCACTGGTTAACCTCATTTGAGCTTCTTATACACATCGATATACCTATGGTATTGTTGGTTAGTTGGTTATTCCTATTGATGGTTTTATATCGATGGATATAAGAAGCTTGAGAAGATTAAAGCATTAATCATCTTAAACTATAATATCTTGAATGCTTCGTAGAGTATACCTTCTGGGGATACTACGTTAAAAAATGCACTCTTTTACTCTATCTTGATGGTACCGTGAAAAGCAATAAAAACGTAGGATTAAAATATAATAGTATAATAGGATTAATAGGCGAGAAATTTCATTTAAAAATAAAATTTTCCAAAAAATTGAAGATCCCGAATCATCAATTTAGATTTCGGCAGGGTCATGGAACGGTGGAACAAATGCACCGGGTTGCGAAGAAGATCAGAACGGACCTGGAATCGGAGAGATACTGCTCTGCTGCATTTCTTGACATCGCTCAGGTGTTTGACAAAGTATTGCACGATAGAGTGATTATAAAATCAAAAAACTCCTACCTCATCCTTATAATAGTTTGCTAGTATCCTACCTAACTTACAGATATTTTGTAGTCAAATATGAAGAAGCGTATACCAATCTAGAATCCATTTTCTCAAGAGTGCCTCAGGGTAGTGTTCCTGGACCTGTGCTGTATCTATTGTTTACATCAGATCTGACAGCAAATAACAATATAGTATCAGCCACTTTTTCAGACCATACAGCTGTAATGGCATCTAGTGATGATCCAAATCTTGCTTCTCGATTCTTGCAATGTTACCTAAATAAAATTGAAGACTGGCTCAAGAAATGGCGTATTACAGCCAACACCACCAAGTCTGTGCATATCACGTTCACCCTCAGAAGAAGAACTTGCCCAAGTGTAATGATGTACGGTAAGGTCCTCCCCGAATAAAAAACGGTCAAATACTTGGGTTTCCACTTCGATCGACAACTGACGTGGGCCAAGCACATTTGGAGTAAGCGCCTCCAACTGGGAATCGTATATCGAAAGATGTACTGGCTTATGGGCCGAAACTCACCTTTATCCATAGAAAATAAACTATTATTATATAAAAGTATCATAAAACCCATATGGACATATGGTATTCAGTGATGGGGTTCTGCAAGTGATTCCAATATTGCAAAAATTCAGCATTTCCAATCCAAAGTTTTGCAAAGTACCTGTGACGCTTCCTGATATGTACCAAATAATGTCATTATTGCTAACCTACAAATTAGTAGTGTAAAGGAACTAATTCCTTCTGTTTGGGTTAATAATAGATACTGATTAAACTTCAGGGAAAGTGAGGTAAAGAGATGGGGACTAGCCGACTAGCCCCTTCATATGTTTAAGTGATTGAATTGTCAACTAAATTGTCTATATTGGTCTATATCTTAAAATATAAAATAATCTAAACGGAGGTCTCTACCAATGGGTTGGGGGTTCAACGTGTCACTATAATAATGTCAAGCAATGTTACCTAATGTCCTATGGACAAAAGTATGTATTTTTTTATTTAATGTATTTTTGGCGTCAATAAAAGAAATAAGTCTTTCTTTACTTCAAAATAATTTACCGTTATCTCGGTCATTGTATAAATACATCACTGACAACTAATACTTTGAAATTGAATTGAGAATTAATTTATTTGTTACGTACTTCAATACCATGTGACAAATTGAAAATCAAGTAACCGCCAAATATAGTACTTAATTTATGACTATTTAACACTTAATAATTATATTATGTATAAGAGTATTAAAGCAGGTTTACACTATGAGATTTGTCATGTGACTTGGTAAGCAATGCGAATTGCTTTTTTAAATTTTACTAAATACCAAAAATCGTATAGTGTAAATGTAAAAATATACATCTAATATGACAAGTCATGCCACAAGTCATATGAGAAATCGCATAGTGTGAACCAGCTTTTTAGAGGCTTGTTAATTCCCGAATGTAATTCAACGTTTCATGGACGACCATGGCCAAAACCATAAGTAAAAATTCTGGTTTTGTGAAATGTTAGATTTCACAAATTTATTTTGATCAAGAATACTGATTTTGATAACAACTTAAAATATTGCAAAAATGTAATTTTTTTTTCTTCTATTACATCTATATATTTTGGAATTTAGGAATAATAAAGTGTTATATGAAAAGCAATTGTTTCTTATGAAAAATAATTTGTATGATGATAATTTATATACAATTTGATTACAAATAGAAAAAGGGCAATTGACACATAATTAGCAACGACGATTAAAACATTCTTTAAACTTTTTTAAATTAATATCCTACTGGATATCCTTTATTTTTAATTATTTTTCAGCATCTAGAATGCACAGAATTGATCAGTTTCTGACAATACTTAACAGGAATGGAATACCATGAGACTTCTATTGCTTTATAAAGTTTATCTAAATTTTTATATAAACAACGTCCTATTTCATTTTTTAGCACCGACCAAAGGTTCTCTATTGGATTGATATCGGGATTGCAAGAAAACAAATCTACAACCGAAATTAAATTTTCATGAAACCACTTCTTGCCAGTCTTAGTCGTAGGTTTAGGATTGTTATCCTTTCACGTTATGGGCAAATACTCATAAGCGTACGGTTTAAGAATAATTTATAAAATATTAAGATAACCATGCTGATCCATGATACCATCAATATAATAAATTTGTCCAACAACCCTTCAGGAAAAGCATCCCCAGACCATTATACTTCCACCTCCATGTTTGATTGTTCGTCGCGTAAACCTTTGATCAAATTCGGCTTTACGGAGACGTCTCACATACACTTTTTCATCAGAACATATTCGATTTATCTTTGTTCCATCTGAAAATAACACATTTTTCATCTGGTTTTGATTCGAATTAATATTTTGTTGAGCACATTCTAAACGAAGATTACTATTTCTTTTGTTAACTATTAGATCCTTTCGTGGAACTCTACCAAAAAGATTTCCTTTATTTAAACGTCTTCGTACTGGTCTTACAGATATTTCTTCAGGTTTTCCTGCAGATATTTGTTTATGGATATCAACTGCAGTTGCCATGGGACTTTTTTTTCGCAATTCGAAGAATGCAGAGCTCCTAGACCTATAGATGATTTCTTTGGATTTTTTTTTCGGGACATTATTTACAGCATAAAGCTTTTGTGAAATACTACGGCATTATAAACCTTATGCTGAAAACAATTCTGATGATCTGAAATTTTCTGATACGACCACTTTTGGTTCATTAAATTTAAAATAATTTGGCGTTCTTCAAGCATGCAAGTTTTCTTCTTTCCCATACCTTGAAACATTATATTACTTGTAAAAATTATGATTTCAATTGTAAAGAAACAATTAAGTTTACGCAATCGAAAATTTGAGAAATTCATTTAATTAAAAATTTTCATACTTAATTGATAAAATGCTGAAGTTTGGTGTGTTGCATATATAATTTAATAAATTAAATTTCACTTATCACACAAGCAGATTAAAGGAATCTGCTATTCTTTACAATTTATTATATTTTGAATATTTGAAAGATGACTTTAGTAGAAGTTGTCTTCTGTCGAGTTTTCTGCCAAGGTAAACTTAGGTGGATGGATTTTACTTTAACGGGAAGTAAGCGTTTTCGGTGTACAAGACTGCTTACTTCAAATACCTTTTTCCGCTCTCGTTTACGTTACCTAGACGTGAGCTTCCGTTTCCCTTTCGTTTACGTTACCTAGACGAAAGACTCCGTTCCGAAATCTCGATAAAGTTTTCGTTATCAAGGCTTTACGAGAATCCTGAAAATAACCAAAATTTAGTTCCCGATATAATTACTTAACTTTATTTCAGAAGCCATTATATAATCAGGTTTACTACTGTTTAAATCAGGTTATCCGAGATGGAACACGCAGCTTAAAGTTGCACACCTGCATTGTATCAGAGTGAACGAGCTGAGATCAAGAGCTTCTAATTTCTGATAAACCATTTTTCCTGAGATACCGATAAAAGACCTTCCATATCCAGTAGTCCCGTCGAAATAGTAGCTTAGTATAAAACCAGAAAACTAAAATAGATCAGCCGAAATTAGAATACCAACTTAAGTAATATTTACCTTTCTAAGAAACCGACAGCAAGACGAGCCATCAGTAATATTAGTAATTGCATTAGAGTTAAATAATATCTTTGATCTAACCTAAAAAGTAGAATATTTATTTAAACATTGATTTTTATCATTTTGTTTACTTAGTAAAAACTATCAAACTTACTGTTAGAAACTGGAAGCAGCATCACACTTAACTTTAGTAAAGTAACCGCCGATTATTTTAGTAAAAACCGAATTTATGATTAAGTTACCATATTAGTTTTGAGTAGGTAACCATTACGATTACTCTGAGACCAGTGGCGTATCCACCCGTAGTAATTATTTTGTATTTTAAGAATAAGTTTATTTTGACATTTGTTTTGAATTAATTTAATTTTCTGGTGTACATATTTTGATTTGTAAATAGTTAGTATAAATAAAAGCCGCATATATAAATCCGTCTTATTTTTAAAGTTTTTAAGAAAAGCTTTTGGCGCTTGCAAATACAAAGTGAAAGAAAGAATATCGACAATTAAGTCCACCCCTGGACCCAGCTTCCGAAGCTACCTGATTGTAACTAACCTTCCATTTAGGAAGGTTAAATTTGGTAAAGCAAATTGCCCGTTACACAATATAAAAAAATATAGATTACTCATTAATAAAACCTAAATTGTCACTTTTCTTTAACAAATTTGAATTGGATTCCACCCCTAACTGTTGTTGCTAATTATATGTCCGCTCGTTTCAAACCTTACTAACAAAATAAATATATTTGATTGTGAATATTGAAACTAGTTAATGTGATATCTAGTTTACAGTACTTTATATGCGTTTTTTAATAAACTGCAACGAAATTATAAACGTAAAATGCAAAATTATAGTGTAATTTTATCTTTCATGTTTAAATAGAGCATCGTTGCTAATTCTGTGTCCGCCACTGTATAAATCTTAACTAGTGAGAGTAAATAAACATTAAAAACTTCAATATAACAAGTTAAATAAAATAATATAATAGAAATTAGTAGGTATGGGGACGCTTGTGCCAGACAGAATTGTAAGGCGGGTTGCCTATTTTTATCTGCCTAGCCCAAGACGTCCGCCATGTCCTACTTAGTATAATGTTATAAGGGAGGGGGTAAACTGCAAACAACACCTTTTAAAATTTTTAAAATTAAAAATCATAAGCACAATTAAGGAGCTAATTCAGACACGTCTATTCAATTCAAGGAGTTGTTAATGAATGACATATTTAGTTAATTACCCGAGACCTATAGGCATTACCCCCACCCTTTAAAGATAAGTATTGATGATGACGTCATCAATTCCGAGAACTACAATCATGTTCAGACTTGCAAAATCACTTTGTTCTAATCGTTTAAATTAAGAAGTCAATTATTTATTTTTAATAATTAACAAATGATATGTTCCAAAAAACAAAAAACCCACAAGAATAATAATACAATAACACGCATGCGCCAGGCAGGGGGCAGACCCTTCGTCTGTATACCACCAGCCAAAGACCTACTTTATACCTTGTTATAAAAGAGGGGAGATATTTCAGGGTAATTACCTGTACCTACCTAGAGGCATATATCACATGACTATCCATCAGCAACATAAACGGACAGCCACCGATTACCTGTACCACAGGACTATTAGGCATTAATTGAGATCATCACACGACGGTTACCAGTAGCCTGTATTACCATACCTTATTACCTGTAACATATGGTTATTTACTACTTACCTGTATCACATAGCATCAATTACCTGTAAAAACTTACATACAAATAATAAATTAATCTAAATAATAAATCATCACCCCAGCTCAGACCTCAACATCCCCTATAGGGGCCGCTAGTTATATACCTCTATTTTATGAAAAGCATCAACCTACTTTGTAGATAGGTATTACAAATGCTCAAATAGGATACTGTCCCTTAAGTAAGGGCATCGGTCAGCGGAGTCTATTAGCTGCAGGATAATGGAGTTCTTCCGCAAAAGACCCAAATCCCATAGGTGACACAAAATTTTTAAAAATAAAAATTTATCAAAAATTTAAAAATAAAAATTCTTACCAAAATTCACAATTTAAGGAGAGATAAATGGAACACAGGTCTAAAATTTGCTAATGAATTTAGGTACTATATCACAACACTTTAATACAAAATTTAATCACAAATTTAAAATTAAAAAAGTTACCAAAAGTCTTTAGCACAATTAAGGAGGTAATTCAGGCACGTCTACTCAATTCGAGGAGTTGTTACCGAATGACAAATTTCGTTAATTACTCTGAGACCTATAGGCACTACCCCACCTCCCCCCAACCCACCCCTTTAAAGATAGGTATTGATGACATCATCAATTCCGAGAACTACAAAAATGTTCTATAGGTATACTATTTATAGGTATTACATCACCTCCACCCAACCCTTTAAAGATAGCTATTGATGACGTCATCAATTCTGAGAACTACAAACATCTTCAGATATGTTATTAGAATGATAATAATAAATTTTGTTCAAAGGCAAAAAACACCATAAGAATAACACGGGAACTCAAAACATAGCAATCACTTCCGATTGAGCCTAAAAGGCTACTTGGTATCCCTGGCTTTGTCTAATTATATCATTCTCTTTATCTAGGGGCATTATTCCTTGTACCAAAAGGCGTACTTATCATTTGAACAGGCCGGCGACTTATTGTTTGGAATACAAAATTCTCATCAATTATGTTATAATAATAATAATAATAATAATAATGGATAAAATTTTTCAATTTGTCAATAATCATGCATTAGTTAAAAAAATAAACTTGAAAATAAAAAGTGTTTTAATATTGCGTAATATTATGCAATGTGTAGGTCAAGGTCATAAACGTGTTTTACGATTTTATGTAATTTATAATGTAAAAACAATTTATTTTAAATTTTGAAAAAGCGAATTTTAAAACGACTGCTTTTTCTGCTGGAGGTTGATGGGGTGAATTTATTGAAAT
The DNA here is from genome assembly GCA_949152465.1 of Cantharis flavilabris. NCBI lineage: Eukaryota > Metazoa > Arthropoda > Insecta > Coleoptera > Cantharidae > Cantharis > Cantharis flavilabris. The sequence continues at coordinate 19,828,093 of OX424436.1, read as the reverse complement.
ACAAATGTATACAGAAGTACCATAATCAAAACTTAAAAGACTTTTTTCGATAAACAATACCTTAAAATTATACAATAGTATTTGTTGTTATAATTTAAAAAGTTTATTTTAGATTTTAATTTTCCAAAATAGTATACAGTTAATAACCTCGAGCAATAACCATTGCATTGATTAATTAATTTATATTATTTATATAATTACGTCATTATACTTTATTCAATAAAAAATAAATATGTAGAAGTTCTCAGAGGTTCCCAAATTGTATGTATTTTGTATCCTAAAGTAATTAAAATTCACAAAACCATTGAGGACCACTAGTATAATTAATAAAAATATAAGTATAAAAACACGCAAAATACCGAAATTTGTAGTTATCATGTAGTGTAAACATCAAAATAAAATATTAATTTTAGGATTATTACATATTTTAACCCGGTCTTTTATGAGAAAGTAGCACAAAATCAAAGGAATAAATTAAAATCGACTGCTGTTTTGTTGTCGGTACGTGTACTAGCTTTAAGTACAGGTTGATGTTAACTGTTTAACCATTCTTTCAACAGTCACCGAAGTAAACACTTATAAAATGAATACTTTTACTGTTTTAAAAGATTTTACAAAAAAAGTTCAACGTTTTAACACGAAGGGTAGAACTTTGGAGTTTAAAATAAATCCTGTTCCAAAAAATCAAGTTTCACATATTTTTATAAGAAAAGCAATAAAGGACATTTTAGTATTTGCTACAAATGGTGCGAGACCAACTGATAAGATTGGAATTACGTTCTGTAGTGAGGCTTTCGAGAGAGGTCAGGCGTGGATGAATTTCACTGATGTGTGTGATGTAAGTGTGGACCGCATTTGGGATCTCATTGGCAGCGTATTTCAATCTAACTTTTCAATATCAATTACCGATAAACTTTGTTTGAAAGTTACAACAGTTCGCTTACCGACAGGATCTGGAGCTCGTAAACATAAATATAATACTTTTAATGAAGAATGTGTCATGCGAAGAGGAATTGTGTCAATTAACAATATTGATAATTTATGTTTACCAAGAGCTCTTGTTGTTGCGATAGCCAATGTGGAGAAGGACACCGAATATCAAAAGGTGCGGAAAGACACAGGAGCGCTACAAATAAAAAGGGCAATGAAACTGATAGAAGATGCTGGGGTAACCATACCTGAAGAAGGTGCAGGAGTTCCAGAGCTCCAACAATTCCAAAGACATTTGGAGATAAATATAAAATTTGTGTTTATCAGTATGGAAGTAAAGGAAGAGATGTTATATACGAATCACCACCAAATGATAAGATAAGATCACTTAACCTGCTATATAACCGTGGTCATTACAACGTTATAACCTCATTAACTGCTGCTTTTTGCTGTGGTTATTATTGTGAGAATTGCCATATTCCATACAACCATAAAAACAAACATAGATGTGGTGGAACGTGTCAAGCATGTTTTCAAAGTCCCTCTTGTACCCCCGAAATTAAAATAAAATGCACAAGATGTAATAGATGGTTTAAAAATCAGCAGTGTCTAGATAATCATATTAAAGGTGTATGCGAGCAAGTTAGATGCTGTACCAATTGTCTAAAAACAATTAAGTCGGGTAGATTACATTACTGTGGTGAAGTGTTTTGTAAGATTTGTAATAAACATCAGCCTCAAGATCATCATTGCTACATGCAGCCGGCTACAGGAAAGCCAAAAAATACAGGATTTTTGTTTATATTTTACGATTTGGAGACACGACAAGAAAAAGTAATTGATGAAAAAACAGTGAAACATGAACCTAATTTATGCGTTTTAAAACAATGTTGTTCTACATGTATTAGCGACCTAAACATGGTTTATTGTCAAAGTTGCGGTGTAAGAGAGAATATAATAAAAAACAATGTTATTGAAAATTTTGTAAACTACGTGCTGTCTGTGCGAAAAACACACAAGCAGGTTGTAGTTTTGGCACATAACGGTCAAGCGTTTGACCACCAATTTGTGTTAAATCACATTTTAACACAGACTGACCTAATACCAGAACTGATAATGCGAGGAACTAAAATCATTTCTATGGTCATTGGGAATGTTAAATTTTTAGATTCCTTAAACTATTTTCCAATGGCTCTAGCAAAATTACCAAAAGCCTTTGGACTACCAGACACATTTAAGAAAGGATATTTTCCACATTACTTCAACACGACCGAAAACGCTGATTATGTAGGCCCATTACCAGATATATCCTACTATACCCCAGACACGATGAAAGAAACTGAAAGAACGGCATTTCTAAAATGGTATGAAGTACATAAAAATGAAGAATTTAATATGCGAAGCGATTTGGAGGCGTATTGTGTTTCTGATGTTAACATTCTCATGCAAGCATGCCTTAAATTTCGAGAGCAACTCATCAACACAGGAAATGTATGTCCGTTCACGGAGGCTTGCACCATAGCATCAGCATGTAACAAGGTGTTTAGACGGAATTTTCTGAAACCAAATACAATTGGTATAATACCTCGAGGCGGTTATCGAAATATCGATAATCAGTCGGTAATTGCTACACAATGGTTGTTGTGGGAAGAACATTCACGCAATATACATATATTTCATTCAGCCAAACAAAAGGAAGTCAGATTAGGTGGTTTGAAGGTCGATGGCTACTGTGAAAGTACAAATCAGGTGTTTGAGTTTCACGGATGCTATTATCACGGTCATCCTGTATGTCACAAGTATGATAGAGACTCCCCGCTACTCGATAATCCATTTGATACCCTAAATCTAAGGTACGAGTCAACAGTTACAAAGATCGAAAGATTAAGGTTACTGGGTTATGATGTGATTGAAATGTGGGAATGCCAATTTAAAGAACAATTAAATCAAGATATAGTGAGGTATACAGAAAATCATCCTCTTATCAAGTTATTACCTCTGAATCCTCGAGATGCGTTTTATGGAGGTAGAACAGGAAACACAAAGACTTATTACAAAATAAAAGAAGGCGAAAAAATTAATTATATAGATGTGTGCTCACTTTATCCTTGGGTGTGTAAATATGGTAAATTTCCTGTAGGCCACCCCCGCGTATATGTGGGAGAAGATTGTCCAAAATTATCTAGGGATATTGATGGTATAATAAAGTGTAAAATATTACCACCTCAAAACCTGTATCACCCTGTGCTACCCAGCAAAATTAACAATAAACTTATATTTTCTTTATGTCGAGTGTGCGCAGAGATACAAAATAATAACGTGTGCACACATAGTGTTGATGATAGAGCTTTAGAGGGTACTTGGGTTATCGACGAAATATTAAAAGCTATAGAAAAGGGGTACACAATGTTAGAAGTACAAGAAATCTGGTGTTATAGTGTGGAACAATACGATAAGAATAATCGAACCGGCGGTCTCTTTACTTCAATGATGAATAAGTTTATAAAAATAAAACAACAGGCTAGCGGATGGCCAAAAACTGTGTTACACCTGAAGACAAAAAGCTATATGTTGAAAATTTCTTACAACAAGAAGGCATTCAGTTAGAATTTGAAGAAATCGTAGAAAATTCAGGTTTACGAGCACTGGCAAAATTAATGCTAAACTCGTTTTGGGGTAAACTGGGACAAAGGCAAAATCAACCTAAAACAAAAATCATAAACAGCCCGTCCGAATTTTTTAATATAATGGCAGATCCTACTTACATTGTAAACACTGTTTTACCTATTAACGATGATACACTTGTAGTTAATTATGAGCACAGCGAAGAAACCTATGATTTACTATCAACTGTGAATGTTTGTTTAGCTGCATACACGACTACACAAGCCCGTCTAAAATTGTATTCCTACTTAGAGACGCTGGGAGAGAGAGTTTTGTATTATGATACAGATTCTGTAATATTTGTTACTAGACCTGGAGATTTTGAACCCTTATTAGGAACTAGTGTAGGTGAAATGACCAATGAATTAGAAGTATACGGACCGGGGAGTTATATTACAGAATTTGCCTCAGGCGGCCCGAAGAATTACGCTTATATCGTTTATTCGCCTGAAACAGATAAATATCACGAAATATGTAAAGTAAAGGGAATTTGTATAAACCACGAAATAAGTAAGGAAGTAAATTTTAATGCTCTAAAGATGATGATGATGTTAACAGCTAATGAATCTATTGATTCTAAGAAAATTACATATCAGTCTATAGTCAGAACTCAGATACATGAGGTTGTAACAAAAACCCAAGAAAAAATATTTAGACCTACATCAAATAAAAGGAAATTTGAAGGATGTGATTCAGTTCCTTATGGATACGCAAAGAAAAGGAAATAGACTAAATCATATTTATTTATCTTTTTTACGAATGGCCCCATAATATATTATTTTTTATTGAATTAAAATTTGAATATCTCAAATATTTATACATGTTTAATTAGCATAATATTGTAAATATATTTTTAAATAAAAACGTTATTTAAATTGTTTTATTTTTTATAGATATAACCTATCTCAACAGCTATCAAGTTGTTTATAAATAATATAAACAGATAAAGTGAAGTATTTCAACAAATACAGGTGTTGATTAAAATTTTATAGTACAAATTTATAAAAGTTATGAGCAATATACTTTTGATGTAATTCGTAAAATTTTTAAAAACACAAAACTAAGAAAAGTGCTCTATGTTTCACTTGAAATAATAAGAGCGACGTAACACCCATACACAACTAATAAACCAAGCCTGTCCATAAACAGACCTGTTTATATAAACTAACCCAAGATACTCTATCTTACCCTATCATACCTAATATGCCTAATATGCCCTAAATATGAACAGCTCTGTTCATAGTTACCCTAATATGCCCTAAATATGAACAGCTCTGTTCATAGCTACCCTAAAATGCCCTAAATATGAACAGGTCTGTTCATAGTTACCCTAAAATGCCCTAAATATGAACAGGTCTGTTCATAGTTACCCTAAAATGCCCTAAATATGAACAGGTCTGTTCATAGTTACCCTAACATGCCCTAAATATGAATAGGTCTGTTCATAGTTACCCTAACATGCCCCTAAATATGAACAGGTCTGTTCATAGTTACCCTAATATGCCCTAAATATGAACAGGTCTGTTCATAGTTACCCTAATATGCCCTAAATATGAACAGGTCTGTTCATAGTTACCCTAAAAATGCCCTAAATATAAACAGGGTGTGTTGGTTTATATAAACAGCTTGGAACGGCTTTGAACTGGTCTGTTGGTTTATATAAACAGCTTGGTTTATATAAACCAACAGACCAGTTTAAAGCGGTTCAAAAGCAGTTCAAAAGCAGTTCAAAGCCGTTCCAAGCTGTTTATATAAACCAACAGACCAGTTTAAAGCGGTTCAAAAGCAGTTCAAAAGCAGTTCAAAGCCGTTCCAAGCTGTTTATATAAACCAACAGACCAGTTTAAAGCGGTTCAAAAGCAGTTCAAAAGCAGTTCAAAGCCGTTCCAAGCTGTTTATATAAACCAACAGACCAGTTTAAAGCGGTTCAAAAGCAGTTCAAAAGCAGTTCAAAGCCGTTCCAAGCTGTTTATATAAACCAACAGACCAGTTTAAAGCGGTTCAAAAGCAGTTCAAAAGCAGTTCAAAGCCGTTCCAAGCTGTTTATATAAACCAACAGACCAGTTCAAAGCCGTTCCAAGCTGTTTATATAAACCAACAGACCCTGTTTATATTTTGGGCATTTTTAGGGTAACTATGAACAGACCTGTTCATATTTAGGGCATATTAGGGTAACTATGAACAGACCTGTTCATATTTAGGGCATATTAGGGTAACTATGAACAGACCTGTTCATATTTAGGGGCATGTTAGGGTAACTATGAACAGACCTATTCATATTTAGGGCATGTTAGGGTAACTATGAACAGACCTGTTCATATTTAGGGCATTTTAGGGTAACTATGAACAGACCTGTTCATATTTAGGGCATTTTAGGGTAGCTATGAACAGAGCTGTTCATATTTAGGGCATATTAGGGTAACTATGAACAGAGCTGTTCATATTTAGGGCATATTAGGCATATTAGGTATGATAGGGTAAGATAGAGTATCTTGGGTTAGTTTATATAAACAGGTCTGTTTATGGACAGGCTTGGTTTATTAGTTGTGTATGGGTGTTACGTCGCTCTTATTATTTCAAGTGAAACATAGAGCACTTTTCTTAGTTTTGTGTTTTTAAAAATTTTACGAATTACATCAAAAGTATATTGCTCATAACTTTTATAAATTTGTACTATAAAATTTTAATCAACACCTGTATTTGTTGAAATACTTCACTTTATCTGTTTATATTATTTATAAACAACTTGATAGCTGTTGAGATAGGTTATATCTATAAAAAATAAAACAATTTAAATAACGTTTTTATTTAAAAATATATTTACAATATTATGCTAATTAAACATGTATAAATATTTGAGATATTCAAATTTTAATTCAATAAAAAATAATATATTATGGGGCCATTCGTAAAAAAGATAAATAAATATGATTTAGTCTATTTCCTTTTCTTTGCGTATCCATAAGGAACTGAATCACATCCTTCAAATTTCCTTTTATTTGATGTAGGTCTAAATATTTTTTCTTGGGTTTTTGTTACAACCTCATGTATCTGAGTTCTGACTATAGACTGATATGTAATTTTCTTAGAATCAATAGATTCATTAGCTGTTAACATCATCATCATCTTTAGAGCATTAAAATTTACTTCCTTACTTATTTCGTGGTTTATACAAATTCCCTTTACTTTACATATTTCGTGATATTTATCTGTTTCAGGCGAATAAACGATATAAGCGTAATTCTTCGGGCCGCCTGAGGCAAATTCTGTAATATAACTCCCCGGTCCGTATACTTCTAATTCATTGGTCATTTCACCTACACTAGTTCCTAATAAGGGTTCAAAATCTCCAGGTCTAGTAACAAATATTACAGAATCTGTATCATAATACAAAACTCTCTCTCCCAGCGTCTCTAAGTAGGAATACAATTTTAGACGGGCTTGTGTAGTCGTGTATGCAGCTAAACAAACATTCACAGTTGATAGTAAATCATAGGTTTCTTCGCTGTGCTCATAATTAACTACAAGTGTATCATCGTTAATAGGTAAAACAGTGTTTACAATGTAAGTAGGATCTGCCATTATATTAAAAAATTCGGACGGGCTGTTTATGATTTTTGTTTTAGGTTGATTTTGCCTTTGTCCCAGTTTACCCCAAAACGAGTTTAGCATTAATTTTGCCAGTGCTCGTAAACCTGAATTTTCTACGATTTCTTCAAATTCTAACTGAATGCCTTCTTGTTGTAAGAAATTTTCAACATATAGCTTTTTGTCTTCAGGTGTAACACAGTTTTTGGCCATCCGCTAGCCTGTTGTTTTATTTTTATAAACTTATTCATCATTGAAGTAAAGAGACCGCCGGTTCGATTATTCTTATCGTATTGTTCCACACTATAACACCAGATTTCTTGTACTTCTAACATTGTGTACCCCTTTTCTATAGCTTTTAATATTTCGTCGATAACCCAAGTACCCTCTAAAGCTCTATCATCAACACTATGTGTGCACACGTTATTATTTTGTATCTCTGCGCACACTCGACATAAAGAAAATATAAGTTTATTGTTAATTTTGCTGGGTAGCACAGGGTGATACAGGTTTTGAGGTGGTAATATTTTACACTTTATTATACCATCAATATCCCTAGATAATTTTGGACAATCTTCTCCCACATATACGCGGGGGTGGCCTACAGGAAATTTACCATATTTACACACCCAAGGATAAAGTGAGCACACATCTATATAATTAATTTTTTCGCCTTCTTTTATTTTGTAATAAGTCTTTGTGTTTCCTGTTCTACCTCCATAAAACGCATCTCGAGGATTCAGAGGTAATAACTTGATAAGAGGATGATTTTCTGTATACCTCACTATATCTTGATTTAATTGTTCTTTAAATTGGCATTCCCACATTTCAATCACATCATAACCCAGTAACCTTAATCTTTCGATCTTTGTAACTGTTGACTCGTACCTTAGATTTAGGGTATCAAATGGATTATCGAGTAGCGGGGAGTCTCTATCATACTTGTGACATACAGGATGACCGTGATAATAGCATCCGTGAAACTCAAACACCTGATTTGTACTTTCACAGTAGCCATCGACCTTCAAACCACCTAATCTGACTTCCTTTTGTTTGGCTGAATGAAATATATGTATATTGCGTGAATGTTCTTCCCACAACAACCATTGTGTAGCAATTACCGACTGATTATCGATATTTCGATAACCGCCTCGAGGTATTATACCAATTGTATTTGGTTTCAGAAAATTCCGTCTAAACACCTTGTTACATGCTGATGCTATGGTGCAAGCCTCCGTGAACGGACATACATTTCCTGTGTTGATGAGTTGCTCTCGAAATTTAAGGCATGCTTGCATGAGAATGTTAACATCAGAAACACAATACGCCTCCAAATCGCTTCGCATATTAAATTCTTCATTTTTATGTACTTCATACCATTTTAGAAATGCCGTTCTTTCAGTTTCTTTCATCGTGTCTGGGGTATAGTAGGATATATCTGGTAATGGGCCTACATAATCAGCGTTTTCGGTCGTGTTGAAGTAATGTGGAAAATATCCTTTCTTAAATGTGTCTGGTAGTCCAAAGGCTTTTGGTAATTTTGCTAGAGCCATTGGAAAATAGTTTAAGGAATCTAAAAATTTAACATTCCCAATGACCATAGAAATGATTTTAGTTCCTCGCATTATCAGTTCTGGTATTAGGTCAGTCTGTGTTAAAATGTGATTTAACACAAATTGGTGGTCAAACGCTTGACCGTTATGTGCCAAAACTACAACCTGCTTGTGTGTTTTTCGCACAGACAGCACGTAGTTTACAAAATTTTCAATAACATTGTTTTTTATTATATTCTCTCTTACACCGCAACTTTGACAATAAACCATGTTTAGGTCGCTAATACATGTAGAACAACATTGTTTTAAAACGCATAAATTAGGTTCATGTTTCACTGTTTTTTCATCAATTACTTTTTCTTGTCGTGTCTCCAAATCGTAAAATATAAACAAAAATCCTGTATTTTTTGGCTTTCCTGTAGCCGGCTGCATGTAGCAATGATGATCTTGAGGCTGATGTTTATTACAAATCTTACAAAACACTTCACCACAGTAATGTAATCTACCCGACTTAATTGTTTTTAGACAATTGGTACAGCATCTAACTTGCTCGCATACACCTTTAATATGATTATCTAGACACTGCTGATTTTTAAACCATCTATTACATCTTGTGCATTTTATTTTAATTTCGGGGGTACAAGAGGGACTTTGAAAACATGCTTGACACGTTCCACCACATCTATGTTTGTTTTTATGGTTGTATGGAATATGGCAATTCTCACAATAATAACCACAGCAAAAAGCAGCAGTTAATGAGGTTATAACGTTGTAATGACCACGGTTATATAGCAGGTTAAGTGATCTTATCTTATCATTTGGTGGTGATTCGTATATAACATCTCTTCCTTTACTTCCATACTGATAAACACAAATTTTATATTTATCTCCAAATGTCTTTGGAATTGTTGGAGCTCTGGAACTCCTGCACCTTCTTCAGGTATGGTTACCCCAGCATCTTCTATCAGTTTCATTGCCCTTTTTATTTGTAGCGCTCCTGTGTCTTTCCGCACCTTTTGATATTCGGTGTCCTTCTCCACATTGGCTATCGCAACAACAAGAGCTCTTGGTAAACATAAATTATCAATATTGTTAATTGACACAATTCCTCTTCGCATGACACATTCTTCATTAAAAGTATTATATTTATGTTTACGAGCTCCAGATCCTGTCGGTAAGCGAACTGTTGTAACTTTCAAACAAAGTTTATCGGTAATTGATATTGAAAAGTTAGATTGAAATACGCTGCCAATGAGATCCCAAATGCGGTCCACACTTACATCACACACATCAGTGAAATTCATCCACGCCTGACCTCTCTCGAAAGCCTCACTACAGAACGTAATTCCAATCTTATCAGTTGGTCTCGCACCATTTGTAGCAAATACTAAAATGTCCTTTATTGCTTTTCTTATAAAAATATGTGAAACTTGATTTTTTGGAACAGGATTTATTTTAAACTCCAAAGTTCTACCCTTCGTGTTAAAACGTTGAACTTTTTTTGTAAAATCTTTTAAAACAGTAAAAGTATTCATTTTATAAGTGTTTACTTCGGTGACTGTTGAAAGAATGGTTAAACAGTTAACATCAACCTGTACTTAAAGCTAGTACACGTACCGACAACAAAACAGCAGTCGATTTTAATTTATTCCTTTGATTTTGTGCTACTTTCTCATAAAAGACCGGGTTAAAATATGTAATAATCCTAAAATTAATATTTTATTTTGATGTTTACACTACATGATAACTACAAATTTCGGTATTTTGCGTGTTTTTATACTTATATTTTTATTAATTATACTAGTGGTCCTCAATGGTTTTGTGAATTTTAATTACTTTAGGATACAAAATACATACAATTTGGGAACCTCTGAGAACTTCTACATATTTATTTTTTATTGAATAAAGTATAATGACGTAATTATATAAATAATATAAATTAATTAATCAATGCAATGGTTATTGCTCGAGGTTATTAACTGTATACTATTTTGGAAAATTAAAATCTAAAATAAACTTTTTAAATTATAACAACAAATACTATTGTATAATTTTAAGGTATTGTTTATCGAAAAAAGTCTTTTAAGTTTTGATTATGGTACTTCTGTATACATTTGTATTTCAATAAATTCACCCCATCAACCTCCAGCAGAAAAAGCAGTCGTTTTAAAATTCGCTTTTTCAAAATTTAAAATAAATTGTTTTTACATTATAAATTACATAAAATCGTAAAACACGTTTATGACCTTGACCTACACATTGCATAATATTACGCAATATTAAAACACTTTTTATTTTCAAGTTTATTTTTTTAACTAATGCATGATTATTGACAAATTGAAAAATTTTATCCATTATTATTATTATTATTATTATTATAACATAATTGATGAGAATTTTGTATTCCAAACAATAAGTCGCCGGCCTGTTCAAATGATAAGTACGCCTTTTGGTACAAGGAATAATGCCCCTAGATAAAGAGAATGATATAATTAGACAAAGCCAGGGATACCAAGTAGCCTTTTAGGCTCAATCGGAAGTGATTGCTATGTTTTGAGTTCCCGTGTTATTCTTATGGTGTTTTTTGCCTTTGAACAAAATTTATTATTATCATTCTAATAACATATCTGAAGATGTTTGTAGTTCTCAGAATTGATGACGTCATCAATAGCTATCTTTAAAGGGTTGGGTGGAGGTGATGTAATACCTATAAATAGTATACCTATAGAACATTTTTGTAGTTCTCGGAATTGATGATGTCATCAATACCTATCTTTAAAGGGGTGGGTTGGGGGGAGGTGGGGTAGTGCCTATAGGTCTCAGAGTAATTAACGAAATTTGTCATTCGGTAACAACTCCTCGAATTGAGTAGACGTGCCTGAATTACCTCCTTAATTGTGCTAAAGACTTTTGGTAACTTTTTTAATTTTAAATTTGTGATTAAATTTTGTATTAAAGTGTTGTGATATAGTACCTAAATTCATTAGCAAATTTTAGACCTGTGTTCCATTTATCTCTCCTTAAATTGTGAATTTTGGTAAGAATTTTTATTTTTAAATTTTTGATAAATTTTTATTTTTAAAAATTTTGTGTCACCTATGGGATTTGGGTCTTTTGCGGAAGAACTCCATTATCCTGCAGCTAATAGACTCCGCTGACCGATGCCCTTACTTAAGGGACAGTATCCTATTTGAGCATTTGTAATACCTATCTACAAAGTAGGTTGATGCTTTTCATAAAATAGAGGTATATAACTAGCGGCCCCTATAGGGGATGTTGAGGTCTGAGCTGGGGTGATGATTTATTATTTAGATTAATTTATTATTTGTATGTAAGTTTTTACAGGTAATTGATGCTATGTGATACAGGTAAGTAGTAAATAACCATATGTTACAGGTAATAAGGTATGGTAATACAGGCTACTGGTAACCGTCGTGTGATGATCTCAATTAATGCCTAATAGTCCTGTGGTACAGGTAATCGGTGGCTGTCCGTTTATGTTGCTGATGGATAGTCATGTGATATATGCCTCTAGGTAGGTACAGGTAATTACCCTGAAATTTCTCCCCTCTTTTATAACAAGGTATAAAGTAGGTCTTTGGCTGGTGGTATACAGACGAAGGGTCTGCCCCCTGCCTGGCGCATGCGTGTTATTGTATTATTATTCTTGTGGGTTTTTTGTTTTTTGGAACATATCATTTGTTAATTATTAAAAATAAATAATTGACTTCTTAATTTAAACGATTAGAACAAAGTGATTTTGCAAGTCTGAACATGATTGTAGTTCTCGGAATTGATGACGTCATCATCAATACTTATCTTTAAAGGGTGGGGGTAATGCCTATAGGTCTCGGGTAATTAACTAAATATGTCATTCATTAACAACTCCTTGAATTGAATAGACGTGTCTGAATTAGCTCCTTAATTGTGCTTATGATTTTTAATTTTAAAAATTTTAAAAGGTGTTGTTTGCAGTTTACCCCCTCCCTTATAACATTATACTAAGTAGGACATGGCGGACGTCTTGGGCTAGGCAGATAAAAATAGGCAACCCGCCTTACAATTCTGTCTGGCACAAGCGTCCCCATACCTACTGAAATTATATTTGAGCTTTCAGAGACAGATAAATAAATTGCTGACGAAAGCTGAAAAAACGTCGCTAAAAGCTCAAATATAATTTCTATTATGTATTTCATTTAACTTGTTATATTGAAGTTTTTAATGTTTACTTAATTTATTCTGAAATTCTGAACTCTACAGTCTAGAGAATATGCTTTTTGAGCATATCTTTAGGTGTGTGTATAAAATATTGTATTTACAAACATTTCTGAATTTTCGAACTTCTGAGTTTTCGAAAAACAAAAATGCGTTTATTTTAAAAAATTCAAAAAATTGAGTATTTTTGAGGTGAGGTGTAGTTCACTGTACTATATGATATGCTTCCTCGAATAACAAAATCAAAGGCGACACTGCAGTTACCGTATTATTAAGTTCTTAAACCATTTTTAAAGATTTTAAATATAATTATAAAAAATTCCAAACTTGTGCAAAAAATATACGCACATAATATTATGATAATTAGTTTGATTAGAAAATTATAATTTACTTATGACATTTTACATTATCAAATTAAATAAATGTGTTTTTATATAAATGTTGCCCATTTAAGGGGAGCAAACCTTTTATACTTCAGATTTAGATTTAGATTTTTTTTTACAGATGAAAAAAGTAATAATCACGTTCACTTTAAAGTTTTAACATCATTTTATTATAGTATTAAAGTGTTAAAAAATTTAAAAAAAAAATATTTTGTAATAAAATGGCGGATTTTTAGAATGTTCAGTCAGGCGATTTGTTTCAAAAACTGCTCGTGCTTAACTCTTAACTCAAAAAGTTATTGATCGATCTGGATCAAATTTTAAGAGGCTTCTGCTTAAATTATTATCGGGAAGATAAATCTTAATTTTTAAAGCTATCGCATAAATAAATTATGTTTTTGGGATAAAAATTGTCGTAAAACAGTCGAAAATTTGAACATTTTATTAAAAAGACTACTTCATTTGAGATTTTATACTTTTATATAATTTTATAGGTTTATCCTGCCCGTGAATATGTCAAAAATCGAAAAAGAATTAATTTCTTTGTTTCAGATCAATAGAAAATGAATGATAAATGCAGAACTTTTCGATGCCACTCACAAGACGCTTGAAAGAACACTCTACAGAGCAGCCATTTTGTAAAAAAAATAATTAAAATTTTTTTTTATTTTCTACACTTTAATAATTATTATTTATTATAATAAAATGCTGTTGAAACTTTAAAATAATGTGATTATTTTTTCGTCTGTTAAAAAATTGCCAAAAAGTGACTTATTTCCTAAAGACGTTATCTGTGGATCGCTCCACTCAATAAAAACATTCTTAAAACTTAAATCAGCATGCTATAAAGCTACGTCACTGTTTAAAGCTTAAATGTCATCTATGAGCTAGCACTCTACTCTCTACTAGAAAGAACCATGAATGCTAATTGTAAATTTGGTACATCGCACTAATGCTGACAAATCAGAACTCACCAATACAAGTCCACTCATTTCTTAATTTATTATAAAATTGAATAGGTAATTATTAATTGCCAGTATAAGATTTGTCGGCATTAATGCTGTCGGCATTAAATTTTTAGGAGTAATCGGCGAATTGACAATCTCTTTAGAGATGGTTTTGCTAAAAATTAAATTAAACCAGGCCAATTTGACCACGATTCGAGCAAAGACTCGAGTATTTTTTCTCTCCCGTGGTGATGTTATTCTAGAAGCTCAAAAGACAAGATTTATTAAAATAATACTAGCTTAGAAAAAATACTAAAAAAGTATTTTTCTCATCGAATCATTCCGGCGTCAAAATGTGCCACGTCGAAACGAACGGCTCCAAGATTATTTATAGTTTAGACCAGGGGTGGCCAACAGGTCGATCGCCAAACAATTTTTAGTCAATAATAGCCGTCGACACTAGTCGTGATTGAGGACAATTTTTTAAGAAAAAGTTTTAACAAATTTTTTTTCTAAATTCAAATCCTCGAGAGTTAGATCTCTTTAAAGCATATTTTTTAATTTCCTCCTTCACATGGCCATAGCTCGGAAAATATTAACAATACAGTAAAAATGCTTACAGTAAAAAAATTTACGAAAAACCTAACGCCCCATTCCGAATTGTCTATAGTAAACATTTTTGAAAAACTAATCAATTTCATTTAGTTTAGTTAGCATGAAATAATATAAAAAAAATTTTTTAAACAAATTACAGTTAGACCCTTCGCAGACTGCAGACTTTCTATCGGCCGATAGTTTGGTCGGTTTCTTAATCAGTATAAAGACGTATGCAAGTGGGCACATTATAACGATTCGATATCGGCCGATAAAAAGTTTTATGGGCTATCTGATTGGCCGAGAAGAAACCGACCAAACTATCGTCCGATAAAAAGTCTGCAGTCTGCGGGGGCTCTTAACATTATAAAATAAAAATTAAAAGAAATTTGACTAAAGATAATCTCATGGTTTTCATAATATCCAGGATGCAATGTAACTGCGCCTAATAAAGCCTAACTAAGAGATATTTAAAATTTTTCAGCAATTTAATTTTTATCACAAAAGTGTTATAATACAAGGTTGAAATCCATTACAAAAATCTAAAAATGTGGGTACAAAATGTAGGTATATAAACTATTACTTATTATCTAATCAATGTGAGGGAGGGCAGTGCCGTCGTCAAAGCCAAGCCATCTAGCAGTGGGTTTAAAGCGGTGCCGTGTGCCGCGAATGCACATACTTGTGGCACGTATAATAGCCACACTAATTCTAGCTCTGAGCCAGCCTAGTATAGTGCTAAAGGAGCGATTCCAACGTTCAGATAACGTTTCACCCATGTGTTTGATGAATGAGGACATTTGGGGTGCAAACACGCCATCTACCGATGTTACAATTGGTGTGAAAGTTGTATGCTGCATTTCACAGGCATTTGAGTACTTTTTCTGTTTTTCTGCTTCGGCTGATCGTAGGACAGATATTACTGGACGTGAGAGGTAAGAAGGAGCGTCGGTGTCGACAACACGGATATCAAATAACGCCTCCCTCTGAGCATCCCATACGCCACGGCAAGATAAGTCTGCACGTATTCCGCTGTCATTTTCGGAAATGATTGGTTCTTTTTTTACATTGCCCCAGGCATGTTGGCAAAGTTCACAGAAGAGATCTCTAATCTCATTATGTCGTCTTGTGATTAAGCCACCGGTTTTACAGCAGAGAGCATGATCGATGTTGAACTGGTTGTTGCCGCAACCGTCACATGATTGTGGCATGGAGTTTGGAATTCTATGGTAACGTATTGATAACGCATCTCTGAATTCTAATGGGGATAGGTCAAAATGATCTTTTTTTGTAGGAGTAACTGAGAGCCAATTTGAGGTCTTCATTTTCATTTTGGATGAGATTGATCTTTCAATTGCTCTTTTATTGTTAGTATTAAATTTTTCTAGGGTAGTTTCTAAAAGTTTGTCATCGAGGGCTTCTTTTTCTTTGCGGCCTTCTTTAAATGCATCTTTTAGAGATATATTATGGTCAGATAGGACAATCTGTTTTTTCTCTATTAAGGATTTTACGAGAACTGTGCAGCCTTTTTTTGAAATTTTGTAGTTTAAGTTAGTGGCATTAAATGGGTCAGATATTGCCAATCCACCTTTGTGTACCGGTAGGGAGAATAGGTCTGCTTCTACAGTAGATATATCGCTACCAAAGAGCGTTGGCAGGAAGATCGTACGTAGTGCAAATGACAGTGGTTCAAAAAATTCATGCGAGTTTTCTAAGACTCGTAGTAAGAAAGACCATTGGAATTGAATTGCTTTTGTGAGGGCACTGTAGGCAGCTTGAGGAGAATCTTTGCATATTTGTGATATTTTTTCTACGATTGAGACGATTTTATTTACATTATTTTTTATGAAATCATCTTTTTCTTCACCAATGTAGCTTCCCAAAAAGCGAGATCCTGTAACAATGGTTATATTAGTGCCTTTGAAGGTATTGTGAGCTGTTTGTTTTTCTGATTCGGATACGATGAGCAATGTTTTCTTGGCTTGCGGAAAATATCCGAAGGATGGTCCTATATTGTTTATTTTATTCCACCAATTGCGTAGGGATTTGAAATCACCTTGGGCTGCTGAGTCATCTGCATACCAAGACTGAATTGTATTTTATTCTTCATTCATTTTGTTTATAATTGGTAATGTTGCAAGGGCATAGAGCGGCATGGCTAATGGGTATCCTTGAGTTACGCCTTCTTTGCTATAAAGTCTCATGTCAGAATCACGAATAACAAGTTCCGCGTGACCATTGTATGTATTGTACAAAAAACGAGCACAGTGTGGCTAATATATTCTGGCTTGCCATAGAGCTAGTTGTCTATTAATGGCATTGAATGCATTGTTTGCGTCAACAAGAAGCATTCCCCAGTTTGATCCAGGGTGACATTTCTTATGATAAAGGTCATTCATTGCATGTATTGCACCTTCAATACCGCAACTGAGACCACTGCAAAGTTGTGACTGTCCACATGCTTCTGTTACTTCGGAACCGGTTGCTAGAATCATGCATTTTGATAAAATTCTTCGCAAGCATTCGCCAATGCCAATGGGTCTTACACCTGGGCATTTGTCCAGAGCTACAAGGCGGCTTGACATTAGTGTTTGTATTTGAGTCCATGATACGAATTCATTATTTAGTTTCATCGTTAGTTGTGCAATTGAATTTCTAAGGTGTAGGCTTGCGTCCCCAAATCTTAATAGGAAATCCTTCCAATTTTCAGATGTGCTACCTGTAGGGCCTCCGCCGCCATGTAACTTTCTGGCAACTTGTTCGACAATGAAGCTGGTTATGTCAATCTCTAGCAGTGGCGGCAATTCCAAGAGTTCATTTGGAAGAGTAAATAAATCTGGATCGGGTAGTTTAGAGGGAGGGTGTTTATCTTTCAAAGCATCGCCAACAGTTTTTCTGGTAACATCTATTTCATCATTTGTATTTAGTATTTTACTAGTGTCTTTCGTCTGCAGCCAGTTTACGGCATCACGTATTTTGCCTCTTAAAATTAGGCGTGTAAACGTTTGTGTTACATTGTCATTTTGTTTCTTTCGATTATGAGAATTACGAAGAGAGTTATCTGATTTGATTGATTCGGTAAGTAGGATTTCATAGTGTTCATCAGTTCATAACTTTAGGCGGCGATCAAGTAAGCGGTTAATGTTTTTAGCTTGTTTAACATTCTTATCTCTTTGTAGCATGACTGCGATAAAGATTAATAATCGTTCTGAAGGATATTGAGAATTTGTTAGGAGTTCTATTTCATCAGCAAGTGTATGAATGAATTTTCTACTACTGGTACTAGAGGAAGGCAGATCGTAGAGCTTGCCACGGAGAGTACATACTTTATTTCATCGTGTTTGCCATGTACCAGTTTTCAGGCCAGTGTCATTTAAGAACGGTGATCCAAAGGCTTCTTCCAATGGAGATGCTAGTATTGGTCTTTGTGGTATAGATGCTTGTGGTTGTGACGAGCAGTGAGCGCTGTGAGCCGCACTTATATGACGATGTAAACCTTTCCTTTTAAACGATTTGGAACAGGTCGGGCATAATACTATGTCTGCATTATTTTCTTGATTAGTCAGGTTTTTGCGTGTGACATCCATTGTGCCCGCTCAAAATAATCTAAATATAAAATAAAATAACTAAATACAGACACAGTTGATTTAGTAATATCAAAAATGTAGCGATTTCAATATTTCAAACGAAAATCTTAATATGAAATCTCAAATAACGAGATGTGAAAATTCTATTGTTTTTATGTTAAAAAATTATTGTTATCTGTCACTACCGAAATTTATTGCACTATTATTATCGAAAATCAGTGCTTTAAGCGTGGATAACAATTTCGCAAGGTCCACAAATGTTATTTTCCAATTTTGTAATGTTTTAATTTCTCAATTTCACTTTTTTAGGCACATAATCGAATAAATTTTTAAGAGCATATTTGTACGTCATGTCACATTGACATATACATTGAGATATTTAAAATAAAATAAAAAATATCCAATTTAATCAACATGTTTTAATAACAATCATATTTTTGGTACATTTTCTACAAAATATAAACGAAAAATGGTAACTTGTACCATAGACAACCACAAAATTAAACATTTTTAAAAACCTTGCCAGAAGGCTTTATTTTAATATGGTAGGATAATAAGGCCTATGGCTTTAACATAACTAAAATAATAAAATTATACGTAATATTATTTGGTATTTGAAATCAATAAACACATAAATGCAACAATTAAACATTCTTTTAAAAAAAGTATTAATTGCAACGCCTTGGAGCACTCAAAATCATCGATTTCTGACCACGTGGCTCGTTTAAGAAGCATCGGGTTCGAAGTACTGAAAATAACGCTCAATCATTTAGTAATAAATATGTGTACTTACTAATTCTGTGGTCGGCACTTAAAAGGTCGTAAGTATATTATACTTATACATTCTCAATATCTCAAAAGTACCTTAAAATACATTAAAAAGCAAACAAACTTTGATACACGAAGTAAGACTATGGTTAAACTTAGTAGGCCTTCATAACCGCAGACCACTTTATGTAAGTGGTCAAAAACAAAATAAAAAATATTTGGACCATGATACAATATTCAAATTTTTAAGATTATTGAAGCTTGTATTTTTACAATATTACAGAAAAATATTTACCATTTATTTGAACCGATTTTTATTATTTGGGGCTTCACGGTCTCACCTTAGCTCCCGCAAAATTTTAAAAACTTCTACATGCAATAGGTGTCTTGTGATATTGAGCGAGAGCGGTTATTTTAAGTACGATTTTTATTACTTAGGCCTTAGCGTAGGGTACAGTCCTTATTACACGCAGGTACCTTATTTATATCCACTATGAAAATATTGGACATCTCGTTTATCATTTATTGTATTAGAATTTATATGAGTGCAGTTGATGGCGTCTTTTATTCTACGCCCAAATGGCGGCGCCCAAATGTCACGTACCGAAACTTACAGATCTAGAAAGATGAAATAATAGCTTTTACACCAAATTCAGTATACGTACAGTATGCATACTATTGAATAAATTAAATAATTATTGTTAATATTGCCAGCACAATTATTTGTTGGTATTAAAGCCTTAGGCATAATTTTCTGTCGGTGTAATTACCTATCGATGAATTTACCATCGCCATATGCAACGTCGGCGTAGTTACTTATCAGTATTATAATTGCCTGTCGGCGTAATTATGTAGTTGTCGTTGTATTTTCCATCTGTGATTACCGAACGAATCCTTCTTTTGGCGACGACATTTTTTAAAATAATAACGTAAACCTACTCTAAACCTACAAAACAGACTTATGTCTTTGCACGAACATCAGTTTTAGAAACGGTTTTGCTAAAACAATAACTTTAGCCTACTCTAACCCACAGAACAGATCTGTCTTTGCACCGACTTTTCAAAACTTTTTTGTTGGGATTTTATGGAAAAAATGTAATAAATAATATATCTAAATTTATTTTTCATTTAAAACTTCAATTTCTTAAGTAAATAGCTAAATTATTGTAGAGCGATATGTGATAACACTATTTTATAAGTATATGTACTTCCCTAGAACTCGTGTGTCTTCATATAGTGCCATTTCTTTTTTAATAAGTTTTCTTATATATGTTTGTGACTGTCACCCAAATTCTATATGCACTGCTGTTTTTCAGTTAATTGTAGACTGCAATTTTTGTTCCATTAATTGGATGTCTTCTTCACTTTGTCCATTTTCGCCTGCAATCCTATTTTCAACTTTTAAATCTATAGATTCGAACGATTCAACCTCACCATAACTATCAAGTTCAAGTCTCTGAACCATGGACTGATTAATTTTGCCATATACACTTGGTTATAGTCGCAAATTTTCTCTTATAAGTTTTTCAGTATACTCTTTTAGATTATGCAAGTATCTTAAAAGACATTCTAAATCTGTTGTTACTTAACCAATACTTACTTTACTTTAAATTCAATTTTCTTAATCCAAACAGCTGAGACGGGCGTGAGTGGCGTTTAATTAACAAGCTTCCAAAAGATTCAAAAAACACATATCTGGTAACATAACGATATAATGAGTTTAAATATCATTTACACAACCTTGGCGTACAGCACCTAATCAATTCAATTACTAAATTATCAATCAAATTCATTGAAATCCCAGTGGTCACCACGGCCTTGGCTGGACTAAAATAAACTTATTCTAATTGACAATTTATAGTCGGCCCCGGCTGGAACACTATTAAATATTACAAATAAATCTGACCTTAAGTTACAATCCTTAATCCTATCTAATTTGCCGATATTCCATTGGAGGCTTGATCAACCCACCACAACATAATTCACAACTGAGTTCATTGAATCCCGAACCCGTAATTAACAAATTTAACCAAGCACTTGCTTAAACAATTTCAAATTATAAATTGGATTCGCGAAGGCTTGTTACCATTTTAATGGTTTAGCTGGGACTCCTCTTTCTTCCCTTGTGTGTTACTTATATTGTAATTCTATTACCCCCTTCAACACTGGGGTCGCCTACTGTCTGTAAATCCAGACGCTGAATCGTAAATTATCAGACGGTTACGACGGAACTTAATAAGCATAACAATATTTATTGGGTGCTGAAATGTTGAATTCCACACGATCTCGACAGGAACCTAGTAGGCATAATAAATTATGTTTATATAGTGGCTGAAGACGCAGATCTCACGCGATCGGAACGGAACTTATTAAGCATAAATTATAAATAATTTAAATTTTTTAACACAATAAAAATCATAGACGTAACACCGTTTCCCTTTCCTTAGATCCTTAGTGCGAAAATACTATTTTAGCCGTGCATAATATCAAATTTTTTGTTAAGTAGATAATTCCAAATACCTAACATTATATTCAAAATACAATTCTTAAAATTTCAAATTGGTTGTTTAATCTTTTAATTTCTTTTTAATTTATATAATAATAATATTAATCAATTTATTACAAATTAATTAAATACCGAAATACCGGTATTACATATTAAAAAAAACCGCTTTTTTGGTATCGCAAAATATCCAAAAAAAATACCGGTATTCGATATACCGGTATTGCATTCCCTAGGCGGAACTACCGGGGTGCAGTAGGTGCGATGCATGCGGGCCCCCGGTTAAAGATGCCCCCCAGTTCTACTGTGACCTCCCTCAATCTTTTAAAAAAAATATAAAACCATTAAAAATATAATGAAATAATCTAGTATTAGTATTTAATTTCTAATATTCACAATGAAATATTATATTTTTTGGCAGTCTTCTTTTATTGGGGTAGACAAAGTGAGCATCACTTATCTTTATTTTAAATTGCCGACAGTACATCATACAAATGCATATGCAATGATTTCCCATTTTAGCAGCACCAAAGTACAAATTTTTGTTTAGTGATTTATGACTTCAGCTTAGCCAAAAAGATAATTTTAAAAATTAAAGTTATTCTTAAACCACTTAAAAAATATAAGTAGACTTAAGAAGCCTCATACAGTAATTTGCACCGCTTATAGTTAAGTGTTAGCTAAAATTAACTAGTAGTTAAATAAATATAAGTTTTCTTTGCACCATCGCATCGCATTAACTAGTAGTTTATACTTTAATTAATAGTTAAATTTAATCCCAGCTTGTAGTACTGATTAAGTGGTAGTTAAGCATTGCTAGTAAAGTAAAAAAAAGCTAAAAAATTCGAAAATAAAAAATTATATAAAAAATTTAAAAATTTAAAAGAAAAACCTTTTTTATACAACTGACATTAAAAATGTCACTTTTAGTTCAAGTTACCCGGGTTAAAAATTGAATTTTATAAGGTAGCTGGTTAAAAATATTTTTAACACTAGTAAAAAAAAGCTTTTTAACACTAGTGGTAATTAGTTTATAAATTATTTATAAACAGTAACATACATATTTATTTATAATATATAATTAAAAACACATTAGAATTAGAACAATTACTGATATTAGTCCCTTAGGAAGTATATAGTTAACGAATTTCTTGTTGCCAAATAGTACAAACTGTTTTAAAACTACGCACAAGTTTTCTGACGTTTCTAAAAAACAATTTTCAATTGTCACTGCATAACGTGGCTACATCACGACATAGCTGATTTTTGTGAAACAATTTAAAATACTCTTAATACTTATTTTGAATTCGTTTTTAAATTAAATATAAACAGTTGTATAAAAAATATTGTACGATATACATGTTAAAAGTGATTTTATTTTGTTCGTGGGAGTTGCTCAACTCGCTCTAGCTCGTTTCGCAAAATTCCCCACTAACAAAAAAAAATCCTACTTTTAACACTTATATCGTATATAGTTATTATTTAAAATTCAAAATAGTGCACTGGAAAGTAAAAAATAAATTTTTTAAATAAGAGCAAACAAAGCTCTTTGAAAACATCTATGTATATAAAAGCGTGGGGCTATAAATTTCATAATCAAACAGTGTCATTGAAAAGCCCAACTGAAACTACGAGTACATCTAGAAATGGATACAAAATTTCTAATGACAATTTTGATATGTAAGTGTATCTAAAATACACAATTTAATATCAGTAATTCGGTAGTTGTATGAAATTGTTTTTGGACGTTTAATAGCCCCACGCTTTTATATACATAGATGTTTTCAAGAAGATTTGTTTGTTCTTATTTAAAAATTTTTATTTTTTACTTTTAGTGTACTATTTTTAATTTTAAATAAAAGGTTTTTTTTTTAATTTTTAATTTTTTATATAATTTTTTATTTTTGAATTTTTTAGCTTTATTTTAGGTTGTAATGTAAATTCTTATTTAAATCAAGCTTGGAAAGCTTGATGTTTTACTTATAAATTTCAATTACAATATTTACAAAATTTTACAGCAGAGCACTCATAGACTTAATTTTCTCATAACTCAAAAATTATTTTGAAAACTTACTTTAAAAATGATATCAGACGTACTATTAACTGACATTTACAAAATTTTACAGGAGAGCACTTGATAGATTTAATTTTCTCATAAGTCATAATTCAAAAATTAGAATAGACGCAAGCGCATTATCATTTTTAGTTTTTTTTTCAATTTTTGCTTATTTTTCGGAATTTTTGAAAAACAAAATTACAAAATTCGCCGCAAGTGAAAGCTGTGTACCAAATTTTAGCTCTCTGGGACATGTGGAAGTTAGTTAAAAATGACTTCAAAAAAGTCCATGCACACGGACCACAGACGACGGACTACGTTTACACCAAATTAAATAATATTATAAAAGCTTTTAAAAACTGATATGGAATTAGTGGAAGATGATGATTTGGAATTAATTTAATATGTAATTCCTAAACAAATTTATAAAGGAGCCAGTTCCAGATAGTTTCACTTTTAGAAAAAGAGACTTCAATTTTCCTTGCAGGCCTTGTTAACAAGCAATAAAGTAATCCCGCTGCAAACCAAAAAAATTTCTTAAATTATGCAATTTCTTCATATTTTAGTGCTACATTCCCAAATTTAGAAGTTTAGAAAGGTCTCCAAAGAAAGGAAAAGACCTTTAGAAAAGTCTAAAAATAGACTTAAAGAGAATTAAAAATAAAAATATAAATTATACAAAAATAAATAATTTGTAAAATAAATCTTGTTTGTCGAATTCTAGGTAGTTCACTGTTTATTCCAAATTTATCAAAGTAGCTCACACAATGAAAAGGTTGACCATTGTGAGTTAAAGTAACCACTTTTAGGTTATATAAATTATTAGTTATTTAACTAACAGTTTGCGATGGACTAATAGTTTTGTTACATATTTATCTTCAAATTAAGGTAATATCGTACGAGTTATTTATTATTTAATTTTATTTTTGCCTTTTATAAAAACAGGGCCCCCGTTAACAACTTCGCACACGGGTCCCTCAAATGCTTGTTACGCCATTGATTTGAAGCCATCGATATAGACAAAACAAACTAGTTTTTCTTCGGAAAAACTAATATTGCCTAAATTTCAAAATTTGATAAAGGAAACTATAGTTTTGTCTTTAAATCAGGTTTATCTTGTTAATATAATAAAATAAATTATACTTATTAAATGTTGAAAATTCACCCCATAAATATTTTCTGCCTTTTATAGGTTGAGTTTTTATTTTTTTTTTAATTAATAAAACAATTCGTTATTTTTAAATTTTGTTATTTACTTGCTGTGTAATTAATAATGTCAGTAATATTTTTAATTACAACCTGTTGTAGCGCTGCTATCACCTTCTCTGAATAAAATATGTAAGTAAATTAATCTTCATAATTTAGATCTTTATTATATAAATTTTAATTACTTTTAAGAATAATTCCAACGTAGAAATTTGTGTATAAAGTTAAAATGTTTAAATTTTGACATTAAAATTGATGAGTCCTATTCTAAAGAAGAATTCGACTAATTTGTTTTTAAACGTTTTAAAATCTTTTGTAACATTGTATTACAAAAATTTCAGTATTGTTGTAAAATATATGTTCTTAAGAAAGAAAATAATAAATCTTTTAATTGTTATTCCAAGTGAACATTTTAAAAGCCTAATTTGATTTAAATCAGTGATTTAAATATTTCCTTCAAAATGCACAGAAGTAAATTGTGCACTCGGTGAATATTGAAATTCTCATTTTTGATAATAGGTTTAAAAGATTTATTATTGTTGTTAGAAAAATATGGTAGTCTAATATTTATACTATAGAATAGAGTATATACAGTGTGTTCACGATAAGAGGTAACAGTGAGTAATTCTTATATCTTGCTAGATACAAATAAAAAATTTAAATAGTTTTTTATTAAACTCAAAATTTGCCATCGAAAACTGTGGAGGTAAATTTTTTTGTACTTCAAACTCAACCGAAAATAAACATGAATTTTTTTTCAAATGGCAAGATGTCTTTTTTTTAGTATTTTCATAATCTGCAGTTTTGTCTTACAGTTTTGTATACACACATATAAAATTATCATAGGGTTACAAATTATAAACAATATATTATTTATAATCGGAACAACATAAAATTTGCTTTTTAAGTATCATACAATTTTAATTTTCTGGAGAGATTATTTTTGTGATTTGAGTGAGTTACTCTTAATATCGTACAATATTATTTGATTGTTCGATTGTATAATATTCAAACTAGACATTCTAGTTTAGCATTTAAATCTTTCGATCAAAAAAAGGCTCATAATGTGCTTTTAGAATTTTTTCGATAAAACTTTAAAATAGATGAATATTAAAAAGTTGGAGTGGAACATTCTGACGTATAACCGGTATAAATTTTACAACCACAATTCTTTTTCCACTACTAGTCCGGTGTGGGATTCCATCTTGGAATTTCCGGCTGAGAAATGATGGGAAATGACGATACCCATTGAGTTATACTAGTCGAACTGCAATATATTATGTGTGTACAAGTTCGTAATATAAGTTTGCGGTTGCTTGTAACGTACCGTTACATAGGCTATCATTATGACTTGACCAAGTAGCACCTGAAGTAATGCATTTTAGACAAGTTTAGTGGTAAATATATTTTCATTGTACACTACTACTAGTTAATAATGAATATATTGATATTTATCTACAGTTTTGCGACTATTTATAGGACACATGTTGTTAAAAAAGCTATTTTGTATAACCAATAGATTCTATTTAATTGCATTTTCACTCACTATTCACAATGATATTTTAATAGATTAATTTAATTTTAAAAATTTTCAAAAACTTGAATTAATTATGATAGCAAGCGAAATTTGACAACTGTCAAGTCAACAATTCAAAAATGTGAAATAAATAGAATTTAAAATAAATATTTTATATTTGATTATTTTTTTTTGTTTCTGAAAACCAATTGAAACTTTCAATTTCAATCAAAATTGCCAATCAAAACATTATGCTAGTGGGAATAATCTACTTACATTATTGCCGCGAAAAGCATTTGAAGTATGTGTTTGTTTTAATAGCAACATATTTATTTGATTTGACGCGTGTCAATTAATTATTAATAAAATAAATCAAAAACGGTTTAGTACATCTTCAGTTCATGAAATTAATATTAAAATCAACGAAAAAAATAATCAATCGAATATCACACAAGAATTCGATAAATTAGATAATAATTTGACAAATTTGCTCAAAGTTGTCGCCGTTTGGCAATAGCTACTCGATCCCTTCGGGCTCTTGTATCTATTGCCTGGCAACAACTTTTCGAAAATATGTGAAATTATTTTCAATTTATTCTCATTCTCTTGTGATATTATAAATGAAAATTTTTGTATTAACAAGATATTTAAAAAAATTGAAATAAATCTAGTAGTGGAAAAAATTGTATATAAACGACGGTTGTGAAGACCATTATAGCCTACGCGCCTTGTATTCCGCTAGGGCTATATAATGACAGTCTTCACAATATTGGCCTATCATGTCTATTATTTTTAATTTGTATTTTCTAACATGTCAAATATGAAATTTCTGTTAATCAGCAGTAATCCGGCAAATTGACCATATTATATTTCATTTTTGGATTTTTCTTTGTAACTTTACTAATGTAAAGTTTTTATTTGTAAATCCTACTTACATAGTTTTCTACCTTAATAATACTTTTCTATGTTTATCTTATTATTTTTTGTATGAATAAAATCTACAAAGTACATCAGAAACATAATTAATATGTTCAAAAATACAATTTTTAAATAATTCATTCCTCCTCGCTTTTATTTCTTTTGGTATCAAATTTCATTTATCTGTGGATGGTTTTAGATATTTTCTCTCTGTGATAAAATAAAATCAAATCATTTTTATTTTAGATAACCTTTGTAATTGTAAGCCATCTGGCTGGAAGATATTCTTGAAAAAAAAATTGATTATGAAGTTTATGTAGGAGGTTAACATCAAAGCGGGGGCGTCTTGCACACATCCTGCTTAAGGGTTCAAAATAATAGCAGTGCTATATTACAAAGACATTAATCTTGATTATTTTTCTTATTTGAATCCACTGATCTTGTGTTATTGCATATTATGCACATGTTAGTTGAAAAGTTGATAATAGTTTATCAAGGGGTTTGTAAGCAATGTAATTCTATTATTGGTTGCCACTTTATTGTAATTGTTCAATTTATTTTAAAACGTTCAAAATAATAGCAGTGGTAACTTGTTCTTTGTATTTGCAGCAAATTTTCAAAAATTTAAGTGGTATTTCAGTGCAAAGGTAAATAATATAATCTACTTTAAACTTTTAATAAGGTATTTGATTGATATATTTAGGGAAATTGGGCGATGAAATCCCTGCACTCTAGAGAAACAAGATCTTATTTGTAAATTAATTAATGATGGAAAAACCTACAAAGAGGTTCAAAAAATGATCGGATGCTCGGAAAAAATAATTGTAAATGCTGAGAATTACAAGGAGAATGGCGAAACACGGGGTCGTAAGTGTGTTTTGTCTTCAAAGTTAGCAAAACGCGTAGTAAGATATTCAAAAGCTAACCCAAAAGTGCCGGCAACGCCAATAAAAAAAAACTTAAATGTACCTGCAAGCATTGTAACAGTACGCTAGTGGTTGATGGAACATCATTTTAATGCTCCCAGTCCGCGAAAGACTCCCCTCTTGAAGCAACGCCATATCGAAGGGAGGTTAATATTTGCAAAAACATGTAAAATAAATGAATAAATGAATGAAACGAGAGAACTTATTATATAAAACATTTTAGACACTTACAAGTACAGCTTTAGAGCTTATGATAGTAGTAATTAGCAAATAAATATCAAAATTGTACTTTTTATATCGTAGTTCATTAGATGTGGCAACGTTGTAAAAAAGGTAAAAACGCGCACGAAATTTAAAAATGCATAGAATATGAGAATGTAGGTTTCATAAAAATATCTACTTTAGTTATTTAAGTTATAAAATTTAGCAGCGATCTTTTTTTTAATAATGGACAATTTGCATAAAATTCAAATTCACCTCAAAATGGCGTATATTGATAGTTCAAAGTACTTATAATTAGAATACTTGAATGATTATTAAAAATTCGGTATCGTCAGCCCGCAAAAAATTAATGAAATTTTCTAATTTATGTGAAAAATTCACGTGATTGAAATCAACACATGACGACACGAGCCACAATTAGTGATACACATGTGTGCCAATACACCAGTATAATTTCCACTAAAGTATCTAGTGTTTGTAAAATAACGTAACCAAATAATAAAGTAACCTAATTTTAGTTACTAATCGCCATTTTAGTGACGTCAAAATCCTCAAAAGTTACATTAGGCCCGCCCATATTTATTAATACGATTTCGCGCGACAAATATACATTTAAATTTCAATATTTTTTTCTGGCTGTATTTGCAAACCAAATTTAAAAAAATTAAGACACATTACATATGTTGTTATGTAGAATAGTTATATGCTAAAATTAAAAATCATGCAAATTGTCCATTGATGATACATAGGTTTTTAATAAATTTAATGCTTTTATAAGCATAGGCAAATTCTGCACAACTTTAATTTTGTTACAAGCATTGTCCCAACTGAAGAAAGAACCAAGTAAATCATCGTTGGGAATGTTTAATTAAAAGCATCATGCTGCTCTATCGCAATTTATGATCAATTCTTTAGCAATATTTTCTAACTTGTACAATTTTTGTGTCACTTCTACCTACATAACGAAATATTTTTTTATTTTGATTGGTTGCGTTTTAGAAAAATTGCTCGGGGCGATTCCTTGACATACAGCGGGCGTTTGATAACAGGCCCTTCAACTCAATAGAGAACGCACTTCAAGTGATCCCCGGAGAGGACCATCGGCCATCATACCATGATCTTCGATTCCATCAAGAGTAACAACATGCTATGCATGCAATCGGACAGAACCAGCACTGTATGGAACTTCCAAAAACCTTTCATACCTGATAGGGAAATGGATGGCACCAAGCAGGAGCTGGGAGCTCAATATGATAGGATCAGGTACCCAGATGAATCCAAAACGGAAATCAGTACTGGAGCAGGGATCAGTGGACGTAGAACAGGAGATGTGTTCAGCATAAACCTGGGCTGCCGCGCTACTGTGTTCCAGGCAGAAATAACTGCTGTACCAGCCTGTAGAAAAGAAATTACATGGAGGACTTATGCAAACAAGCGGATCTGTATCTTGATCGACAGCCAGGCAGCTCTAAAAGCTCTGGAGAAAGTACTGGCAATACAATCCAGGGTTGTAAGTCACTTTGTCAATGTGCTAGTAGCACTTACACAACAGAACAGCTTAACGCTGATGTGGGTGCCTGGGCGCGCAGGAATAAAAGGCAACAAAAAAGCAGATGTCCTTGCTAACGCTCCTGTAAAACGGTATATCTAGTAGGACCAGAACCAACTTGTGGAATAGCATATCGGACCGCAAAAGAGGTCATTAAGGAACTACTAGTAAACAACATTTTTCGTACTGGAGGGACTTTCCGGGACTGAGGCAATCGCGGATGGTCATTGGTAAGCCCTCCAATAAAAAAATTAAACTAGAAATCCTCAAGGTGAAGAGACCACAGCGGAGGAAGACAGTAGGACCTGTGGTAGGACTTATAGGACATTGCTGTCTGAATAGGTACCTCAATGTAATTGGGGTTGTAGAGTATACCCCAAGCAAAAAGTGCGGTGTGGAGGAAGAGGCTCCAACTATGTGGGTGTCCAACCCTAGCCCTATTGAGGCTACCACACCTCGGCTGGGCATATCCGACAACTGAGAAAGTAATTCATTCACCCATGAGCTGTGTACTTAATTTTATTGAGGAGAAAAGCTGATGGTGTAAAACTTTGAACGCGGCGTACAATAAGCTTTTAGCTTCAGTGCAAGTTAGCAAGGAACCACAACCTTTTCAGCAATAATAATAATAGTTGCGTTCTATTTTCTATTTACTGAAGATCTAACATAATCAAAGTGAAAACTGCGTTCTATTTACAACTTAGCATCTAAGAGGAAATTAGAATCTTATGTTTATTGAGTGGGTTATCTAAGGTAATTCAATATTAACCTTAGTTTCTAACTTTCATTGCTAAATTTACATGTCATATTTCTGTCAAACTTTATAAAATTAGAGAATTGTATTTCAAATCTGTCAAACGGAAGTTAGATTCTATGGCGACGTTGCCTAGTCTAAATACTGCGTGAATCAAACGAGGCATTGTATATTTTTGACTCTGACAGTACCGACAGTAGTATTAATAAATCAATTTAACAGCATCGTTTTCTTTTATCCTACAATGAATAGCAAAAAAAGAGTTTTATGAATTGCTTATACATTATATTATGTTGTCTTTCAGGAATACAAGCACATCAAGCAGTCAAATAACCAAATAGCGTTGTACATTTGGATACTTTTACAATACTGTTGCAGCATCCAGAGCACAATTTTCTAGCAAATAGCGTCAAAAACAAAACAAGAATAATTAACGTCAAAAAGTTTTAAAAGCACTTTTAAAATATAAGTAAGTATTCGTTTTATCGGATCTTCTAGAATGACTACAACAGTGAACACATTTAAAAGAAACAAAAACCGTTGTAGATACTTTTAAAATTTTCCAAATATAATAAGAAATTTTAAATATTCATCCTTGCTTCTTTATCCTTTTTCGGCTCTAAATAAAGATTAAAGTTTTAAATGAGTATAAAAATATGAAATCCTACGTATGAGAAATTGATTGCTGTTAATAAATATACTCGTAATATAATACTGTCTTGTTCTGAAAGCTTATTTGATTTTTAAATATTTCTAGTTTTTATAAAATTTGATAATATTGTACTAAATATTTTATTTGTTATGGATTTTTGTACATATTTTTGAATATTTCACGTCTTTCCGTCAAAGAGTTCAATTGGCAATAAAGTGGGGGAAAGATGAAGCTTTTTTCTAAAAATAGCCGCCCCAAGTGGTTGAAGAGAAAGGCGTCGCCTGAATTATTTTGCGATTTTAATTAAGATTTTTATACTATTTTGGCGAATAAATTTTGAGTGAGTAATTTTTGAATAATTTTTGTTGGAATATTATCTGTTTCAAAATTGGACATAATTTGGATAATTTATCTGATTAAGAATATTTTTCGATGCGTCTGAATGAATTTTGGATAATTTATATATTTTTTGATAATAATTGAAGACTTGAAGATATAGAATTCTTCCAATTAAAGATTGGTTAGTTTATAATACATAGAATAATATATAATTAATTGATTAGTAAATTAGTAAAAAGTCAAAAATTAAAATTGTAGAGTATCAAGATTAAATTTGATAGCATTTGAATATATTCGAGTTATCTTTCAAAGTTAACGTTTCAATTTTACTTGAAAATTGATTTAAACAATTTTGAAGTTGGAATTGCAGTTGGATTTGTTGATTTTGAATTTTGGAGAGTCTCATCCTCGATCGTGCAGGTGGTGTGATGCAGAGGTTGAGAAAAAGTTGTTAATTTTAATTCCACCTCGAAAATTTCACCGCGATATATAATATAGCAGTGGACCAAAAAATGGAAGAAAAAAGATTAACTATATTGTGCTGAAAGTCTAAAAAGTGTAAAAGCAGTTTAAAACCAACTTTTGTTTTTATATAATAATAATTTTTACTTAAATTTTATGTGCACCAACGTCTAAGTTATTAACACACTTTCGATAAGTTTTATAAGTGTTGTAGCTTTTTAATAGCGCTATGAAAATTAACCTTTTTCTTTCTGGGTCAAAGCCTCACCAAATTTGGATAAATTCTTCTTATTCTTCTGAATATTGTGGACAGTTCTAAATGTTCTAAACAATGAAATTAGTTCAATTTGTGTAGATGGCTAGGGGAGACCGGGGTAAGTTGCAACACTTTTTAATCTTTATTTCTTTTAAAGACTATTATGGAAAAAAAACTCCAAATATTGGTGGACATATGTATATTGGTCCTTAAGGAACATAGGTATATAAAATTATTGAATTTAAAAACAAAAACTCGCTGACGCTCGCCCGCTCTCGTGATTTTGTCAACCAAGTTTTCTCTCGCTAAATTGCTAATCACGTATTCGTTGAAATTAAAAATTATCCGGATAAATCAAAGCTCTTGTGATATTGCTTGCGATAATTTTTTTATTTGTATTTTTGGTTTTGCTTATTATTTCGATTTTCTGAATGTTTTTGACGATTATTGCTGATGCTCTGTTTCGAGTTACTTTTAATATTCGGAAAGTTATGTGATGGCCACATCCGATTTTCTGTTATATAATAAAACTTATTTATTTAGCACGTATGCTTTGAATTTTGCGTCTGTGTTGTTGCATCCAGTCGATTCGCGCCTTGTTCCCGAGAATTATAATGAGTTATGAAGTAAAATTGAATAGAGTTTGCTGCCTGGCTGCGTCCCAGCAGCAAAAGTTGGCTAGACTACGCTTCCAAACTTACCTTTACCTGGTCTTCTAGAGCGGCGCTACGGCTCAGCTTACGGTAGAGCAATTTATGGGGGGGTTGAAAGACAAGATCCACTCTTGCTCCACTCAAAACACAAATAACTCAAAATGGCGCCATGCACTTTATGCCGCTCGCCAAAGATGTTAATACCTAAAGTGCAAAAGCTAAAGAATAAATAAAACACCAGTAAAGGTAAGCTGCGTTTAAAAATAACCAATAAATAAAATAAACTACGCCGAATTACACAGGTCGTACCGCACAAGTAACACAAACTGAACGCAGAGAGTGTGATAAAATAGAAATAATATACCCAACTGATCAGATCTGATTAGTACCTTAAAACTAAACAAATAGTAATCGAGCTCTGCTCGATTGGCAACAAAAGAGTTAGGTTGGTCAAAATTATCTTCTCTCTTCGATCTCGACGTTCGTAACAAACAACTCAAAACAAAAGCGTTCACTACGCTTTTAAAATTAATCACACTAATAAATAAAACTCGCTCACTCTAATTCGTTGGTACGCCCCTGCCGAATCTACTTCGCTTAGTGACCACTATCGCTCGCGCATCAATAGGGATTTTACATTAACCAAACGCCACCATACGGTAGCATTTGTAACTACTCGATCAAGTATACCTAAGTGTCTTTAAAGTGTTTCAACAGT
Organism: Cantharis flavilabris; assembly: GCA_949152465.1. NCBI lineage: Eukaryota > Metazoa > Arthropoda > Insecta > Coleoptera > Cantharidae > Cantharis > Cantharis flavilabris. The sequence continues at coordinate 19,794,134 of OX424436.1, read as the reverse complement.
GTTCGAGTTAGTTTTCCTGTGATTTTTTAATTCAGTGCAATGTTTAATCTAAAAAACTACCAGTCTTTTAGTCTTTTTTAAGTCAAAATTTTACCTAGGTATACTTGCTATGGCAGACATATTGAAGGTGTCGCTAGCGCCACCATCGCAGTGTAAAATCCCTATGGCTTCCGTCAAAGCTTCTGTGTTGATGTTGATAAAAGGTGACACGATTGAGATTTCGAGCTTTCCAAAATACGAATCGTCCACTAGGAGCAACGGGTTGGTTTTCGTTGTAAAGGTCGTATAACAAGCTCCTATTCTTGTTCTCAGGTAAGAAAGTAAATGGATTGATTGATGGACGTTTATAACCTAACTTAATCAGTTCCTCGAATTTTAGCATCAGATAGAGCAGCCTCCTAATTTCGACCTCCAGTGCGATCACAAATGACCCCGAATAACGAAATAAATTCCACTCACTTTCACAAAGGATGGAATTTCAATAGTCGAAGTGGCTCGAACCAAAATACACTCTGTAAAGTTGCTCGTTGCGAAGCGCCAACAAATTCAACTTGAACACCAACAATCGATGTAATAACACTAAATAATCGTTCCTATTTGGCTCCCGTATTTAACGTGTTAAATTTTTCAGGAAATTGGCCCTATCTTATCTAATGGGAAAATTATTGCCAACCCTATAGTTTCTCAGAAATATCAACATATCCTCTTTTTAAAAGCGCCTAAATCAAATTTACCTAGCTTAAATGATTACAGGTAAACTTTCTAAGTTATTGCAAAAGTAGTAAAATAATAATTTTTATACATTTTAGATGTTCGGAATGCAATTTTGTTAAGTTCGTGGCGTAAGATGGAATTCGAACGTAACACGTTTTCAAAATTTTAAACATCATGCCACTACAACGGTGCAACATACTAAACTGTCATCAGGGACGTTTTACCCTATAGGCTAAAAAGGCTCAAGCCTAAGGCGCCAAATTCTAAGAGGCGCCAGAAATTTAAAGCATTCCAGGAATTTTAGATGACACCGCGATCTGCTATCCCGAAAAGCACGAAAAGTTTAAAAATCCCAAAATTTAAAATGTCACATGTTCGAAATTTAATTAAACATGTCTCTTTTAGTAAATAAACATATGTAATCAATACACATAGGGCGGGGGGGGCCGATTTTTAGCCTAAGGCGCCTTAAAGCCTAAAAACGTCCCTGACTGTCATCAGAACATGCAATGCTGTAAACACAGATTGACAACAATGAACTGGTGGTTTGTGTGGTGATGATGAAAGATGTCATCAAATTTGCATCTATGACATGTAGCGGTTCCAAATTTTTAAAGACCGATAGAAGCAAGTCTGAAAGTTCCACCTAGGCTCTCAAAGTTTTGTCATGATATAGCCCCGATAACAAAGCTAAATAGTTGCAAATAAATTAGAAAGTTTAGAAATTCTATATGAAAGTTTGTTTGAGATTACAGTTGAATTTGTAGAAAGTCGTGGAAAATTCAGGAACGATTAAATAAGTCAAACGAGCTATATGTAAAAAAAACCATTACAAAAAAAGCAAGGCTGAGTTTTCCAACATTTAATTTTCTAGCACTTCAGATACAGGTACAACTACAGTAAGTACAAATAAACGCTCATATCAAATTTTAAAAATCTTTTACTTTATTTCCTCCAATACTGAAAATAAAACTTTGTTGCTTGAGCATTGAGCTAAACATGATATCAGTAACATAAAATTAATTTATGTGTCGTCACGTTTTACATACATATATGCCTAACTACCTAAATTAGCTAAATATTACCCAATCAATATTACCTTTTACCAAGTACGGAAAAATATACTTAAATTATGATAATAATGATATGTAATCGGATTCAGTCAGGCACTTCAGAATTATTTGGAAGCTTGATACTTTACGGCGCGGCGTGCAAACTTATTGCTTTGGTTGAAAGAAAGTACATGAAATTTACAGTACAAACTTACCAGAAACTACATTATTAAGGGTATTCATGTCACTTCGTACTTTTCGTAGTTATCGTACTTTTAAATTTTGTAGACTTATGTGACATGAACACACTCACCGTTCAATAAGGGTATTCATTTCACGTTGTACTTTTGTCGTAAATGTAGATCCTGTTTTTTTGTAAATTTTGTAGAATTTTTAATGCAGATCTAGTTTACAAAATCTACGCAGTCGTACTTTATGTAGATGTCGTAGTTTCGTTACATTTAAGTATACGTTGGCGATACCAAATTCTTTACAATTGACAATACGGGAAACTTTGATAAATTATTGGCGACAGGTGTTTACAGCGCCTCTACTGGCGTGAAATGCGATTTACGCGGCATTAATAAATTATATTGGACTGAGACGTTTTGAGACACAACTGCATTAGGCATACCAAATACATTAAACTAATAATACGTACAACTTCGCGGGTTGTCAAGCATTTTTTGGGTCTTTTGCGCCACCTACCATGCGAGTTGGAAGGTTGAAACTTAACGTTTTCTCTCTAACTCATTGACCCATAAATTTGTTTTCACTTGTAATATCACAAGAGAATGAGAATATATTGAAAATAATTTCACATATTTTCGAAAAGTTGTTGCCAGGCAATAGATACGAGAGCCCGAAGTGACAAACGGCGACAACTTTGAGCAAATATGTCAAATTATTATCTAATTCTCGTGTGATATTCGATTGATTATTTTTTTTCTTGATTTTAATATTAATTTTATGGACTGACGATGTACTAAACCGTCTTTGATTTATTTTATTCATAATTCATTGACAGACGTCAAATTAAATAAATATGTTGCTATTAAAACAAACACATACTTCAAATTATTCTCGGGCAATAATATAAGTAGTTTATTCCCACTAGCATATTGTTTTGATTGGCAACTTTGATTGAAATAATTACAAGAATAATTACAAAACTCGCTCACTGCTTTCGCTTGTGTTGTAAACTATTCTCGTGTAATATGACTTGCATTGTATACTCGTTTAATAATATACTATTATTTCTGCTATAAGAGGTACATGTCGCTGCCCCCCCCCCAAATCGAATTTTTTATTAAAATTGGTGTCAAACGTTTGAGCTTCGTTTGAGCCTCAATGAGCTTCCATTCCCGTCGTTTGAGCTTCAACGGTCGCGGAGCTATTCGCGAAAACTTTTGGGGAGGGCTGTGGACATGATAGCCCCCCCCAAGTCGAATTTTTTATTAATATTGGTGTCAAACGTTTGAGCTTCGTTTGAGCCTCAATGAGCTTCCATTTTCGTCGTTTGAGCTCAACCGTCGAGGAGCTATTCGCGAAATCTTTGGGGGGGGGCTGTAGACACGTTGGCCCCCCCCAAGTCGAATTTTGGAGTAAAATTGGTGTCAAACGTTAGAGCTTCGTTTGAGCTTTAATGAGCTTCTATTCCCGTCGTTTGAGCCTCAACCGTCGCGGAGTTATTCGCGAAATATTTGGGGGGGGCTGTGGACATGTTTTTCAATTTTTTGTGTTTTTCAAAATTTTTGCGTAATTTTGGTGTCAATCGATAGAGCTTCGTTTGAGCTTCAATGAGCTTCCATATTCATCATTGTAATTTAATTTTTTTCAAAACTATAGGTGTTTTAAATTTTGCCTACCTCTACCTCCCTTACGCCCTACCTCCGAGCAAGTTGCGCTGGAAAACCCTTAATGTTAATTTCGTAAACAACTTTTTATTGAGTTTATAAACAAATTAATTAAACTCCAAAAGTAAGTTTTTAAGTTTTAAGTTATAGTATAACTTGCCTAGTATTTAAAAATTTAAACCTAGAATTAAAAAATTCTTGGTTATAACTACTTTTTATTGAATTTGTAAACTAAAGAATTAAACTCCAAAAGTAAATTTTTTTTTAAATATGTTTTATTAATAAAAGTTACAAATAGTTATAAAAAAAAATTGAAATAGATTTTTGGATTCAAAGAAATCGTTTTTACCATGTAGTTTCAGGGACGTTTTACCCTATAGGCTAAACAGGCTAAAGCCTAACAGCTGTATTCATAAAAATTTAAAATCGACTTAAAGAACTCTTTAAACCTATTTTAGCAAAAACGTCAAAAAACACTATTCATAAACGCATTTTAGCTTAACAAACCTTCTGTAACAGTATTGTAAACTTGTTTTAGACATTTCACAACAGCTTTATAAAGCCATTTTAAGGCATGTGTCAAAAAACTCTTGTCATAAACGCATTTTAACCTAACAAACCTTCTATAACAGTATTGTAACTTGGCAATATTTAAAATAGGGTGGAGCCTTCTTTAAACCACCTTTAAACCAATTTTAAGGAAATTTTTTACTTAAAATACAGTTTACACTGTATGTAAACCATACTTTATGCTTTTTATTGTTGTGTGAATTGACGCATACTATTCGGTTGTCTTTGTCATACTTCCGAATAATTCATAATAGAAAAGAGAGCGAATATGCCAATGTAAACTGTGTAAACGTACGTCGATTATGCATCGTAGTGCCAACTGTCAGCTGTCAAATTGATTGTTTTTATAATTACAACACAATTAAACAACTTTTAGGTTATGGTTTAGTTCATTTATATACGTAGTAGTTCATTTATTTCGAAGATACCAACTCAACTACACCAAATTTACTTGAATCGGTATTGTAACACCATTTTAGTTACAGAAGGTTTATCGACTGTTTATGAATGAACAAAAGTTAAAATGCATGTAAGCTTTAAAACACGTTTTAACTAAAATCGGTTTAAAGAGTGTTTTAAAACATTTTTTTGAATAGCACCGTATGTAAATAACCCTACTTTATGCTTTTTGTGTCAAAAAATTTTAATATTTCAAATTACTTTTTAAAAAAAAATATGGATGGAATGTGATATTAATGCTATTCATGTTATAAATAATATAATTGATGACCGCCAATTATATTTATGGAACTTAAATTTAAGTTTTGAAACAACTCAAAATTATTTTTTTATTGAAATTAAAATTTTTACACTAAACCATGGACTTAACCATGGACTTAGAAGTCCATGCACTAAATCTACTTCTAATTGCTACAAGATTAACCTTAAGACTGCTACTAGACTACTACTTTATGCATAAACTACAATTTTTATATAATATTTCCAAAAAGTTGCATTCAGCAATTCACACGTTACATTCAAATAACATCTTCCCGGTGAATGCACTTGGTATGCATCGTAGTGTCAACTGTCAGCTGTCAAATTGATTGTTTTTATAATTACAACACAATTAAACAACTTTTAGGTTATAGTTTAGTTCATTTACTACAAAGTAGTTCATATATTTCGAAGATACCAACTCAACTACTCCAAATTCGCTTGAATCCGTATTGTAACAAAATTATAGTTACCGAAGGTTTATCAACCGTTTATGAATGAACGAAAGTTTAACAGCTCTGTAAACCTTAAAACACGTTTTAACTAAAATAGGTTTAAAGAGTGTTTTACAATATTTTTATGAATACAGCTGTAAGTCGCCAAATTCTAAAAATCGTCAAAAAAAGCCAGAAAAGTGTAAAAATCCCGTATTTTAAAATGCCCAAAATGTTCAAAAATTAATTAAACATGTCTCTTTTTTAGTAAATAAGCATTGGTACTCGATACATACCGCCGGTGGGAGGGGGGTACCGATTGATTTTTAGCCTAAGACGCCTTAAAGTTTAAAAACGTCCCTGTATAGTGTTTTTATATTATAACTTGCCTAGTTGTTAAAGATAATCTTCAATAATAACCACTTTTGATCTTCGCATTACTTGAAATTCTGAATATCTCGACATTCTGGAGTAACGGTTTTATTTTATAAGACTTGCTTAGTGTTATTTAACTTTACTATGGTAAATTATTAAATTAATTTTAAATACTACATCATTGAAGGCTGATTACCTTATAATTGCTGAAGCCATTAATAAGCTGTGGATGCAGCGTCGAGTTCCATTATGATTGTTCGGTAAATTTTTTAAAAACTTTTTTTTTAGTTGGTAACAAGATTTAGTATTTATTTATTTGCTTCTGTAAGCGATATTAGTTAATAACTTTAGTAACCTGAAAACCTATAATAATATCAACTCATCAACAATAAATATATTTATAGCAAATAGAGAACTCTTAAAAAATCATGCCGAAAAAAGCTGTTATTGATTTAAAGCAACTTAACCTGGTTATTCTTGCAAACAAAGAAAATATATATGATTCTAAGAAAAATAAATTTTGGGGGCCGACGCATGGTTGCTGGTCCGATATACTAAAACAGTTCGGAAGTACAGCTGTTTTGCCAAAATATGTTTATAATCATGTAATCCTTAACAGACACAACATTTTAGACGAATTAAATGTACTTCTTTTGCCAAAATCCACAGACGAATATTTAGAAGCATCGACTGATGAAAACAGCGAAGAAGATGGTGATAACTTAAAATTTAAAATAACGTTGTCGCAAGAAGAATGGAATAAAATTTCTCCGTGCACCAATACTTACAAACGCTCAGATGGACACAGCAGCAGCAGAAACTATGAAGCTTTGAAACCCAACTGCTGGACGACGGTCATTCATAGACTTTTCTTTAAGCAAACCAAATTATCTTGTTGCATGTCATATAGAAGAAATCGAATCAATCCAAATGGAAATACTTATCTTCGATAAAAGGTAGATGTACAACATGCCAAAGCGTTTTTAGTGGTATCCTGGAAGATGCTCCTAAGCCGGAATCTCTTATTGTGATCGACTGCGTGGTTACTGGTGATTTTAAAAACTGTAATGGAGAAGCTAAAAGAAAAATATCGAAGATATTTTTAGAATTTTAGAAAGCATCTTTAGAATTTGATATTCCGCTACAGAAGATCCCCCGTGAAATTCACCTAGATGGAAACACATATTACCTTCGCGGAGGAATTAGCTTTATACCGCCTGCGGTGGTAAATGACATCAACGCAATAGGGCATTATATTAGCTATTGTTGGCGCAACAATACTGGATATTGGGAACGCTACGATGATCTTCACCAATCAGCTAAAATAGTACGACAAACTACAATTGCCATTAAATGCCAATTCCTTATATATAGCATATAAAGTTTTATTTTCAATTTTTGTTATAACTATTTGTAACTTTTATTAATAAAACATATTTTTTAAAAAATTTACTTTTGGAGTTTAATTCATTAGTTTACAAATTCAATAAAAAGTAGTTATAATCAAGAATTTAGATTCTTTCAGTTAAAATTTGATTTATTAGATTTATTCGAACAAAATAGTTTTTTAGTTTACTGTGTATATTAAAATTGGAGGGGAGGGGGAGTGTATCATAGAAAAATCTTAAAGTCTTGGCAACTGAAAACATGAGAGTAAAAACTCATTGAATTTTAAATAAACCTTAAATTAAGATCTCGAATTCAGAAAGAAATTTCATGATTTGAAAGGAAAGTAGTACAAAATCTACATTCCATTTCATATTCCCCCCCCCCTTCGACAATTTTGGACATTTCTTCGGGCAGCTGAAGCTCGCACGACGGTAATCAAACATAATTCATGCTTAAACATAAATTTATCAATTTCAGCTAACAATTCGACTTTGTAAAGCAAATTGTGTGTAAAACCAATTTTATTACAGAACCGTCTACTACTAACTCTATATAAATCTACTGTAGAGCGATAATAAAGTAATAAAACTAGCTCTCAACCCAATCCATTCGCAATAATCAGGTAAAATGAAAATAATGAAGCAAACGGCTATTGCGCACTACTATAATTAATAGTGGTAGTAAATTTAAAATCGCAATGGAAAATTTAATAATCTAATTGTATAATCATTTAGGTTAATAATAATAATAAGATCACACTAATAAGCACTGTAAGTTCTAAATTTTTTTAACTAATTAAACATATTTTTGTAAAAATTCACTTTTGGAGTTTAATTCATTAGTTTACAAATTCAATAAAAAGTTGTTTACGAAATTAACATTAAGGGTTTTCCAGCGCAACTTGCTCGGAGGTGGGCAAAATTTAAAACACCTATAGTTTTGAAAAAAATTAAATTACAATGATGAATATGGAAGCTCATTGAAGCTCAAACGAAGCTCTATCGATTGACACCAAAATTACGCAAAAATTTTGAAAAACACAAAAAATTGAAAAACATGTCCACAGCCCCCCCCAAAGATTTCGCGAATAACTCCGCGACGGTTGAGGCTCAAACGACGGGAATAGAAGCTCATTAAAGCTCAAACGAAGCTCTAACGTTTGACACCAATTTTATTCCAAAATTCGACTTGGGGGGGGCCAACGTGTCTACAGCCCCCCCCCAAAGATTTCGCGAATAGCTCCTCGACGGTTGAGCTCAAACGACGAAAATGGAAGCTCATTGAGGCTCAAACGAAGCTCAAACGTTTGACACCAATATTAATAAAAAATTCGACTTGGGGGGGGGCTATCATGTCCACAGCCCCCCCCCAAAAGTTTTCGCGAATAGCTCCGCGACCGTTGAAGCTCAAACGACGGGAATGGAAGCTCATTGAGGCTCAAACGAAGCTCAAACGTTTGACACCAATTTTAATAAAAAATTCGATTTGGGGGGGGCCAGCGACATGTACCTTGCTATAAGAGAATTCGTGATACATTTGTGTGGTAGCAATAAATTACATTTTCAAAATAAAAGTTCATAAGCTAGTATAACTTTTCAAGTTAAAATAAAAAAAACGTTTTTATGATTCCTGTAAAGTTGGGTATTTGTACTTATATCTCTATTGCATGTAACCACAAATTTATTAACTGAAATTATAAATATTTCTTTTACATTTATTTAAGTGTTGCATTTTTAGATCTTTATCGAATATAAATTCAAAGTGAAAAGTAAAGCCAAGAACCATAAACAACCGTTGCATTCAACAACGATCATACAAGCAAATTATTTTGAATAAACCCGAAAAGAAATTGAGAAAAAGAAATGGTACTGTTAGGATGGGATATTTTAGTGCGGATCCTTTTCCATCTATTATCGAGTAATAGTTTCTCCTATTATTTTCTATTCGATAGCTACTTTTTCCGCGATATATATAATTTTTAATATGTATAATGTCGATATTATTTGTAAATCAAAATACTTAAATATTTATAAAAACTTACAATATATTATACAAAATAAATTACATTAATAAAATAATTAGATAATTACTCTTTGTTCTCGGCTATAATAATAATTAAAGTCTTATGTTCAAAACATAATTTAATTGTTTTGTGAAAAACTATATAGTTGTTACTGTAAAACACCATAGTTTGACAGCTGATAATTTAGCTATAAAAATTATTAACGAGTCAACTAACCTTTTGCATAACAACTAAACTCAGTTGTTGAAATTAACAACTTCTTTCAGAAAATTGAATCACGTTATATTGAAATTCCGACATCAACAAAGATAGCTATCAAAGAGCCACGCCTTGCAAAAGTTTGTAAGGTATCATGTGTGCTGACAAAATTACATATTTTAAAATTCTCATTTCCTCAAACTTTAATAAATAAAATAATAAAAATCAATGAAATTATAGGAGTATTCTTTTGACACGATATATTGATATTAAACTTCCATTCAAATATATATGCCGCTTCGTCACGAAATTCTAATAATTAAGAAATGACATACTGAATATAATTTTCGACGTCATTCATCTTCATTTAAGAGTGCAAAAATATTTGTATGTCTAGCTAACCGAAACCAATAAAAGACGTACGTTACTACTAAAATATATTATAAAAACATAACAATGAAAAATTAGTATGTCTGAACTTATAAATTTTTTAATATATATTTTGAATCACGTAGTGCTATATTTTATGCAGTTAGGTTAGGTTTTCATTGTTGTTTATAACCTGCAACACTTTGAGAGTGTCATTTAAATTGTTTCAAATTTAAGAACACCTCAGTCATAGTTTGCTTATTTAATTCCATTGTCCGTCCTAGCCTAGAGTATTGTAGCTTGATTTGGAGCTCGTCACACGCAATCGATGAGTTAGGGTTGGAACGGGTACAAAATAGATTATCTGGATACTTACAATACTTAGAAACGGGCATATACCCAACATATAGTACACATAGTAAGGACCTTAAAAATAAATTTAAAATCACAGAACTGCGCGCTAGGCGAGAGCTATTGTCTTCTCTTTTTTTGTTTAAAATAATGAAAGGAATTTCTGATTGGTCTGATATTGTTAATATGATAAAACTAAGGGAGCCTAGATCATGTAACGCTCGAATACCCAGTGCGCTACAAGTCCCTCCAGCTAGGACCTTGTTATGACACATGCACCACTTTATACCATGTGCCGAAGTTTCGACAGCCTACTTATTAACACTAATGTGGATTTTGACATCGGACTCACTCAATTTAGAAAAACCAGTAAAGAATTTTACAAAAATTTTTAATTGCACTCTGGACTGTCGTGCGCGTCCTCCTCTGCTGACTGATTTAAGGTTGTTAAGAAGGAAAATGAAAATAATGAGAAGTTCTTGAAATTTTTACAGTACATTATTTGCGTAATAAAAAAAATTCTGGCAAAGTTTGAACTTAATCTTGTTCTTAGTTATCGAGATAAAAAATGTTCAAGTTCACATTAATTTAAAGGTCATTAAATCGATAATCAGAAATGCCAGCATTTCCAAATATTGCCAAAATATTTATGAAAGTCTTATAAATAAGTATAGCAAATTTCAAAAAGTCATGCTTTTAGTTTCTGAGAAAATTAAATTATTATTCTAAAAAGTAATTCAAAAGCTATCAAGATTTTCGATAAATATACATTAAAAACAAAAATATTGATGGGAAAATAAATGGGTTACGAAATCAGATGTTGCCATGATTTACTAAATCTTGATAGCTTTTGTACACTTTTTTGAATAATAATTTAATTTTCTCAGAAACTGAAAACATGACTTTTTTGAAATTTGGTATACTTATTTATAAGACTTTCATAAATATTTTGGCAATTTTTGGTAATACTGACATTTCTGATTGTTGAAATAATGATCTTTAATTCAATGCGAGCGTAATGTAACTTTGACATTTTTTATCTCGATAACTAAAAACAAGATTAAGTTCAAACTTGGCCAGAAATTTTTTTATTATTCTAATAATGTACTGTAAAAATTTCAAAAACTTCTCATTATTTTCATTTTCCTTCTTAACAACCTTAATATTTGCAATTTGTAAAACAAATAAACTGTTGTATTGCACTACCTACGTGTAATTAGGCTTTTGCCTGTTTGTAGGGTTTTCGATATATATAAATAAATAAATACTAAAATAAAAATAAATAATGCACTTTAAAAAGCACTTATTTGACTAGTGATTTCCAGATTAATTCACACCATTTTAAACAATGATGCACCGGCTTTATTTGGGTCTTTGTTTGGGTTGTACTTTATCTAATTTGATAGTAATAATAATTTAGGACAATAAAAAAAAATTGTTAGCACATAGAAGAAAGTAAATGTAATTCATTACTTGTATATAATTCATTTAAAAAGTGTCGTTGATTTTCAACCTTCAAGTAATTCAAGTAAGTAATAAATTATCTACTTCCCGACTAGAACTTTGTTAGGGCATTCTCTATCATTTGCTGGGCCAGATCAGCTCTTAGCATGGCATATGTTATTAAAACATTTAATTGTGGCCCTCATCCGGTTTAGATCTGGGGAACCCTAGTGGGGCAGTCCGTTGCTACACCTGATTGCTGCCAGATCTGGTGTGCCCGAAATGGCCCTGATCCTGAGCACCTTTATGATCCGTCATCAGGTTTTAATCTGGCAATCAGTATCAGGCAGCCATTGATACACCTGATTGCTGTCAGATCTGGTGTGCCTGAAATGGTCCTGATCCCAAGCACCTTTATGATCCCCTATCAGGTTTTAATCTGGCAAACCTTATCGGGCTGCCAAGGCTACACCTGATTGCTGCCAGATCTGGTATGCCTTAAATGGTCCTGATCCCAAGCACCTTTATAATCCCTCTTCCGGTTTTAATCTGGCAAGCTTTATCGGGCAGCCATGGTTACACCTCATTGCTGCCAGATCTGGTTTTTAGAAAAAATATCAAACAAAAGACAAATTGCCCAATACTTACTTTTTCAAGACAAAAATTTATTTAATTTTTAATTAAATATTTCGGTTTCGGTTCACATTCAATATCAGGCAACCCGATACTAGGGACCACAAAAAGTTAAGCAACCTAATTTTTGCATGTTCCTTATGCTTCATACTTTCGATTAATATCAACTTCGTTTGGATAGCAAGTGAGTGAAATATTAAAAATAATTAATTACAGTATTTTTAATTTAGGGTAAAAAGGTAACAAAAGGCATATTTTCATAATTTTTTTTGGAGATATGAGTAATGTTGGTTTATTTATTTCATACATACGTTATAGTATAACATCTGAAGTATCTTTAAAATAATTTTCAATTCAAAATATTGATAAATAATCCTTGACAGCGAATCTCTGGAGGCGTCTCGAAAAAAATGTTTTTATGCGGTGAACATCATAACTCTACCGGATCATCTGAAATAAAAAAATCAAAATGCGTTTATACGGCGATATGTTTCCCTAGGGAGTCAGAAAGAGTTTTTTTTTGTTTTCTTCGATTTTTTTACTTTTGGCAACATTTGGATGTGAAAATCGCGATTTTCACTAAAACATTTCGGTGAATTTGTTATTATAAAATGGAAAAAAAAAATAAAAAACTCCCTCTGACTAGCTGAGGAAACATATCACCTTTCAAATGCATATCGACTTTTTTGTTTCAGATGATCCGGTATAGAGTTATGAAGTTCACCGCATAACAACTTTTTTTTTCAAAGCGCATTCGGAAATTCGCTGTCACTGACTTATTTATTGATATTTTTAATTGAAAATTTTTTCAAAGATTCAGATGTTATGCTATAACGTGTATATGAAATAAATAAACCAAAATTATTCATATCTACAAAAAAAAAAACATGAAAATATGCCTTTTTTTCACCTTTACCCCCCCGCCTTAAGGATGGTCTGGATCATATTTTGCAATGCAATTTAAAATTTTTAATTTACAATTATTTACCGAAATCGTTTTTATAGTTAATTTTAAGAAATATTAATTTTAAGGTTTAAATTCAAGTTATTTGAAAAACATAATATACAATATAGATTAAATTTTATATAATAAATATTATATAATTTTATAATTTTGGCCGGTTTCACCAACCTTCGTCAAGACATTTGATCAACGTCAAAAGGTTTGACGTTTGTTAACTCATGAAAATCTGTTTCATAATTGGTTAAAACAGATTTGACGTTGATCAAATGGCTTGACGAAAGTTGGTGAAACCGGGCATTAGTGTTTTATGAGTGGTCTCTCTAAATATTACGTAAAAGATAAATTAAAGTGTGAAGTGATAAATTTCAAACTGGAACATATGTTTCAGGCGACAAAGATATTTTTGTGAGAAACTAAAAAATATTAGTTGAAACGAGTTGAAACAAGAAGAAAGGTTGATTTTAGATACTAAATATTTCGCTAACTACGAAAAGAACATCAAAAACCTATACAAATGAAGTTCAGTTTGAATGTATTAAAATAATCGCTGACTACGATTAATACAAATCGAAATACTTCTCTTCTATCTTTTCATCAACATCTCATCAATTAAAAAGTGTGTTCAGTGTCGACAATTTAAAAACCACTTCTTTGTGTTATCAGGACTATTTGTTGGGGTTTATATTAATTTTTGTTTCCAATTTTAGTAATAATTTGTTGTATTTTTGTTTTAATAATTTTCTTTATTTTCTTAAATCATTTTTATGTTAATAAATTTATTGTATGAAATCTTTGTTTTTTAAACTTTATGTTAAAATTAATCAAACCACGACCTGTATATTTTTATTAAAGTCTCTTTAGCCGTGGTAAATAATCAATTAAAATAAAAACCAAGAGATTTTCATTACAATTTCATTAGGCTACCCATTTGCGAAATATTTATTATTATTACCATATTATGTTTGATAAATAGTTATTTTTATCATTAGGTTGGAAACTGAATTTTTCAGAGTACGAGTTTTTTTACAGGCCAAGCCGAATTAGCCGAAAAATATACTCGGAAAACAGTTTCCTGCCGCATGATAAACGTAATTTTTTACGCCAACTTCTATAATTTGTTACAAAAAATCATAAGATTTAATTATTTTTTTTAAATATTTGGTATTAGGGATTTTTTGTTGTTATTGGTAGTAACACATTTGAATTCAAAATTTGACGTTTAAATTTAATTATTTTGTATTGATATAAAATTGCGACTGTCATAATATTTGTAATAATGGATACACTAGCACACATTATAATTATAAAACAATAAGTTAGCTGTATTATAATTGCATTAAAAAGTGCCTTTTATACGAAAAATTTGTAATACTTACTTAATTTAATTCAATATGACGTAGAAAATATAACCCAGAATACCATCAACTATCTTATAAAATAATCACTGTTTATTTCAAACGCTAGGCGAGAAAAACAACTTTTCACGCCGTATTTGAAATATGCAATTGGACACTTGCCTGACAGAGGCATAAAAAATATACTTTTCATCCGGTAAGCAGATCGGTGCAGGACGACCTTACTTCGGATCCTGTACTATTTGTAGCTGAATTAGATAAGTACAAGTCTAGGGACTATTGCACTCACATATCATGTGACGAACATCAGCCAATTGATAAATTTTGATATTGAGCCCCTCGAGGTTATTTATAAAAAATAGAATAAAATACACTTTCCTCGAGATTGATATATATTTTTTAATGTGAACCGGTTTCGACTAACGTCTTCCTCAGCACATCAATTTTAAATTAGTTTGCAAGTTGAATTTTAATTAATTATTCAATAGATGTCAATTGATAAATTGGATTGACACAATGTCAACTAATCAGTATCGAGTTTAGCGAAAGTTTGAAAAACGGAAATCTCTCGCGAAACATTAATGATTAAACTAATGAATGACATTTGTATTAATTCATTTGTTTTATCATTGCAACCTAACATTTTTATAAAAAAGATTTTTAAATACTCGTTCTATCAATAGTCTATCCTAATATACCTCAAGCAGAGCATATTTCTGAGACAATTTGTTCGCGCTGTCTACACATGTGTTTGTTGCGCTTAGAAAACTGACCGCACGCAAGCGATTGGGCAGTTTTCGTGCAATAAACACTTGTTTGACGGCTTGAACAAATTATTAAAAATATGCCCAGCTTTTGGTATATTATATACGACTATCTATCAAAGTAGTCAATTTTTCTCGGTGTCGGTAATTTGACCCCCAGTAATTTGATCCCCGGTAATTTGATCCCGGTAATTTGATCCCCTGGTAATTTCGTCCCCGGTAATTTCGTCCCAGGTGATTTTACCCCCAGGTATTTTGATCCCCTGGTAATTTCATCCCCTGGTAATTTTGACCCCGGTAATTTCGTCCTCAATTTCGATTTATATTATTCTACTGCATTTTTGTGATGAACTACTTAAAATACATTTTTATTTAAAATAATTTATTAAAATATAGGTACATTATTTTACAAAATTGTTCCTCTTCATGCTAGTAATTTGGTGTTAATTATTTGCATTGTCCGTAAAAAAGAGATATCCGCGCGAATATTATATGCATCGGTTAAGTAATCGCCCCATTACCCGTGCTTTTTTTGATCACTTCAAAAAAAAATGTTAAATAAAAATCTTAATTGTATATACAGGGTGTTATACAAGACAATTTTTTAAGAAAGCTTTTCAACTTTTTGTTTCTAGTTTTTAATTTCTGCCTTGGAACGGTCATAGCTCCCAAAGATATTAAATTAAAAATTAGATTCCAATAAAATCAATTAGTTTTAAGCTCTGGATTAAATAAAAAATTGTTTGAAAATTCATAACTTTATTATTTTTGTAGTATTTTGAAAACCTTTGTATATTTTATACAAAATAATTAATTTGAATTTTAAACTGTTTGCGTTTTTAAACATTAGTTTTGCCAACAAAAAAAGTAGGTATATTAGGACTGTTCAGAATAGAAAGAATCAACTCACAAAATGACAACAGTTATTACTAGCACTCGTGGAAAGAAGAAACTTGTAGACAACATGAACTTCATATATGAAGCACAAAAAAAAATTCCGATGGATCCATAACGTATTGGAGATGTGAAAAGAAACTATGTAAGGCACGAATTTCAACTTTAACCAATGATGTACACAATGAAGTAATTAAAGCTGTTGGTGACCATAATCACCCATCTTCGCCTGCAAAACCTTTTGTTAAACAATTTTTGAACACTTTGAAGAGTACTGCACTAGCACAACAAGAAGCCCCTCGAACCATTATTGCCGATGCAGTTCAGAATTTAAATACCACTGAAAAATCTCAATTGCCATCGGTATCACTTCTAAGTAGAAATATAAGAAAATGTCGTCAAATTAAGGAATGTGCGCCTCCAATTCCTAATACCAGATCTGGATTTGTGATTTCTGACGAATTTAAATTTCTTAGCAATGGTGAACAATTTTTTCAATTTGATAGCGTTTTACATGATGAAGAAAGAATTCTTATCTTTGCAACTAGTAGCGGCTTAGATGATCTTGAAAAAAATAAAAATTGGGCAGGTGACGGTACATTTAAATGTTGCCCTAGCATTTACTATCAGTTGTATATTTTGCATATCCAAATAGAAACTTTCAGTGTTCCCAGATTATTCCCTCTATTACCGAATAAGAAGGAAGAAGTTTATATTCGTCTGTTCCGTGCGATAGTGGATTTACGGCCAAATGCTCAACCGGAAACCTTCATGATGGATTTTGAGAAATCCAGCATTAACGCATTTGCTACAGTTTTTCCAAACGTTGGAATTACTTCATGTTTGTTCCACTTCTCTCAAAATATACACCGAAAAGTAGTAGAACTTGGATTCAAAGAACGATACAATCAAGATATGTAATTTAATTTGAGAATTAAATGCTTATCAAGCCTGGCGTTTCTTCCAATTAGTGATGTAATAGAAGGATTTGAAGAACTATCTCATGAAGATATTATTCCCGAGGAAATATTAAATTATTTTGAAAAATATTATATTGGGGAAGTTACAGGTAGGCGTAACAAAACTCAAAGAAAATTACAACTTTTTCCTCTCGAGACATGGAATATACATAATCGGACTTTGAGAAATATGCCTCGGACTAATAATAATTTAGAAGCCTACCATCGTGCCATACAAAGTTCGATTACCTGTATGCATCCCAACATATGGAAATTAATCGAATCTTTGAAAAAAGAAGAGAGTCTAGCTCAAGTGAAAAAAAATCAATTTGATCGCGGCGAAAGGAAGAACAACAAAATTTGTTTGAAATTTGTTTGTTTCAATTGAAAATTATAATGCTGATCGTAAAATTGAATTTCTGAAAGGAATTGTTTACAATCTTCATAATTTTTTATTCTTGATTTGTTGAATGTTTGATAATTTTTTTTGTGTTATATTATTCATATTTGGAATTAATAAAATTATTATCTGAAGTTTTTTTTATAATAATAATATAATTTACTTAGAGATCCACCGGTTAAGCTTAGGTTAGTGTCAGGAAACGATAGTTTTTTAATATTTATCACTGTTAAAAGAGAGATCCACCGGTCGAGCTTAGATTAACTGTTAGATGGAATTACCGGGATCACATTGCCACGGGTGAAATTACCGGGGACCAATTTACCAGAAGATCAAATTTCAGAGGGGTGAATTTACCGGATGTGAAATTATCAGAGGCGAAATTACCGGGGATCAATTTGCCTCGGGGATCAAGTTACCGGGGATCAATTTGCTTCGGGGATCAAATTACCGGGACCAAATTACCGGGGACCAAATTACCGGGGATCAATTTACTTCCGGGATCAAATTACCGGGGATCAAATTACCGGTGATCAATTTTCCTCGGGGATCAAATTACCGGGGTCAAATTACCGGGGACCAAATTACCAGGGACCAAATCACCTAGTGCCCATGGATTTATAGTAGTTACAGTAGTTATATTATAAAATTAGTTATACCGGGTGCTGAATGAGTTAGCCGAACATAGGAAATTAACATGTAAAAACTTATTTATGCAAATTCCTGCTTCCCTAATTATTTTAGAGAAAAAATGAAAGACACAAAAATAATGCAGAAATATAAACTACGAATGATAAGAGCATTAGATTTCATCTAACTTTTACTTAAAAAGCCAAAAAATGCTTTTGAAATTGTTAAAAGTTTCATATATCGGACTAGCCATGAAAGTTTCCATGGTAATTATTTTGGAAAATAGAAATTAAATTGAATTTATTACATGGCCAGTACGATAAATGAAAATTCTAACAATTTCGAAAGCATTTTTTGACCTTTTAAGTAAAAGTTAGATAAAAGCTTATCTTATCATTTGTAGTTTATATTTCTGCATTATTTTTATGTCTTTCATTTTTTCTCTAAAGTAATTAGGGAAGCAGGAATTTGCATAAATAAGTTTTTACATGTTAATTTCCTATGTTTGGCTAACTGATTCAGCACTCGGTATATAAAATTAGTTAGAGTTTTTAGTAATAGACTTTGGAATAATTTTGTAATAGAACTTTATAAAAACAAATCACGTTCCTTGGGCAAGATTCGATACCTCGCTTATACAAATTAATGACATTTATTTTTATACTATCTTTACCGAAGGAAGTGGTAGAATTTAGAATAACAAACTGAATAAGCTTACACTACATACTTATACTAGATGACCTTATAATTTGTAATGCCAATAATTGGCGTCAAAAAGTTATAATTCCCGGCTATAATTATTGCTAGACGATAATGATAATTATTTCTGATAAAAATGTAGATGAATTATAAAGTAGTTTTAGATACTAACACTATTTCGTTTAGTTAATGTAACATCCTGTATGATGTCGCTGTAAAGCGCATGACCGTCCTTACTAAGACGCGTGATGACGAGCGTATCACGGAGTGATGAGGCAGTGGCTCATGCACACTCAGGGCACAACGACGTGCGAGTTGTGTAACATATAGGTAATAAAGATTTATGCACAATAAAGACTTTTATTGACAAGCCCTATATTACATGGTGGCAGCGGTAAAAAACTACTACAAAAAAAGTGTCGCGTGTGAAATTTACAAAGTACAAGGCAAAAATGCAGGATACGAGTGTAAAAATTCCAGCGGAGATGAGTTTCGACGGCAACGTAGCCGCAAACTGGGAGAAGTTCAAGAAAAAATTTGATTTTTATCTAGAAGCTGCAGAGAAAACCGACAAACCCGACAAACAGAAAATAGCGATTCTCATGAACATAATGGGAGAAGAGGCTGTTGATGTTTTGGAAACGTTCGAATACAGTGAAGGTGAAAGTGCAATTAATTACCAAGACGTGATAAAAAAGTTTGATAATTACTGTAAGCCTCGCAAGAACATTGTATTTGATAGGTTCAGATTCTTCTCAAGATCCCAGGAAAAAGACGAAACAATTGACAAATACGTCACTGAACTGAAAAAGTTAGCAGCACCTTGCAATTTTGGAGACCAAACGGAACATTTGATTCGTGACCGAGTCGTGCTAGGGATAGCAGACAAACATGTACAAGAAAGATTGCTGAGAGATCAGGATTTGAAATTATCTAAAGCCTTGGATCATTATAGATCAAGTGAAGCGAGTAGAAAGCAAATCATCGAGATCACAGGAGCAACAAGTACAAGTGAAGTTAGTGTTGTGAACGCAAGGAAATCAAAGTCAGGGTTCCAAAGACAAAGTGATAAGAACAAAGAAACGCACAAGTGTAATAAGTGTAGTTTCAAACACAGTGGAAAAAACTGTCCAGCAGAAGGTAAGAAGTGCCGAAAATGCTTGAAGGAGGGTCACTTCGCCAGCGTCTGTAAGAACAAGAAGAGCATCAAGGAAGTACTCGAGGAGAGCTCATCAAACGAAACTTCGGACGAAGAGCAGCATCGAGAAGACATCTTGGCAGTAACGAAGTCGACGCAGCACCAGGTCAACAGCATCGTATGGAAAGAAGCGTTAAAAGTTTGTGGTAAGAAAGTTTATGTTAAAGTAGATACGGGATCGGAAGCCAACATAATATCGGAAAATATTTATGATTCACTACCTAACGAAAAACCGCGAATCAAGCCCACCAAAACTAGATTAACGTCATATTCAGGGCATGCGATAACGACCAAGGGCAAATGCGCGTTAAAATGCGAACTAAAAGGTACAAAAAGAGACGTAAATTTTTATGTAGCGGGAAAAAATTGCGAGTCAATACTAGGATTAAGTGACGCGGCTAGATTCGGGTTAATACCAAATCGTGTAAACGCGGTAAAATACAACTCGGAGGTCGACTTCATAAATGAATTCAAAGATGTATTTGACAAAAAGGCGTCGCGAATGAATTGCAAACCGTATCACATTAAATTAAAAGAAAACGCGATACCGACGATTTCACCAGCGAGACGGGTTCCGTTGTCTTTAAAAAGCAAATTAAAGCAAGCACTTAAGAAGATGGTAGAAAACAAGGTATTGGTACCAGTAGATGAGCCTACTGAATGGGTCCACCCGATCACGATAGTAAGAAAATCAAACGACTCCATTCGTGTGTGTATGGACCCAAGACCTTTGAATAAATTTGTTCAGCGGGAACACTACGCAATGCCAACAATTGATAGCGTGTTATCCGAACTAAATGGGGCAAAATACTTCACAGTATTAGACGCACAAGCGGCGTTCCTCCAAGTACCTATCGACGAGGAAAGTTCAAAATTATGCACAATCGCAACACCATTCGGAAGGTTCAGATATATGACCATGCCATACGGGGTAAGCAGTGCAAGCGAGGTGTACCAAAAGAAAATAAACCAGGTCATGGAAGACCTCGAGGGCGTTATACCCTACGTAGACGATCTCATGATATGGGGAAGAACGAAAACAGAACATGACGAAAGACTGAGGCAGGTATTGATAAGAGCGCGAAAACATAACGTAAAATTCAACAAAGCGAAAATGCAACTAGCGCAAACCGAAGTTAAATTCGTAGGACACAAAATCTCAGAAAAAGGTATCTCGGTCGAAAGTTCAAAAATCGAAGCGATCAAAGTGCTAAAAAGTCCTGAAAACAAAAAGGAACTTCAACGAGTGTTAGGGGTATGCAACTTCCTAAGAAAATTTATTCCGAATTTATCACAACACACGGGTAATTTGCGTACGCTGTTAAGCGACAAAAACGAATTTATTTGGGGCGAAAATGAGGAAAATGACTTTCAAAAATTAAAGAAATTAATAACGGAAGCGCCAGTATTGCGATTTTATGACCCAGACAAAACAATGTACATATCTGTTGATGCCAGCAAACTAGGTATGGGAGCCGTCGTACTTCAAGAAAATCAACCGGTGGGTTACAGCTCGTCAGCTTTAACTCCCACACAGCAAAATTACGCGTCCCTGGAACGAGAATTATTAGCTGTGTTGCACGGATTAACAAGGTTCCATTTATACACTTATGGAAAAGAGGTGATTGTGCAAACCGACCATAAACCATTAATCAGCATGATTAACAAACCGATGGAAGCTTTATCGCCTCGGGTACAAAGAATAATTTTAAAACTGATGAGGTACAATTTTAAATTAGAATACGTGCCGGGCAAAGAATTGTACATAGCTGACACATTATCTCGTGACCCAAATACTGCAAGAACAATGAACACAAATTATTTCGAAGGTAGAAATGTACCGGTAAATTCTATAATTAGCGCGTCAGAAGAACGAATAAAAGAAGTTCAAAATTCAACCGAAAATGATCCAACGATGAAAGAAATCAAGAAATACATAAATCAAGGATAGCCAATGCACAAAAAATCAGTAAGTCCAGAAATCAAAAAATTTTGGAAAAGAAAGGAAGAATTGTACATAGCAGACAAAATTTTATGGCTTGGAAACAAAATAGTGATTCCACAAAAGGAAGTACCAAACGTTCTAAAAAAAATACACAGTTCACATCAGGGTGTAACGGCATGTCAAAACAAGGCCAAAACACTATTATATTGGCCAGGAATGTCAAACGAAATCGAAAATTACGTACTAAAATGTAAAATTTGCCAAAAGTACTCGAAGTCAAACACAAAACAACCACTAAAAAGTCATGAAACACCAAGCCTACCGTGGAACAAAATAGGTATGGATTTCGCCTACATAAATAACACCGATTATTTAATAATAGTAGATTATTTTTCTAAATTCATTTTGGTAAAACAAGTAAAGTCAAAAAATGCTAGCACAATAACGGCAATAATTGAAGAAACATTTTCATATTTTGGAATACCACAAGAAATTGTAAGTGATAACGGACCACCGTTCAATTCGCAAAGTTTTGCTGAATTTGTGAAATCCTACGACACAAAACACACGACATCATCACAGATGTACCCCAAGTCTAACGGACTGGCCGAAAGAGCGGTTCAAACCGTAAAAGGGTTGATCATAAAGACAGTAGCAACAAAAGGCAGCATTCCCAGTGCTATTTTAAATTATAACACTACGCCAAAAAATAAGTTGTTACCGTCACCTTCAGAATTATTACAAGGAAGGAAATTACGATCAGATTTATTGATGCCAAAAAGCGCGTTAGTTCCGAAATACGATTGTACCGGACCACACGGGCAAATAAAAGAAAACCAAATGAAACAAAAGAGGTACCACGACATAATTTCGCAAGAATTATCAGAATTGGACGATAACCAAAACATCCTAGTACAAAAAGACAAACGAAATTGGATACCAGCGAAGGTTTTAAATAAAGCTGCGGAACCCGAATCCTATGAAATCGTTACGGAAAATGGAAACGTTTTAAGACGGAACCGAATACATTTAAAACCGATGAGATTAGATAAAACGGAAAGTGACAAAATAATAAACACTAAAAATAAAAACGCGTCAAAGATAAAGGAGTGCGCAATAAATACGAGTGACCGTGATAATATAATAAACAATAGTGACCGCGAACCGGAAGTGAAAAGAGCAGAGCACAGTGATAACAAAACGATACCGGAAAATGACAATTTAAATACAAGTGTAGATAAGGAAATAATTGTAATTAGTCCTAAGAAACCTACAGTTATTGTAAATGCCAGGCCAAAAAGAGCGACAGCGAAACCGGCATTTTTAAAAGATTATGTTACAAAATAAAGAAGCATAATTAATTATGTTTGCATCTTTGAATTATGCCTTATTTTAAAGAATTTAATTTAAGTTTTAATAACAACACTTTATTTGTAATTTGTTCAATGTTCAATTGTTTATATCGTTTATAGAAATAAGTTCACTTGTGTTTCAAAAAAAAAAAAAAAAAAAAAAAGGGCATGTAACATCCTGTATGATGTCGCTGTAAAGCGCATGACCGTCCTTACTAAGACGCGTGATGACGAGCGTATCACGGAGTGATGAGGCAGTGGCTCATGCACACTCAGGGCACAACGACGTGCGAGTTGTGTAACATATAGGTAATAAAGATTTATGCACAATAAAGACTTTTATTGACAAGCCCTATATTACAGTTAATTCAACTATTTAGTAGTTATACAAGATAATGTTTCAGTATTATTTGTCAGATTTGTCTGAAAGTTTAACAAAAACTGCCAATTTGAATAGATACAGTAGAATCCGCTTAATATGATCTCGGATAATGTTATCAGTCGGTTATTGTGATCTTTTTTTTTTTGGAAACGGGTCACTTTTTCTTTCTTTTTTTTCTTCTATCTTGTTGTAATCCAAGTCTTCTAAAATTCGCCTTTTTCTAAATTTCGCTAATTGTTATCAGTTATCAGTTATCAGTTAATATTATTAAAATGACCTTGGCCCGAAGTCATCACATTAAGCGGATTCTACTGTATTTCAACTAACTTGATTGTGTGAATAACCTAAACAAATTATATAAATATGTTAGCTAACAGCTGTTTCGTTAGGCGATTCAAACAAATTTATTTAGATGATTTCGATATTTCCAAATTAAATGATTTACCTAATTCTATATATTAGAAAATAATCTTAGAATAGTTGTACGAAAAATAAAAACTAATTGATTATTATTTGTCGACGTTTCAATAAATAACAATTATTTTTTATCAATTTGAGCTAAATCAAAATTATACAATCTCATAAACAGAAAGGAATTCTAGTTTAAAAAAAAACTATATTCAATAATCGAATATATTACATAAATATATCAATCATTATCTTGAGCGCTTTTATTTCCTGCTTATCGCTTGTTTACATTTTAAGGGTTGTTAACAGAAAAACATCTGTGTAATATTAATTATTTTTAAGTCGATTTTTTGATAATTACATTTTAATTATTTTTTAAAATTACAGACAGGTTTTTATTGAGAAAATCTGACACGCTATTAAAATTACATGAAAAATAATCTGCTATATGCAAGAAACATAAAAAATAATTTGATTTTGCTTTAATTATGTGTCAAATGCTCAAGTCTTCACATGACTTAACCCTTTGGTGGGCAAATTTTTCTGGCTTCTTTTTTAAAGTTTTTTTATTGTGTCCCAAGAACTCGTTTTTAGGCAATTTTGGTGGTGGGAATATGTCTTCCCTCCGCCCACCAAAGCGTTAATTAGTTAATTAGTGTTAGTTCAGATAGGTACATTGACAATTATTAATATAAAAAAATTTTAAACTAATATAAGGTATTGTAATTTATTTCAATATTTTCATTAATAAATCTCAAGTGAAATCTACAGAACTTAATAAAAAGCAGTAATTTATTTTATCTAATCTACCAATTTCTTTCCACATCCAGAAAAAAGTAAATCAAAACCATTTTGGTTAAATGTTTGGTAGATATCTAGTTGAAGTTCCCAATGTCTTCAATAAGTTTAATATAAAGACTGTAAAATATTGTGATTGAAAACTCAAGAGTGTACTGTCGATTTTGAAAAACACAATAAATGAATATTACGTTATAAAAATCTTTATTTATTTAAATTAAAAAATTAAATTTAAAAATTAAAATAACTAAAAATGTTTGAAAAAGAAGATAAATGAATATTTGAAAGAAGGATTGGGTCCATATCAAATGTTAGCTAAAATTTTTGATTTTTATTTGCTCCCTCACCAACGATATTTTACGTTAAAAAGTGTTCCTTTGTTAAATTTCCAAACTTTAACAATTAGAAATGGGAGAAAATCTTGGCGTTAATATTTGTGAGTGAATTTAACTATTAGTTATCATCTCTTTGTAAAAAAAAATTATACTTTAATATCTTTACCTTTCATGCAAAAACTTCTCTTCAGAGATGGTGTTTTTAAAGAACCTGATAAGAATTGATGCTGCAATTTAACCATTTAGAATTATTAATTTTAAGTAAAAATATGTATCGAATACTATTTTAGTCCTTTTTTTAAACAATTGTACTATTTTCTTACCTTTATAGGTCAAATAGAAGCTGAAATATTGTAGTGGTCGTAAACCCTAAGCTGCAAAAATGTCACACAGTATAAAGCAAATATGGCGACCAAACGAAATCAAAAAACAATACAATTGAATTAATAGTCATTTAGTACTCCAACATGTGAGGTTGATTTCACAAATCAATCAATTTTTTTTAAATGGTCCGACATAATATTATAGATTTTACTGGAATTGTATATTCCCTCAACTGGTATTATTAAGGCAGAAAGAATTTTGAAAGCTTAAATAGAAAATTAGGATAACCTGATAAAAATAATATAATTTTATTTTTTTTGTAGTTAAGGAATAAGTTAAGTTAATAAAAAATAGTGTATTATACATCATGGGACTAAGGTGCTGCTTTTCATCCCGCGTGAAGGTTTTTGCACGAGGTGTTAGCCGAGTGCAAAAATCGCACACCGGATGAAAAGAACCTTAGTCCCATGGTGTATTACTATTTTTCACAATTTTGCTGAAAATACTAATTCAGCATTCTCAAAGCAAATCGAAAAACTGAGCAAAAAATTTACCCCCGTTACAATAATTTTCCAGCGATTTGTCGTAAGAAGCCATATGCAAAATTTCAGATCAATAGCGCGCAATAACGGCGCGGGAAAAAAAGTATTATTTTAGTCCCGCAAAAGCGGGAGTAAAGTGCTAGTAAAGTGAGCACTTTACTCCCGGAATTGTGAAAAAAATATTTTTAGATGTTAGTCTATTCAATATTCACGTTTGTTGAACAGTATTTTGAATGCTTTTAAAGTGAAAATATTAAATAAAAAAGACACTTTAATATGATAAACGTTTTTAAACAATTTGTAAGTTATCATTGGGTAATTGATTTAATTTTTTTATTCAACACCTCTGTCTTATGAAGGCATAATAATGCCAATTTTACATATCTTATGGGGTCTATAAAACACTCGTGGACTTATGAATTCATAATTACACACTAGTGACTTATATATAAATTATGAGTACACCTACTACTTACTAGTTTTCATAATTTAAATTTGATATTTTAAAACGTCAAATGTCAAAACTTTTAATTACATTTTAAACTATTATCACGAGATATTGGATAAAGCTTTGTATTACACACGTGTCTTAACAGCAAATAAGTTACTCAAGAAAAATTAGCCACTCGAGCAAGCTCTTGTGGCTAAACATTTCTTTCGTAACTTATTTGCCTTATAAGACACTTGTATAATAAATAGCTATTAAACAATTACAATAAATTATAATCATGATAAATTTATTATATATAATAATTATGAAAAGATTATAAAATGTTAGGCATTTAAAAGTAAAATGCCAAAATACCTCCAACTTACAATAAAGCTGGTTACATGCACTTGCGATTTGCATTTTGCGGAACGCGATTTTTGTTCTGATAAACGGCAATTAAGCATTTTAAGATTTTACGATAATCGCAAAACTTGAGATGGTTTTGATTGGTTAAATTTGAACGCAGTGTAAACGACACTTTACTAATGTAAGAATTTGCGATTTTCGCAAAACTTAAAATGGTTTCAAGATTTTACGGATTCCGTTGGTCATTTCTTGAAATACGCATGCGTTCAGGTGCAATTGTTCAAGTTTTTCAAAATATGTACATGTGGATTTCAAATTGATTTTAAAAACATTATCAATATAACAATGAACTATTTTTTATATACCTATATATATAAATACGACTTTTTTTACAGCTATTTATTATATTATTACAATACAATTACAATAAATCAAGTGCTGTTTTTATTGTTTTAATAATAAATAATAGAATCAATAGCTTTGATTTTGATATCATGAGTGAAGTACAAGAGGTGCATTATTATGTATTTATTATGTATATTTTAATTTGCAATCAATTAGTTTGGCAAAGTCGTTGAATAAAATGTGTATATTAGTTACTACATTCATTTAATATTTAATCAACTAGAAATCACAGTGTGGTCGAAGTCCTAATTGGATTAATCCAAAACAAAATACCATTGTGTGACCACGAGTGAAATGTATTGTAGGTTATTTTAGAATTGCCAATCAGACTCGACCAATTTTTACAAAACACCCTATCGATTCACGAAAAGTTATTACTTTCGCATTCCGCAAATCGCTAGTGCCAATCTAACTCGACCAATTTCTACAAAACACCCTATTAATTTATGAAAAAGTTACTAAACTTTCGCATTCCGCAAATCGCAAGTGCATGTAATGAACTGTTAAATTTTTTCAGAAAACGCATTCCGCAAATTGCAAAACGCAAGTGCATGTAACTACCTTAAGTAGGAAAAGCCTATGTCTGACGAACTAAGTAGCAGAAACATAGATAGCTGCTCGCATTATAAACTGTGCAATTGAAATATCAGTTTCACCTTTTAACATCAAGAGGTCTGCAAGATATAAGATTTTATCGGAAAACATAGTCAAAGCGATGCTTTCCGAATCTCCCCTCGGGGAGAAAGTGAAGCGTTCTCTAGTCACTTAACAAATCGACTAGTAATGTAAAATCGATTGGTAATGGTTTTCATCACTGGTTGTTTATGTCACTTCAACATGTCGAATCATTTTTATTATAAAATGCTATTAAAAAAATTTGTACGACTCACCATTTCCAAGCGATATAATTATGATCCAAGCACACAACACATTTCGCCATACTGACTGGGTTGACTAAATTACATTGTTTCAATTCGTCTTATTTGATTCGGATTTAAGTTTTTTAGCATTTTAAGCAAATCTCACCTAAAATAAGATCGATTGCCTTTCTTGAGTGATTGCTAATTCAAAATATTTCATAATAGGTAGGTACCTGTGTAGGAAGTTTTTTATTATAGGTAATAGCTAATATTTTTGTTTTCCGATAAAAAAGTATCTTTCTTGTGTCCTTTGTGGATAGTTCCTCAGTTTCTGCTTCATTTTATGTCGTAGGGTTTCAATAATATTTAAGTCAGGACTACTTGGAGACCAATCCATAACTGTCATATCATCGATGTTAAAGCAATTTTGGGTGGTTTTAGCCGTATGATATGAAGCATCGTCATGCTGGAAAATAAATGGCTCTGCTGGATACAATTTTGCAATACTGAAGAGCAAGTTATTTTCCAGTATATCTTGAGTACGTTTATAGTTCCATTTTCAAACTGCATACTTCCTACACCTTTAGCGAACCTATGTTCGCTAAAAATATGTAGTCCCAAATCATTACTCCCGAAGCAAACTTAACAGCTGTTTTAAATAGTCCTAAGGGAACGCTTTATTTTTTTAGTGATTTTCGTTCTTTTCCGATTATGTCCTACACATATGTTAAATTTAGACTCGTCGCTAAAACTAACCGAATTGCACTGCTTCTGTGTCCATTGCATATGTTCCTTAACAACGTTTGGTCAGCAACAGCTTTTTTCTTTAGCCTAATATTTTATTAGGAGTATGTTTTCCTTCGAGTGCCATACACTATGCAGTGCGTAGGCGATCACTTGGCTGAAGCCAACATGACGTACTAGGGAATTTAATTAATGGGGTGGTTTCCCATTGCCTTTCAAATAGCTTATACCTTATAAAAAAAAAACCTTATAAAAACCGATACTACTCTTATGGATCCAGTTTCTGCAAGTTCCAAAATTAACATTTTGTATTTCCGTTCCACTCCAATGTTATTTAAAAATTACGCATTGTTATTCAAAATTTTCAGAAAAACACTTACAGTAAAACCTTGACCTGTCGGTGGTATGATCTAAATTTACCTATACCTAACCTTCCTTCAAGGAAGAAACGTAAAATTGGAAGATTCAAAGTTTTAGAAGACGCGAGTTAAATTTTATTTTGCGGTAAAATTTGAGTTGGTGCCGAAACAGAATTTTCAGCGACTATAATTTTGAAGTTTTAACGTTACGTGGAAATATTTTCCAACAACATTAAAATCACCTTCAGGGTAGAAATAAACTTAATAGAACCGCAGTTAGTCAATTTGCTCTCCAAATACCTTGTGTTACTCAAGAATTACTCGTAAGAGGAATTAATTCAACATTATAACGTCCATATTCCGCATTATCGCTCGACTCCGTCAATTTTATCAGGTCACAACTTGGCCTACCTACCGAAATCAACATAATATATTACTGTAAGTAATTTTATTATACTTGACCCCACCTCTCAGTGCGCGTTTGATCGATTTTTACTTTCCCCATACGTATACGTATGTATCAGGGAAAGTAATGTAATCCACTCAAAAATCAAAAATTGAAATTTTGGCATTAAAATGTTTCTTATCATGTCCTGATAAGTTTTTGATGAATTTTAATTGGATGTTCGTCTGTATGTCGTGCGTAGTTAGGACATAAAAAGAAATAAGTATCAATTGCTCAGGTTAAACCCCGCAACCAAATGTCAAAAAATTTGGCTTAAATGTAGATCATAGTTAAACTTAGAGGCCAGCTGAAAATGGTGAAAATTCGTTGAAAATTGCGAAAATGATTAAGAAAATAAAAAAAGTTCAAGCGTCAATTACTTTTGGATCACCATTTCTTATACCCAAATTATTTAATCGTACCGTGTCGCATTTCTTTCTTAAGCACGTATATCGAGTTAGACGGAATGCGAGTCGCGTCGCAACTCGATTCCAAAAATTTTCAAAAATTAATTAAAGTTTGACGTTTATGAAATTTGGATATGTTTTCGGGTTTTACGCCCCGCGTCCCGCGTAGCGCAATTTTTGAGTACAATAAATGCGACTTGTTGGTTCCTTGAGGTTCTCCGTGTCGAACGGTACCCGGCAAGAGGGTAATTTACTTTCTAATTATGTGTTCAAAGAAATAAATCTGCACCTTTAATTTAATGGGTTTTCAAATTTTTCAACTTTTTTGACTTTTTGATGCGAACTATAGCTTCCTCACGGTCTTTCTCGTCGAATGGTACCCGGAAAGAGGAGGTTGAACAAAAATTTTTATACCCAAATTTAATGGGGAAAGTTATGCAATGTTTACATAGCAAATTTTTAAGTTAATAATTAAATTTTATAATTATAATTATAAAATTATATAAAATTTATATAAAATTTAAAAACTTATAAAATTTATTATAATTATAATAAAATTTCTGTTAAACATCTTACTTTTTACAATTAAATTCTCTTTGTAATTTTGCTATAAATTCATTTATCAATTTTTAATAATTAGTGTATACAAAATTTCCATTCCACGATGCACCGACGTACTTTAATTTTTACGATTTCTTTTTATTTGTTCATGTAACTGTAAGTAATTAAAAATTGTTAGTAACCAGTTCAATGATTCATTTTACTTTTATTGTAACAAACCATATTAATTTTGTCAATCTTCAGATTATTATACGATTGTATTTAAAAATAATTGCTTTTCTTTTTGTGAGTTGTGTTTTCTTTTATGAGACCAGTGTAAAAGCAAACCAAAGTTGAGGTTATTCTTGTGGATATCGTAATTTATGCAATTATTTTATTTTTTTCATCGAATTAACCCGATTGTGTTGAATACTGACAAAGTTGCACTTAATTATAGCTGACTTTTCTTTGCTAGTGGCGCCCTACCGATTCAAGACAATTTTTGTATATTCTTTGAGCCAGCACGCAATAAGCTATCGTAAAAAAACCACCCTTCACGCTGAAACTTAGCCGGCAACCCATCTGTCACGGGGTTGTGCGTTGGAAAAGATTTGACCCGTAACAACCTCTCCTGTTTTATTGCAGATTTTAACTAACTCTTTTCTTTGACGATTGGCTTATTCCCTTAACTTGGGTGTTACCGTTTTCACCATTATGATTTTATTATGGAAGAAACCGTTGATTTTGATAATTGCAAATCTCGAGCAATTAGTCTCATATTTGTTCTTCTCATGGCTAAACATGCCAATTATTATTAAATCACTCACTTTTTTAGAGTTGCTGCCCATCAAACCATTTTGAAGCAAATTGGCCATATATAAAGTTGGAAAATTTCGCTAATTAATTAGGCAGATATAGTCTCGATTATTAAGTTCTTTTGCAATTAATACTAGTTATTAAGGGATACCAAAAAGTTAATTTTGTTAGAAAATATTAGTGATACGACCAAAGAAAATGAGATTACTCTTAGACAAGCAACAGCTGAAAGCATAGTTTTAGGAAACCACGGTTACAAGCGTTGTCATTGCGACGGTGGATGCAAAAATAACAAATGTGCGTGTCGCGCCAGCAAATAAATTTGCAATTCTAAGTGTCATGGGTCACTCCCGTGCCAGAATGAAAATGATTAATTTAAAAAATTTTATTTAATTATTTTTTAAGTTTTATTATTTTTGTTAATAAATAATTAAATTATACTATTATAATACAATGAATACAACATATGTACGTAAATAACACTTGCCAGTTGGCTGTCAAATTTTAATTGCCATTTTTCTGTTCTTTATAGTAGTTATTCTATAATATCATCATTGTCCAATCCATTTTGGTCATTAACATCATTGACCGGCCAAAGACTTAAATATTGCAATCAAATGAAAATATTTACATCATTGCCGGTCAATAACGTTAATGGCCAGCGTAAATGGGCATTGACGTCATTGCCCGGCCATTGACGTCAATGCCCAATTTACGTCATTGACCGTAACATATACATATATAGTTGTTAGGGCCCATATATCATTCCTTAAAATATAAATTAAAATCGCTTTTAAAATGAACTTACAAATTAATTAATATAATTAATGATAAATATTCTTCGTAAATATTAAATATAATAAAATATTATCGTAGTCAAAAATTCTCATTGTATCTAATATAATAAAATATATTATGAGTTATTATGATAAAAAATATTGAAAATGCGATTTTCTTTATTGTACGGCGAAGACAAAGGGAATATTTTTAATAATATATAGCATAGTATTTACCGTAGAAAACACTTGATTAAATTTAAAAATATGAGACACATTTTTACAATGTTTGAAATAGATTCGTAAGATTTATGATACTCTAATTCGAAACTACATTTTCGAAACTACACAGTACATATCAGTACTTTCAAATTAAATCATTTCGGATATTGTTGCAAAATTTGAGCGGTGTAGGTAAATTATAAAACTAATTTATTACACCCGAAAGTTTGAGAGACCACCGCGTACCGTTTACGTTATGCAAATTAACCATATAGCCGTTTGGTATTGGAATTATTTTTTTTTGAAAATTTTGTAATATTTTAGGTTTTTATTATAGTTTAATGTATAAACATTTAATATTAAATCATTTTATTTAAATAATTTCAATATTTTTATATTTTTATTTACAAAATAAAAAAGCCTATTATTACGCCGATACTTTAAAGAAATTCTAATTATTCCTTAAATTAAATTTTACTTGATTGGTTTTTTCGCGTATGCTAACTTCAAAAACACATACTAATGTCCTCCAACCTTCAGATAGCAAATATAATAACATAGGCTAATTTTAAGGGCTAGTTGTCTCACAGACCACGGCGTACCGGTTATGAACCAAAAGTACGACTGTACCGGTTACGGGTTAATATTGATTATTACTTTGAAATTAATAAATTCATAAAAATAGCCCTTCATTAGTCGTCACCATAATGTCATCCCTAAATCAATATAATTTCAGAAAGAATCTTGTTTTTTATAATTATTTTGTAGGCGTAAAATGGAAGCAAATATTTTTGTTTAAGCAATTAATTAATCGAACAATTCAATGAAACTTTAGTTATTTATAGGTACACAATAAACTCTTGAAGAAGTAATAGCATTTAAAAATTTAATTTATAATTGGAATGTTGTACATAAATTCTGAAATAAATTAAAAAAATATCTATAATTATATTTTCTTCTCAATAATTTACAGAGAAATTATTAT
Source organism: Cantharis flavilabris (assembly GCA_949152465.1). Classification (NCBI taxonomy): domain Eukaryota; kingdom Metazoa; phylum Arthropoda; class Insecta; order Coleoptera; family Cantharidae; genus Cantharis; species Cantharis flavilabris. The sequence goes on along the minus strand of OX424436.1, from coordinate 19,760,706 downwards.
AATATCTATTTAAAAAAATGAATATTAGTACAATTTAACAGTTTGGCTACTACTTGGTTGTTGTATTATTGGGTTTTCTAATTATTACAAATATATATCAATTAATTATTGTTATTTTTCTAATATTGCTCCAGTAAGAGTTAACAGTGAAAACTATTCAAGAATTGTAAATACCTGTGGCACCGAGTAAATTAGAGAAATTGTCCAAGCGCAAGCTAACATGATTTTCCCTCTTCGCCTAGCATCACTAACTCGAAGAGGATGCAGGATTGCAAAATAACGATCCAAAGATACGCACACTAAAATATTGCTGCTAAGGTACAATCCAAATGCTCTTAAGAACAAGAAAGCTTTACACGCCAAATTTCCAGCAAGCCATTGAACAGTAAACCTCCAACCAACCTGTAAATAAAGTAATTAAATAAATATTAAATTTGTTTGGTTAACAAGTACCTACATAAAAATTTCTAATTTGTAAAGGATATTAAATTTGCATGAAACAATTAGTAAAATAATTTGAATCCGAAAATAATATTTAAATAATAAAATGTAATATTGTATTAAGATGCTCTAAGTGTTTAAAGTGTTACGCTAATTTAATAATAATATTACTGTTAAACTTCAGTTCAAAAATACAACATTGAATTGAAAATTACTTGTGAATTACATTGTAGTCAAATGCATTTTTAATCGTTATGTTTCGTCAAGTCAGAGCATTAATTTTTAAATTATTACATTATTCTGTAACAATCAATATCAAGAATATCAAATAATTTTTTAAATTTACATATTACATTGAATAGTAATACATTCCCCTCTGCACACCTTCTTTTTATTATTTAGCCGTCATCTGGCATAGGCTAATATTAAAACCTTTTAAACCATTAACAACAATTATTATATACAACAATTACCTACAACATTAGAATTCAACATTTTCAAACATTATAAACATGCCCAAACAAGGAAACTTGTATATTACTCATATTTTCCAAGTGAATTTATTCTATTTGTAAAACGTAAAAATTAATTTTCTTCTCTAGAAACATAATTTTTAAGTCATGCGGTAAATTTCAAAATAGTAATCATAATTAACATCTACTCTTATTGAATTCTATTTATTGAGTAGATTTCTATTTCTGTTCATTTAGTGAAAGAAAACTTAAAAGCACATTGTTGAATTGATTGGAGAAATAAACTCTTGTCGGTAATTGGGTAATAGTAGAGTGCTCAAAGCTCAATAAAACGCTTAAAAACGATTTCTGTGGGCACGTCAGGGTTAAAGGCTGAAACTTTCAAAAATGAAGGGTTAGATGGCATATATTCATAATCCGGAGGTAGTCAAAATTTAGAACGCACAAAAAGGCGCTATTTAAAAAAAAAGAGATAACAGCATTAACAGAAAGCTAATAAGATGTGAATTATTTTGATATATAATTTGAAATAAGTTTTGTACGAAATGCATGTTATTTTTATGTTTGAAAACTGTAAATTGTTAAGTCGCTTATGGAAAATCAAATCTTGAACTGCAATTATCTCGGTTCGAACTTCGCAAAAATTTAATTATATTTTACAATTTTTATTTATATACTCTTCTATTTGCCAAACGAAAGCCTTAATCAAAATTTTTTATTTTTGAGAAAAGTTGCGCATATGTATGTAGATTCGATAAATTTAAAAATCATAATTTTTTGTTTAATATTAAACACGATATTAAATTATTAGTAACACCTTAAAAATTACAATTTTAAGTCGCTCGCAGGTTAGCGTCGACCGACCGGGTAACCCCTTCCACAAAATGGAATGTGTCCGTCTCTTTCAAACCTAGTGTGTAACGTTTCTAACTAGTACTAACGAAGAATTTAAATTTCAATAATTATTTATTTAAAAAAATAAACACTTTATTCTCTTTTATACATTCACATTTTTATTTCAAATTTTTTTTAAGACAGTCAAATTTATGCGATATGTTTTTATTTATATAATTAAAATAAAAATTACTTGAAATTAAAATTAAATTTATTACATTATAACATATTAATATTTTAATGAAAATTGATAAAACTATTTCGGTGTATCGGTTTTTACAAACTTTCATAATTTTAATTTAATTTAACAAATTTAAATTTAATTTCAAGTAAAGTGCGCATAAATTTGACTGTCTTAAAAAAAATTTAAAATAAAAATGTGAATGTATAAAAGAGAATAAAGTGTTTATTTTTTTAAATAAATAATTTATGTAATTTAAATTCTTCGTTAGTACTAGTTAGAAACGTTACACACTAGGTTTGAAAGAGACGGACACATTCCATTTTGTGGAAGGGGTTACCCGGTCGGTCGACGCTAACCTGCGAGCGACTTAAAATTGTAATTTTTAAGGTGTTACTAATAATTTAATATCGTATTTAATATTAAACAAAAAATTATGATTTTTAAACTTATCGAATCTACATACATATGCGCAACTTTTCTCAAAAATAAAAAATTTTGATTAAGGCTTTCGTTTGGCAAATAGAAGAGTATATAAATAAAAATTGTAAAATATAATTAAATTTTTGTGAAGTTCGAACCGAGATAATTGCAGTTCAAGATTTGATTTTCCATAAGCGACTTAACAATTTACAGTTTTCAAACATAAAAATAACATGCATTTCGTACAAAACTTATTTCAAATTATATATCAAAATAATTCACATCTTATTAGCTTTCTGTTAATGCTGTTATCTCTTTTTTTTTAAATAGCGCCTTTTTGCGCGTTCTAAATTTTGACTACCTCCGGATTATGAATATATGCCATCTAACCCTTCATTTTTGAAAGTTTCAGCCTTTAACCCTGACGTGCCCACACAAGTCAAAATAAATTCAAGAAAGCACTCTACTATAACTTTGTTACTTCACATTTTTACTTTTACACTTTTTTGCGGTGTACTACATACATCTACAGTATAATTTAGAATTATAGAATACCAATGAAAAGAAATTATTGAACAGGTTATTTAGAAGACTGAAATAATTAAAGGGAGAATTTCTATACATTAAAGTTAGCGTTAAAGCAACATTTTATAAAATGATCAATAGATAGTATAATATTATGAATCATGATAAAAACTTGAAAATACAGCTTAAAAGCTAATCGACTTATTATAAACATCAAGTGCAGTGCTTTAATTTTTGAAATAATTAATCAATAAAGGCTATAACCGGGTAAGTATAAAAAAAATGGCCTTTACATCGACTTGCCTGATTTCTTTTCAGGAAGTCATTTCTAAGTAACATTGAATCATTGAAACATCAGCAAATAGTATTAGTTTCAAAATGTCGGTATTTTATAAAAACAGTTTTTTTGACATGATAATAAAATATGTTATAAAAGTACTAGAGACATAAATAGCGGTAATTTTTTGTGATTTTAATTTGTCTAAAAATAGGAAAAAACGTAAACAAAATCTTTAAAATTAAGAGGAAGTATTTTGTTCCTAATTAGTAATAAACTATTCTTTCCCATGTATTCCTCATAAATTTCCATACATCATATTATTATGTAAATAACAATCAACAATATTCAAATACACTTCAAACCACTTCGACCAAAAAGAGAAATTCCATAATTCACTAATGCCCGATTTCTGAAGCTCGAGTTATACAAAGGTTAAACTTAACTGCAATATACCTGCAGATTTTGAGTTTCTATGGGTGCGTTCCACTTAAAGCCCACGACGACCATGGTCGACCACGGGCGACTTTTAAAAGTTCCACCTAAAGCCGCGGTCGCCGCGGTGGAGCTCAAAACGTCATCAGTGACGTCACCGTTTGTTAGCCCACCACGACCACGAAGCCCATTATAAAAGGTGGGTTGCCGTGATCATTTTGAGTTTACACGCGCAAATTTAAAAATTCAAAATGGAGACCGAAAATATTGCATTTTATAATGCCGATAAGGACGAGCTGTTTGAAGTGGTAGTTTCAAAAAGTGAAGCAGAACGTGCAAGACCAGATAAATTATCTAATTAACATAAAATAAAATTATTATTAACATTAAATTATTTTTTGTCGTTGTGTTGCAAAATGCGACACATGCATTTTAAGTAAAATACAATTTTCATAGCAATATGCAAAAGTAAAGTGACTTAGTCTCTTCTAACAACCATCATGATAATTTGTGCAAAATATTTTTCAGATGTGATGTTCGCCACGCAATTAATGAATAATGCATTAAAATAGTATATTATACATCATGGGACTCAGGTGCTGCTTTTCATCCCGCGTGCAAAACTTGTAAGAGGTTACCAACATCAAGCAAATGATTGTCATTTTAATTTTGAATTTGAAAATTCAAAATGACATTACCCCGCCAGAGCCCGCCCACAGAGATCACAAAAGCCGTTCCACTGTACTAAACGACCATGGCCGCCGTGGGCGAAAACGTATAAGTGGAACGCTAAATTACACCACCACGCCGCGGTCGCCGTGGGCTTTAAGTGGAACGCACTCTATAGCGAAAGTTATCCTTAGATCTCTGGTCAAAGTTGACTTGCGGATGAGCTCGGGTTATCCACTGGTTAACTTTGTAGAACATGCGCAATCGAATTTATTATGATAGTTGAATTGAATTCAGTGCTTATTTCGATCCATGGATCGTTTTTAAATTTCATATTATTTTTTTTATTCTTTTATTTGTGATTAAACTCTTGTTCGATATCAAATAAGACATCTTTGTCGAAGTCGGTGAAATTTTTACTTCGTTTATTCAAATCTATTTTATTTTTACGCACAAAATAATTTATTTTCAAATATTTTTAATAATAATAATAATAAAAATAATATTATATTTAAACTTTTCGGCAAAACATTTAAATACATAACAGATTTTTGCCAACATAAAATAATAAAATTACAAAAAAAACTGGTTAATTTGAAGTAACTACTGTATCCCCATCTACCGGCAATTCAATCAAGCGAGTTGACAAGAGGTTACTTATCCTCTAGTAGTTGGTGGTTTCAGAAACCCATCTTACTTTAACCTAAGGTTAACTTTAACCTTTGATTAGCTGACCAGAGGATAACCAGAGATCTTCAGAAACTGGGCATAAATAATAACGACAAGGACACACGAAAAGTTTCTGTTATTATACCTAACGCTATGTTAAATGTGCGGGAGATCATACCATCATCAGCAAATTACAAGAGGTGCACCATACATAAACACCTACAAATGATGAAATATCCTCCTCTAAAGCTGGCCACAGACCGGCGTACATGTGTGTCATGCATGCTTATCGTACATGTATGTTCGTTGTACGTACGTGCGCTGTTGCCCCTAGACTAGGATGCTTGGGTGTCAAACATGTAGTTTGATTATGGACGATGGGTGAAAATTAAATAATTATAGCAAAATAGAGTAAAATTTGTCACCAGACAGGCATACATGTATGACAGTTGATGCACAGACCTGCATACATGTATGAACGTTGATGTATGAGGTATAAGATTTTTTGAAAGAATAGAACAGAAAATGACATGGAAACATATTTAATTCCTAAACAATTTCAACCGACAGCTTTGTACATACAAATACTGACGAATGGCAATCTCAACACACAATCTGCATCGCAAATTTTTTGCTTCACTATTATTACAAGGGAAAAGAGAAATATTAGAAAAACTATATACTTATTATGTACTTTGTTAGAACAGCCAACATAATGGCCTATAGATAGAAGGAAACTTCTGGATCTTCTTGATTTTTGTGTAATGAAATGGATACCAACTAACCGCTTTAAAGCTTAATTTTGTTTAGATTTGTAATCAGATCACTCAACAGTAACACTAAGCTTTAAAATAATAGTCAAGGAGAAATCTCCTTTCTTAATTAGTAAAAAAACAAACTGGGAAAAGTTTAGATGCTTTCTAGACGAAAATGTAACCCTCGAAATTCCTCTGAAAACAAACAGTGATGTCGATAAAGCAACTGAAGACTAAACTCAAGCAATACAAAGTGCAGATGGAACTCTATACCATTGCATAAAAAAGCTAAGGAGATAAATGTCCGATTACTATAAAACAAAAGATTTCAGGAAAACGAAAAATGAGGTAAACAAACAAGAACTCCACATGATAAAATAAAACTAAATAATACCAATTCAATTCAAGTCTAATTTTATTCATTTCAAAATCTTATTACAAACATTTGGTGTTTGGATAAGAGCTTCCATTGAAGTTTATCTCCGAATAATGCTCATTTAGATAATTAATTTTAGTTTATTTATTTTCTTTTTCATTATTATTCAAAGAATATTAATTATTAATATTCGTTTTCTCATGTAGTTCAGTAATTCTTGTGTGTCTATCCAGTCTCGCTATCAGTCTTAAACATTTGTTTTATAATACTTATCGGTCACAATATAGTTTTGTATAATTGATTTTTGATTTTATTGGTGATTAAGTTTTCTTTCAACGGAGAGTAAATTGATCTCATGGTTGCATAAACAAGCTGTTTGAGTTTTGGGAGATGTTATTCAAAAGTATCTACTATCCAGGGTAACTACTAGATATTAAACTGTTGTTGCATATAGAAAAAAGCCTCTCAGAAATGACTGACAAATCGTATTAAATTATTGTGAGTAACAGAATGTTATGCATAAATAGTATGAAAAATGCATTTTTATATAATGTTATACCTGAGAGCGATAGAAAATAATAATAAAATATACAAACAAATTTATTTAATAATTGAAAAGTAAACTTATAAATAACGTTACCATTGCTCTATTTAGGCTTTTGATATTTATCTACAAGTCATATTATCGCATCAATCTGTAATTCTATAAACTAATTCCATAGCTCGTGTTATATTGTTTATTATTATTGCATACGATTAAATTATCAAGAAATTATATTGAAATAATTATTATTCGTTATTATGCTTAATACGAAAGCAAAAGTAATTTGAGTGGTAATTGTACCACATTAAGAGGTATTCATAAATAAGAAAAGGAAGTTCAAGTATACTATTTATTCATAATACTGTAACCCAATTTCATTCTTCATAATGAGGATATTTCCTTGAGCAGGCGCTGGTTTATCAACTTATAGTCGTAGGTATATCATTTTTTAATAATTTTAAAACATTTACTTTCAATTTCTGTTTAGCGAAATATACAATATACTCTATAATATTGTTACAATTTTGTCCCTTCAAAACGATAAACCAAGGGGTGTTTCTTCTTGTTTAAAATAATAATTTTAAAGAAATTCCTTGCTTCTCAATAGCGGAACTTCATCTCAATAACCAAATTAGAAACCCTAATAAATAAAACTACCATTCAAAAACAATTATTTTATCATCTAAATAATGGATAGCTTGTAATAATTAAATCCAGGTATGAAACGAGATAATATAGAACATAAAACATAAAAAAAAATAAATTGTACGTTTCCATAATATTATAAAACATAAAAGCAAATTAAAATTAAGCAAATAAAAACAAGAAGATCCAAACTTTCAATCTAACCTGATCGAGGATTATAAAATTGGCCAGTATATATGACAACAAATTTGCTCAACATAAGCACAAAAAATCCTTTCTGTTAAGCTGTCAGTCTTGACACAGATATGCATTGGGCAATAGTGTGACCAGTGTTATTGCAAACAATCTTCAATTGGACCCCGTAGACTTAGAAAGTTTCTCGATTCTCAGTGTAATACTAAACTTGATTATCAGATTAATTTGTTGTAATTAGTAATGATAACTTTATTGTTACTATATATTGCTACGACCCGCGCGATCTGTACTTACGTAGCACACAAATAACTACAAGGATCTAATATTATCCTTTCTCCTTAAGAGTCTCTGTTGTTGGGCGTCAATAAAAGAAATTTTTTTTTTTTATTTTTTTATTTAAATTGAAATTTTCGGTTTCGTTCGATGAAATGTTTACTTTAATTAATAACTTTGAAACAATAGAAAGCTTATAACATAAACTACACAAAATAAACATGAAATTTGGACAAGAAAAAATATAATGAAAATAAAAAAATGTGATAAATAATTTTAATATAAAATTTTTAGTAAGAATTCTTTCTTCCCTTTTACGGAGAAACAGAATTTTCTCTGCACGCTGGAAAAGATTAACCAGCTTTAAATTCGTTTAGAAACCAAAAGTGCTATGGCAAGCTGTAAATGTGTCGGAAGCGAGGCTGTGGCTTCCGTGTAAAGAAGAAAAATCTAACTGCAAGAAGTATGCTGCCAGCAAACCGACAGCCACAACTGAGATGAAAAATAAATAAATCGTAGCTAGTTGTCTTAATATTACTACAAATGAAGAAACATAGAAAGATAAGTTGGCTATACCATCAATAAAAACAATTACTTGTTTTTACACAAATACAAACCTGTATTCTACTCACAAGAAAAGTAAACAACACTATGATAAATTCATGCCGATTACCATTAGCGCTAGAAAAACAATTGACCACATAGGACCTACTTCACACGGCTCATAAGAGTATATAATCTAATATACACCCCCACCAGCACCAAAATTCTTTCGGACCAATAGGCAATCAGCTTCCTTGGGACATAGAAATGTAAGTATCAGAAAGAATAAAAATTTTAAAAAAATTCGACTGTTTAAAAATCAACAAATCTAATCTATAGCAGTATTGGCAACCACTTTGTATATGAGATGTAATTTCATATGGTGCACTTAACAGCCGAGATGGTTTTGCTATAAAACCAATAAATATTGGTGTACAATCTTTAGGAATTACTAAAGAATTAGAGGAATTACTTGGAAAATTTGAGAAATTAGTAAGAAAATGGTGGAATTAGTGAGGAATCAATGGAAAATTAGTGGAGAATTAGTAGATCGCGCAATGTCGTGTCACATAAAATTGCTAATGTGTAATCGCTGTTTATTTAAAATGTATCAAATAATAAAATTTATAATAAAATAGTAAAATGATAAAACTTACATTATGAACAGGGACCTTAAAATTAATTGTTAAAATTTGTGGAAGTTTGTCGTCGGCTTCCAGGACGCTCTCCTTAATTTTACAGGCAAACATCTCCTTGGAGAATTGCACAAAATTATTTATAGTACCTACATACAAAATATAACTTACATTTTTAATAAAGGGTAAAAATATACATATTTCTATGTACGATTGGAGGTTCTAAGTTGATCGAGCAATTATATTAATTAATAATGATATAAAAATAACGTGTGAGCGCGTCGCTCACAGTGTACCAATCACTTTGAAAAATTAAGTGCACCAAGAACGGGTTATGATGTCCCCGAACCCCCGAACATAGCCGCAATGCTATGTATCAGTGTTTGGTACCTACTATTAAATATGGGATAGTTCAATTATGGTGTAGATTTTTTTAAGCCACAACTCATTACAAAGATCAACGGTTTTATGAAGAAGAAGAGCTATAAAATGATTTGATTGAACATGCTTTATCCTCTGGTTGCAGAATAATAAGCCATGGCTTTGTGCTACAACATGATAAAGACCCTAAGTACAGTTTCCGACTTTACCATCGATACTTTAAAGAACAAGAAGGTAATAGCACTGTATTGAATCATTAACATTGTGGCCACCATAATCACCAGATCTTAATTCTATCGAGCTTCTGTGGGTAGAAAAGATAGAAAGATCTGTATAACCTGCCCAACGTCCGCCACAAAGTTATGGCTACAGTACTTACAAGAAAAATAAGAATCAGTTTAAGTAATAAAATTATTTTTTTAAATTTATTTTATCAATTTACTTTATTGTACCAAAACTTTTGACCTGCAGTGCCCATAATATGGCAATAATAAAATTATTATACAGAATTTAATTATTGTTGACGCTGCCATTTGCCATTATTTTCTAGATCTCTTATTTTTCGAGAAGCAAATTTATAAATTGTCCGTTGAAATTTGATTTTTACTGAAAAGCATAAAATAATTCCCTGTTAAAATAATAATTATATCTTGATCAATTTTTGATCAAATTAAGCGAATTTTATTATTTGAGCTTCTATTCAATTTACATGGGTAAAGTTTAACATAATTTTACTAAGAGGCATGTGAGCTATGCTGATATTACTATCAAAAAACTAAGAAATCTGCGGGTACGGGCTCACAATTTTAGTATGTGGTTCTGTAATGCTTAAGAGGCATTTAAGCCAATTTTAAGACTTACAAGTTTTTTAGATGTTACCAAAATTTTACTTAAAATGTCCGAGATATAGAGATTATACTTATATCAACGCTTTCTTCTTGATTTTGGTTTTAACTATAAATTAATATGCAAGTTTTAATATGAATTTAAATAAGTCGACCATTGCCTGGTTGCTGTTGGTAAATTTGCTTTTCGTATTTGACAATCAACAAGTAGTTTTAATATGTCAATGAGATAGTTGTGAATACATAATTATGTAGTATGTTATAATAATAATATTGACTAATTTTTGTTTACTAATCTTTGAGTTAATGTTGTTACTAATTTTACGTTAGTAATTAATTAAGTAATTGACTATTAATATGGTTAGATGAAATTAATGAATTAAATTTAATTAAATTTTTCAAATATGAACATATTTATTACTAACCATGCTTTAGTAGTTTACAATAATTTAAAATTTATAAAATAACAGAAATAACAAGTTATAACAAACTATCCGGTAAGATGGAAAATAAATAAATATCATAAATACCTGGCAACCAATATTTTTCAGTTTTGTATATTTTATTTTATAAATTCTTAATTGTTATACGAATATCGCACCACTGGCACCGTTGTAACACTGTAGTAACTCAAATAATCTAGTTTTAAGATAACCCATGTTAAAATTTAATTTTAATAGAATAAATCAGGTTTTCAAATAAAAGAAATGAATATCGAAGAAATAAAACACAAAGCAAGCTTCTCAGCATTTATTAAATCTAGCGTGATGGGTTTCGACCTCAAACTGTCATCTTTGGATATAGTGTCAATAAAGTACAAATAAGAATCTATTTCGAGGCAGCACCACGAAAGGGTCAGGTACAATTCGCCGGAAACTATATAAAATATACACTCTGAAATTATTTTTTTTATTCTTAATAAATTATTTTTGTAATTATTTTTGTTCTTAAATTTAATTTTATTTGTGTAATTTAAATTTATTGTGTAAATAATATATTGGGTAGATATTGTAAAATTTTGATCTTGTGCATCTTTTCGCGCCAACAATTTAAAGTTGGTATGAAAACCAAACAATAATTTTTGCTGATTGCCGAAGCGTTTGCCAGGAGTCATCCTGTTTACAGGAGATTCCCGTGGAAACTTGAGTTTTGCGACTTAAGTTCAAAATTTTTTTTTAAATTTTGAATAAATGAGTTTTGGATTGAGTAAGTGGGATTTTTTTATAGATTATATCAGAAAAAAGAGCGGTAAGGAGTACTTCCCTGTGCACATATAGAGATATAACTGGACTCGTTTTGTGTATTTGAGACGGAAAAAGAACGAATCTGGGTTATTGAAGTGACAGAAACATACAAAGAAGATCAAAGACCAGTATACAAACTTGGGAACGAGATCGAAGCACCGGTAAAATAGATTTGAAACTTTTGAAATTTGTTTAAAATTTTAGGTTAACTACGCATGTCGATTTTGTACGGTGCCAACTTCCAATAAGCAGGGAAATTGTTACAGCACACCGAAGAGTCCCCTAACACGAACATCCTATAGTAATAAATATAACAAAGATACCTCAGAGACGTCGAGTCGGGTACTGTGTTACATAAGAATAGAAATAGAACTGTAGAAAGAAAACATAATCAGGGAATAGAATAGAATATAAAAAGAAATAGCAACAAAATCTTTCGTAAAGTAAGCGGAGAGAAACTTAACAAGAGCACAATTAAATGAACACACAAGAAGGAAGACCGCTGTTAAACTCCCAACTATCGGTCAGAGAATACATCAAAAGAGCAAAAGAAGAAGAAGCTGAAGAACGAACACGAGTTTTCCAGAGAAGTAGAAAAACAGTGAAAACACCAACAAAAGATAGTGACGAGCCGTTGCAAGCACGTCCGGAAGAACGCATCGATATGGAAGAGCTGAAGAAAATGGTAGTGAGCCTGACGGAAGCTGTAGACAAGGGTTTTAAAGAAACCAACCGAGAGATCAAAGAAAACATGAAAGAAGTCAAAGATATAAGAGACAAACTGAATGGACTGGAGTTAAAGTGGTGCGAAAAAAAACAAGAACTAAAAAGAGAAATGGAAGTACTTGAGAAAACAACAAAAGACCAAAAGAACAGAATAGAAAAAATCTAAACCCAACTTGAAAGAAACGAAAAAGAGAAGAAATTGTGCAACATCGTCATTAGGAATTTTCCCAGCACCGGAACAGTTACATACAACAAAGTCGAGGAATTCATAAATACGCGAATGCATATATAGGTGGGAGTGGTGGATGCTTTTAAGATCGGAAAAATAAAGGAGAATCGAGTAGTGGTGGCAAAATTGAGAAATTTCAAGCAGAAAATGATGATAATGGACAACAAGAACAAGCTAAAGGGATCTAAAACTTATGTAGAAAGCGATATGACCAATCAAGAGAGAGAGATTCAAAATAAAATATGGAACGTAGCTAAAGAAAAAATGAAAAACGGAGAGAAGCTAAAGGTTGGGTATCAGAAAATGTACAATCAGGAGAAAATGTACGTGTGGGACAAGAAAGAAGGATGTATAAAGCTAAAAGCAGAAGCAGGCGATAAACGGAATATTGAAATGGAAACAAGAAACCCAGAAAAAAACTAACAAAGAACATCGGAGTGGACGGGACGTCTCAACCGGAAGCTCCAATTCACAGAGACAAAAGAGACAAAACAGCAATTCAAAAAGAAAACCGAAACGAACAATAGAATAATAACAAACAGAATAAAACAGAATACAATGAAGATAGCCACATGGAATGTCAGAACTCTTTTGAGGACTGGAAAGATGGGAGAGATTGCAAATGAAATGAAAAAAAAGATACAAAATCAATCTTTGCAAGAGTGGCCAGGGAGAAATAACAAGTATAATGGTTACACAATATTGTACTCGGGTGAGGACAAACGGGAAAGAAACGGAACGGTTTTTATGGTGAGAAAAAAGGATAAAGATAATATAATGCAGTTTAAACCGATAAATGGAAGAATGATACACATAAGAATAAAAAAAAAACTAGTCAACGTATCGATCATCTGCGCTTAAGATGGTGATGGATGCGAAGACGGACAGCAGAATTTAGTAATAATTTAGGTTTGATTTGTTGAATTTGTTTTTGATTTTGATTTTGAGTTGTTGTATGATGTATTCCGTTTGGAAGCTGATAATTTGATTGAAAATAAATTGTAATTATTTTAGATATTGTATAAAAGAAATGAGAACTAATCCACCTCAGAAAACGGATTTCTAAGTTTCGCAAGAGACAGCCTAATTCCACTTGGAATATGTGGCTCTAATATTATTATTATTATTATATTAGAAGTCGTTTAAAATTTAGACGGAGTTTGGAACTTTTGAAAATAGGAACTAAATTGAAAATTTGGATTGATGGTAATTGAAATTGAAGATAATAATAAAACAGAAAAATGTTGATATAAGTTTGATAAAAGTGAAAATTGGTTTATATTGATAAAAATTATAGAACAAAATTTAAAACTGAAAGGTAATGTAAAAGTTGGTATGAGTGCAACGTGTGATCAATAGAGTACCCATTTGACTAGCCCATTCGATATCGAAATTTATTGTCATAAAATTCAGCTAATAGTTTAAAATTTTGATTTAAATCTCGATTAAAAATAAAAATTGAGAGTAACTTGATCACAGAAATGTATGGCCCGCAAGCTAATTCAAGATTTTCTCACAAATTAAATAATTTATAATTAAGAGCTTCGGGTCACATCAGTATACATAACAATATTTACACTATTTCAGTATTTCATATACCAGTTAATTTAAATAATAAAGTCTGATTTAGTCAGAATACAGGAACTCATCTTGTTTGTTTTTGTTTGTTCTTGTTTGCAAACTGGATAACCAGTTCATTAAACTACACTGTAGTTCGGGTTGTTATTTTATAGGGGTGTTTATTTCTAGAATATCCAGTCAAAATAACTTCTTTTTTGAAAAAATTTGAAAAGAACAAAAGCACGTCGATTTAGATAAGAAGGGGGACGTTCAAAACCAGTACTCTTTAAATTTTAAGTTCCACCCCCTAACTCGCAGCTGCGCCTACGTTAATATTTTAAATAGAACCCTCTATACTTTGCGATATATCATTTTAAAGGTGGAAAAAATCTTCGTTCATCTATATTAAAAAAATTGGATTTGGCAAATTCTTTGATGAAGTAGAGGTAAAATTGAAAAATGAAATAAAAAATCTGAGTCATCTGAAAACGGCAGTTTATAAATAAGGTGACCATTCGTACTGGTTTTCGAACTTTTGTCCTGGTTAGCCAAGACAGTTAACTATGACACAAAAATTTACTGAGGTGATTATTATTCTAGTGATGTATCGAAAGAAAGGTGAAAACCTAAAAAAAAAACGCTCTCCGTTTTTCCAAGTACTGGTTTTACATTTCATAAAAATGGTCACCTTATTTATAAAACTATCTTCAGGAACTGAAAATTAGGTAAATTAAAGAATGTAGGCAGATTAGTGTAGAAATATTTCAGCAAGTCCGCAAAGAGTTTGAAAATAGGTTGTTTGGCCAATAAAAACGCAATTTCATAAATTTTCTAAAAATTAAATAATTTCCAAATAAAATTAATTTTGATTTCATCTTTCAATTTTTCTATCTCATCGAGGAATTCGCCAAATCCAATTTTTTTAATACGGAAAAATCCAAGGTAGGGGGTCCCATTTAAAATTCTAATGGGGGCAGCTGGGAGTTAAAGGGTTACTACTAAACAGTAGTAATTTTGAACGTTTCCCTCCTTATCTAAATAAACTTGCTGTTGTTCTTTTCAACTTTTTTCAAAAAGAGAAGTTATTTCGACTGGATAGTCTGGAAATGAACACCAGGTATATTGCGTATGTTGTTTTCTTTTTCTTTTTTGCTGACAAAATAAAAAATTCAGTTTTAAAATTTTTTAATTTTATCTTAGTTGGTTAACTCCAACTAGAACTTAGCTGCAATTCCACTTTACCTTTAAGGTGATTGTCATTCAGTGACTCCGAAATTCTCTTTTGTAAAAATTATCTGCTATCGGCTTGTAGATCGAAAAGATCTACACGAAAAGGTGTTTTACAAATACCAAAAGGTGCTTCAAGCTTCAACACATTAACAGCAGTTCATTAATCAAAATCAAACTTTTATCATCTAATTTTAATTGAATAAATTATTTATAAAACAGTAGGTACACATTTCAAAAGAAATCACTCGACCGAAGTCATAATTTCTAATAAACATTATTTACATTCAATGCGTTTCATATTTGATAAATTTATCAAATCTGAATTAAATTACAGTATTCGCCATAATAAACAGTACCGAAATTTAGAGTGCTGTGAAATTGCTCGCGCGATATGCATTTGTTATATTTGGCTTATTTGTCATTAGTTGTCATATTTACATTGCTCGGGTGGTAAAATTGCGTTGAAAATGGTTCTCACAACTAGGAAAAAAGTGTTTGTTGTAGAGCATTATTTTCGCTCAAACGGAAATGGACGGGATAATGGCCCAAGTTTAGAACAAATATCACAAAAATATCGACAAGAGTTTAACAAGGCAGCCTCCAGTAAAAGAGTCAGTTTTTCGATCAGAAGATCCGCCAGCAAATATTGCAAAACTATGACAATGAATATAGCATATTTTCAGCAACAGCGGCAACCACCCTTTATAAACATGTTCAATAATCTGCAAAATGATGAATCGTGTTTCCACCGTAATGGTGCACATTTTCAACATTTAAATTATACCAATTTTTAAAATAAATACAATTTTCGTTTTCGGTACTGTTTATTTTGGCGAATACTGTATTTCAATATTTTACCTTTTACAATTTCTTAATGCCAATTATCAATTTAATATAAACTCAAATCTAAATTAAATTTCGCTAATTACAATTTATATCTATTGAAACTCGTTAATCAAATCTTTATGGCTTTTCTCCAAATCTTAATTTTTACAAATTTAAACTAATTTCTTTATTTAAAAATTAATTTATTGAATTGAATACCAGAAAATAAAAACTAGATCAAGATCAAATATAATAAATTTTACAAATCTTAAGGGGTAAAACTACAGTAACAGAAGCGTTTTTTGAGAATTGTTTTGCATAGAAGGAAAGGTAATAGAATAATAATATTCGAGGTAGTTATTAAGTATTATCGTTGGCTGACAGAGTTATCAAGACACGCAGCCATATGGAAGAATTGTGAATTCTATGTCCCTCTCACTCGAACACACTCATCGCACTATACTGTCCACACGTTCTAAAGGAATGGATCGAAAGATTAATAATTGTTAATGAGGATTTACATTGAAAAATAGCGCCATCTATTGTTCGCAGCAATAATTTAGTATTGCATTAAAACATTTTATATTACACTGAATCATTATTTGTTTTTTATATCTTGACAACGAAATATATTAAGTATGCTATAATATCCTAGGGCGTATAAATCATAATGCCCGCTTATTATGCCTTATCATCGCAATTATATACACAAGCAAACTAGGAAATTTAGCAAATTTCAATTCAAAATTTATAAATTTTCTAAAATTCAAATGCAGTGTAATATAAAACGTTGTATGCAACACGGGCATTACTCGATGTGTATGCTCTCGGGCAACTTAAAAACTCTCGGGCCTAGCGGCCCTCGACCTTTTAAATTGGTTGCCCTCGACATAAACATCGTCATACTGCCCTTGATACATAAATAACTATTATATGGCTGCGTGTCTTGATAACTCCGTCAGTCAACGGTATTAAGTATACCGGGTGTTCATTTTAAAACTTCTAGCAATTAATATCTGAAAAACCAAAGGTCAGATGAAGAAATGTTTCAGACAAAAGTTGTATGAGAGCGAGAGGGGGAAAAATATGGCATAATTTTTTTAATAATTTAATGACCTTCTCAAGGTCATTTAAAGGTCAACTTTGTTTTTTTAAATGGCACCTTACATTAGGAGATTCATATTTTGCATTATAAAATAAACAACTTTTCTTGGAAAAATTTTTTTATCCGACATTAGGCTTTTCGAGTAAGATGCGTTGAAACAAAATAAAAACATAAACAACATTGTTAATCAAAATTTAATATTTACAAGTTTTAGAAGACTATTTATTAGTATAAACAGTGGAAAAATGTTTGTAAACGAGTGTTTTCATAACAAGTTTTCAAAATGTTCCCCATTTACAGCTAAAGAATGATACAGCCTTTGTTGAAACTCGCTTCTAACTTCTTCAAAAGTTTCTTTCGAAATATTGTTGCAAGCCACTGTAATTTGAAATTTTAACTCTTCAATATTAGCTGGTATTGATAAAAATAATAAATAAAAAAAAATAAATAAAAAAATAAATAATAAAATCACAAAACTAGCAATAGTTGAAGAAACTAATCTCAAAATATTTGTTTTATATGACAGTGTTTTGTTTTGATTGTCCTAAAATTGTAAGTTGAATAATAACAACAGCAATAACAGCCTTCTAACTTTTAAAAAACTAAATTTCGATTATAATCAGCTGTAGTTTATTAAAATGTTTTTATTTTGTTTCAATGCATTTTACTCAAAAATTCTACGTCGAATAAAAAAATGTTTTGAAAGAAAGTTGTTTATTTATTCATGCAAAATATTAATCGGCTAAAAAAAATATAAGGTGCCATTTAAAAAAATAAAGTTGATTTTCAAATGACTTTGAAAAGATCAATAAATTAAAAAAACAATTAAGCCATATTCTTCCCCCTCGCTATCATACAACTTTTGTTCGAAACATTTTTTCATCTGACTTTTGGTTTTCGAGATAGTAATTGCTGGAAGTTTTAAAAAGAACACCCGGTATATTTAAGTCTTAAACAAAAAATTATCAACTACAAATACATATTAAGAAATGGAGCCATTCTCGTGAGGTTTATTGAATTTGAGTGGCTTTGAAGCACGCAGTGTGTTCAAAGAATCTAAAAAAAAAAATCACATAATCTGCATACATGTTCTTAGCTAGAACATTACGTAGGGAATTTTAAAAATATTGATTTTTGTGCGATGGACGGGTGAATTTCTTTTTATATTTAATATTTTATATTAATAACCCTCACGAAAATGGCTCATTTTCTTAATATTTATAGATGATAAATTTTTGTTTCAGATTTAAATAATATTCTCAATAATTAGGTACTTCAAATAATATTATTCTATTACCTTTCCTTCTGTTATTATTATTATATTATTTATTTATAAATCTGTTGATTGATATAAATGGATGCTAAATAGTTATTTACATTTCGATTTTATTTACCTGTTGCATGCACGAGCTTAAGGACTAAATGATCAGTCATAATAACAAATTTTCGTTAATAGGTACTGTTACGATGTAACGAAGGATCGTTCTACTCCGGGAGCTAGCGACACAAAATTTTGTAAGATTTTATAAAGACAAGTTTTAGTTTATTTGTGTCATATTAGACCTACAGAAAGCTAAAATCGACTCCTGCCGGCGCACCAGCGGGGCAACGATTCACAGCGGGCTTTTGATTATGTTAAAAACAAGGTAATCGAAAATAAATAATTTTTTTTTACATATTCGAGATCACTTTGTTTAGAAACGAAAAGATGAGTAAAACATAAAAAAAACAATTTTCCTTCGGTCGGTCTGATTGTCCGTGGTCAGATTTTGTCTCTAGCTTTATACCTGAACCATTCAACCAATCACGACCAAATTTGGTATGGTAGTAGGGTTTGTGGCGACCCATTATCCGGATTAACATCACTGCTTATAATCCGTTGATCCGAAGGATTATAGGATTATAAGATAAAACACTATAAAGGAGAAAGACCTATTTGAACTTAATAACCACTCAACCAACCAACCAACCAACCAACTAAGATCCACAACCATCCGCCACCACCTTACTACAAAAGGTAGCATCCAATAAATATTAATCATTCAACAATTGTATTTTGAATATATAGCTAACCAATGCTATAACTGGTGACCCCGACGATTTTTATACAATCAAGAAATTTAACTAAATACGATTAAGAATTACTAATACCACTGGAAACACAGGAATTCAAGAACAAACAATGGCTAACAATGGTAACACAATAAACCACACGCAAATCATGGCTTTAACACTACCACCATTCATGCATGGTAGAACAGAACGATGGTTTAAGATCGTGGAAAGCAAATTCGCACTTCATCATCCGAAAATTACGAGCGAAGAAACAATGCTAACGTAATAAACCACGCCCCATCCATAGGATCTTCGCACCAAAGCGTTCTCCGGTCCTTGGGAGGTGACCAAGCCGCCTACACTCATGCCGCTCCAGTCGCCACCTGCGCCCAAGCAACGTACGCTCAAGCCGCTTACACTCATGCTGCTCCAGTCGCCACCTACGCTCAAGCCGCCTACGCTCACACTGCTCCAGTAGCCCACTACGCTCACGCTGCTCTAGTCGCTACCCACGCTCACGTTGCTCCAGTCGCTACCTGCGCTCAAGCCAACTACGCTCACGCCGCTCCAGTAGCCCACTACGCTCACGCTGCTCTAGTCGCTACCTACGCTCACGCCGCTCCAGTAGCCCACTACGCTCACGCCGCTCCGGTAGCCCACTACGCTCACGCTGCTCTAGTCGCTACCTACGCTCACGCTGCTCTAGTCGCTACCTACGCTCACGCTGCTCTAGTCGCTACCTACGCTCACGCCGCTCCAGTAGCCCACTACGCTCACGCCGCTCCAGTAGCTCACTACGCTCACGCTGCTCTAGTCGCTACCTACGCTCACGCTGGTCTAGTCGCTACCTACGCTCACGCTGCTCTAGTCGCTACCTACGCTCACGCTGCTCCAGTCGCTACCTACGCTCAAGGCAACTACGCTCACGCCGCTCCAGTAGCTCACTACGCTCACATCGCTCATTTTAATATGTAACATTTTTTTTATCGTTCAAGGTGAACGATTTCACTAGAAAGGGGGTGGTGTGGCGACCCATTATCCGGATTAACATCACTGCTTATAATCCGTTGATCCGAAGGATTATAGGATTATAAGATAAAACACTATAAAGGAGAAAGACCTATTTGAACTTAATAACCACTCAACCAACCAACCAACCAACCAACTAAGATCCACAACCATCCGCCACCACCTTACTACAAAAGGTAGCATCCAATAAATATTAATCATTCAACAATTGTATTTTGAATATATAGCTAACCAATGCTATAGGTTTACGGTAGAAAGGTGAAAATAAGGTGTTCGTCGCGATTTGTCCATCAGGGGTGCCACTACAAGAAAATCCCACAAGAGTTTTAAAAGCAATTTTGTGTTGTGATAAGTTATTTTAAAGACCTTAAAAGGCTTTATCCAAAATAGGTGAAATTGACTTTCTATCTGTCATCTGTCAAAAATTACAAGCTGTCAAAGTTGAAACTTCAAGAGTGAATATCTCATGAAGTACTGAAGGGATCTCAACCAAATTTTGTATATAGGAACATTGCCCCCACAAGACTTGACAGCATATGGAACCATTTGATAAAAATCAGGAATTCAACATGAAAAAAAAAGATTACTTTATATTTTTAACAAACTTCTATCAATCGTTGCCCCGCTGATAACCCGGCAGGAGTCGATTTTAGGTTTCTGTAGGTCTAATATGACACAAATAAACTAAAACTAATCTTTATAAAATGTGACAATAAAAAGTGTCTCTAGCTCCCGGACTATTCTTGTTGTCCTTCTGATTTGATTTCGTTCGAGAACAAACAAATAATGATGCAGTTCGTGTCGATGCTTGTCTAAACCGCTACAGTCTTTTAAAAATTAAAGACCAATTTCATAATAAAATTTTAGGCAGGTAAAATGTTAAAACTTAAATGTTAAAACTAGATTTATTATGAAATTAGGCCTTGATATGATTACTTTTCATTTAAAAATAAATAATAAAGTTTACTCAAAAACTCCGCTCTTGCTCACCGCTAAATATCAATTAGTTATAACATCTTATAGGGCTCTTTACAAGAAAAAAAAGCGGATACTATCAGCGTGTAAGAAAATTATACATTCTCTCCGGAGGATATGTAATTTATGAAAACAATTTTATAATTGTTTTTTATTTTATAACAATTTGATTATTAAAACAAATTTTTTGTAATATTTTTCAGTTCTTTCAGCGTTTGGCTTTATGTTCTGCACAGTTGAAACAATAAATGATGAAAAATACGGTAATCTGAAAATAACAATTTTGGTAATATTAAATTTAAAAAAATTGACAATATATTATCAAATGTAAAAGTTTCAATATGTCACATGTTAGAAAAATTAATAATTGAAAAATGTTTTTTTTTGGATAACAACAATCCAAGTTAGTTGAATTAGTTTCCGACACGTG
This sequence comes from Cantharis flavilabris, assembly GCA_949152465.1. Taxonomy (NCBI): domain Eukaryota; kingdom Metazoa; phylum Arthropoda; class Insecta; order Coleoptera; family Cantharidae; genus Cantharis; species Cantharis flavilabris. The sequence goes on along the minus strand of OX424436.1, from coordinate 19,739,119 downwards.
AAATTTTATGTTTCGAATTTCGGATTCACATCAAGGAATGTTAATAACTATAAATCATATTTATTATCAATTGTTAAGAAAGTAAAACGATTATTTATCAAAATATCACAAGGCATTAATCCAGTAACATATACTATATTATAATATGTATATATAGTATATTAATATACACCTATAATATATTAACGATAAATATATAGGTTGAACTAAAAATAATAGCAATATCGTTTTATTTTTAAAGTTATTTATACAGGACGCTGAATGACTTAGCCGAACATAGGTAATTAACATGTAATAACTTATTTATGCAAATTCCTGCTTCTCTAATTATTTTAGAGAAAAAATGCAAGACATAAAAATAATGCAGAAATATAACCTGCAATGATCAGAGCATTATATTTCATCTAACTTTTACTTAAAAAGTCAAAAAATGCTTTTGAAATTGTTAAAAGTTTTATTTATCGGACTGGCCATGAAAGTATCCATGATAATTATTTTGGAAAATATAAATTAAATAGAATTTATTACATGACCCAGTGCGATAATTGAAAATTTTAACAATTTCGAAAGCATTTTTTGAACTTTTATATTTCTGTAGTTTATATTTAGTATAAATATAAAGTAGTTTATATTTCTGCATTAGTTTTATGTCTTTCATTTTTTCTCTAAAATAATTAGGGAAGCAGGAATTTGCATAAATAAGTTTTTATATGTTAATTTCCTATGTTCGGCTAACTCATTCAGCACCCGGTATATCAAGGGCATTATGACGATGTTTATGTCGAGGGCAACCAATTTAAAAGGTCGAGGGCCCCTAGGCCCGATTGTTTTTAAGTTGCTCGAGAGAAACTTAGAAAACTTATTGACCACAATCGATCTAGTTTCATCAAATTTATTGATTACTTTTCGAATTGTTGACTCATATGGTGCACTTTCACGATCGAAAATTGAGCGATCTTTTGGAGCACTTGCAGCGTAATGGATGTTCACAATGATAACGCGATGGTCTTTTATGCGGCACTCCATTTTTAATAATCGGTACAAACGTACTTAGATGACAGATGCCTAATTTCAAAGCTGAAACTTGCAAAATAAACAAAATGCCTCAAAATTTAAATTTTGCACTTTTATTAAAATACTCTTAAATATAACTGTAACCGAAATGAAAACAATAATATTTTATCTCAAAAAAGTAGGTAACCATCTTCAAAAACTTAAGAATACATAAATAGGAATGAACAAAACAATAATAATGTTAATTTTAGTAGTAAAATCATTTGATATGGTGGTGAAATAACAGATCGATATACTTAATACCTATTTCCTATTGATATAACTATTCTATGGAAAACCGTGTTGATTTAATACTACAAAGGTGATGCTATTAATGAAAATTGACAATTACAAATGGTTACACTTTCACTTGTTTGAAATTGACAATTCCTTGTTAAGTTAAGATAAACTTTATCAAGTAATTATCTAAATGATTAATTAATCAAGTTCCAATGGGATTGATTTTGCTCTTATTAAGATATTGTAGAAAGTCAATAAATAACAATTGCTAAACATTCTGAATAGGTTATTTGAAACTCGATCACGACTGATATTTAAAAATTATGAACTATTGTGTGCTAGTCATTAAAGTATGTAGTGATAAGAATGTAACCGACTTTAGACTACTGAATATGCTAAATAAATGTCATATAAAAAATTCTTGAGAAAATTTATTGTAGAAGGTCTTTCAGAGTAGAAGTCACTTTTTAAGAAACCACAAAATGAATGTGAATGCGAAATGTTTAAAATAGTAGGTATATTTTATTACAGAACATTTGCATATAAATCAGTTATGCGGATTTTTTTAAATTGGTAAGTGTTAAGTGTATTGAGCAACATTTAAATGATTCACTATCGAGCAAGGCAATATAAAATAGTGTATTGTGCTACGAGTGCGGGGAATTGTCAATTGCCCACAAAAGCGAAGCTCTCATTACTTCTCTTTAGCTCTCGTGTGCAATCGATAACCTCGAATGAGTTGCTCACACTATTTTATATTACTAGTGCGAGATAAGTTCTACCATTATTTATCCATCTGAACATAGGAAATTAACATAAGAAATTGATTTTTCTTTAATTCCTGTTTCCCATCACAACGGATAAGAATGAAAATGTAATCAATTTAAAGAGATTTTTATTCCGCTTCTAAAGATACCTAACACTTGATATTTTGAAAAATGCAAAAAAGAGATTTTAAAAATAATTTTAGTTGCTTTGATTGAATTTTATTGCAATTGTTTTTGTAATACAATTACCACTGAATACCTTTCTTCTACAGAATAAGTGTTTGCATTCATTGTTAACCAAAGGGTATCCATGGATAAGATAGTCAAAATGCCCTTCTTTAAATTTTTTAATTTACTTGATAAAAGGGTGCCTTGGGGTGTAAAAATAAGGTTTTCATAATCATTTGCTCCAGATGCTTTCTCCACCCCTTCTGAGGGTCAAATACAGGATTCTTCAGTAATTTTTCTTATAATCTTTCAACAAAATTTTTTTTGATCCCCTGAATACTCTATATGCCTCCTAAAAATATTTCAAAAAGTTAAAAATCGATCTTTTTCTTATTTTTTGAAGACCGACAAAAAAATTTTTTTTCTCCAACCGTATTAAAAGCAGTACATTTTTAATAGCATTACCTCAAATGAAATCAAGATCTTTCTTGAACTAGTCAAGTCTATTTATTCATTACGTTTTTTGCCTCTTTCTTTTACTCTCTTTAATTGAAATATGGTTGTTCTTACAAACGAAACTTTGCAAGCCATGAAAACGAACAAGAACTACATTAATACAATTAATGCTTCTTAAGAGCTAATAATAATAATAATTAAAAATGCACTAAACAATTTAATATTTTAATTATGTATCATACTTAGTATAAGTTAAAAAACACATTGTGAAGTATAAGATGGTTGGAGCTAAATCCACCATCTTATGCTTATTGCCACTGTATGGGAGAACTGAAATAATAATAATAATAATAAGCTTTATTTACGGAGAAATAACTCCTTTGTACAATTTCAAAACAAAACCATAGAAAGTCAAAAAAGAAAGAAAGAAAAAAAGTCAAAAAATAATCTTAATTTTCTTGTCTATTTATTTATTGTTTTTTTTTTAAATCGTATTTATTGAATTATTTTTACATTAACAAATAATGCACATGAATTAAAGAATAAAAAAAAATAAAAAATAAAAGAACTATTCTAAAAAAACAATACAGCACTTCGTTATCGCATTCTATGCTTTAGTTATGTTTTTCATTTAATAACTATGTCTAGTCCTCATCGCTATCTTCGTTGACTATAGGACACAGGGACGTAACAAGTCAAAGCCGGGCCCTGGTGCAAGTGGGTCACAGCGGGCACCCTTTATCATTTTAAAATGATAATTTTAAAATTTAAAATAACAATTTTAGTGCACAAAAAACATAAATTACGAATGATAAGATAAACTCATCTAGAGTTGTTACTTAAAGAGCCAAACAATGTTTTTAAAATTCCGTAAAATCTTCGTTTAACAGACTGACCATCAGAGCCGAATTAAGGATATGCGAAGGCTTGGGCTAACTCCTTTTAGAGGCGCCTTGGTCTTGCACGGCAAAATTTTTTGATTTTTGAAAGTCAACAGCGCTTAGATCAAATGTAATCTTTGGTGATTTAAATTTTGTTGTTTTAATTTTTTTGAGGCGCTTAGAAAATTGGAAGCCCGAGGCTGCAGCCCTCCCCTTTATCCGGCTCTGCTGACCATGTAATAAATTCAATAATAATTACAATGGAAACTTACCTGGCCAGTCTGATAAATGAAAATTTTATCAATTTCAAAAGCATTTTTTGACCTTTAAATAAAAGCTAGATGAAATCAATGCTCTTATCATTCGTAGTTTATATTTCTGCATTATTTTGTTTTGTTTTTGAATTTTTTTCTAAAATAATTAGGGAAGTAGGAATTTGCATAAATAAGTTTTTACATGTTAATTTCCTATATTGCGCTAAATTGTTTTATTACGTAAAGTTCTAGCTGTCTCATTTTCTATTGATAAAATTGCCAAGCTAGAAAGTCTGCTTTGTGACAATTAGTTCTTTACCAATTTCAAGATCGAAAATGATCTCTCAAATGTTTGTACTGGTCCTTATTGTTTTAATTTTTAAATTAGTGTTTCAAAAGATATAATCAAAACTATTATATATATATATATATATATATACATATCCCTGTTAAGTTGTCACCTCCGTTATATTGAGAAGGCGACCTGACCTCCGGTTGAAGGGAGTGCTTAAATTGCATAGGATTCAGATATATAAGCTGAGGGGAACGTCCGGATACCGTTTTTCAAAAGAGGGGTAAAATATTCTCTTAATACAATTTTTATATATTCAATATTTTTCTTATATATAAGATACGTAGTGTCCTCGTATATGTGTGTCTGAACTTAGAAACAGTGCGTGTTATGTCCTCCAGCGATGTTGCCAGATGTGACGGAGGTGTTATAGTATAGAGTTTATCCTATACTTACTATATTATAAACATTTCACGATGAAAAGCTAAATGTTGCAGATCGAGTTTGCTCCAAGCAACATTCACGCGATCCATGACACTTGAGTGGGATTTGTCAATGTTTACCAGTTTCATTTTTATATTCTGTTTGTTCTACCGTGATATACTAAAAATTGTTTATAATTATTTTTATAAAGTTTTTATCGTGTTTAATAATAATAATATGGCATTGATTGGATTGATAGAATGACAACAACTTTAATTAATGTGATCCGTGTTTATACTCGACAAAAAATACTTCTAGGGCTTTCGCTACTCAGTAGTACTTGGACTAAGTTTTTGTGCAATTTTTTATTTAATTTAAGAGGAGAAAGAGAGATTTCGCAAAATTAGAAAAACAAGGTGACGCGCATGAACGAATTAACGAGATTCGTATAATCAAAAATTGAGGCGTGGACAAGTGGCGCAACAATGCAAAAATAATAATTATACACTTCTGGACAAAAGTTGTTACGTACAGGGATATAATTACTAGTTATTTTGGAAACCGTTAAACATTTTTTGAAAAAAACAATGGCAACGTCTTCCTAGTAAAAAACTGGTTTGCTTTAAAGTTTCGTAACAAAAAAATTCAAAATATTGGGGTTCCTTCCAGCCTTAATTAAATTCTGGATTTTTTTACATTTTTAATACGCAAAAATAGATAGACAATTTACAAGTAGTATCTAACTTATTAGAACAACAAAAAATATTTGAAAAAAAAATTGTAGAAAAAAATCTTTCTCTTAATTGTGTTTAATTTTTAGTTTTTAAAACTACTCTATGCACGTGATGCAAGATTATTTTCTATTATATTACTTAATGTTTTCATAGAAAACTATTGAAATTTAAGCGACTTATGCGCTGCCTTCGGAAGCGCAAAAAAAAGTTCTTCCACTGCTGCCATGATTCCGGCCGATTGAATAATTGAAACCGAAAAAGGAAAACATAGCTTTAAAGTAGAAAGTACTTCCTGTTCAATGATGTAGGATTTTCGAAAAATATCAAAATCTAACTAAATGGCGTAGTTATGAAAAATAGTCTGTTTCTTTGCCTATAAAATGGTCGTTTCTTCAATGCCAAATAATCGATTTTCATCTAAACAAAAATATCCTAAGTCATTGTAGAGTAAATATATTCAAGAGTACTTAGTTCAAATTTCAGGACAATCGGATAATAATTGCTCTTTGAGTTACAATGGCAGGAAATTTGAAAAATGTCATTTGGAGATTTACGCGTTTAACGATTTAACTATGGATTTTTGAAAGATAACATGATATTTACCATAAAAACTGCTAATACCTGGCCCACACAATGGACCCTCCTCTGCTGAGAAGCTGAAGATTTTCTCGGAGCTGTTCGTCCCTCTTTTGAAAATGCTTAATGACGTAATTCCACCTGGTGGAAGCTGTTTTCTCTCTCCATGGTATATTCTTTTGCAATAGGACCGATGATGACGTCCATTACTTCCAGCATTTTTAGAATATCATAAAAATCATCGTTAAATATTAAGACTGAGCTTGATCTTTTCCAATTCATTATGAAGGTGCTTTGGAGCATGGTACTAGAGCAAGCCATTATAACTTTCATTGAAATTATGTGCGTTTCCTCCTTTGCATCCTCTAGTTATTATTTTTAATTTTTAATATTACTAAAGTAATGTTTGGTGTTGTAAAGATATCGGTGCTTCGCCGATTTTTCTACATTATTGATGGTGGTATGTTACACCATAGATTAAAATGGGGCAAAAATAATAAGTTTCTTGATATTTGTCTACAGTACATTGGATATTTACGTAATAACAATGGCCCTAACGTTAAAGTTGTTTTTGATAAATATGATAATGATGGAACTAAAGCGTCTGAGAAAATTCGTAGATATATAAGTAATATTTCAATTGTTTATTTTTTGAAGAAGATATGCCTCTAAAGAAAACTAAAGAGAAATTCTTGGGAAGCAGCAAAAATAAAAATTGGTTTAATAATCTTCTCTGCAAAAAACTGGCCGAAAATAATATACAGTGGAATTAAATGGAAAGTGTTGCGGATCTATTATTCCCTACAAGTATTGATAAACAATTTTTTTTTATAGACATCTCATAAAATAATAAATAATCCACAATTAATAATAATTTTCTAATTTACTTTCGTATATTAATTATTGAATTATTGTAGAATAAGTTTTGTATGAAAAACTGATATTTTATATAAATATCAAACCATGTTGTTTAAATTATATTAATAGTCATATCCCCGCTTCAAAAGGTTTCTGAATTTAAATAATATAAAAAATAAAATATTAAAAAAAAAATCATCAAAATCGGAGCTGTTCTTGAGGACTTCCGAAGATTGCCTATTTTATGTATTTATTGACGCGACTATATTGACATTTCAAAGAATAGTCGATTCATTGCTTTTTCAAAGAAGCAATCAAAAGGTTACCAAAATCCAAAAAATCAAAGATTCTTAAAAGAGAAGAAATTGATAGATATTACTCCTGATAAATCTTATTTGATGTTGAAGGTATAAATAAGATGACATATTATATTATTGAATAAATTGTAGTTACTGTTTATGTTATGTATTTTATTTTAAACAAATCTACTTTCAGCTGGGCGAGCGGCAATGAAATATTGCCGCTCACCAAGCGGCAAATGCCAACTTTCAACTATCAATTGACAGCTTGAAAAGCCTACTTTCACTATCGGGTGTAGGAAAAAATCTTTTGGTTTGTATTAATGAGTACAACATAATTTCAGTAAAATTCATATAAATTTTACTAATTTACTAGAAAAACGTTGCCATGGTTGTTTTCAAAAATTGCTTATTTTATAAGTTACTATTACATTACGCATTAAGTACATTGTTGTTGATAAAGTCGCGTCGCTAGAACTTAACGGATTCCCTACACCTTTTACGTTGGTAAAAATATAAACATGAAAGTTTTTGAATTAATTTCCGATTTCTGTCGCCGGTAATTCAACTACAGCTTTAATGGGAACTTTTAATTAACAAACTTAGGGGCATAATAATAATTAACAGTTGTTGCTATTATTATTATTTTAATAAAAATTGGGTTAAAATAATTTTGAATAAATTTCTATGACTACGTATACTCTGTCAGATCTATAATTATTGTCACTTTTGCAAAAAGTTTTCTCAACGTCGCAACGCTCCATATCATCAGAATTAACTTCTTCTGGTTCCAAAAAGTATTTAAACAGTCAGTAGTGCAAAAATTAGGTAAACTTTTAATTTATCACTGATTTTAAGAATTAAAACTGTTTTTAATAAACTTACTTTTATTCAAAACTATATTATTTAATATTCATCTTAATTAATTTAATAAACTTCTTGAATTCATTTTAAAAATCCAAGAGGTAACAACGACTATTGTGTATCCGTAAATAACCAACACACGTAGAATAGCAGATAAAAATATACCGAGTTACAAGTCGACCGTTTCTTTTGAATTAATATATAATATTGCAGTGTTGCCAAGTCTCGGTGGAGACAACGTACAGTTCATGTAACGGAGGTAGGTACGCACAGCCTGTGAATACAAGAAAACGACACTAGCGCCAGTGATATATGCCCGAACTAACAGATTGTTTTGCGGATACTAGGGGGTCGTTGTCACCTCCGGGTCAAATTTTGATATTTAGCCGGTAATGCCATCTACAACATTATTTCGAAGAAAACAAGGCAAAACGTTGTCACCTCCGAAAACGGAGGTGAAAGCGTTATATATGAGGTGACAACGAATGTTGCGTATCCGTTTTTGAGGTGACAAGGTACCTGTTATACATATATATATATGTAATGTAACGTTTAGGCACCAAATTCACATATATATGGTCGAAGTGGCACCTGTATTTGCTAAAACGTTGTGGCACCTTGAATTGGTGCCACAACGTTTTAGCTCGTATTTGGGTGCTAGGGGGTATGTACATCATAAGTACGAAGTTTTACGAAGGTGCTTCTTCGACCGTTTATCTATAAAATTTCTATTTTAATTGAACCATATAATCTGCAGAGGGCGCTGTTAGCAGAAACACGTAACACATCTAAGTGGCACCACGGAAATTTGCATATAGCGTACTGGCACCCACGGCATTTTACATATAGCGTACTGGCACCACGGCATTTTACATATAGCGAACTGGCACCAGTCAAGATTTCGTTTTCAGATCTTTGCTTGATAGTTTTGAATTGGAAATCCTTGTTTTATTCGTATGAACATTTTTAAAACTCGTTGGAGTCCGGGTTTGGGTTTTTAAATTTTTATAGCATGTTCGAATTTTAGTTTTCATTTTAAGCGTCATTCAAATGTGTAAATTAATTTATTTTTACGTGTTAGACATAAATCTGGACATAAATTACAAAATCTAATTTACCCTGAATGAAATAATTTCAAATGTAAAATTTCAAAAATGAAATCATTTTAATCTTGCCTAAGAAAATGTAACTTTTCGGTATATTACGAAATATCTGATAAAAGTTTACATTATTTTTGTATTATTGAGTCCTCCATTGAATGACGGTTACAGTATTTGACAATAATAACTGCTATTATTGTCAAATTTCAAATAATCAAAATCGATAAAAATTCTTTAAAATGAAACAAACTTTAAAATAATGAAACTTATATTATTTATTGATGAACTTGATAATACATCAACAAGAAAATGTTGAAATTCTTATAGAAAAGTTTGTCCGTTTGTTTGAAAATTATCTAAAATATTATCAATTCAGCTACTAGTTGCTTATTAGGTGTAAATTATTTATAAGTTGTAATTGAGAATGCACCGTTTCAAATTGCAACGAACAGAAAATAATATAAAGATTACCTCTACATATTCTTTTATTTGCATTTTTGCTTATACCGGTTGTTCATTTCCAGACTACCCAGTCGAATAACTTCTTTTGTTGAAAAACATTGCAAAAAATATAAAACACGTCGATTTAGATGAGGGGGATGTTTAAAACTAATACTGTTTAAATTTTAAGTTGCACCCCTTAACTCCCAGCTATCACAACTTTAAAATTTCAAATAGGACCCCCCTACCTTGCGATATATCATTTTAAAGATGGAAAAAATCTTGGTTCATCCATCGTTCATTTCGCTCATGCTGGATGAACTAGAGGTAAAATTTGAAAGGTGAAATAAAAGATAATTTTATTTGGAAATTATTTAATTTAAACTAGATTTTTATCTCTGAGAGTCATTTGAAAACGGTAGTTTATAAAACTTCTCCCGAGAAACTTCAGGAACTGAAAATGAGATTAATTCAAGAATGTAGGCGAATTAGTGCAGAATTATTTTAGCAAGTCTGCAAAGAGTTTGAAAACAGGTTGTACTATTGTTTGCCCAATAACGGGGAACATGATGAAAATGTAATTTGTTAAATATTCATTCTGGCGGTTCCATGAAATGCTTAGAATTTGCTTAGGAATACAAATTTTTTTTTTAATATTCCAGAGTAGACAAATATGTAAAAAACATTGGGTGACCGAAACTCGGCTTTCTCATGTACCAATTTAAATTTGACTGTCTTAAAAAAAATTTTGAAATAAAAATGTGAATGTATAAAAGAGAATAAAGTGTTTATTTTTTTAAATAAATAATTATTGAAATATAAATTCTTCGTAAGTACAAGCAAAGGTACTAGCTAGAAACGTTACACACTAGGTTTGTGGTAGGGGTTACCCGGTCGGTCGACGGTAACCTGCGAGCGACTTAAAATTGTAATTTTTAAGGTGTTACTTATAATTTAATATCGTGTTTAATATTAAACAAAAAATTATGATTTTTAAATTTATCGAATCTACATACATATGCGCAACTTTTCTCAAAAATAAAAAATTTTGATTAAGGCTTTCGTTTGGCAAATAGAAGAGTATATAAATAAAAATTGTAAAATATAATTAAATTTTTGCGAAGTTCGAACCGAGATAATTGCAGTTCAAGATTTGATTTTCCATAAGCGACTTAACAATTTACAGTTTTCAAACATAAAAATAACATGCATTTCGTACAAAACTTATTTCAAATTATATATCAAAATAATTCACATCTTATTAGCTTTCTGTTAATGCTGTTATCTCTTTTTTTTTAAATAGCGCCCTTTTGCGCGTTCTAACTTTTGACTACCTCCGGATTATGAATATATGCCATCTAACCCTTCATTTTTGAAAGTTTCAGCCTTTAACCCTGACGTGCCCACACAAGTCAAAATAAATTCAAGAAAGCACTCTACATTATTTCAATTTTATTGGATAATATATTTTCCTTTTCATGTGTATTATTTAAAACTACGCGTGATAGCTGTCGAATGCTGTAAATTATTTCAAGATAACTCATTTATTACAAATTTTTAAAAATAAGCTCCGAGCAAGATACATTGAGACCACCAGTGGTGGCTTGGTGTGATCGCTAGTTGAAGTTATTAGCAGAAATTCTGGGTTAAAATCCCGGACTCGGCAGAATTTCTTAACTCGGCCCTCTGGTGAACATCAAACTGTGGTTCGAAATACTTATAACTTTCTTGAACAACTCCATGGAAAAACGAGGTAATTTAAGATTAGAGCTTCAGTGCAAAGCAAGCCTTGAACCACTACCCGTGCAGCAATACTACTTTGAATTCAGCATAACTTGAAAAAGTAGTTTTTCGGCTACGTCAAGTTGGCCCCTCCATTTTGGAATTTGAAAATATTTTTTGCATAGTGTGGAAGTGCTCGCGAAGTGCTGGCGAGTGCTGTAAAATTTTTTGAAAGTGCTGGGTTCGTTAATTTTGTATTAGCGAAATACAATTTTCGGGCCGAGAGGGGCCAACTTGACGCACCCAATGTTTATGTTAATAGGTGTTTAACCCACATACAAATTTTATGTGATAATCAGATAATCGCTCAGTTGAAGTTATAAACTAAATAAGTTACTGCAAATTAATGTTATTTCTTATAATTAATTTCCCACGATTGTAGTAGTAAACATTAAATATTACACAATAACATTTTAAACAATAAATTGCAACGTACTTATGTGTTACAATTTCGAAGAAAATCCCATTACGTTATCAAGAACCCACTTCTTTTCCTATAGGAACAGTAAGGAGGTATCTTATTTCTTCTGTTGAATTCTTAAAATATGGCTATATATTATACTTATAGGTAGTACAAAATAAGTTGACGGGAAAAAATGGGGTTTACGATTTACGAATTCACAATCCCCTCAAATGTCAAATTATAATAGAAAAAAATGAAAACTGCAAGTCTATATAAAAATACATTTTTTAATGCAATTGTTTTTGCATTTTTTCCTTTCAACCTTAGCGTAGCCGTTTCGGGTTGGTTTGATTACAAATATTATTATTACTGATGTATTACTAATTTTGAACGATTTGACAAACATAAGCTGCCCACATATTACATCATTAGCCAACGTAGCTTATACCATGGACCACCCCCTGGATGGAACGTAGTTTTTTTTTCAATTAGTATTTTGTGCTCTATTGTGAACAAAACTATTTAAAAATTATTGGGTATAAAATAAACAAGATAGATATTTGTTTTATATATTTTTGTTTATAATAATTTAAACATTTTATCTCAAATGGTGGCACTAGGTACTCCTACAAATTATTTATTTAAAATATAAAATTTTGTGCTAGAAGGTAGGAACATCATAAAATAGTACCAAATATAACGAAGGTGCCTCTTGGACTGTACATAATTATTATCTATAAAAGTTCAGTTTTAACTGAATCGTATTATTATCTGTCAAGGGCGTTATTAGCAAAAACGCATATAACCGGGCTAAGTGGCACCACGGAATTTTGCACATACAGCATACTGGAAACCCCCGCACATACCACGGAATTTTGCTTATAGCGTAGTGATAAGCATTGCGTAATAGTTTTGGAATAGGAAACATTTCAAAATTGTAAAATGAATTATTATTATGATTATTTTTTTATTTCTAAAAACCAATAGAAGCTTTCAATTTCTGTAGAAGTTGCCAATCAAAACATTAAACATGTTGCCGCCGTTCGGCAATAGCTATTTGATTTCTTCAAACTCTCATATCTATTGCTTCTTCTTCTCGAAAATATGTGAAACTATTTTCAATTTATTTTCTCTTTCTTGTGATATTATAAGTGAAAATTTTTGAAGCAACCTATTAAAGTATTTGCTTGGCCCGTGGACGCGGCTATTTGTCGCAACTAAATATTACAATTTTGAAGAAAGTCTGAAAATTCTCTTACATTATCAAGGACCAACTACTTTCCCTAGTCTACACATGAAAAAAGATATTTTATTTCTTGGTTTGATTACAAAAATTATTACTTATGTATTATTGATTTTGAACGATTTGACAAACAGTTTACATATTATATAAGCCATGAGCTACCCACATATTGTCATGTGTGTCATTGAGATTGAATTCAGCATCAAATGAGCAAAACTTTGAAAACATTAGGTACTTGTAATTTTCCTTCAGGATCGTTCACACGAGGTCTACAGAAATGCAATCACTAGATATAATATAATAATATATATATAGGGTGCTCAAACGCATATATAGTCGGAGTAATATATGGGTGTCGCTTGATCATATTATGTGTAAAATGTTTTGGGTGCGTAAACGTTGTTATAGTTATTGGTGCCACATAGTAGTTTTTCGCGTATATATATATAACTTATATATATAACTAGTAATAATAGTTGAATATTCTGGATGTAGATTAAAAGCTCCCAAACATAATTTTTTTTTCTTTTTTGAATTTTAGTGTTCTTTGCTTTTTTTTTAAATTTCTACTCTATAGGTTGCATAAACTTCAAATGGTGTTGGAAGTTAACCGGGCCCCATTTGGGCCCGGGCCCTGGTGAACGGCACCACTAGCACATCCTGTTACTACGTCCCTGATAGAACAGACATTATCAATGTCGAAAAAATTAGTCAATACCTCCACAGGTCGGACAGTTCTACATAAAAATCTTCCATATGATAAATTATATGTATACATATACTGCGATGAAACACGTAGGGCGTATACAACAGATGATAAAAGAAAACAAGATAAATAATTTAGTTTGCGACGAGATCCTAACGAGGAAGGTCGTTCATTTTTTTGAGTTAGTGATTGAACCCCAAAGAGGGAAAATCGTGCGGAGTTAATAACCAAAGCATACACCAAGAAAATTAAAATAAAAATATTTCGATTCAAGAATAATAATTTAAATTTTTGAACGAGAACCAGCGTCTCATAAATCTGGAACAACCATTTGGAACCTGGATAGAAAGTTATTTTGGAATTGGAAGGGACAGTTTTTCTTTAACGTGGGAGAACAGAAGAGGTGCTCACAACCCATTTTAAATCAGGCGAAAGTTCAGGTTTGCATAACAATAACTTTTTAAAGTGCTCGCGGTTTATGCAGAATTTTATTCGGGCCGGGATATTAATGCGTCACTGCCAATATTTATAAATCAAAAATTAAATTTGTAAGTCAATTGTTTTGTTTAACTAAAATAAAATTTACATTCATTCATAAGTAGGATATTTTTTGAATTAAAGAGTTTGTAATATGGCATTTCAATTTTAATTTAAATGATGGTTGGGTTGCCTAAAGAGAGTCATTATATTTCGAAATGTCCGGTATATACTGTCTGGATAGTTTAAGTTTGTGGTGACACCTAGAAGGGGGATACGGCAGGTCGCGGTTACAAAATTACAAATCGACACATTAACAGCAGTGAAGTGAGACCGAGCGGTTTTAGTTGGTTTTAAAAGTGGTATCAGGTCTCTTGCTGTTTATTCTAGATAGGTAACGTAAATTTTAATTATATTTAAATTTGAATGGTTTATAATATTGTGGTTTTGGTTAAATCTTATTCAACTATTTTTGTATGAATTTTGGTTACGTATAAATGTAAAATGTGTTTAAAATCAGGACACACGTGTCTAAAATTTTATTGTCTAGTTAATGGTTACCATGTTAAATACTTTTGTTTATATAAATTTAAATTTGGGGATTGGTTAAATAATCACATAAACACGTGTTCATAAGTTTGCGTATTTTAAAGTTTAGTGTACTTTCAAGTTAGGTTATTCTTTTGCTATCAACACGTGGTCTCGTATTTGTACGTTTTTGTTGTTATATACAGGGTGGTTTACGTTGCATACGAAGTTTTCTTACAGTTAATTTATTACAAGCGTTTTTGTTATATACAGGATAAGTTACTTTATAGACGACAATATTTTATTTTTATGTACTTGAGTAAATTGGATTTTCTCGTTATTTTCAATGATCACAAGTTGAGGTAATTTTAAAAGCCCATGCCATCTACAGTGCATATAAATGAACGTATATTAATTAAATTGATCGTAATCATGGTTTCTATTTGAAATATTGCATTCAGACTAGAAGAACTACATCTTTTCCGTGCACACTTGATTTAAATTATCCTGATCTAGAAGAAACTGTCCAGTCGTGAGGTCAAGAGCGAAAAAGCTTTTATTCCGAACTCATCGTTGCCCTCCTTGAATTTCAAATCTAAATTATGATCTACGTATTGATTTAATTAAGTCACATCTGAAGGTATTTGTTGGTTTCTTTTATAAAGGTTGGTTTGGTAATATTTACATCAGCAACATAAAAATTAATATAATAATAAACAAGATATAAATAATCTTGAGACAACTAAAATCAAAGAACTTCCATAACAATTATTGTGTCGCCAAAATGGCATAAATTACTAAAATTTCACAGTTCCGAACGAATTAAATTATAAGACCAAATAGTTAAATACAGGGGAATTAGGAATCATTTAGTTACAAAACCATTGCTTCAGACTTTAAACTTTTCCCTGATATTAAGGTGAAATAAAAGATTTGACATAACCCCAATATCTGTAGTTTTATTTGTGTTGCGGTTTACGATCGTCTCTTGTTTTTGGAGCGGTCATCTTTTGTGTTTCAGCTAAGTTCACAACTTTGTTTTGTACATCGGAAGAAAGAACTGGTTACTAGGTGGCGTGCTGTAGGTATTTTATACAACGTGGGGTGATCAATGGCTATTTCCGTGTCATCGATGAGAAGATGTTGGCGCTAATTTCAAATTAGAAAGTCGCATCTTACAAGTTTGAATCACATCCATTCGATATTTTGCTACCATACTTTAAGGAGTTTAAAATAAAGAACGTACACACGAATTTAAGGTCTTTCACCGAGTCGCGGCAATACATATCAGCGCGGCGACGTGGGAACAGCACCCTACAGTTCGCAGACCATTTGCGTAGTTGCAGCAGTGCCCTTTGATGGCATCAATTCCCAAATCATTTGCGTCGTATTCGATATAACATTTATAAATTTTTTGATTTATATGTCGCGATTTTACATCAAAACGAACTATTTCTGGTTCATCTTTCACAAAAGTTAATTTTAGTGAATCGTCTTCTCTAACCATTTCAACTAAATATGAGATTGCTTGTAACAGCTGGTAAGATCCACCAAAGTAAATCTCCAAACCATTAATAGTCAATTCTGGAAAGTCTAACAAGTCTGGCGAAGATAAATCTTGAAACGGAGAAATTTTTCGATTCCAACTAGCACTGTTTACTTTTAAAAATAACAAAAAAGTGATACATTTTTAATTGTTTAACTCCTATAATGAGTTTTTCGATTTTATTTTGAGTCACTGGTTGAAAAATATTGAATAATATGTCAGTAAGATTAATTTTCTGTGAAAAATATCCATGATACACATTTTACAAAAAGTTTTAGTGCATTAAGAAGTCCAAAGTAGCCAAGAATATTAAAAAATGCAGAAAATGTGATTTTTAGGGTTGGCGCACCTTAGCAAAAAATCTGAAAATATTCAGGAAGGTAGATTTAAGTACATCCTAAAAAATGGCAAACCAAATTTTTTTCCTGTCTTCAAACAATAAGAAAAAAATCGATTTTTAATCACTATATCTATAAATTGTTTCAAAATTTTTTATTTGCTAGTTTGTCAGAAAAAAAGTGACTGAAGAATCCTATTTTTTGACCCTCAGAAGGGGTAGAGAAAGCATCTGGAGCAAATGATTATAAAAACCTTATTTTTACACCCCAAGGCACCCTTTTATCAAGTAAATTAAAAAATTTAAAGATAAGGGCATTTTGACTATCTTATCCATGGATACCCTTTATTGTAATCTGTTAAAGTAACTTGTTGGAAATTATTGATTTTTAAATAAAAACAATTGCAATAAAATTCATTTAAGGCAACTAAAATTATTTTTTAAATCTTTTTTTTGCATTTTATTAGTGAGTTTTTACCAGTAATTGAAAAACAAAATATCAAGTGTTAGGTATCTTTAGAAGCGGAACAAAAGTCTCTTTAAATTGATACCATTTTCATTCTTATCCGTTGTGATGGAAAGCAGGAATTAAAGAAAAATCAATTCCCTATGTTAATTGACTATGTTCAGATGGTCGACCGGTCACCCGGTATATAGATCTATATATAGATAAACAATGGTTCTACCTTGGTGCTAATGTTAAACGTCGCTTAAATGTCAGTTTTATATCCAGGGAGGGCTTAAGAATTTTTATTTGCGTCTTTTATTTTCAATCAGCTCAGCGTTCGAAAAGTATACTTTGAGTACGCTTGCACCGTTTATGACATGTTATCCATAGCTGAATTTGGCAAAAAGGTATTTGCCGTACAAAATAACTTGTGCCAAGTTGGAACTTATATAGACATATTTATGAAATTGTGTAATGTAAAACAATCTAAAATTACACTATAAGAAAATTGTGATTTTGCAATAGTTGATGAATTATATGAATTTGAATTAAATTAAACCCTTAAAAATTTAATATTTTTTAAATTATATTTTTCAAAAATTTCTTGGAATTTTACTGATTATTTTTTGATTTGGTGAAGAAACCATATTTTTGGTAGAAAATGAACTTAAAATAAAAATTTCAAAATTCATTGTAAAATGTAATAATATGTAACAGAACTAAACAAACTGTTAAAATAATAGAATTTTAACAGCAAATTGTAAAAATACAATAAGGCATTATCCCATTAGAAATTTTTAATTATTAAAAAAATTTCAAAAACATTTTTTGTAACGTAATACAGTAGAATCCGCTTAATGAGATCACGGATAATGTTATCAGTCGGTTATTGTGATCATTCTGACTGGGAACCGACCGCTTTAATTAGTTTACATACAAAAACCACCGGATGATGTGATCAAAAAGCCGCTTATTATTATCACTTTTAAGGAATTTCCTACACAATAATCTCTTTTTCTAAATATCTTTTTCTGATTTGTCACTGAAATTTTATATAACTTGACAAAACACGTCATTCGTTTTAATTTCTATACAAAAACTAATGAAGTTTCCCGTTTCATGGCGTGTTTCTATTATTTTTTTTCTAAATGTGCACTTTGCTTCATGAATGTTAATTTAAGTTTACTTTATTCTTGCTAAATTTACCTAATTCTTCTAAAATTCGTTTTTTTTTAAATTTACATATTGTTATCAGTCGGTTAATGTCAGAAAATTGTTCTTGGCCAAAAGTGCTCACATTAAGCGGATTCTACTGTATTAATATATTTTTTTAATTGCCTTTAATCGTAACCTGTCAAATAATAATTATTTATGTCTTTTTTGATTTTTTAAATGGTAATTCTCTACGTATTGTATTTCTACACTGAATTGTTAAAATTCTATTATTTTAACGTTTTGTTTAGTTCTGTTAAATATTAAGTGTTTTTAGTGTTTATCGGGTGTTTATTCAATGTAAATGGATAATGTTAAAAGTTAAAAACTACTGTTTCACAGCATGTACTGGAAACGGGACAAACAACTGAAGAAATGAACTAAATGAAACTTCTTAAAATTAGAAGAATTCCAGGATCAGTTGCCTCATTGAACTACAAATTAATTTTTAAGGTAATTTATTACGGTAGAAAATTATTGTTGGTTTTACATCCAGAATTTGTGCAAACATATTTGATAAATTTATGACTAGAAGTTTGATATTTAGTTGATTTTTAAAATATATTTTTGGCGATAATAGCAATTATTAAGGTGGAGTGGGGTAATGGCATCATAGTTTTTGCATAGTTGGCCTTTAAACCGTATTATTTTCAATCTATAAGATAAATGATTAGAATTATGGGTAAAAATCAATTAAGCAGTTATTTCTTACTAATAAAAATCTAATAGGACGCTAATTTTTCTGGTGATTTCGTATTTTAATAAGAAATTCTAAAAAATGTCAACTATGGTAAACTTGCCTCGAAAACAGGGCAAGTGCTAAACTCGTAGATAAAAATACATTGAAGTTGTATTTTATATACATATTACGGAACAAGAGGAGAATTAAGTCTGCGATAAATTGCTTTTTACCGCAATAAAATATCTTTTTTAGTTTTAAAGTAATACATATAAATACTAAAATTTTCTTAAAAAATACCAAGTGTTTGCGGTAACCTCGAACTTGTATGTACTCATTAACTGCAACTTACGTACTGATTTATATAAACGGGGGATGAAGATTATTAATTACCCGACATCTAGTATGTCGAAGTGTTGATACTAACACAGATGGACAGATTACTACATATAAATTATTACAATTTTGCTGATGCTATAATAAAATATAGACTCTTTTTCCACCTGCCCCGTTTCTACATTTATCCCATTCCATTTTACTTTATAATATAAATCTCAAATTAAGTAGGTACCCAATATTATTATTACTTTTTACATCAATATTAACTTCATCTTGTTTGGAAACTTTGTTTATTTAATCGACCGCTCTCGTACTTAGGTTTTTATTTGATTAAACCGGTAAGATATGGCTCAACCCAAGAGAGCCTAAAGCAAAATCACAGTTCAAACGGCACGTGGAAGAAATGTTTGTAGCTAAACATAGATCATACATAGATCTGTTCTAGAGGTCAGAGTTATTTTTTTAACAAAATTGTTATTAAAAAGGAGGTCTGTGCGAAAAATAGGTCTGTGCTTGAACTACTTTTTAGAATAATAATTTAATTTTCTCAGAAACTAAAAACATGACTTAAGTTTGGTATACTTATTTATAAGACTTTTATAAATATTTTGGCAATTTTTGAAAATGCTGACGTTTTTGATTGTCGATTTAACGATCTTTAAATCAATGTGAACTTTAACATTTTTTATCTCGATAACTAAGAACAAGATTAAGTTCTAACTTGGCCAGAATTATTTTTATTAACTGTAAACATTTCAAGAACTTTTCATTAATTTCATTTTCCTTCTTAACAACCATAATAATTAACATAAATATTAATATAAAGAAATAATTAATTTTATAATGACAATATCTACAAACAAGTTATTGTCTTCATCTCAGACTCATCTCATCAATAGGAGTAGATCATAAAATCTAGCATATGTGCATATGTCACTAGTTGCTATATAATATTATAGTTACATTAAAAAAATATATTTACATATAAATTTCAAAGTGTTAATTTTAATACTGAAAAATGGCTTAATACGCCGAAACATGTGTTTACTATTTCAATTTTAAATTTAATAAATACATTTTAAAATTCTATTGCTGTAAAAAGAAGATAATCACTTGTTGATTTTATTATCATTAAAAATGCTTTTTATGATATTTTACGATATTTTGATTTTTTTTGTAATTTTTTTTGTATTGTATATTGTATACCGGGTGCTGAATGAGTTAGCCGAACATAGGAAATTAACATGTAAAAACTTATTTATGCAAATTCCTGCTTCCCTAATTATTTTAGAGAAAAAATGAAAGACACAAAAATAATGCAGAAATATAAACTACGAAAGAGCATTAGATTTTATCTAACTTTTACTTAAAAAGCCAAAAAATGCTTTTAAAATTGTTAAAAGTTTCATTTATCGGACTTGCCATGAACGTTTCCATGGTAATTATTTTGGAAAATAGAAATTAAATTGAATTTATTACATGGCCAGTGCGATAAATGAAAATTTAAAAATTTTGAAAGCATTTTTTGACCTTTTTTCAGTTAAAATGGTTAAGTGCTTTTCTAAAGAGCGTGAAATAATCTATAAACTAGATTTAAACCTTTCATTGTCTAAAATCAACGACTTTTGAATTATGATTTAACCCTTTAACGCGCAAAATTATCCGCTAAGAAATTTGATCGGAAATACTGTGGAATCCAATAAATAAGTCATCAATAAAATTTTCTGAAAGTTACGTAAAATTCTGAAATTAAATATATTTTTTTTAATATTTAATTTTTAATATTTTAATTTTTAATGGACACTAGACACATATTTTATTAGACTAACTTCCTTACTTTTAAATATATTTGAGTTTTCACAAAAAACAGAATTTTAACACTTACTATTTTTAAGCAAAATATAGTATGATATTTGAAAAGAGGATGCGAGAATTTAAAGATAGGTATATAAGATTCGAAATTAAATCAACAGTATGACATAGATAAGTGCGGAAAAATATGAAAACCGTAGTGAAAATTGCTAAATATTGATATTTATAATTGAATTAAACAAAAAGTTCTTATAAATCGAAAATTTTTTCAAATCGAATAATTGAAAAAACATCATGATTATTTTATAAGAAATGAAATAACCGAAATGAGAAATTGTATATCTTTTTGTAATATTAAGCTTCATATTAACCCTTATGTGCATACCCGGGTGCCCACCAACGGACGTTTCAGAGTTGTTTTTTATGTTTCATTCAATACCTATTCCTCATAATTCTTCCAGATTGTCGCAATTTGATCTTCTTCCAATCGAATTATGCTATCTGCCATTTTTGTATGCATTATTAAAAATAAATTTATTTTTTTAAGTTTCAAGGTTTATTACATCAACAGGCCAGACACACCCGAGTACCCAGGTACCCCTGTATGAAAAGATTCTAGGTAAATTAGTCTAAGGAAAAAAAGTCTACGGTAAATTGGTCTAGGTAAAACGGTCTACGGAAAAAAAAGTCTACGGGTAAAAAAGTCTAGGTAAAATGGTCTAGTTAAAATGGTCTAGGTAAAATAGTCTAGGTAAAATGGGCTAGGTAAAATAGTCTAGGTAAAAAAGAATAGGTAAAATTGTCTACGGCAAAATTCAAGAAAAGATTCCTTTTTTAATAACTTTTTAATAAAAAGTTGCGCTTAAAAAGCTCACATACTACGTATATTGGCAATGATGATGCAGTTACGATTCTGACACGGAAACACAAGCGCGAATCCAAACCTTGATTCTGGACAGCAATTGAGTTTTAGAATCTACTCATAAATATATTCATAAGGGTAATTTCTCCCCTCCGGCGTGGGCTTGTTCCAATCTCATCTTTTTAATTTTTTAAAATGCGTATTTTTAGTGTAAATACTTTAATCTGTGTTTGATTGGTTTGAATTTATTTAAAAAATGCTTTATTATGTTTACTTAAGACTAGTTACTACAAATAAAAGAAGTGATATTTGCGGAGACCCCCCTCTTCTCCTCGTGAGATTCGGTTCGACCCCCTCCCTCCACTAAACGCCTTACGTAATTAATGGACGTCCCCATACACGACACTGCTTATTTCGGTTTTTTAAATCTTTGAATGGAAATATAGACTTTTTTACCTGGACTAATTTACATAGTCCATTTTACCTAGACCAATTTACCTACACCATTTTATCTAGACTTTTTTACCCGTAGACCTTTTTTCCTTTGACCTTTTTACCTAGATCAATTTACCGCAGACTTTTTTTCCTTAGACTTTTCTACCGATTACCGTATGAAAATACATGATTTAAGTAGAATTCTTTTGTTATCCTGCAGTTAAATTATTTATAAAATATCTAATAAATATAGTATTATCAAATAAATAATAACAAATCATTATAATGTGAAAAAATGTATTTATAGTTAGCAAAGAAACAATTGAACATTTATTCAGCGCATTCTTTACATTTAGTTGAAGTCACCGCTCACCGCATGCTCATCGCGTACAGGCTTTTCACAAGCAGTACAGCTTTTTCTAGTTTTTCTACACTTTTTGATGGTTTGTATATAACAAATATGATACGATACTGTTAATTTTACTCTACCTGCTTGATCTCCCACAGGCGGTCCCAGGCGGAATTTCGCGAGGAGGCAAAACTAATCTATCAAAAATAGTCTCTATTATCGCCAACTTGAATGAATGCATGAAAAATACGATACAAACATAACGCTGCAAAATATTTATAAGGGGACGTTCATTAATAACGTGAGCTCAAATTGGGGAGGGGGGTTGCAAAATCTCATGTAAACTCATAAAAATATTACATCAACTTTTTAATCAGAGAATATACATTATTATAATTTATAACAGATAAGATTTTGTATTTTAGTGTAAAAGTTTAAACTAGAAAATTAGAAGTTAGAATAATTAATAATTTTTGAGGAACTTGCTATGAAAACTGTGAAACATGAATTCATCTTTTTTAAGCCAAAAACTGTTTTATCGATAGAAATTACCGTCGTCATTTTCGATAATTCTAAAAATTAAAATTTTATTACATTTAAAATTTAATTTTGCTATAATTAATTGAGGTGAAAGACACGGTAAATTCAAGGTTTAATTTTAATTTTTATTATTATCAACACATTTATCAAAATATGCAAACAAATATTACATTACTTAGGTCGAACGATAACATAATTTGTTTTCTTTCTACCTAATTTTTTTTTTTGCTGAATGTGTCTGCAAATCTTCATAACATACTTAGGTCTAATTTGTTAATCCCCTATAAAGCAGTTCTTCTGCAAACGCATATTGGAACGAATTAGAAAGGTTGCAGGCGTTAATCGGGAATAATCTGCGATCCTTGTGTTTTCGATAATTGTGTTTATGGTTGTGAAATTTTGTGAGTGTTTTACACCTGTAATTGAAGACATGGAGCTTTTGTCGAAAAAACTTTGAAAGAGTAGCAGCTTTTGGACAAGGTGGGCATAATATTTAATAAAATTTTTTTTATAAACAGTGAGTAACGAAAATATCCGGACACTCCTATGTTAAGAATGTAAATTGGACATTTTTAAGCCGATTTTTTTCATATAAAAATCGATTTTACAGTAAAACATTTTAGACATTTTTTGTTGAAAATTTCATTCCCTTCAATTTTGTTTATATACATTTTTTTATTTGGTCCCATCATTTCCAAGATATAGATGGCAATATTTTTTGCATTTTACAGTCTTGTTTAAGTTGCTGTCAGTCAAAAACGGCGCGACAAAATAAAAAAATTCATACAAAGAAAATTAAAGGCAATGAAATTTGCAACAAAAAATGTCTAAAAAGTTTTGCTGTAAAATCGATTTTTATATGAAAAAAAGCGGCTTCAAAATGTCCAATTTACAGTGTTGACATAGGACTGTCCGGATATTTTCGTTACTCACTTGTACTACTGTATATACTAAAAAAACAGTTTCCAGGGGGAAACTTCAAGATAAATATAAAAATTTATTGACAATACTGCGTGATGCAGGTATCATAGAAAAATCTTGTCAACAAAAAAAAATCTGGAAACAAAACAAGACAACCAGAATTCGGGCAAGTCACATTTATAAAAATTATGAGTTTTTAAAATTAGTTTTGCCTTTGGTTTAACTTTGAATCGAAAAGTTGTCGTGATAGAAACAATACATACCAAATATTATAATATGGTGGCAGGGCCGTATTTCAGACTTTCGTTCGGGGGGGGGGGGTTGAAAGATAAATAAATAATGTGTTTACCTTCAGGATTAAGCGCCGCAGACGAAATTTTTTGAAATTTTCAAGGTCAAGCGCTCTAATGCAAAGTTAGAAAATCGCAATACAAAAATGTTTTCTCTTATTCAGCACCGCCTCAAATACGGCCTTTTTCATTGTAAAACTGCAATTACTTATACTTACCTAAATTATATACTTAAATAAATATGCACTAAAATCTACTAGAAAGAAACACACACCATAAAAATAATATTTTGTATTCTACTTATTTTTAATATAAACTGCAATTTTCTATTTTTACTGTTTAAAAATTCTTTGCTTTGTCAAAAAAATGTTTAAAAGTCCTTTATTATATTTTATATTCTAGGATTTTATCTCGCGCTTTATTTAGGGGGGGGGGTTGAACCCCCAAAACCCCCCCTCAGATACGGCCCTGTATGGTGGTATTATTTATTTTTTATTTTCAGAACCTGAAATTGAAGAATCGCTTAGATGGTTACAAAACAAAAGTGAACCTTTGGGGACCGTTTTTTTCCATTGGCGGACAACATTTGAGTATCATCGAGATAAAATCAAAAACTCAAAACGATAAACGATTTATTATTTTATTATTAAGTTTATTATAATTAATTATAATTATAACTTCTTTATAAAAATTAATTAATATTATACAGTAGAATCCGCTTAATGTGATCGCAGATAATGTTATCAGTCGGTTATTGTGATCATTTTCACTGGGAACCGGCCGCTTTAATTAGTTTACATACAAAAACCACCGGATAATGTGATCAAAAAGCCGCTTATTATTATCACTTTCAAGGAATTTCGTCTTCTTCAAAGTATCTTTTTCTGATTTGCCATTGAAATTTTATATATCTTTACAAAACAAGTCACTACTTTTAATTTCTATACAAAAACTAATGAAGTTTCCCGTTTCATGGCGTGTTTCTATTTTTATATTGCTAAATGTGCACTTTGCTTTATACATTTTAAATTAAGTTTAGTTTATTTTAGCTAATTTACCTAATTCTTCTAAAATTCTTTTTTTTTTAATTTGATTATTGTTGTCAGTCGGTTAATGTTATCAAAATCTTGTTGGCCCAAAGTGATCACATTAAGCGGATTCTACTGTAATACCAAATTATATTTGGCTTTATCTTATATCAATATTTGATTTACATATCCATATAATTGGTACAACTATAAAATATTTTAATTATTTAATTCTTTTAAAAACTCTTTCAGTTCAAGTTGAATATGCCGCTGTATTCAAGGTAAGTAAGCCTTTTAACCCCTTAATGTACAAGCCCGTGACATTCACGGGCTCGGTTTACTGGCAATTTTGTACAAGCCCGTGAACGTCACGGGCAAGGTTTTTCTAGCTATTACAATTGTAATACACCTATTACTCTCAATAAAAATATGTTACCTTATTACTAATTGACTTATCTATTACTATTTAAAATATTTTTTTGTTTTTGGGTTTTCGATACATTATTAGAACTCAATAATGGCGGCACTCTACAAAATGCACAAATTAATTTTGAATTGAATTGAAAAATTATCAAATTTTTTTTATTTGAATATTTATATTTAGTGTTACACAAAATTTAAAAAAAATATTTTCAGTGGCGTAGCAGCCGTACTTATATAAATATATTTTGTAGAATATTATAAAAAATTATAGCTTTACTAATAAATTATACTAATTATAGAAGATTTTAAACTAAATCGTTAAATTCAAATTGGCTTCATCATCGCTTTCCTCGAAATCAATTTCACTATCGGTATCGATATCACTTTCTTCGGATCCATAATTAAAATAAACAAAAATAGTTCAAAATATTTTATTGTCATATCAAAAAAAAAAAAAGACTAAAAATGCAATCTTGTATGGTACACCATGAAACATGGGACGGCACACAATCCTACATTGCAATGTTTGCAATAATATCTTAACTCCTTTCGTATTTTTTTCCCCTTCGCATCTTTTTTGCTGCAACATACAACGCAACACCTATATGGATTAGCTTTTTTTTCAGTTGGTGGAACAAATTCGGGAAAGTGGCTCTCAGTTAGACGCAATGGACCAGGTTCACTACTACGTCTTCCAGTTTTCTTAGTTGGTGTATGAAATTTTGCAAATATCGCTTCTATCAAGGTTTTTCTAAATTCCAAGTTGGTCCTTGTGTCTCCATTTTTTTGATACAACACAAATGCATTCCACACCGAAATATCTAATAAATGAAAAAATACTTTTTTCCCCCTCTTTCTTGTGGTTGGATAGTCATGAAGATGTTGATCCATACGATCCACACCTCCCATTGTATAATTATAATCGATGACGACTTTCGGTTTCAAAATGGGATTTCCTTCTTTGTCGTTTTTCTTTGTTTCCTGCATTTCGGTATTATGGATTGTAAGATAGTAAGCAAACGTCTTTCTTATCTTTCCACTTTAGCACCATTACTTTGTCCCTTTGAAAAGCAATAATTTCTCCAGTCTTCAATTTTTTCTTTTGCAATGCCAAGGGAACTTCTTTACGATTGAGACGCAAAGTTCCGTACGTGTCGGTTTTCTGTTCTACTAGTAAGTCTGCTAATTGAGGGGATGTATAAAAATTGTCCGTTGTTAGACAATATCCCATGCCAAGCAGTGATTCCATAAGGGATAGTACAACTTGTGATGACATAGGTAAATCGTTGTATTTATCGTTTATTTTCGTACCTTTTCCTGTATATATTATACTGGAGTATAAATACCCAGACGTTGCCTCGCATAGACAAAATAATTTTATTCCAAATCGAGCCCTTTTCAATGGGAGATATTGCACCCAACCTAGACGTCCTTTGAACAGCATAAGACTTTCGTCGATACTGATATCCCTTTCGGGATTGTACAACGAGCTACACTTTTTATTTATGGTCTTGAAGACAGACCATATTTTATTTAGTTTGGGATGTGGGTGCGTTTCAGGATTGTAATCCTCATTGTTGCTAAAATGCAAATTACTTTGAATACGGCGATATCTATGGTAAGGAAGTAGCTTCGAGAAGATTGGCGTTTCAAACACTTCTGAAGATGTCCAGTACATTCTTTCTTCTGGTTTGTTCACAATTCCTTGAAGTATTTTCATTTCCAGAAAAACGTGGAATTCTTCGTAAGTAATTGGCGACCATGATCCTGAAGAAGGTCCTGGCTGTTGTTGTTCAAATCTGTTCGTTTCCATAACAATATGGTTGATCAGAGCATCATCAAAAAATAATTGATAATATGATAAAACATTAAGTTTTTCTGGCAGAGTAAATGTGCAACCAGGAGCTGCAATAAATGGATATCTTCGTGGAGCAGGGACCGGCTGATTGACACTAATAACTTGCCAATTTCCCGCTAAATCCAAATTGGCTTCATCGTCGCTTTCCTCGAAATCAATTTCACTATCGGAATCGATATCACTTTCGTCGGATCCACTTTCCGCTATATTGGCATATTCTGATTCACTATCGCTCATTTTCAAACTGTTATACTACTAAATTACTAAATTGAATATTTCTTATTACGATTTTCCCATATATAAGAAATAGTATATTACGTGCCGAGGTGGAAAATGCTTCATTACAGCCGAGCCCTAAGTTAGTTGACTGAGGTGCGAAGCGCCGAAGTCAACTATAAGCGCGACGCTGGAATGAAGCTTGACACCGAGGTATGTATACCATTTTATTCACAATCAGTTTGTAAACAAGAAATAATTAAAAATTGAATTAAATTATAAACTGCCTTTCATTTGATTTCACTTTTGAAAATAAAAATTGTTTATCAAGTTAGTATGAAATATTAAAAACAAATTGCTGTTTATGTCAAACAAAAAATTTGTGTTGGCAACTGGCAAATATTATATTAGTAACAAATTTACAGATTTGTTTCGTGTTTTTACTATTAGTGCTTAAATAATTTTTAATTATTCTGGCTAAACTTAAACGTATAAAGTAACTAAAATAAAATTAGATTATAATTTAACTTGCACTAAATTTGTATGTAAATTGTACTTGATACTTGACATAACCTTAACTAAATAATTTGACGCATATTTTTGGTTAGTTTCTTTTCTTGCCATCCATGCGACATTGCAGGTCGGGAAGTGGCCACTTCCCGACCTGGGGTAGGTTGGAAAGTAAAACAAAATAGCTTTTCGATTGGTTTGCAGTGAAACTAAATAATAAACTGCTTCCCAACTTATTAAAAGTCAGGAATGTATCGATTACTAACCGATTGTGAATAAATTAGGATTACGTTATCGGATGAGCTTATAGGATTATATTGTTTTTCAAAATTTAAAGCCTGTCGGATTACTAACCCCAATCTTCTTATCAGGTCTGTACCTGGGTGACGTCTCTCTCCATTGGTCTGTTCATAGTTTGAAGTCTTACTATGAACAGGACCGGTCTTATCCTGATTTCATTATTGCTAACATAAATAATACTATATAAATTAGTCCTTATATTTACACACTATACAATATAATATGGGTGTAAGTAGTACCAACTGCAAAACATAGTACGATATTTGGAGAACCCTGTATAGCATAGTTGTGTTTCGATATATTGCATACATGCTGTACTTTAACGAATAAACTACAAACATATTATGTTATAATACAATTTATTAATTTAATTCGCCCTCAGGTAAAGTACAGGTGCTGCGACACTGAAAATATTTTTTTTTACCTTAATTTTGTATAAATACTCAATTTTCACTTTAAAAAAATTCGATCACTTTTTGACCAGAAATTCGAAATTAACTTGTGCCTGGAAGGGTTAATTGGCATAAACAGATCTTTTATTTTAACAAATCAGATTATCAAATTGCGTTAAATTTACATTTAATTGTCACAAACAAATCTAATAATTAAACGAATCAAAATATCAAATTGCGTTAAATTCACACAAAATTTACACAAACAAAACGTATATTTAAACTAATCTAATTATAAAATTGCTTTAATTCACATTTAATTGACACAAATAAATGTTATAGTTAAACTGACCTGATTATCAAATTGCATTAAATACACATTTATTTGGCTGGAATATATGTCCATACTTGACATGAATATTAATTTAATTGGTCTAAATAAATCGGTCAATTCTATGATTAATTTGATGTAAAAGCTACCGTGTATTTGGCCAAATACAAGTAACTATATGTTTATTTGTGAGAAATAAATTTTGCATTGACTCAAATAATTTGTTTTTTCAGTGTGGAAATCCTTTACTAATCAAAATGGGACGTATGTAAACTGCGCCAGCGGTCAATATTTTCTTGGTCGGTAGCTTAAGGACAACTAGTAAATCGCGCCAGCGGTTGTTGAGGGTAGCTTAAGTCGTAATACCCAAAGGGTGGTTAAATATATAATTATATAATCCCCACAGTGGCGCAGTTTTGTGAAGGTAATATGGATAGAACTTACTGTTGGGGGGGGGGGGGGGGGGGCAAATCGCTATAGTCGTAAATAACAATATTGATTTTGGTATAATTTCTAATAATCTAATTGTTTTTTAAAAATAACTATAACCTACGTACAGATCTACCTTTTAATCAATATAGAAAACTATTTCAAAAAAACAAAAAAAAAGTTATTTTATTAATTTTCTTTTAATTATTAATAAAGATAAGAAATTTGTTAATAAATATCTGCAAAATGATGACATATACGTTTTAGAAAATCTAATCTACTCATTTCTTTCGATTGATACGATGCTATGTTGAATTGTAATGATTTTTGCTTTTCTATTGTTTTACTACGGATTTGCTTCTGTTGATTAATACTATCAATTTTAACGTAAACCGATATTTGCATATCCAACACAGCGTCCAAAAATGTGTAAAGATCTGGATAAGCTGTATGGAAATTTTTTGCAAAATAATTGTGGAAAGACTCGCACGCGTTAGTTGTTCGGAACATATTTGATGTATTCGATGCCCAAATTATTGGGGGGAAGAGACAATTTTCTTGTATGTATGTATTATCTAAATACGAAGAATATTTAGAAAGTCTCGCATCTGCAGGCATAATTTGAATTAAATCTTCAGCAAAACTTTCCGAAACTTCTGTGGGATCTAAATACTGCAGTCCAAATGTCCATTTCAACCAATTTCCAATAAGTGAATTTTTATCTTGATAGTCAGTTGCAAGTCCAAATTCCTTAAGTTTTCGGTACCAAGCTTGACTTACGTGAAAACGACACCCTATAATTTCTACGGCAACAATCGGCAACAATCGATATAGGTTGAAAACGTAAATTATAATTTTCATTGCAGATATTTACCAACATTTGAAAACAATTGATATATGTATTTTCTAATTTGTTCGGTAGGAGACAAAATGCTAAAGAAATATAATGACCATTTTTGAATCCGTGAATTGTAAATAACTGTTTAAAGTATTTCGTACAAGAATTAAAAGTACCGTCCACATATATACTTTCTACATCGCATAAACACTTCAAATTGATTTCATATGAAAATATAACTAAATGTTGAACGCTATCATTAACCATCAAAAAGTTGATGATGTCTATGGAGTCTAATGCAGAATGAACGTCATCAATAGAAGTTGGCAGGGGGGGTCGTTGTTTTCTAACTTCATTGTAGGCATTGCGCTTTATATTTGAAATATCAGCAACGTTTATCGAAACAGACGGATTTTCCTTTAAAACAGCATTGACAACTTTAGCTGGCGGTGCATGCCTCCAACCATCTTCTTGAACTTTCCGTTTTGTAGCTACACTTATTATTTGTCGATTTAACTTACCTTCATCTTCCACATGATTGTGATTTAAGTTTTCTCTAGTTTGAATACGACTCCCAGCTTCTCCTGTAGTGTGCAATGTTGCACTACATTTTTTATCAGTACATCGCCATCTTACTTCACCTGATTGTAAAGTGTTACTTTGACGAAACTTAAAACCACCAACTACCAAAATCACATGTCCACGTTCGCTCACAATTTCTTGCATAATTCTAGCCGTTTTTAAATTATCTAATTCGCTTCTATTCTCTCTCTAACCTGGTTTCTGGTAAGTGTTGTTGAGACTTAAATATAATAAAATTTGTTAGTTGGTAATTACTAGATTAAAAAGATTAATAAATTACTTCATAAATCAGTGAAACTCTACAGTGTGAAAATTCGGGTTAAATGCACCCCTGTATAAAATAAAAATAACTTTTATAGGCCATGCTAATCCTATTATCAAACAAGCAAAGGATTATAATATAACAACCTTTTTTAGACCCAAATTTACGGTCAACCCTAAAAATGTTTGGCGCAATTTACGGGTAGGATCAGAAAAACCCTTAACCGCTGGCGCAATTTACGGTCCCCGTCAAAATGAATGGGTGGAGAATAGTACTAAACGCCGGAGTTAGTTCGTTTTAATTCGGAAAATGTCCAAATTGTTACATTTACGCATCTTTTACTGACGTAATATGACGAGAATTATCAGGGAATTGACTCCACGAATTTCACTTTATATACCATTGGAAAGAGGACAATTTTTTAAGCATGTTAAAAAATTATTCTTGGATTATCCATTAGTTTTCAAAATATGTTTGATTTTAAAACTTGATAAGGTTTTCTAATGAAAAACTTACTAAATCTTTTCTATATAGTTTAAAATTTCATTATTTCCCCATTAAATTTCATTGATTATTATTAAAAAAAACTAATTCCACGACTTTCTTCTTTTAATTTCGAAGGTTCTACGGTCATAATCAAACAATTTATTAGTGAAACATAATGATCGTATGACTAAGTTTCATTGCCCAAAAGGAATTGCTCTGAAATTTAATATTAACGTGTTGGTACGTTTTTTGTAATTCCTGAACATTTTATTTTTCTGGAGTTAGAAGGTAGTACTGTCGGTTTTAGAATTACCGTTCAGAATTTAATGAAATTCGGCATATTAGTAGATTATGTATTGATAATGATTCAATTAAATTTTTGAAGAGCTACAGAGAACCAGTAAAAAAATATTGGCATTTGAAATTTCATGTTTTTAACATTGAGCCTTATGGGAAATTACAGGTTTTATCATATTTTACAGAAAGTGCCGTTCAGATTTCAATGAAAACAGAGGAAACGAGAGAACTTATGATATATAACATTTTAGACACTTAAAAGTACAGCTTCAGAGCTTGTGATATCAGTAATTAGCAAATAAATATCAAAATTGTACTTTTTATATCGTAGTTCATTAGATGTGGCAACGTTGTAAAAAAGGTAAAGGTAGGTAAGATGCATGGAATATGAGAATGTAGGCTTCATAAAAACATCTACTGTTGTTATTTAAGTTATAAAATTTAGCAGCGATCTTTTTTTAAATAATTTATTGTTGATACATAATTTTTTAATAAAAATGCTTTTATAGGCATAGGCAAATTCTGCACAACTTTAATTTTTTACAAGCATCGTCCTAACTAAAGAAGGAACCAAGTAAATCATCGTTGGGAATGTTTAATTAAAAGCATCATGAGCTGCTCTATCGCAATTTATGATCAATTCTTTAGCAATATTTTCTAACTTATACAATTTTTAAGTCACTTCTACCCAGATGATGAACCCAAAGCGGAAATCAGTACTGAAGCAGGAATCAGTGGTCGTAGAACAGGAGATGGGTTCAGCATAAACCTGGGCTGCCACGCTACTGTGTTCCAGGCAGAAGTAACTGCTGTACCAGCCTGTACCAAGGAAATTATATGGAGGCTTATGCAAACAAGCGAATCTGTATCTTGATCGACAGGGTTGTAAGTCACTTCTTTAATCTACTAGTAGCACTTGCACAACAGAACAGCTTAACGCTGATGTGGGTGCTTGGGCACGCAGGAATAAAAGGCAACGAAAAAGCAGATGTCCTTGCTAATGCTGCTGTAAAACGATATATCTAGTAGAACCAGAACCAACTTGTGGAATAACATATCGGACCTCAAAAGAGGTTATTAAGGAACTACTAAGTAAACAACATTTTTCGTACTGGAGGGAATTTCCGGGACTGAAGCAATCGCGGATGGTCATTGGTGAGCCCTCCAATAAAAAAATAAAAATCGAAATCCTCAAAGTGAGTAGTCCACAGCGGAGGAAGACAGTAGGACCTGTGGTAGGACTTACAGGACATTGCTGTCTGAATAGATACCTCAATGTAATTGGGGTTGTAGTCTGGCGCCCGTAACGCGTAAACTGTTGAAATATTCGAAAATGTTTTGCGACCATCGCGAGGTCCTTGCGGATGGCTAAAATTTTGTTTCTCAAGAATTTTTTCAAAAACGTTTCCTTACACCGACTAAGCAACGAAATCTCGAATGACAAAGAATTTCGTTTCAAATCCTTACAATTTTTGCAAAAACCAAAAGTGTGAGTTTTAACAGCGAAGGGACGGTTTTTTCGAAAAATGTCTAATCTGCTATTCGTTTTATTTTTACGTATATTATTGACGTGAAAATAAAAAAAAATTGAATTTTTAAAATTTAAGAAAAACCAAAACGGTTGGACGCCTCGAGAAGAACTTGGCGGTAATTGTCAATGGCCGAAAAAGATGCGCGCAATTGTCGATAACAATTTAACGTCTAAAATTTTAACTTTTTCCTTCTTCGTTAGCGTGGGACCCGAAATAAAAGTAAAATTTGTGTAAATTTTTGAAAATTTGATTCTTGAAAACAAAATTTTTCGGCGAATTCTAAATAAATTTATAAAAAAAATTTTGAACCAAAATCCATACAAGTATCGGGCCCATTCGTTTGCGTCGTTAAATTTGTAAATTTTCGAAATATTTTTTTCCGAAGAGAAACCAAGGCCCTTCAAAATTAAATTTAGAAATTTCGATTTGGTTTTACGGCCTTATAGATTTAGATGGGAAAAAATAGTAATATATCAATATTGTGGCAATCGAAATTACCCATTCGATCCCGCTTTGAAATTGAAAATCGGTTAATAAATAAAGCTTCAACGGCGTAAATAAGAAAATTTAAAATTTTGACTTTGTTACGCCGATTGCGCGTAAACTGGTAAAATATTCGAAAATATTTTAAGACCATCGTGAAGTCCTTGCGAATGGCTAAAATTTTGTTCTTTACAAATTTTTTCAAAAACGATTCGGTACACCAAGAAAGCCACGAAATATCGAATGGCGAAGAATTTCCTTTCAAATCCTTGCCTCTTTTGCAGTAAACTAAAAGTGTTTGTTTCAACAGTGAAGCGACGGTTTTTTCTAAAAGGCCCAAATGAACTTTTCGTTTTTTTTCGGCAATATTATCGATGTGAAAATTTAAAAAATTAAATTATAAAAATTTAAGAAAAATCTACCAAAGCGATTAGAAACTTTTAAAAATACATTAGATAAATAGGGCAAAAATGACAAAAATTTCTTTTATGAAAGTTGTCTTGAAGCTTGCTTCCAACCTTAAAATAACTAAAAATAAAAAACCAAAAATTTGGTTACGGCAAGCGGATGGGGTCACCCATGTAAGTAGTAACCGCGCCCGACTTTCGTGTTCGGACGAGAACCAGTTAAGATATTCAAATTTTTTTCCTACATTGTTTGACCATTTGGTGCTAACACGCAGTGCCGTATGGCCCTACATATTTAATTCACTTACGGAAGCTCAAAATAATAATCTATATTAATTTCGAATCAACATAAAACCATTTTATTTATGCCACACAAACTGAATATTGACACTAACTTGAACTAATTGTATATTGCTCATCATTTTCACAATTTACAACAAATTTTCACCATTTTCAGGTGGCCTCTAAGTACAGTTATACTGTATGTTTATTCCACACTTCAAGACATTTGGTTGCGTGGTTCAACCTGTGCGATTGATACTATTTATTTTCATGTCCCAACCAGATACACAGATTTTTTTCTTACATGCGTTAATACCTATGGAATAGGTTTTTGAAATATGCAATCGCAAGTCTGCCCATCCTCACAGGTTCAAAAAATCAATCTTTTACTTCGCCTTCGCCTGCAAAAAAGTACAAATCCAAACACTCCGATCATCCGACACTCCACGCCTCTCTCAACACCTTCTTTCCCCCTTACCCTTGCCCCATTCGCCCCCTCCCTCTCCGGCCACCGCTTCCAAACTACAACCGGGACCAAACTTATCGAGGCCGCAGACCTCGTGCCTCGCAGAGATAGCCAAAGTGGTTACAATAAAGTGGTTCAATTGTTTCAACGGCTTGGTTCGGTACGATATCTCCTCGTGCATTACCAACTCGAGGATTACCAACTACCGATTTGGGGCCGCAGGCCGCTAGTCGGCCCTAGGCCGCCATGACCCCGATAGGGCGAACTAGCCGAAAACAATCGGCCATTAAGCCCTTAGGCCTTTAGGCCGATTTTTATTGGCTAGTAATATTATATAGTATACTAGTATGGCGGCCGCCATGACCTCCTAATATTTGGTCACCAATCTAAAATAATTTATTCGACCACGGCTAGCTAGGATTAATAATTATGTGAACATGGGTTGAACAAATGTAACTTTTATTAAATATTTAACACAAATAATGAACGATTATACAGAAACCAAAATTAAATAAATGTTTTTAAATTATAAAGATATTGTTTACTTTCGTAACCCTCAGTATATAAAATGTTAAATGACATGCGCAATATTTCACAAGTTATGTTTACTAAACAAACCATAGACGAACTAACTTGGTTGAAATTACCTTTAATTTTATTTTCCTGTGATCTTCAATATTTAAATCTAGTAACCTCTCAGTTACGTATAATTATATTTCATAATTTCTTACAAAATGGTGTCCATGTGATGAAAATCGATATCGATCTTTTTTCCGTCGGCATCGGCCCAATTCTCTGCGATAACACTTCGATTTTCCAATATAAATCGATTTATTTATTGATTTTTTTTCCAATAATGTTCACAATATACTAAATTCGAAGTTAATCAAAGACACACAACACCTTGAGATTTATACTCAATTCCACAAACTATTAAATTATCTACTTTTTCCAATAAATCGATAAATTCGAAAAGGTCGATTACCTTCTCGAGAGGTCAAACAGCTACTAAATTTGCGTTTTTGCCCATCTCGCCTGCTGCTTAAACTGGACGTAATCGAAATTTTTTTCTTCCATTTGATTGGCGGATTCTATTGTTTTTGGCTTAATCCGCGTAAACTGGACGTAAACAAAAACTGATCTAGCATTTCATTGGTTGCACTTTTTTCATGTAGGTATTTTGATCGATTTTTGTATGATACCGGCGCACTATTTAAATGTTTTATGTTTCAGATCACTGTTATTAATACGAACATTAAAATTACAAAAACTATGAACTAATATTTACAAAATTAACAATTGAACCTACATCGGATATACAAATTTCCAGGTTCGAAGCTACGTCGGTCAACTCATGTTCATCTCAATATTTTAGATTTAGGTAAAATTGGAAAAGAAATATTATATTTTGAAATTTTGAATATTATTAATTGATTAAAATTTTAGTTTCAAGGAGTTTACCAGGTTTGAACTCGAAAATACATTTCAATATATATATAGATTTTTCGATTTCATCAAACCGTTTTCGAGTTACAGTGACTTAAAGAAGACTCTGTAAAGTGCAAAAATTATTGTTATCTGTATCTTTGAAACGGTGCGACAAAATAGAAAAATGTAGTTATAGGAATAAAAATGTAAGGAATGCAGTTTAAGGTTGTTAAGAAGGAAAATGAAATTAATGAGAAGTTCTTGAAATTTTTACAGTACATTATTTGAGTAATAAAAAAAATTCTGGCAAAGATTGAACTTAATCTTGTTCTTAGTTATCGAGATTACTACTCTAATCTATGATGTATGAAGTATCTTCTAGGAAATATTGAATTAGATTTACCGTATAATTATTGAGAAATCGCTAATAAAATAATCCCCGCGTTTTTTGAATTTGAAAACGAAACATATAAGCCGTGTTCGGTCTGGCACTTTTTTCACTTCGAAACACTTTCTACCCCTTCCATTTGGCACATTCTTACACTTTCAAGTGCTTTGGCTCCGCCCATTTTAAAAGCTTGACACGCTTTTTCGAACTTTTGGTTCTAGCTTCAAACTTTTGGTTTGTGGCGAGAAATTTCAAATAGATTTGAATTTGTTTGCTTTAACTATTATACACATTCATGACACAACACGTCTACATTCGCATTTTTCCAAATCGAATGCACATTTCACACGCTTTTTTATCAAGCTTTCAAAGCGAAAAAAGTGCCAGACCGAACACGGCCATATTTGTGGTTCGAGTTGTCATAATTTATGTCAAATTATTAAGGTTATGAATTATCATTAGACAAGGGATTATCTCAGTAGATGGCGGTACTATACATATTCTGAATTTAATTGCAAACAGCATTTGTATTGGATTTATTACATTTATTATTAACATCTTCTAACATCTTTCTACCACATAAAAAAATTGCGTTAATACTCAAAAAAGCTTGTAATTGATTCATTGTGCAGCAAAATTTTCAGGGCTCTGTTCATATTTTCAATGATCTGTAAAAATCTTAACAAGTTTTAATTGTCATTTAGATTATTATATAAGGGAATAAGCAATTTGATAAATTATATTTTCAACAAAAATAATTTTTATTGTATTATTGTATTTTTATTTATTTGATTAGAGCTTATAAACGGTTTATTAGTAACGTTTTCTTATGCAACCCTGTATAGTTACGACCGTAAGAAATTACTTCGATTAAACACTTGTTAAATACAATTTATTATAGAATTATCAAGTTTTTAACATCAACTAACGAACAGCTGTTGAGAAGCCAAATTACTAGCACTACCAAAAGGAACTAAAATCTAGCCACATACTTTGACGCCTTTTAATATTTTCGCCCATTGAAGTGGTATCGGGCTGCTTGTAACCATGGAAGTCCATGGTTACAACTTACAAAAAACATAGGTAGGTAAGAAAGTATATCTGTTTTTATTTGCGACACATATGACAAACTAAAGAAAACCTAATACAAATATAACCTAAGAAAATATAATTAAAAGTTGTTATACTAAGATAAGAGTGTCACCATCCATCTACTTATTGGATAAAATTTAGATACACATAAATTTGTATAGCTTTTTCTATCTTTAAGTTTTAATATCTTTGGCATAACCTACTTACTTACATAGGTAAGCATCTGCCAAAACATTAGCGTAAAAAACTCAAAAAAATAGATTACTCCAACAATATATTTTTTTCAACATTACCAAATATTTATGAGAGAAATTCATCAGCGGTATCAAGCCGCGCTCTAGATAAAATAAGCGTGCTCTCAATACATAATAATAAGGTAAACTGGGGGAATATGGAACTGATTTTTTGTAGATAGAAGATCTTACTAAATTTACTTTATTTAAATAAATTATTGGGTAAAAATTCAAATGTGTTTATTAAATTTTCAAAAAATTCACATAAGGTAATGAAATATATTATTTGCAACATGATTATAATATGTATAATCTTGTAAAAAGAAATTAAAAGCGCAGTAAAAAATACCATAAAGAAATTGTCCCTTCAACTAGCTTAAAAAAAACTAGCTTTCAAAATAATAGTGCTCTAAGTCTTACTCGTGGTGGACAAAGACTGAAAAGGTTGCTAGTAAATATTAGATCCGGAGAACAAGCAAATAAGTTGGGATAAGATACTATTTTCAACAAAACCACCTGAATTGCGAAGGGTTGGTTAAGGAAAATTAAGGTATTAGGAACACTACCCCGAGTGACAAGAGTAAATAAATTGCCAGTCGTAGATTTATTAAAAAAGAACCAAAAGAGCAAAGAAAAAGTTATACCTAAGTAATTATATTGAGTTATCCTCTAAAATCTTTGCTAATAAGATTGAAATTTTATTAATAATATTAACAAAACAAGTTATGAAATTAATATTCTGTAATAATAAACCCCGTATACGTATATGGTACTAAACGCAAACAAAAGAATTGCACGCCTCTGGATTACACTTTAGGATAAGGTAATTTAAGTTAATTAAGATACTAATCATATTGTAAAATATGAGAATTAGTAGCACGACCTTTAAACTTTAGCAATAATCAAAAAATATTAATATTTTTTGTGCCCATGTAGCACATTATCTTGGCGCAATATTGGGCCAATATTGGGCCAATTGAATGTTGGTGCAATATTGCAAGATTCAGCCAATATCGGCCCAATATTGTTTTTCAATATTGCACCGATATAGTAAATCAATATTGGACTAATATTGGCTGTAACTTGCCGCAATATTGGGCCAATATTGATAACCATTATTGTCCGCCGATCTGCAGCCAATATTGGTCCAATATTGTTTTTCAATATTGCACCCATATAGGAAATAAATATTGGACCAATATTGGCCATAACTTAGTGCAATATTGGGCCAATGTTGATAACCAATATGGCCTTTCGATCTTCAGCTAATATCGGTTAAATATTAATATTTAAAAAAAATTTATTAAAAACCATCGGTTTTTCAATATGATTTTGACCATCTTGATTATTAAAAAAAAATTCGAAAAATTTCGGTCTAAATTTTGAAAATTCTTTCAAGGTTTAACAGAAAGTTTTTAAAAATTTTAAAAAGTAAGAATTTCGAGGATATGTAGGAAA
This sequence comes from Cantharis flavilabris, assembly GCA_949152465.1. Classification (NCBI taxonomy): domain Eukaryota; kingdom Metazoa; phylum Arthropoda; class Insecta; order Coleoptera; family Cantharidae; genus Cantharis; species Cantharis flavilabris. Next base: position 19,699,083 of record OX424436.1, on the reverse strand, counting down.
TCAATATTGCATCAATAACGGCTGTAGCTTGGTGCAATATTGGGCCAATATTTATAACCAAGATTGCATTTCAACCTGCAGCGAATATGGGTCCAATATTGTTTTTCAATATTGCGCCCATATAGGAAATCAATATTGAACCAATATTGGCTGTAGCTTGGTGCAATATTGGGCCAATATTTAAAACCAATATTGCCTGCCGATCTGCATCTAATATAAGTCCAATATTGTTTTTTAATATTACGACCATATAGAACATCAACATTGGACCAATATTGGCTGTAGCTCGGTGCAATATTAATACCACGTGGTTTATGGATGACCCCTTTGTGTGATTTGGGTATAAAAACTGTTTAGTGTTGTTTAAATTATTTTTTCAAAATAATGTGAGCGCAGTTCCAACTTTTAAATAAGTTTATATCACCTAAAACTTAATAAGGAGCCGGTTATGTATCACGCCAGCCGTTAAGGGTGAAATTCTTTTTGCAATGATGATGATTATCATTATTTTTGTGTATCTCTGACATATATGGTTTTTCGTTTTTTGCGGTCCAACAAGTGCCTTCTTTTTTCCACAAAACAATATCCTACGATTTCGACCTTACAAAATAAAATTTTTAAAATATTTTAAGTAACCATAGAATAGCGAGTTACTACAACCATACGCTAGAAGTTAAATTTATTTAGGTGTTTTCCACGTGTAATAAATATTAATTAAATTATTAATAAATAAAATTAAAATTTAAATAACAAACCAGAGTGTTTTCAAAAAATGCTATTTGATTTGAAATAAAGTATTCCCCAGCCGTATATTTCCACAACTGTTGTCTCCGATGAATGTTACATATTTTTTACATCTGGTTGCGAAGGTGAGATGTGTTTTTTGCTTATACTACCGATGTTTCATATTTTGTATTTCCTTATTAGTCCTGAGGATGAAGACATTATAACCTTCGAAACGTCGACGAAGTAACCTTTGTGTTTTATTTTGAGTCCGCAAACCCAATATCCCGTTTTTTATTATAAAGTATTTTCTTTTATTCGAGGTTTTTTTACACGTGTAAAATACCTAAGGGAATGCGAATCGTGAGGAATCCTGAGGAATGCGGTAAGTAAAAAAAAATGTTTAAATTTAATTTTCAGATTTACATGATGGTTGATGTTACAGCACATTCAAAGGACTGGTAGGAAGTTTAATTAAAATAATTTTCAGATACAACTTAATTAGGAGTCTACAACATACTACACGTAATTTATAAGAAAATAATTATATAAGATACCGCTAGCAATATATAAATTTATAGGTACCAATAATTTTCAAGATAAAGAAACCTAATAAAACCCACTAAATTAAATAATTAGAAAACCCAATTGAAAAGCTACTTAAAGATAAAGAAATTTTTTTTAATTTTTGATATTGGAAATCAATATTAGAAATTGTTCACATTTGAATAAAAGCCCAATATTGATTTTGAATAATGGACCAATATTGGTTTTCAATATTGCGCCAATATTGGAAATTGTTCACATTCGTATATTGGCCCAACATTGATTTTCAATACTGGCCCAATATTGATTTTGAATAATGGACCAATATTGGTTTTCAATGTTGCACCAATATTGGAAAATGTTCACATTCGTATATTGGCCCAATATTGAAAATCAAGATTGGTCCAATATTGCGCCAACATTAATTTGTGCTACATGGGTTATTAATAGTACATATGAAGACACAACAGATCTTATCAATTGTTTTCTAGAAAGTTGATCCTGGAATCTGGAGTTGAACGGATGATGGTGAAGTAATAACGGCAAGCGAAAATGGCGGAATATAATTGGTGCAGCAGATGATGTTGCAGTAATATCCAACTGGTAATTGAATTTTCCAAAAAGTAGAAGAAAACGTCACAACTGATTTCCTAGATAAATATAATAGTCAACAGAACCTCTATTCGGTAAATCGGTAGATAGGCTAAGCGGCAGAAGCCTCAATTTTATCAAAACCATTTCACGGTTTTAATTGAATATTTTATTTTGATTCTCCAATTTAATTGAAGAAATTAATTAAACTGTTGATTAAACTTGCGGGTTTTTGATTGTTATATTAGATTAGTGAATTTTTTTTACTTTCTCCAAGTATACGTATATATTACTTACTCGTATAGGGGAAAGTATTGTGATCCACTCATAAATCAAAAATCAAAATTTTGGTATTAAAATGTTTCTTATCATGTCCTGATAAGTTTTTGATAAAATTTAGTTGTATGTTCGTCTGTATGTGTGTATGTCTATCTGTATGTCTGTGTGGTTAGAATATGAAAAGAAATAGTATCAATTACACAGGTTAAACCACCAAAATTTGTTGAAAATTGCGGAAATAATAAAGAAAATAAAAAAGTTCAAGTGTCAATTACTTTTGGAGCAACATTTGTTATACCCAAATTATTTAATCGTACCGTGTCGCATCTCTTTAATGCCCGATTTCTTCACTTTGAGTAATCTATCGGATAAGTATAACTACGGTTTTACGGTTGTTGATTGGTTATACTTATAGTTATACTTATCCGATAGATATCTAAAGGTGAAGAAATCGGGTATAAAGCACTAAATCAAGCTAGGCCGGCTTTTACAATAGTCAGTTAAGTATAAGTATAACTAACCTATAGCAATGAACCAATAAGCGATAAACACATTAAACAATTAACCAATCAACATCCTTATAACTTTACACCCCAGATAAACAATACTTAACCGACTATTTTAAAAGCGGACCTTAGACGGAATGCGAATCGCGTCGTAACTCGATTCCAAAAATTTTCGAAAATTAATTAAAGTTTGACGTTTTTGAAATTTTGATATGTTTTTGGATTTTACGCCCCGCGTCTCGCGCAGCGCGATTGCTGAGCACTGTAAATGCCACCAGTCGCTTCATCGAGGTCTTCTGCGTCGAACGGTATCCGGCAAGAGAGTGACGGCGGATGGAAATTTACCCTCTAATTATGAGTACATAGAAGTAAATCTGCGCCTTTAATTTAGCGGGTTTTGAAATTTTTCAATTGTTTGACTTTTTGATTGTGGAGCGCCGCATACGCGAATTGTAGCTTCCTCGCGGTCTTTCTCGTTGAATGGCACCCGAGAAGAGGAGGTTGAACGAAAATTTTTATATCCAAATTAAATGGGGAAAGTAATTTTTTTTTTATTACATTAAAGCTAAATTTATATGTAGTTTTTGACGGACTGTAAACGTAGACGCACTGCAAAAAGATCAACTATAGAATTCATAAGTTTATAGTCAATATTTAATTTTGATATAAATTGATGTCATAATAGTAGTTATGAATTAAATAGTTGGCCATATCCGGTGCCAAGCTAAACTATAGATGAATCCAGTATAGACCTTAGAAACTTTTGATTAAATATATGAAATTAAAGTAGAAATGGAAAACTAATTATTATGAACGAGTGGCAAACTAGATGCGAGGGAATTAAAAAGAAAGAATAAAATAAAACAAAACAAATTAAATCTAAGTTATCTCGCTTTTAAATTTTACAAACCGGTGTATACATGCAATTAGTTAGTCCGAACTGAAAGCTAAGTTACCAACTAACATTTCCAACGTAGACATTTCCAACGTAGACATTGATATATCTTGAGTTAATCTAAATTTTTGTTCTACCAGTGCGGAGTAACGAAAATGACGAAATTAAATAGCAGTATACTTGTAGGTTACTATAAAATAAGAGAAACTATGGTAAATAATATTATTTTAATACATACAGACATACACCTATACATACAGTATGTAATACATACAGACGATCACAGAATCTTTTCTTTTTTTGAAGTCGGTTAAAAAACCTCGGTGAATGTTTCAGACGAATTATTGAACAATTTCCGGTTAACAGAGCTAACCTAATACAGCTAACCTGCTGGTGAGCATACAGGTAAGAAGGGTATTGTGCTCCCATCGTTATATGTTCCCGTTGTCTGTATTATTCCTAGGTCAACGTTTCACATCCATATAGCACAGTCACATATCTGACAGGCTCCGCGTTATACATTTCATAGTGCCTTTTCCTCCAGAAATTTTTCTGGTGGTTGTTACTGCCAGTACCTTCCTAATTTTGAGTGGTTGAAGTGATAATTGTGGGACCTTTGTGAATCTCGACTTATACGCGTTACGGAGTCTCCCAGACTCTGTGTCAGTGTTAACGTCGGAAAAACCCAATTATGCTCAGTATTTCAGTTACAGGTTAAACCAAAAAATTTGGGTTAAACTTTCTAAAAATGTCATTGGTTAACCCAAATTGTAAAAACCCAAAATGTCATAAACCAATATGCCTGCAATACTGGCGTAAATGTTTCATAGATTGGTTGTAATGACCGGGAAGATGAGTATAAGTGCGTTTAAAAAAAGCGATCATTTCCATTTGCAGATTTTTTTATCTTGAAGTTTTAAAATGTAAAAAATGTTTTATTTTGTTTATATAACCTTTATGTTCAATGTATTATTTGGAAAATACAATTGCTTAAATTTTTATTGAGATATTATTCTATTTTGTAAGTGTATGTTTTGAAAGTAAGAAAAAAACACACTTTTTTATTGGTTATTTTTAAAAGTTTGATTTGCAAAAATAAGTGTTGTTTTTAAATGAATACTTAGAAAATATGTTGGGTCTAATTTATAAGCAATAAAATATTTACATATCAGCTCTAAAAGTATTAAAAACCCTAAATTTTGATAGGAGTCTGGCAGACTCCTTGTCAGTATTAGTGTTAAAAAACTGGTTGTCAGTGGTTAAGGGTTAAGTCATAAAACGTAGTTTTGAGTAAAACGTAATTTAAATTATAATTTTCCTATATTACTTTCTGTGTATTACTTTATCTTGATACATCTATATCTCGTGAATGAACAGAAGTACAAATAAATTTTTGGGTATCAATCGAACGAGCATTCAAAATAGATTTTGAATCAACAATAAAACAAAATTTATAAATTTCTGACTTATCTTTATACCAAACTGCAGAGACATATAAAATTATAATAGGGTTACATAAGAAAATTTTAGAGCAAAATGCAAAACAACAGCACCCCATGAAAAATAATCAATAGGAATAGTTCCTCCTCTTCCAATTCAATTTTCAGAACATTTCATTTAAAGAATTTTTTACTTGAAGTCCAAAATGTGCGTATTGAAAATGAGGGTGGGCATTGTGAATATTAACTTAAATAATGTATTAGTTTAATCTTATTAATAACAAAATTTTTCAATAATAAAAAAAATTTTGTGAATTTAATTTCTTGTTTTGTAGCTGCCTTGTTAATTATTTTTTGATTTTCTGTGAAACAGATGGGTTTTTTGAAAATTTTTACTAAACAAAAATTGTAGTCCGTTAAATTTCGTATTCACAGAGGGACGTCAGATTTTTTGTAAAATGCTTCGTTTAAAATATACAACATTTAAAAAAAAATCAAATAAAGAAAAAGTTTGAATTTTTGTACATTTTTGTACTTACTTTAATTCATAAGTCGAAAGCCGTTGATTTTAGACAATCAAAAAGGTAGAAATCTAATTTGTAGCTTATTTCATGCTGTTTAAAAAAGCACTAATCCATTTTAACTGTAAAATCAATATTTTCGGAGCTATGGTCATGTGAAGAGGAAATTAAAAAAAAATGCTTTAAAGTGGCCTAACTCTCGGGCGTTTGAATTTAGAAAAAAAGTGTTGTTAAATATTCTTTGAAAAGTGTCCTCTATCACCACTTTGGATATGTAAAAAGTATCCGGGGACCCCCTGTATATAATATCAATAGTTGTATATTATATTATTACGTTTGGATAGTTTTGTCAATTGTTGAAATACCAATAATTATTTTTACTGAAAAATCTAAAATACAGTCCTATCGTTCTATCGTTTACATCTCAAAAGTTTCACTTTCTGTTCCTTAATCGCATCATATCTTTTGCAGACACATTTTTTAATCAGTGTATTACATAGAAAATAGGATTTACACAGTTAAGTACCAACAAAATACCATTTATAGATTATCGACTTTCTGTCATTGTTACATAATCTGAGTGTAGATAGAAGTTTCGAGTTTTTGTATGCAGCAATTCTCCTATAGTAGTTTCATTTTATTTAACTTCTAAATTTTGCAAGTTGTTAACAAAATAATATTCGGATTGTTCGAAATTAAGTGCAATATACAATCTACAAAGAGGTCAAATTATTGTTTTTCATAACGTAAAATTCAACGAAGCTTAACAGGAAAGATTTAACCTCACGTTGATTTATTAAAACTACTTAGCATGTTGGAAAACTTGTTTTAAAATTCATCTACAAATTATATAATATTGAAATTGTTCTATCAAGTGGTAGATACTGATAGTTACAAAATTGTAACTAAAATTTTTCTATAAATTCACGTACCCTTTTCATTGTTTTAATTGCTTTTGAGAAATGCAGAAATGTTGATTTCGCTACCATAGTAGCTGTGATCAATTTAATTTGCTTAAGATAAAAAAATAAAATGTTTTGTTTTGTTTGAAAGATAGAGTGTCTTTTGAAAATTATAAAATTTGAAATTTTTTAATTCCGCATATTTCCTAATAACAGTTCTGGCTATTGCTTTCCAGACGGCGCGGCGTAGCTAAAGGGAAAGCAGATGAGGGAACTGACTGAAAACAATAGATAAGCATACACTAGCGTTCATTCCTGCAGGATTGACGAATCCTGATGGAAAGAATGTGCGTTAGTAGATAAATAGAGAAAGCGTGTGCGTTATATCAATCCTGTAGGGGCAGTCACGCCGTTCTAAACTGGAAGATACAACCGTACGTTAGTGGTCTCGTAATATTTAGCATGACTGAAGTGAAAACTTTTAGAGTTTGAAAAATACCTGTCCGTCTATTGATGCATATAAATATGATACGAATTATTTTAACATAATATAAATATGTCCTATATTATAATATTAAAACGCTATTATTACTTGTAACTAACTATGTAAGAAAATCTTGGAAACTTAATTTGACCCACTTCCCGTTTTCCGATTGAGCTGAAATTTTGCATACACGTACGAGGGTTGCTTTTTAAGCGTTGAGAATGAGCAATACTAGTGCTCCCATCTGGCAACTGACGTCTTTATCGTACAGTTTGACATTTTTAACGGTAATCTTATTCAGAACTTTTTGACGTACGAGCGCTGTTTGTGCTGTTTATAGTAACTTGAAGATATCATCTCGACCAAAAAATTGAATTTATTCGTAAAAATTTTCTTCCAATTATTTTTTACATTTTTCGCGGAGGTCGTCCAAAGTTGGTAGTTGCTCTGTAAGACATTGATGCTGTACATGAACTGAAACTTGAAAATCGTCATGTGACTTATCGTACGATTGAGGTATCCTTGGGCATTTCAGGGACTAAAAGATAATTAATATTGCTTGAATATTTGTCAAAAAAATTTGTTTGCGTTTGAACTCACATAATTTGACAATCGCTGAAAACAAGGCTTGTGTCGATTGGTCAAAAGAAATGGTTCACAAATACGATCGCGGTGCTTGAAATCGGGATGGTGACATTGTGACAAGTGAGAAATCGTAGGAATCGACCAATTTAAATTTAAAATTTTTGTTCTTATACTCCATTTCCAAAACTTAAAAGGCAACCCTCGTATAGTTTAGATGACAATGCATGTTAAAACTGAAAAGTATAAAATAAAATATGATAGTTTTAAAAAAACCAAAAAATACGCTTTTATGATGCACAAAAAATATTATAGTTTAAAAAAAACAAGCAAAAAAAACACACTAAAAATTAAAAAATAATTAAATTTAATACTTTGGGACACCTTGTGTTGTCAATTGATAATTGGTGACTGAAAGGGTTAATAACCTAATTCAAAAAGCGTTGAGCGCTTTGTCTAAATTAATTAAAAGACACATAACCAAAATGCGCTTCACGCTTTTTTAATTAGTTTAATAACCCTTTCAGTCACCAATTATCAATTGACTACAAGGTGTCCGAAAGGGTTAAATTTAATTTTTTTAAATTTTTAGTGCGTTTTAGTGCGTCATAAAAGCGCTTATTTTATTTTTATTTAAACTTAAGTTTTGGGAATGGAGGGAATGGAGTACAAGAACAAAAAATTTTAAATCTAAATTGGTTTTATAATTAAAAAAAATCTTTTTCATGAAGATCAATACACTTTACACACTTTTGGATTTTTTTAAAACAATTTTTGAAGCTCTTTTTCCACTCCAATTAAAGTACCTACAAAACATGCATTTTGAACGCTTCAATCGCTTCTTCATTCGGCTGGTGTTTAGTTTTGGGTTCATACGCGTATGTCTACGATTGCTCACTTGTCACAATGTCATCCATCCCGATTTGAAGCACCTCGATTGTATTTGTGAACCATTTCTTTTGACTAATTGACACAAACTTTGTTTTCAGCGATTGTCAAATTATGTGGGTTCAAACGCAAACAAATTTTTGACAACCAAATATTCAAGGAATATTAAATATCTTTTGGTCCCTGAAATGCCCAAGGATGCCTTAATCTCACGATAAGTCACATAACGATTTTCAAGTTTCAGTTCATGTACAGCATCAATGTCTTACAGAGCAACTACCAACTTTGGACGACCTCCACGAAAGTCGTTGTTGAGCAAACTATGGTGAGAATTTAATTTGGTAAATCATCGATAAGTACTATCATTGATGGTGCTTCATCACCAAAAGTCAAATTAAGATTATCGATGCCCTGCTATTGAGATAATCCATTTCGAAAGTTGTAAAAAATTATTGGAAGAAAATTTTTACGAATAAATTCCATTTTTTGGTCGAGATGATATCTTCAAGTTACTATAAACAACACAAACAGCGTTCGTACGTCAAAAAGTTCTTAATAAGATTACCTTTAAAAATGTCAAACTTTACGATAAAGACGTCAGTTGCCAAATGGCAGCACCAATATTGTTCATTCCCAACACTTAAAAGGCAACCCTCGTATTATAAAAGTTGTACATCTGTAAATTTTCTACCTCAAAGGTCTTATACATTTTTTTTTCTACGCTTAACCGTTTTGGAGATACTATGCGATATAAGTGAAAAATGCATTTAGTTCCGCCAAATCTCTTTCGCACCATAGTTTCGCAATTATCTTGCTTTTTATACCTCAAAATAAAAATTAAATATTGGTGGTATAGGGCTCGGTAACTTTTATTCTCTGTCAGATTGTCTGTCACATTTTATTTACATTTATTTACAATAAATAAGTCAAAAAATGCATTCTTTTCCGTACCACCTTAGAGGAGTCAAGATTTATGACTCCTTCGGTACGTGAAAAGTTAACGTCCAATGAGAAATCGTTGCCATTACTTTCATTCTAGAAAGATCCTACATCGTCCATTTTGTCATTCCTAATTATAGATGTGGAATTCCAGCTGGAGTGACCGTGGCATAGGCAACAAGCTGTTGAAGAATTCAATCCTAACATTTCTACAGTTACATTTTTCCAAACGGAACTTAATTCATTTGTTACTTAGTCCGCGTGGTATCTCTAAAACGGTTAGGCATACGGAAAATATGTATAAACTTTATTAAGCTAGAGAATTTACATATGTACAGCTTTTATAATCGGTATTATTTCCGTTTGGGTCATCAACACTGAGTTAATAGCAAATTTGCGGTTTTCGCGACCTTCCGACAAGGTTTTCACGAAATCCTCCAGGTGTATCGTGTCGTAACTATATTGATAAGTATATTATTCAAGACGTCCAAATGAATACAATAAATAAAATATTTTTGTAGGGCACGAATTTAGCACAGAGGTCAATTTTTTAGCTGAAACGCCTGGATTGTTACTATTTTTGATGTTCATTAATCGTAGGTGTATTTCATTTAAAATAACAAAATTAAGTTACAAATTTTGTCATTTTGAACTACAAAACAGTGCCAGTGGCAAAACAGGCGCTAGGAAAATTAAAATTTAATTATAAATGAAAATAAAAATTTAAAAATCACAAAGTAAATAAATTCGTGAACAGACGTCATTTTTCACTAATAAATAATAAAAAAAATACTACTTTTTCTTCAGCCGTATTAATAAATAACCGTTTATTATATGAATTAAAAGTTTATATTTTCGTTATACTATTGTAAACATTTAGATACATTGGCAAACAACTCTTTTAATAGTAAATGATGTGTCTTTTAATTAAAATTTGTTTAAAACGTCAAGTAATTCAATGTTTCATTACACGAAAATTTCATCAAAATGTTTGAAGTATATTAAATTTTGAAATATTTCGTATACTTTTCACGATGTGAAGAACAAAATTCTTGATTTAAGAAAAACAAATAAGTCCCATTTACATTAAAGGTGTCTTTATTTGACGATTGATTACAATTAAATTATACAATACCCTATTTTTTTTACTAAATTATAATGAAAAAATCTGCTTTTATTACGAGTGCTAAAGAGTAGAAAAGGCTACGCTACAAAATTGAAAAAAAGACAATTATATAGCTGATATTAACAGTCGAAAATTGTAAATATTAAATTATTCAACGATCAGCTAGTTTAATTTAAAGATTAATTCGTACAATCAGTTCATCAAATATTGATTAATATCAAACTAACTATAACACAAACAAATAACACAATTTCATTATTAGTAAACAAGACAAATTACGATTATTTTAATAAGGTTTAATCTTTTTGTTGAGGTGTAAAAAACTTTTTATATTAGTTTAACAATATATAATATTTATTTATAAAATGCTCAAATTTGTGGAATTTATCCTTATAAATGCAGCATTTATACTATTTTGTTAAGCGTTTATACCTTTAACGGTGAGATTTAATTTATAGGTTTTAATATCACATCAGCATAAAACTGCACTGCTGTAATCGATAAAAGTTTCGACAAAAATAATTTTTTTTAATTGATTTCACTGCCTACTATTTTCACAATGTACTTGTTCACAATGTACGTAAGACATAAGATATACATAAGCATAAGATAAACATAACATGTAATTTTTACAGAGTGGGCAATGATGAAACTATTATTCTATAGATTCCATCTGAAAGTAATATATTAAATGTCCTTTCGCAATTAATAGGTACTAGTTATTAAGAGATTATTACCAACTAAAAAAATTATCAATAAATACAGTGAAACTTCCCTAACTCGAACTGCTCTAACTCGAATTATTTTATAAATCGAATTTTTGTTTGAAAAATTAGAAAGGTTTGTCAGATATTTACGTGTAATTTTATCTCCATAACTCGAAGTTTTGAGAAGTTCTGGATGTAAATGTAAGAATAATTTAGTTAATTTACTTATTGGTAAAAAGTAGAACTACGCAAAAAAATCGATGTATGCACGTATTCACGTATATAATTGTAATGATGTATTACAATGCAAAATACTGGTTTTATTCGACAAATAGTGTTATTTGTAGTTGGCGAATACGGGCATTAGTTATTTAATTACTAATCCAATCACACACATGTAACTTAACATTTTAAAAAAATTTATGTGCAAAAAGAACACTTAAAAAAATGTTTTAAAAATAATAAAATAACAGTACTTTCAATAAATTAAATTTCGTGTTTGCTCAACGCAATTGATAATACAATAATTACTTACTTCAATTGGAATCATAATAAACGTAACAAGTAAATCGGCTAATGCAAGATGTCGAATCATTAGGCTAATACGCGACTTTCTGTGCCTCGACTTAAATAAACTCAAAAAAACTGTCAAATTACCAACGGCAGCAACAATAAAAAGGGCAATATACACTAATATAACAGTAAGAGTATTTTTGTTAAAACGAAGATGAGCCGGCAAAGTAGTAAAGTTTAAATTATCACTATCATATAAAAAACTGTTATTTAAATCAGAAATTTCAATTGAATAATTTTTAAAATTATTTTCGTAATTGCAATCCATTGCTATATTATAAAACATTGTTATTATTATTATTTTTCTTATTATAAGTTTGTTTGTTAATGTTAAACTTTAAAAAAAGTTTTCTAATTAAACTATTACCACGATTAATTTTGATGATTTCATTTATAATATGATAATGTTATGTATAAATATTTAAAATTTATATAAAACTTTGATAATATAAAATATTAGTTTTACGATTACGACGAATTTAAAATATGCACGTTGTTGTTCCGTGTTGTTGGGCATCGCGACGCACGGCCGTAACTAAATAATGTGCTGCTCCGGACCTAGAGATTTTAGTCATGCGCTTCATCTTAAAATCCAAAAAAATTATGGGATAAAGGAATTTGTGAATTTCGAAACTCCACTGCAGTGTTTGACTTTCTGGTATTAGATATTTTGTATTTGCGCAATAATATTATAGTTATTACTCGTCAAAATTGGATGGAAATATTGAATAGTTCTTCTTTTATTATTATTTATATTAAAAAAAGAACTATTCCATTCAGTTTTTATTAATATTAAAATTAATATATTTCTATTGTGTTTATAAGAAATTTTTATAAAAACTATAACATTTAATAACAGGTTGGTAGGTATTACCTTTGGTATTGCGTATATAAATAAGTATTTTAATGTTATTCGTAATATGTATGTACCTACTTATTATGACAGTAGTTTTGTCATAATAACATAATATAACAAATAAAATAAAACTGTTGATCCCCCTATTGTGTTAATGATTTCCACCACTATTCGTTACTATATTAACTATTTATTACTCAATTATTCGGTTTAAGCAGTCGGGGGATGTAAACAAAAATTTTGTTTTGTTGTTGAGAAGGAAGCTAATTGTTTTGCAGAGGAGGCTAAAAACAATGTATAACACATTAATTAAAGAAAGTAAATATTAATAATTATAATAGGTACATAAAATTATCTAGAGAGAGTGCAAATAAGAATATCTTCAAGACTCGAGAAATACATAAAAAGCTGAGACAAAAGCAAGTCTAATTAATTGATATTGTAAATTTAGATTTTTTCAACTATTTCAATCTTGCTTTTGTTACTTTATGAAAAAAAAATTATAATTAATTTTATTTAAAAAATTATACTCGTACATCAGGTCTTCTTCAAGTACCTATCCGTTTCGGATGAATGGCTATTATCCTGGCTATTTAAGTCAAGATGATGTACTAAGAAATTTAATTAATGGGATAGTTTCCTGTTGCCTTCTCCATAGCCCACTAGATCTATCTTGGGCTTTACATCATAGAAGTGTAGTCATTACTAAACCAACAAACACCAAAGATATTTAAAATTTACCTAACCGTCGACGCACAAAATTGGTCGGCAATCCGGACCGCAGTCCGCCATTTAGTGATCCCTGGCCTAGATCATCAAACATAAATGGGCGGGTGTGTGTGTACATATTATATTAAAGTTGGTCTGGAAGTTGAGACTAAGGAAAAAGTTCTTTTGCGACTATTTTATTACAAAATTTTATTAAATGTTGTTGACTTTAGTATTAGTATAAATAAGAAGTATAAGAAGTATAAATAAGTTCACTACAGTGAAACTTGTCCAATTTAGTTTCTAGCCAAGTATGCCGATTTCCTTAAATAGTGTGCTCAGTAAGCTTTACGCTGGAAATAAGAAATATCCAGTCAAAAAAATGTTGTAAAATCTTGTTAATTTATTAAATATAATATAAAAAACCTACATTTTTTTTTGTTATTAGATTATAGATTTTATTCATTTTATTAATGAAATAATTATTCTTATTACTTACGACATCAGTCTTCTTTTTTCTATTTAGCGAAATATAATATTATAATGATAAATTTTAAACAGTACTTTGGTGTAAAGCCGAAGCTTACATCGGCCGACTGGGAAGAGAGTAACCGCAGTTCAAATGCACTGCTGTGATCTAAAGCCCAAGATAGATCTGTCGGCTATGGGGAAGGCAACGGGAAACCAGCTCATTAATTAAATCACTAGTACGTTACTCCAAGGCTAATTATTTTTTACATGGACATTAATGATGTCTTTTAACAAGTTAATTTAAAGCAGTTTTGAAATTATTGTAATACTTTTATTTATGGTTTTAAAACGTCTCGTCTACGATTTCGTTCTAAAAGTCTATTAAAACTTTGAAAAAAATGTTGAAATTCTCCTTTCTAGCAAAACATCTATAGTCAAAGATTTTTAGCATTTGACCTAAAAACAATATTGTAAGTCTGAAAATTGGCTGAAACGATCATCAAACATTACTGAACAGCTTATACTAAAATTTTCAAGGCTTCTCCCGTCGGTATCGTAGTTTCTTCGTATAGTCATAAGGGCGTAAATCACGTAATGAATATTTAACGAAATTTTGGTAAAATCCAGTCAAAAATGATTCTTTCAATTTAAAGTAGATTTGCTTAAATTCTACATTTTTTGAGATAAATAAAGCTTCATAGATCTAAACAAATAAGTCAAATGCATTGTCGATTTCATCAAAATATGTTGATGTATTATGTGTTTCAAATGAACTAAATATGTGCCGAATATTGCAAAGTTAAATTCAAATAAATTGCAAAAATAAAGTATTGCTTTTCTTTCAATGTATTCGTAACGGGTTGGAAATGATTACTTAATTAGTAGAATTCGTTCAGTAAACCAGTAAACTGTCTGAACTATTATTTCTTATTAATTTTGCAAAGCAAAATAAATTTTATAAAACGTTCAAAACCAATGCAAGTTATAGTGTTTCCAACCTAGGACGACCAACATTTCGTATACAATTAGCCTTTAAATTAGTCTAATATAATTGGCATAAAACTCAAATTAATAAATAAGACTAAAAAACTAAAAATTATAACACTAGCATTCTTCAAGGTGGCATTGCAGTGTGTTTCGAAATATTTCGTATATACAGTTAGCCTTTAAATTAGTATAAAACTCAAATTAATAAATAAGACTGAAAAATTAAAATTAATTACACTATAGCATTCGTCAAGCTGGCATTGCAAAGTGTTACCTCCCTATAACTGTTTTTTTTTATTTTTTAGAAATGTTTAGTTAGAAAATTGTCGCACTTGAATTTAAACTTGCCTGCGCTTACTTCAATTTATGAAATGTGAAAATGTTCTATTCAGAAAACTAATTAAGTTACTAAAAAGTAATATTGAATGGAGCAAATTTTCATTTTTTTTTTCAATTATGTGGTTGTTATTTACGGGCTAATACTGATTGAAAAATAAGTTATGGTTATCAGGTACAATTACTACAGAAAATACTAAATAAAAATAATCACCTCACAAAATCAATATTAATTTTTGCAAACCTGTATATTCTTATTTCGAGTATGTTTAAAAAAATGTAATTTCATGAAACAAGGTTTCAATCAATATTCCAGATTGTTTACGTTATTGTACGATTGGGCACGAGAAGAACTAGGTATATAGAATAACAAAAAGGAATCTGAAGCCTTTAAAACTTCTACAAGATATGTTAAAATGTTTTGTGCAAGTAATAAATTGAACGTTTCATAGTATGGCTAAGCTTACCTATACAAACTAAAGCAGAGTTTTATATAGGCATTATTTATGAATTATACCTAATTTTGAAATTATTTCTGCCACAATTCATGCAGGAACAATAAAAAAAGAATAATGTAAAATCTTACAGAAAATAAATGCCTACCAAGTATCAGTTAGTATAGATAATAATAAAACATTTTTTAAAGTTTTAATTGAATTTTTTAATTTATTTTATAGATAGGTATCCAATTCGAAAATATTTACAAACTTAAGAAGATAACAACAACTCAATGAAATTCAATTAATATTTGAAAACCTACCTATTTATATTATATAAATAAATTTTTTATTGCGGTTACTGTCTTTTCAAACCATCTTTGTTAAGTTTTAAGTTATTTTTTAAATTATTTTCGACATAATAAGGAAAAACAGAAAAATAATACATGGGTATTACGCCGCCCACACGCTTAATTTTCATAAGTTACTCTTTGATAGCTGTAGAATGTAGATAGATGTATGGGGATTATACATAAATGCATACCATATAAACTTTAATTTTATTATTAATAAAAATTAATAATATTTAGTTTATGTTTCTAATGTACTGTAGCGCTAAAACAGTTTTTTCACAATAACTTTGTCAGATTCCGACTCTATTATTTTGTATTTTCAAATTAGATTTTTTAACTACTTTGGAATTGAAAATTATAACTACATCTCTTTGAATAACCAAATACGTCTGTAAAAATAAAATTTTAAAGAGATGTTAAATATGTATTTACAACTTGTCCACTATTTAAAAAGCACTTAAAACAAAAAATACGTTAGTGTAATTATACAATTAGTAATGTAAGCATTTACTATTCTGTTGCGAACTCTTGATAAAAACACTTTTTTGCCCATTCCCTTTGTAAAGTTACTCACAACTTACTTACAACTCATATTTAGGTATGTTCCACTTCTAATACGTCGTTCCAGTTCTTTTCAGAAAGAAAAGTCAAAAGTCAAAAGTCATCATCCGATGACTGATTAGGCAATTTCAACAGGATAATTTTATTCTTATTCGTGTATTCTTTTACATTTTTAAAGTATGTTTTGGTTCATTCTCTTGCTGAAATATCCATTCGCGTGGCATTTTACCTTTCGTGTCTGATCTGTAAAACTGATTTTTTTAGTCCACCGAATAATTATTTTACTTGGCATGATGCAGTATATCCAGTAATGAATTCTAAAAATTATATTACTTTAATTAACAATTTATTATTTGTGCTTGAATGATTCTGCAAATATGTTTTGTACAGTGAATAAAATATAATTTATTTATATACTCTCGTACTATCGCGTTATTACTAATTTAAAAAAAATTTTCATATATAATCTGTATTATGTGCTACCTACTTATAGAAAATATAAAATAATTCGCAAAACAGTTTATATTTCTATTTATTTTTGGCAGAAAATTGTTTTGTCAATATTTTCCCCTAAAGTAATTGCAAAGCGTTTTAAATATATATATACGAGTTTCCGACTGTATAATATATTCAATTTTCGCTCATTATTATGATTATGATCATAATATACATTCATTGTCGCCAATACACTGTAGCACTGCCATTTCATCCCTATTGTTTTATCTTCATCACATTTTATGAACAAATATAATTTATACAATAATACAGGCGACTATAAAATGATGCTGCAATGTGATTGACCCGGCGATGAAACGACATAATTCGCGCTCTATACGTACTCGCTCTTAATTATAAAAAATATTAAATAGGCTTAGTTGAAGTAATTTTTGGTAAAAGAATTTACTTTAAATGAATAGATTAAATATACAGTGCAATTATAATTTGCTTGAAGAAGTTGCGGATGCTAGTTTCATGTTCTTTAAAACAATTTTAATAAAACCACCTAACCTAAAGCTACATTTGGAATGTATAATTATAATATAGAACATAAAGTTTAGAGTACCACCTCTGTATGAATTATTATAACAAATGTGTAGTAAGGTGTCCGTAGTAGTGAGAAATTATTGTATTTCATTAGTTTTATGAGCACCTATTATTTTAAAGACTGCTTATGAACTTGAAACTCAAGGTAGCTATTATTATTTCAAAAAAAAATTAGTAAGCTTTTCTCTTTTTAATTTGCATATTTCTAAAAATTTTATAGTTAATATGCATTATAAATTGCCTTCATCATAAAAATTAATGTTGCGAATTAAAATTTTATTCTTTTATTTCATCTAGAAGTTCAATATTTGCTTTTGGTAAATTAGAAAGAGCGATTCTTTAATCATAGTCTTTTGATGTTATCCTTGATTGTCTCAAATTGTTCAATAGGAGATTGAGATAGTTACATGAAAAAAAATTACTTCTAAAAATAGTAGTTCATTGAATATAGGGGAAAAGGTAAAGATTACTGAACGAGTAGTAAACAGGTATAAACACTAGCCGTCAGGATAGTGCAAGAAGTCTAAGAGTTTAGTACTCTTTTTTCATGAGTTGTACATACAATGGTTTATCTTATTTTCATGGTAAAGTTGTTATTAGAACAATTGAATAATGGAATGAGCAAAAATCAAAATAATAAATAATTTAATTTTCTCAGACACTAAAAACATGACTTTTTTGAAGTTTGGTATACTTATTGATAAGACTTTCATAAATATTTTGGCAATTTTTGGTAATGCTGACATTTCTGATTGTCGAAATAATGACCTTCACATCAATGCGACCACAATGTAACTTTGACATTTTTTATTTCCATAACTAAGAAAAAGATTAAGTTCAAACTTTGCCACAACTTTTTTTATTACGCAAATAATGTACTGTAAAAATTTCAAGAACTTCTCATTAATTTCATTTTCCTTCTTAACAACCTTAACAACCAGTGAATGTACTCATTTTAAGTTATCAAAGCTTGTTAACATAAAATGCAAACACATTAGTTGTTAGTCAAATCAAGAAGCCAGGTTCGATGGCTTAAAGCGTTTCAGGCTTCGAATCTTACATGAATCACCAAGCAGGTCTACTGCCAATTAGTTTGGATGCGTTTTTAATCGATCTTTATATTTAACGGAGTAATTCTTAATTCCGCTGTGTATTGAAGCAATTTTCAGGTCTCGATAGATTGTATCATTTGGCACATACCACGGAGCTTGTACAATTGTTCGAAGTGTCTTATTTTGGAATCTTCGAAGTATTTCGACGTTTGATGTGCTCACAGTTGCTCAAAGCTGGATTCCGTATGTCCAAATCGGTTTCAGTATTCCTTTATATATTAATAGTTTGCTCTCTAAACATACTTGTGAATTTTTACCTATTAACCAATACATTTGTCTAAATTTGATTCCAAGCTTTTTCCTTTTATTAAATATATGTTTGCTCCATGTAAGTCTTTTATCTATGTGTAAGCCAAGATATTTTGCATCTTCAGCCTTGGGTAGAACGCAGCCATTCAAAGTTACAGGTGGGCAATCATCTCTTCTCATGATGAATGTAACTTGCGAAGATTTTGTTTCATTGGCTTTTATCCTCCACACTTTAAGCCACCTTTGGATTCTATCTAGGTTTTTCTGTAAGTTTGTTGAAGCGACCCTCGGATCAGTATGTGATGCAAGTACAGCGGTGTCGTCAACAAAAGTTGCTACTATTGTTGCTTTACTCGTTGGTAGATCAGCAGTGTACAACAAGTACAAATCCGGACCCAAGACACTACCCTGCGGCACACCTGACTGGATTGGAGACCATTTGTAACAAATTTTAGTAATTTGTTTTATTTTCTAAGTACGTCCCAGCCTATAATCGGATTTGGGTGGGGTTGAGTTTGCGTTTTGGAACGCAAGGGGGACTTTTTGAATGTGAGTTCGAGAAGTGAGTGTGTTGGTTTTTGGTCTTGTCAAAAGATTGGGTATGTTTTGCTTTTTTCTATAACTTGTAGGGAGACACCTTCATTGTGGACACCTTCGCGTATATTTTTTTTGATACCTTTCGGTATTTCGATTTTTTGTACTTGTAAATTTGTTTTCGTTTCCGATTTTTTCATAAATTTAATTTTAACACGGCAAATTTTAATTTGCATCGACGAGCTTATCTATTGATAATAAGTTATCTTCGCTCGCAAATTTTCCGCAACGTTCAATTTAATTTAAGTAAAATATTTAATTTTAATAATTAAATTATTTTAACTTTTTGGTGTGAACTACTTGTCCTTTTTTATGTTACTCCAATAGGATAATATTAAGGCAAGTAGATACGATTTTTCTTTCACCAGTTGTGGTTGTCGATTTTATTGGCAGCAAACTTCTTGCAGAGATTATATATTTTTCTCTTTCTCCTTTACGAAACTTATAATCCTTGCTTCCGCACCATATCAGCTAAATTAACATCTTGGGCATCTACAGTAAATAAAAGCTGGTTGATTTATTCCGACCGTGTAGAAAAAAAAAATTCTGGATCCCCAACAAGAGAGGAGGAATTTTTTTTTTATTACATATTTTCAATAAATAAAAAAAAACAATTCTTTAGGGCAATAAAAGTTGAAAGGAATGGATTTAGAAAGGCAGAATTCTCTGTTTTTAAGTAAAACTCATAACCTATTCCACTTAAAAAAACTTTTGTATGACGCCCGAATTCGAAAGGTATGGAGCTGAAAAGAGCGGAAAGTAGGAAAACTGTGTTTCACTTTAAAATCACATCAAGACAACCGAAATTGGAAGGCAGGGGTCTAAAAGTTCAGGTATCTATGGTTTATTGTAAAACTGGTAAAACATTCTGCTTTAAAACAAAACATCTTTGAAGAATATCCAAAGTCGAAAGCACAGATCTGGAAAAGCCGGAGTCTATTTTTAAGTTAAAAAAGTTTGGTTTTTAAGAAACTTATTTACACAGTTAATAGAATGGAGTTATAAATCCTACCTACTTCAAACAACTACATACGAGTATAATAGGTGTTTTGAGCATAAAGAATCCAAACTTTAATATCGATTAAATATTTTGTAGCAAAAATGGGAACCATTTGAAGTTCAATTATTTTGTTATAGGTTTCCACTATTATTTTAAACTGAATTTATCTCACCTCTTGACATTCGTATTTTAAGATGAACGACCTAAGCGCCTAGAATATAAGAAAACAGAATAGTTTGAGTGTCACTGGTTTAAACTTGATTTAGACAACGTAACCTTGTAGATAAACAAACAGTTTTTTTTTGGTAAACTGTAAAACTTACGTTGTCCCTTCTGGGAAACGTTTTGTTATTTTCTGATTGTGAAAAAAGGAATGGTGGCACTCTACGATGTGCCAACGTGCCATGGCGCTACCCATAAGAACCTGCTTGGTTTATGATGCATCTCAAAAATTAATGGAGGAAAATGCAGATTTTTACCGATATTCATCCCCATCCAACCAAAATCCTGTTTGTTCCCGGTGTTACGGCTTTGGAAGTAAACTTCACTTTTTGGGCATATTTTATGGGCCTACTTGGATAGGATATTGTAGATAAAGCAAACTAATGTCGTTGTCAGGTATTACGTTAGTTTCGTAGCGATACAACTCGTGCAACGCAATCATTTTAATCTTGTGAAGAATGCCGCCAAAAGTGAGCAAATTCCTCCTAACCACCACTTCTATGGTATTTTGCGTTTGACTGTAAATTAACTGTTAGAGATCTTTGATGTAACAATCAAGCTGACTTTACTTGAAAATGCAATGACCTGCGGTTAGAATCCATCTTGAGTTGACGATAGATCCACCACAGTAAAGGAATTGAAGCCGGAGAAGGATACTCGCCTTGTTTTGTAAAACTACCTCCAGCTATTCTTGATTCGTGAGCATTAAATTAGATTTAAGGCACTTTTAAATGTCCATGACGTAATTCCTTTATGAAATAGCAAAAATAATAATCAGATACTTACCTCCAGGAATGAAGAAGTTAGGTAAAACCAATAGAAAGACAAAGGTAAACACTTTTAACTTAAACATTTTTAATTATAAGTAGAATCAAAAATCTCTTTGTTTGATTATATAATGTACAGATCGACAAACAAAGTAATTCAACAGAGCACAGACTAAAGATTAGATTAGATTGTTGTTTAAAAATACTAAAAACTAACTAAAATATTCAAAATAAAAATAATTAGCTACAGATAAAAAAAAACTTAAAAATTCTTTGTTTTTATTTGTAATTCCTAAAACATTTCCTTCTCGATTTTCGTCTGTTTTAACGTTTGGCTTACTTGAAACCATAACCTGTTGTTATTTTAACCTGTAGTTGAAATTTTTACGTTTACTTTATTTTGTTTCCCGGATTGTTGATGATTAATCTGTCTTTTCTAAACCCGAATTGATTTTCGTGTAAGTCGGCAAGAGCTTTCCGGAGTAGCCAATGACCTAAATAGGCCAATATGAGGAACGCTTTTCAGAGGTTTCATATTTTTGCAGAAGAGTACCAGTCTTGCCTGTTTCTACCTCGAGCGGAACACTCCCTCAAACTATTGGGCTAGAGCCTCGGGCTAGGGAGTTTAAACCTCAGAAAAAGTATTTTGCCAACCAGTTAGAATCTGGCTCATCCAGGCTGGAGGCAACCACTTAACTATTGATTGGCGATCAAGGTGACTTGGTGTACCTGAGGGTTTACCTCGTCGGAGATCTTAGCGAAAACCGGTTGTTTGTTGGCGAAGAGATCTTCGAATCATGAAGCATTCCAACCTGGTGAAAAACCTAGTGGTGGATACGTGGAAGAGTCTAGGAGGCTGATGGTGGTCTCCAGTGTCAGCGGTAGTACAAGCGTGGCTCTTAGCTGTTTGATCAGTTGAGGAATTAAAAATTTTATAATTTAAAGGTGATATTTTTAATAAGAGTAGAACATAGCAATATATAACTTAAGGAAAAACTTTTATTTATTATAAAAAATCATAAAACAATTTAAATAAATTTTTTGGGCTTTGAATTGTATGGCCCTATGTAGCTCTGAATCCAACCCAAATATTCTTATATATCGGTATAGCCTTCAGAAAGTCCCGATCAGTACGGGGGAACCACCCACGAGTAAAGTCCTATCACTTCGTCAGTAATTTGTTCAATTAGGGGACTTCCAGAATCATCCTATGAAATATACGTTTCATTTGAATTGAAGTTGAAATATTCAAGAAGTACTTACGTAACAGCCCCCTAGATTTCTTAAAGCGCCAGTACAGAAGTTACCGATATTGTGTGTCCAATTGGTCAATAAATTGGCACATTGTTGAATAGCGATTATTTCTTAGTTCTTGCAATTTGCTACAATTTAAAACCGTCAGCTTAGGAGAAACGGAAGAAATATGAAACTTTCCGAAATTCTACCCCAGCCAATTAAAATCGTATTCAAGCCAGGCTGTACCATCTTCTTAGCCAATTGCGCCATTCCAACGCCCCGATGAAATAAGATTGGATCTTCTAATAGGATGAATGTAATGTCTTCAACAGCAATCACATCACATCTCATGAATTACAATCTCTTTAACTTTGTAAAAAACCGCTCCGATGCTTATGTAAGTTAAACCAAGCGTTACGCTTAGTTCAATTTATTTCAGTTTGACTAAAAAAAAGTAAAATAAATTCGGCGTCTCCTTACATGACTTATTGCAACTTATTTTCTGATTGTGATAATTATAAATTATAATTATTTAATTTGGGTGCTAATTCGAGTAAACAAAGCAAAGCTAGACAATAAATTAAAAATGGTTCAGTGGCGGTTCGCCTTAAAGTGTCAATACACCATGGCACTGTCCTTTACGAATCCATCTAATATATTTTTAATTTTTTTTTATTGCACAGTTATAGTAGGTACAATATTATTATACTAATTTATTGTTGTTCCTACAAACTCATGAAGTTCAAAACGTGCAAATCAATCCAATCTATATATTCCCAAACCTTGGTGTAGCCATCTGGTATGCCGGTTGCGTACGGGCGATCCATCAAAGGTGTATCGGAATCGCCCTAAAATTTTATTTGTAAAATTTTCGGTTGTTCCGAAATCTTAGATGTTCTTACATAGCATCCTCCTTCTCCTCTGGGAGATATGCAACACACATTGGAGTACACTATTATACCGCCAGGTGATAGAGAAGAACACAAAGCACTACTAATTGTTTTGACGCGGAGTTTCTCTAGTATGGGAGATGGTGCTGGCGTAGCTTGCTAATATATCAAAATATTACATTGTACTTTACTGATTCTCGGCCCCAGCTAACCAAAATAGCATTTGTTCCCGGCGTAACGGCTTTGGAAGGATACCGTATTCTTTTGGTGAATGGACCTGCTTGGATGGGACTTTCAAGCAAAAGCAGACCGATATCGTTATCAGCAATCAAGTCAGTTTTGTAGCGATGCAACTCGTGCAACACAATAGATCTTATTTTGTGGTGAACTCCACCAGTATTAAGCAAATTGCTTCCGACAACCACGTGTCTGGTAGCTTGGGTTTGGCTGCAAAATAACTGTTAAATCTTTGAAGTTATGGGATTATTGATTTTACTTAAAAATGCAATGCGCTGCCGTTAGCACCCATCTTGAATTGACGATAGACCTTTCGCAGTAATGGATTCCATATCGTCGGATTGAAACCGGAGAAGGATACTCGCCTAGTCTGGTAAAGCCGCCTCCAGCTATTCTGGATTCCTATGCATCTAAAATTAGTATTTTCGTTAGGAAAGCCACTTTCACTTGCACTCTTACTGTTGAGAACGAAAAAGTTAGATAAAACCAAAAGAAAGGTAGCTTCCAACGCAAACATTTTTAATAATGTAGCAATGCAAAAAGCTGTTCTTTATACATATATATGTATTGTCGTGATATAATCTGTAAGAGGGGTGATTTACAGAAAAATGTTAAATTTTATTTGTTTTCTTTTTTGATTTTGTAAATTTTGGTTTTGCCGCGGGTTAATTAAGCTGAGCGCCAGCTAGCGACTAAACCAGGCTTTTGCCGATTAAAGCCGCACGAAGCGGACGTACCGGAGTTGGTCTCCGGTAAATTTGTAATTTTGATTAAAATTTTGATTTGAGAATAAAAAGTTATTGGTTTCAAGTAAGTGATTTTGTTTAATTTGAATTGTCTGGAAGGACAATTATTTGGAAATTTTTTGATGAAGTCTGGATTGGAATTGGATTGTTAGTGATTAAAAATTGGATTGATTGGATTGAAATATTAAATTCGGAAAATTGGAAATAATAATATCATAATCGGTTTCATTAGAAAGTAAAAATTTTAAAACTTGAAATTGAAGGCAAGTACAAATTTCGTATCGTGAAGTGCAGCGTGTGACCAGGTGGGTTCACACATTTTACAGTGATAATTTACAAATGAGATTTTTGGAAGTTGGAAAATATTATCTCAGTATGTAACAAAGTAATAAAAATGAGAATTTAAAATATTGACCAACTCTATCTCATTAAAAATAAATGTATAATACAAATAAACATCATAAACAAGATCTTATCATAAACTTAATTCCATAAAATATTGAATTTCTGACGTGACTAAATTTGATACCTACATGCAATTTTAAATAATACAAATTTTACTAGAATTTAATATCTAATACTTCCCACTTAAAATTAATATATTTTTAATAAAATGGTAATTAATAGTTTCAAGTTTAGTTAATATTTTTTAGTCATCACCATTTTCAATAGAGGTCAGTAGATCTGACTTCGTCAGTTATAAGCTCCCGCTTTACAGAGTCTTCGAAGATCCTTGATTCCGGATGGGTTGTTTCAATAACACCCATTCGTAATGAAAAATTTAGTGGTACCTTCGCTCCTTGACGATTTCTGAATAACTTTTACGTTTACGTTTCGTGTTTTGTGGCTGAAATGCTTGTTAGCATTCAGAATATTGCTCCCGCCTTATGCAGATTAGAAGCCCCCTTCAGAAATAGTAAGTTCAAGCATTATTCGTGCCGTTTATTGTTGCATATGGGTCCGTGGTGACCCGATCATAAGTGAAGGTTTATTTTGGAAATACCACAATTCCCGATTTTGAGTCCAGTTTCCCAGCTTGGTAATTTGGTTCAGCAATTGCGATGATCTTGAAGCAATTTTCCGTTGGCTATCCCGCCTTGCCAGTCAGCACAAATTGTAGACAAGTGCGTCAGCACTTCACCTTGAAGATCTTGTGTGGCAACTTGATGTCGTAAGTGCTTTTCTACATAATGCAACTTATTAATATCGTTATTTTAAATTTTGGTCGTAACAATTTTGGAAATTTGGAGCTACATGTGCAACCTTTGTTTTTGTTCGGTTTGTGATATCAAATTTAGTCACGTCAGAAATTCAATATTTTATGGAATTAACGTCGTTTCCGTTTTATCGTAAAAATATTTATTGAAGTTCAATTTATTTAGTAATATTCAATTCAGTTAACGTTTAGAAGATCACAACACTGCATTGTTATCTTATGTTTTAAGTATTAAAGGACAAATTGTTTGTTGAGTCGGTCAAGCAATTTCGTTGATAAGGAAAATTTAGTGTCAGCAATTCATTTGTAATCTTGTTGATTATTTCATTATGTATAATTACTTTAGTATTTAGCATTAGTTTGTTTTGGTCATTAATTGTATGTTTATGAAATCAATAATGTTAATCATTTTTAAATTTTAAGAACTCACCCTCATTTAGTTTTAAGGATTTAACTGCGAACAACTTGACGTCGATCATTTGTAAATTGTGATTTATTCATTTATGTTTTCTAAATTATGATTGATTTTTGGTAAATTAAATTCATGGGTTACCCCCTTTTTTTTGTTTTGTTTTCTTATTAAATCTCCAAGAAAGGTAAGTCTTCGATTTTCATCAGCTCGAGTGGCGCCCTCTCGATTTAGACTTTCCCGATTTAGTCTTTTGTGGAACTCGGTTTCTGAATGTCCTTGATTTTGTAGCGATCCACGACCTCGCCGACTTTGAGCTGGCGGCCTTCCAGACTACTGAGACCCCTCTTTGTTTTTCTTTGTGAAACATCCCGTCTTAAGGGCAATTTTGCCCGTTACAGCACTTTGCTAAAATTCAAAAAATAAACCGAGAGAAAGTTGGCTAAATATTGGAGTTACTCACCGAGGTTCTCCCCCATTCAATTAGAATTGCTTTCGTTCCAGGTGTAATGGACTTGTTTGGAAACGAAAGTTTTGCTGCCTTCTTGTTCAAAGTGATCAAGTTCTCAACTTCCAGTTAGCCTATGTCGTTGTCGGCGAAGACGTCGGTTTTGTAGTGATACAGTTCGTGAATTATAATGTTTTTTATTTGATGAATAGTTTCACTAGAATTCCATGTGTTGGTACCAGTGACGACTTCGATGGTTTCCAAAGTTTGACTGCAATCGTAATTATCAGAATGAACTTCATCTTGGGAACTTATTTGAATATACAATGAGCGGCCATAACAAGATATTTTTCGTTAACAATTGAAGCTCCACAGTAATCTCATATCTATAATTATCTTCCATATCTTCTAATAGAAGCCACAAATGGAAATTCGGCTTCTTTTGCAAGATGACCTCCTCCAATGCCTTCTAAAAACAATTATTCAATAATGGCCTAACTCACGAATGTAATTAAATTTGTGGCTTAGGCCATTTTGGTTTCATTCGAGAGGTTTGCGATAATACGTTGAAACTTGTACATACCATTAATTTTAACCAAGCTCATTAGGATTATCAGCAAGGTAAGAATACTAAAATTGTTTGTTGCTATCATTTAGGTTAATATTAGAAAAAAATATTTAACCTCTTATACAGCGTGACCCACAAGAACTGGGATAAACGTTTTTAAAGAAAAACTTATTTAGAAGCAACAAACCAAAAATTTTGAAATAGATAACGATAAACAATGACTTTATGTACAGGGTGGTTCAAATTCGAATGTTCTTATGGGAAATTTGGTAACTATAAGTGATATGGAAAAATGGATGGCTCATCCTCGATCTCTTTTTTTGAGAAAAGCTCAATGGTGAAAACCGGAATTCGATATCTTTTATCGTTTTCGAGTTATGGCCAAAAGTTCGCCTTTTTGACTTTTCGTTAAATGTCGATATCTCGGTTGTTTATAAAGTTATAGAAAAAATATTTACACCTTCTTCGGACACTTTTTTAAGGAGAATAAACTGCGCTATAAGAATTTTAAATATCTTCATTAGTTTCCGAGTTATAATATAAAGTTGTGTTTTTTTAAACAGAAACAATAGTTGGCTATGACATATTTAAATAGAATTTTTTATCCTCTTTTCAATTATATATAACATGTAGGATCTATCATTTCAGTTTCTACCCGTTATATTCAAAAATGTTAAATAAAAATAAAAGAAGATCGAAAATTAAATTTTGGCTTTGTAAAAAAACAAAACAATATTCAACATCATTATTGACTTCTAAAACAATTGTCTCAAATTGTTTTTAATAGGTGATTTTAATGCCTAACTCATAGATCTATTTCTATTTTTTAGTACCTACTTATTTACCTGTTATTTCACAAGAGTATAAAATGACTTTTGAAAACTATGAAAATTTTGATATCAAAATTATTTCCAAAATTGCTATTTAACAATTCCTTAACAATTCTTGCATTACTAGGTGGTGCACCATCTCACTATCTTGTTGGAAGAATATAATATGTCTTCTTTCAAGTAAGGGTAAATTATCTAAATAATCGTCAACAAAATTTTGATTTAGTATTTCAGGATATCATAATTTCTTTAATGTGCATAAGCCATTTATACTCTTGTGAAGATAAATAAGGAGGTAAATTCTTCTACTTCTATATACTTCCAAATAGAAGTAGATCTGAGTAGGCTTGAAAAACACTTATTAAAAACAATTTGAGACGATTGTTTTAAAAGTTAATAATGATTTTGAACAGTGTTTTGTTTTTTTACAAAGCCAAAATGTAATTTTCCGATCTTCTTTAATTTTTATTTAACATTTTTTAATATAACGGGTAGAAACTGAAATGATAGACCCTACATGTTATATATAATTGAAAAGAGGATAAAAAACTCTATTTAAATATGTCATAGCCAACTATGGTTTCTATTTAAAAAAACACAACTTTATATTATAACTCGGAAACAAATGAAGATATTTAAAATTTCTTTAGCGCAGTTTATTCTCCTTAAAAAAGTGTCCGAAGAAGATATAAATATTTTTTCTATAACTTTATAAACAACCGAGATATCGACATTTAACGAAAAGTCAAAAAGGCGAACTTTTGGCCATAACTCGAAAACGATAAAAGATATCGAATTCCGGTTTTCACCATTGAGCTTTTCTCAAAAAAAGAGATCGAGGATGCGCCATCCATTTTTTGATATCTCTTATAGTTACCGAATTTCCCATAAGAACATTCGAATTTGAACCACCCTGTACAATATAAATTATATATTTTCAAATTGGTTCTCTTCTGCGTGAATACAAAACTATAAACGTCGAATGAAATTATCGGCTATTTTTCGTAACTCTTTTAGGGATACTTTGTCTTATATCTGAAGCAAAGATTGTTCTAGTGATTTCAAACTTTTGTCGAGTTTTGCACAGGTCCTGGTCTCTAAAATTGACCATACAGCAGAATCCATTCGGTTATGATTTGATGAGTACGAGGACCATTCAACTAATAAAATCAGGAAAATTGATTCGGCAACATGTTTTGCGTAGTGTTGGCTTTATAGACAGGCACAAAGTTTTGTGGAAAAGTCCAATTTTGGTCAAAAATGTACTGTTGGGCCCACGGAATTACTACAGCCTATAAAATTTTCCGGCGGTAGGTATTTTTATTGATTTTAACTCCTTCTTCCGCGAAAACTAAAGATGTTTTATTGGTAGCACAAATACCCCCTCAAACCATGACAAACATGGAATGTTCGCGCTGGACCCCGATGGCAGAAGATCCGCGTGCTTTTTCTGGCCAATACCTACCAAATTGACGGTTATGAAATACGATTGTAAAAAAAAATTTTATTAACGAAAACGTAATTTTTTTCAATTTTGAGCAGCGGTGCGATGAAGAAAAACAGGGCATCGTTGAAGTCATACTTGCTTGTTTTTATCCGATAACATTTAGGATTTTTAGATCTTATAAGGCTTCTTCTGAAGTTCATTTTTTGCTATTCGTTGAACCGACTTTCGCAAGATTACAGTTCCACGAGCCACTTTTTGCATTGAGAGTCTCGGATTTCGTTGAATCCGAAGTTTGATGATGTTACCATTTCGGTGAGTGTTAACAGAACTTTTTTTTCTTTCGCGGGTCGGTCTTCATCATTACCAAGTTGTTTGTAACGTTTGATGGCATCTGAAGCGGGTTGTTGAAGAATGCGCAGCATTCGAACAATGTCACATTGCTCATTTCCAGCTTCAAATAACGTTAAAATTGCGGTGCGACTTTTTGATGTTTTGTAACTCGTAAACTTACATTTTGATTTTTTTAATTTTTTATTTTTATGACCTTTATTATTTTTAGAATCGGAATACTAGAATATTTTTCAGTAAAATTTAGTGATTGTGAAGTGTGTCCGGGTTCTTGTGGGTCACAGTGTATACCTAACGTTGCACATAAATATGTATCTAAAGGCACATCAATGTGCCATAATGATAATTAAAAGAGTATGAATTGTAGAGTTCTTAAAATTGAAAGCTCGTCAATATACCTTGTTTATCGTAATCTGATGTTGGTGCAATATTGTTCTCCAATATTGCATTCCGATTTTTATGCAATATTGCTTTAATATTGTTTTCTAATATTACAGCAATATAAAAAATCAGTATTGCACTCAATATTCAGCTTCTTTCTTTCATTTTCTTTCACTTTTTTTATAATGGTTTTCATGTCAAGAAAATTTTACGTATTACAAAAACTTTTGTGCATCGGAATCCTGGCGATGTTTATCATTTAGTTTTAATGCAAAATGCGGTTTTACAATTTTGTGGTATAATAATTATTATTAGTTATACAAACTCCTCAATTTATTTGTCGAAAACCATTATTGTATACTACAACAGTCATGAATAAAAAAAGTTAATAGTTTTTCACTGATTTTTACATTAAGTATAATAAAATTTGAATTTCAAGATAAACTAATATTAAAAAAATTGTTTGTAAGTTCTAGGGTATTCCCCTACCCAGAACTGGAAAGTTTATAAATTGCTATCGCAGTAAGTATGTTAAAAATTTTTATTGTGTTACTACCTACCAGCTCATAGCGCTGTGACATAAATACACCAAGTTATCTGATTGTAAATATTGCCAATGTTTATATCATTCTAAAAGCGCGGGTCACATTAGGCTTCTTACCAGCGCTGGTAAGACGCGGCTGGTAAGAAGCCGTCGATCAGCTCAATGTGATCAAACAATTCGCCGCTGGCGTTTAGAAGCCGGCGAAGTTGGACATGTTCAACTTTGGTAGCTAGAAGCGGCGTCTAAAGATCACGTGGCCGCTGGCTATGCTGCTATTCGCCACTCGCCAGTTTGTTTTTTTGTACCTTTTGTAGTTCTTTGCGGTAGGTATCCCGTAAACTTTTATTTTTTTTTATTGAATTAAAGGAACTGGGTATTTCTGAAATTTTTAACTGTCGTAATAATTTGTTAATTGACACATCTTTTAAATTTCGGTTTAAGTAATCTTTAGAACTAACGTCCCACAAACACGGATAATTTTGAAAAATGTCTAAAAAAGAAATAATTTCCTTCGCAGTCCACTTTACCTCGGACATTAATACTAATTTAAAAAAATTTTTAATAACCTTTTTACAAAAAACTACCTGTAGAATGTAATTATTAGAATTACTCGCTGCTGATTAAAAGTGATAGTGGTCAGATTGCGCTGTCGGCTGGTGCCAGCGGTCACGTGATCTTTAGTCGCCGCTTCTAGCTACCAAAGTTGAACATGCCGAACTTCGCCAGAGCTGATAAATACTCGCCGGCTTCTAAACGCCAGCGGCGAATTGTGTGATCACATTAGGCTTCTTACCAGCAGCTTCTTACCAGCCGCGTCTTACCAGCGCTGGTAAGAAGCCTAATGTGACCCGCGCTTAAGAAACTCAAATGTAACTAAGATCTAAAAACAAGTAATAATATAATTACCAGGGCTCGGAAGTTCTAGCGAATGCATATATTTTTTGGAAAGTCTTAGAACATTGAAAGTAAGATACAAATTTGTTTCACACTTTCCTGATGTCGTATACAAAATTTTATAATGCTAATTTTTGCATATTTACGGTTTTTACTGCTATTTTGCTATTTTCGAGCTTTAAGTGCTATTTACAGGCATATTTTTATATAATAAAAAAAATAAACAAAATATTATTAAAAAACAATTTGTATCAAATTATAAATATGCTGTTATAAAATTGTTAAAACAGCGATATTGTGTACCATTATCAGATTCAATTAAAACAGTTCAAGATATTCAAAACTCATTTGAAACTCTATGTGAACTAAATGGAAAAGCTGTTTGGAAACAACAGGAAAAGAACTTCAATCAAGTACTGGAAAAAAATGGTGGTCTCTCAGCTCTAATATAAATATGAAAAATTTTAACTGGTGAAGAAACATCCGGAAATTTAGATGGTCCTCCTAAAGATTTAAATTTTAATGACTTGGTATTTTTTAAGTGCGCACCAGTGACGTCCGTCAATGTTAGACAGTCGTTTTCGGCGTATAAAACTCAAAACCTCTTTTATCAAAAAACCGCAGATCATTCAAATTTGAAAATATTTAAAAAATACATTTATAAAAAATTTTAAAAAATGTATGACAATTTTATATTGAATATTTTTCATTTTTTAGTGCTAATTTTGGTGTTTTTAAGTGCATATACTTAAAAGAGCTAAAAGTTCATTTTTTTTAGTGCTATAACTTCCTAGCCTTGATACTTACTTTGTTGTTTTGTCACATTATCCTGTATGAAAGTGGATCCAATCTATATATTCCCACATTTTGGTGTCACCATCGGGTACCCTGTACCACATGGTGGAATTACCCAAGAATACAGCACAAGTACGGCATGCGTCGTATGATCGACTAGCGGGGTTCCGGAGTCACCCTGAAAAATCATTTTTACACTACTTGTCCTGAAGACATTTTAAAGCAAAAAGTTATATACTTAGCAACCTCCTTCTCCTGCTTGGTTTAGAGTGCAAAAATTACTGTAGGTTATCGTTCGTCCGGAAGATAACTTCCGGATAACTAATAACTAAATAAGTAAATAAAAGATAACTAAGAGCTAAAATCATTTATCGTTCTGGCGCTTAAAGTTTGAAGGCTACTTTCTGGTCCAACGGCACTTTGCTAAAATGTAAAATAATAATCTCATGAGGAGGAGACAAAATTGGACGGGTACACGACATTTGGGCGACGGTCAGTTAGGCGACGACAATTTGGTGATGGCACAAATTGGGCGACGGGAAATTCGATACTTTTTTTCAATAAAAAAATTAATAAAATAATATTAAATAACAAATTCTTATAGTATTTAGTATTATATTATATTTTCTTTATTATTATTTAATATTTTATTCAAAATTATACTAGGTATATTATAATATAATTATTTTATATAATTAATAATATAAATATTATTATACTATAGGTACATACAGGACTTATGTAGGAGAGACCGGGGCACGTTGCAACACGTCCTGGGGTAATTTGCCACACTTATTCAGAAGCACTATCATCAATATTAGGTACAATTTACACATATATACAATGGGTCTCTTTTTGCACAGTCCAGTGTGCCCACATTTTTCAAAGTCTACATTGCACCTATCTTTCATTCACTCAAAAGTGAATTTATTCATGACGCGCACGAATGAATTAACGAGAGTCTTGTAAGATGTTCACAAAGTCATGTGGTTTTCATATCAGATTTTTTATTTTTGTTTTTGTTTTTTTTAAACCACCAAATATGTGAACGGGTTACATTGTAACAGTTGATTGCAACGTGCCCCGCCACACTTTTTAGTTTTATAAGTTGTATAACTTTTACCTTGAAAACTTTTTTTATGATTATTTTACACAAAACGAAAGACAAATGTTTACTCTATATCACAAAGTTTGAATAAAAGCACTATGACACTTGATAATGCAACTTCATTGACAATAATAGCAAAATTACTTATTCTGTCGAGAACACAGATGTGACGATTACTCACATACTGCAGCTATTAGGCGTGATTCTACCTGACACATTAAGTTACACGTATTTTGTACCAATGGCGGTATCTATTATCTTATCCGTGAAAAAGTTATTTACACTGTTGCAACTTACCCCTGTTGCAACTTACCCCGGTCTTTCCTATAGGTATACCTTGTCTTTGATGTAAAGATATCCGTCACAAGTGAATTTTTCGTTCCCTTTTTGGGTCATAATTTGTAGTCTTCCATCCATTGTAAATGATTTTATTTTCAATTCAAATTTATAATATTAACATGTCATTTTTATCTTTTATATAGTAAAGTATACTATAAAAAATTACCAAATTCAATTTTTTATTTAAAAAAAATGTATCGAAGTTCCCGTCGCCTAATTTGTGCCGTCGCCTAATTTGTGCCGTCGCCTAATTGTTGTCGCCTAATTAACCGGTTGCCTAGTTGGAGTCGCCTAAGTGACGGTGTCCCAAATTGGACTGCTCACCGAAGTTCTGCCCCATCCAACTAGAGTTGCTTGCGTATTAGGTGTAATGGATTTGTTCGGAAGAGGCAGTTTAACTGCATTGTTTTTCAAAATGATATAATCTTCCACCAGCCATAAACCTATATCGTTGTCAGCGTAGACATCGCTTTCGTAACGGTAAAGTTCGTGGATTATGATATTTTTTATTTTGTGGATTGTTCCCCCAGAGTTCCATGTATTCGCACCAGTGACGACGTCGGCATCGAAGGTTTCCAAAGTTTGGCTGCATGTGCAGTTATTAATATTTTATACTAAATCAGTTTTTGGGACTGACTTGAATATACATTGAGCTACCGAAACGAGATATTTTTCGTTAACGAGTGAAGCGCCACAGTAATGGATACCATACCTTCTAATGGAAGCCACAAACGGATATTGGTGTGGTCCTGCAAGTCGGTCTCTTCCTATAGCGAGTCTAGCGACTGAAAAATTCTCTTTTTAGTACAAAATTGTAGTTTTTTGGGGCGGGAAATTTCAAAATCGCTTGCAATATTACACAAATAATATTTATTTAATAAAACTTGAATACCTACATACCAGTGATTCGTACCACGTCCATTAAAACTACCAGCAAGGTAACAGCAATCACAAATATTTTCATTGTAACTTGATAGTAATTATGAAATATTTTTGCTGCTTATATACATTTCTATAATTTAATTATTGATTTTTAATCGACATAATTTACATCCTTTAGTAAAATAATACTAATTTATATACAACGATTGGTTTTTACCACAGCGGGAATTTTATTATCCTAAATTTTTAATAGAGCAAACTTTTTTGAATTAGCTTATTTGTAACCAAATTAAATACCCTACGGTGTACAAACTAAGCAAGGATCTATGAAATCCTCAAGAAAGAAAAGAAAAATTGGGTAGAAAAATGGTTGCGCAAAAGTCCCTTAGCTCCTCTACTTTGAAATTGATTTAATTTTTAATTTTTAAATAAAATATTAAAAATTAAAGTACCTAATAATAAGAACGAAAAAAGATTTGGCACGATGGTCACTGGATTTTTTTAATTAAAATTTTGCCAATCTCATTGTTATAATTAAATTATATTTCTAATGGATAGATTATTTCTAAGTTTTGAGTATAGGGTAGACTGGGTACGGCTGTAACAATATTCCTTTAAATGCCCACAGCACAGCTAGTACAGCTATAAGCAGCAACTAAAGCCTTTGCGATGAAAACATAGTCATCGTTCTTTAAAATAATAGCAAAACCCGTAGTTCAGGTATAACAGTTTGGCAGTAATATGTCCATTTTAATGAGCGTGTGCGATTGTTACGACCGACCCATACCAGGGGCGGTTGTAACACCAATGGTAGACAGTAGGATGACACAAAAATATTTTGAAAATATTTTGAAATACAATAATTATATTAATATTTAAGCTACTCGTATATCATAAATAAATTCTCCAAAAATTCTTATTTTTGTTGGACCAAAAACAATAGGCCTCCTTGTCAACACACTTACCGCGCGAAAGACGACGGCGCTGGAGTCGTGACGGGACTTGTTGCCTGAGTGCCTCTCCCTTTGTACCTCCCACCTTACCCTCCATAGGTACGATAATATTCGAGTTGTTACAACCGGTCCATGTTACAACCGTACCCAGTCTCTCCTATTCTTTACTAATGTAAGTTTTTTTTTAACACGTTTCAAAAGACCGTCGAGTTGACCGCCTGAGGCGAAAATAGCAAAACGAATCCAAACAAGATCTAAAGAATTATGTTATTAATACAAAAATATTAATTAAAAGAATTTCTTGCGATCTTGAAATAGCTGATTAGTTGTAAATTTAAAATTGTAGTTTACAAGAATTTACAATATTTAATAAGCACATATTTTAAAAGTTCAATTTTATAGCGGATTTTTTGGAATTATGTTTTTCATTTTTGTATACTTACACGATTACTCTATGCTAAATGTGGGAAAATATGATGTAAAACAGCTATAAATACGGAAAATATCAATTTTTATTCATCGTAAAAGCCTTCGGTGACTAAAATTATAAAATAAAATGACACTTTTTCAATAATTTATCATCGTTTTTGCAACATGCTTTGATCGCTTTAAGCAGCGCGTTTGAATCGGTTTTATTTTAATCGGATGGCTCTCTCGATGTGAACATGGCTAAAAACAGACAAAACCAAATCAAAACATAAGTGAAACAAACAATAAACACTTTAGTTTGGCTCAAATACCGATATGAGCACAGCCGAATTAAGGATATTCGAAGTAGGGACTAACTTTTTTGGGAGCCTTTTGAAGGCATCGCACATTTTAATAAAATGCGCCGCAGGTAAAAATCTTGTTTTTTGAAGGTCTACCGCGCTTAGATGAAATGTAAAATTTTGTGTTAATGTAAACTTCGCTGATTTAAATTTTGTTGTTTTAATTCTTTTGAAGCTCCTAAAAATTTGGAGGCCCGGTACCGCAGTCCCCCCTCCCACCTTAATCCGGCTTTGTATGATCATCTAAATAATACGTTTGTACAATGAGCATGCAAAACTGAGTGTCGCACAACTGGTACACTCGACTGTCTCACACCCGGAACATGACGCCATTTTTACATAACACACTGAAAAATTTATGTGCGAACATAAATCAGTCTAATCGACTAGTTTATCGTAAAATGTAAAGAAAATGCTATATTTATTGTCGTGTTTCAAAATGCAAAATTTGAATATTTTTGAATTATTTTATTTATTTTGAAATGAATTGGTTTATTTTTGTTAATTTTTAATATTTAAGTTTGATTTTGTAAATTATTTTTTTGAATTTCGCATTTATGCGCGAAACTGTTAAAGTTGATAGGATTTTTCGAGGAGTGCTCTTATAAAATTTGAGATTTTTTAACAATTTTTGATATTTTTATGATATTATTTGAATTTGTGAGATTTGATTTGTTAATTCAACAAATAAAGAGATTATTTTGGTGAGAATTGTTGATGATTTTGATTCTTCGATTATTTTATTAAAGTTGATAATAATTTGGATATCAATAATTGGATTTTGATAGTTTAGATGTTAATTGATTAAATTAAAATTTGGATGTTGCAAGAATTGGATTTTGGAAAAATTGGAATATTAAATATTGTAAAGGCGTAGAAGATTTGGATACGCGTGTCCCACCTTTGGTGATAACGTACTCGCAATCACCGTTCCATTTACAAAACGAAAATTTTATTTTAAAGTCATTTGTAATTGAATTTGAATTGGAAAAGTTATTTTATGGGTTGATTTTTGGTTTTTAAAAATAAATTCGTGCTGTTCAGGGCATACAGGAACCGACTAACTGAGCGTCTCGTGTTCACCGACAATTTTGAGCTAGTTTGGCAAACTTTTAGGATTGTGAAGGATAGGTAAATTTTTTATACAAAATCCCACAACATTATATACATTGTACTAATCTTTTTTCGTTGAATAACTAATAATAACAGCAATTACAAAAAAATAAAATAAAACTTTTTTATTTTTTGTTGTATTTTATTGTTTGTTTTTTAGTTTTTGTTCGGATTACATACAAATATTGTGACTATTCACCCCGTGTTCTAATAAAAGTTAGCTACCAACATGAAAAAAATTTGACAAGAGCCAAACCGGCCAATTGGCATCGCTTATGGAAAAAATTTGAGTGTCTCACATCTGGAGCCATCTTAATATACATCTCCCTTACATTTTGAAATTTTAGAACGTAAAAGCGCAAAATAGAAAAAATAGTACAAAAAAACTCGTTTCGTAAGCCATTTTTTAGTATAGTACAAACCTTTATAGTACAGTACAATTAGATGTGAACCCCGAAATTCAAAAAATAAGAGGTTGGATTGTCACAAAATGTTTATTAGCTACTAAACTACTAAACTACTAAACTACTAAAAAGTCTCCCGCTTAAGATCGACGGGTTTGGTGGGGCTAGGGAGGAACGAGTCAAAACCATACATTTCCACAGTTTTTGTCAAATATCTTTAAAATGACGTTAGATAGAACAAATCCAACCCTGTACAAAATTAAAGGCCGTTAAATTTTCTCGAAAAAATGTCTAAAACATGTTTTTGGCAAACCCCACAGATTAGAAGATATGAAGGAGGAAAGTTTTAATAAATTTTTGCCTTTGCTGAATACTTTTTTCCAGGATTAATATATTTATATGAAAGAACACCTTTGTTAGTTACAGACTCGCATTTGTGACAAGCATTTTAATATATCTAATTAAAATTACATATGGACATTCAAATATATAATAAAAGAAAGAAAATCAAAAATAGAAAATAGAAAAGTGGTGCATAAAGCACTTAAAAATACCATTAATGAAAATTACCATTAAATATCGTAAGAATAAAAGATTTTTATAATAACTAATACTAAATAAGTGTATAACACACAAACTTAATTATTAAATTAGATTAATTACGGTTGACTTAGTTCGACAGAAACCAAAGAAAAAAATGTGTGCTTTACAGGGTTAATATCACTTCTCTTCTCCATCACTTCCATCAGTAATTACAAAATTACAAAATTAATTAAAAATAAATTTCACGGCCTTTAATTTTGTATAGAATGATATTTTCTGTATCTTTCATCATTTTCGAGATATTTTAAAAAAAACTGTGGAAACGTATCGTTTTGACTCTTTCCCCCCCCTCGCCCCACCCAAACCCGTCGCCCTAGAATGGGAGACTTTTTAGTACTTATAGAGGAACAAGTAATGAACATTTTGTGGCGATTAAACCTTTTATTTTTTGGATTTTCTGGTTTGGGTGTTTTTTAGTCTAATTGTACTGTATCCACTATTAAAAAACTTCCCGCTACGCGAGTCTTTTTCAAAACGGATTTTGTTTGTTTTCGATATTCTGTGTACCTTACGAGACTGTTTTTAAATGTATACATCCTATATATCGCAAGGAAGTAGTCCTTAACTTGTCATATTTTTTTTGAGATTAGCTTATTTATTTATTTACTTCTAGATTACCTTTTC
Source organism: Cantharis flavilabris (assembly GCA_949152465.1). Taxonomy (NCBI): domain Eukaryota; kingdom Metazoa; phylum Arthropoda; class Insecta; order Coleoptera; family Cantharidae; genus Cantharis; species Cantharis flavilabris. Next base: position 19,659,900 of record OX424436.1, on the reverse strand, counting down.
CAAACTTATAGTTTTTATTAAGCTAGTAATAAATAATAATCGTCTATTCTACAAAATTTGTATGTACGTATACCGGGTGCTGAATGAGTTAGCCGAACATAGGAAATTAACATGTAAAAACTTATTTATGCAAATTCCTGCTTCCCTAATTACTTTAGAGAAAAAATGAAAGACATAAAAATAATGCAGAAATATAAACTACAAATGAAAAGACAATTTGATTTCATCTAACTTTTACTTAAAAGATCAAAAAATGCTTTAGAAATTATTAAAATTTTCATTTATCGCACTGGCCATGAATTAATAAATTCAATTTAATTTACCTATATTTTCCAAAATAATTACCATGGAAACTTTCATGGCCAGTCCGATAAATAAAACTTTTAACAATTTCAAAAGCATTTTTTTGGCTTTTTAAGTAAAAGTTTAGATGAAATCTAATGCTCTTATCATTTGTGGTATATATTTCTGCATTATTTTTGTGTGTTTAACAACGACCCGAAATATAATAGTAGAGTGCTCGAGTCACAATAAAACGCTAAAAATAATTTCTGTGGGGGTGTATATCGGAGTTAAAGCTCATATGACATTATATTTCCAATCTGAAAGTGTATAGTCAAAAATTAGATGGACAGAAGGGCGCTATTATTAAAAAACGGAATAACAGAAAGTTCATAAAATGTCTAATTATTTTGATATACGGTAATATATATTTTATAATATATTTTGAAATAATTTTTGTTCAACATTTTTTTTTATGTTTGAAATTGTGATGACTAGCCGAAGGATGTCAAATATTTACCCTTCGTGTTTGAGACTTAAAAGATCGCAAAATTATAAGTAGTATCGCTTTTTTTAATTTGATGTCCTCCAATGTCATACTATAATTATATAGATCTGGACTACATAAAATTCAAAGAAACTCTCAAGGCCTATTTAATAAAAAATGAGTTTTAATTGCCAAGCAATGGAAAACGATGACAAAAAAATTCAAACAATAGTATGTTGTTTGGCTAGGGACGAAACAAAACGATTTCAGACCAGGGTGAGGATTGCTTGCCCGAGCGACAGCGAGTCTAAATAATATCTATCTAAATAATATCTATCTTGAATCTAAATAATATTTCAAGTAAAAAATATTCTTGCTGGAAGAAATCTAATATTTTTAATACAAACATATTTTATTGCGCGAAGAAATTATATTTTTAAATGAAATAAATAATTTCAAGAAAATATTTATTCTTCATTTAAGAAATCCTTTTTTTCCGTGTCCATTTGAGGAAAAATTATATTTTTGCCTCGGGAGCAGAGTTGATTTGCTTCCTGAAGAGAAAATTACCCACTTTGTTTCCCAACCAAGCAATATATTTGCTGAAATAAAACGCTGAAAATAGCTCTTGCGCGTTTTTCGTCGTCTTTTTAGTTTCCGAACTTCTTATAGTAAGGAAAGTATTGTTATCTGAAATTGAATAAAAAAATTGGCCCCTCTATATTTGTAACAAATTTTTGTGTTTCAATATTTAAATTTCACGAATATAGTCTTATGTGTGTAGTAATAGTTATTTATGTATTAAGGGCGCAATCAATAGATTATAGCTCGGAGGGTAATTTTAAGCCCGACGCGTTAGCTTTAGCTCTATTGTTTTATTGCAAACAAATTAATTTTATATTTGCAAATGGATAAAATCAAAGTTATTTAATAGAAATATTGGATAAATTTGAGGTTGCCCAGAGTAGATTGATTCCAATAAAATCAAAAGATTTGTACGAGAAGGAATATAAGAAGTTTTGTGAGTGACGATGTGCAAAAAATGTCAACAAATATCAAATGGTAAGAAAATGTTCAATCGCTTAATAATAATTGTATTTATTAACAATTTTCGTTTTTCTTAGTCAAAGCTTTATAAACCGTTTTCTCTTTGGTGCATCTACTCAAAGCTTATGATAATGGTGAAGGTTAAGGAAAGCGTTGAAGTTAAAGTATGACAATTCTATATCTAAAACTATCTGCATATTGGCTGAGAGCGGTGGTGACACAAGAACGTTGAATCACTTGGGTGGATGGCAATTAATGGCATTTAATAAATAATTTGTATCTTTGAAATTTAAATAATAAATAAAAAGATTTCCACTATTTTGTTTTGATAGGTATTAAAATTGTTGTCATTGCTTAGCAAATTTATACGCCCTCGGGCTAAAAAAGCCATATTACGCCCGCATTTGAGTGCTAATAAACAAGGTTATGATTCCAAAATGAAATAAAATACTTTTTGAATATCAGATACGATAAACTTTGTTTATCGTTTATTTAAAATGCATGTAGAAAGGTTGTTTCGTTTAAATTGATTCATTTTCTGAAATTACAAATATTAAATTTGACATAACAAAATTTTTATTAGTGACCACGTTAGTGACTATCCATGCAATCCAACCTACTAACAAAATAAAAAATGTAATAGTTTTGATGACTAAAAATTGATATTTATTGTTAAGGTGCTAGATCAATAGGAATAGATCATAAAATCAAGCGGTTGTCACCAGTTGCTTTATGATATTTTTTTTATTCAAGATGCATACCTTTTAAAAAGGTATAATATTGTAATATATTTGACATTTGAAATTTGAAAAATAATCACTTTTGTGATGAAAATGAAAGTAATAGCTATTTATTATACAAGTGTCTTATAATGCAAATAAGTTACGAAAGAAATGTTTAGCCACGAGAGCTTGCTCGAGTGTCTAATTTTTCTTGAGTAACTTATTTTTTGTTAGGACACGTGTGTAATACAAAGCTTTATCCAATATCTCGTAACAATTGTTTAAAATGTAATTAAAAGTTTTGACGTTTTAAAATGTCAGATGTAAATTATGAAAATTAGTATAAAGTAGGTGTACTCATAATTTACATAAGTCACTAGTGTTTTATAGACCCCATAAGATATGTAAAATCGGCATTATTATGCCTTCATAAGACAGAGGTGTTGGATAAAATACTTATGGCCGGTTTCACCAACTTCCGTCAAGGTTGTCAAAGGCATTTGATCAACGTCAAATCTGTTTTAACCAATTATGAAACAGATTTTCATGAGTTGACGAACGTCGAACCATTTGACGTTGATCAAATGCCTTGACGAAGGTTGGTGAAACCGAGCATTAAAGTAACATAAATGATAAAGGAATTTTAAAAGCCGGATTTTTTGCCCCATATATTTTACCAATACAATAATAGGTAGGTTTGTGTCTTTGCTTCAAATTTAAGTGCCGACATCTTTTTAAAAGTGCTTGAACTGCACACGTTTTCCTTGATTGGTTAATGTCATGACACCAATTTGAAATTTTGCGTAAATTGCTCTAATTCTTGTGTCAAGTTTGCAAGTCAAACCAAGAAAGATAATCTTACTTTTTCTTTTCGATTGATTAGTACGATAGGTATTACTTTACATAATCAATTTTATATTTATAACTAAAGTGAATTTTATTGAAAATTCAAAGAAAAATTAATTTTTATTAATGTTTTTAAAATAAAAAATATCTTATGTTATGTGGTATTATGTTTTACGTATGTACTGAAAATTTCAACTTTCTACGATTATTCGTTTTTGAGTTGAACTTGACACCAGTTTAGCGCCTATTGATCTAGAACCTTAAAACTTATAATAACCGAGATATACATAATATTTATAATACCAACAAGTTTTAAATATGTTTAGGGTTTTTTTAAGGTCGAAATATATATTATTTTTAGAGAATTGAGCGTGACAACTCTACATCGGTTGTTCAATTACTAATTAATTTCTCGAGAACGGGGTAGTAAACCGTGATGAAACTTCGCTAAAACCTTCTTCTATTTGCAAGCTATAAATATAGAAAATTTGAAAAAAATTCTTATATTTTGGTCATATATTTTAAGCTAATATATTCGATAAAATGTTTTTCATAAAATGATTTTTACATTTTATAATATTTTTAAGATTTCTTAAGATTTTGCTTTGGATTTTTATTTAGACAAGTATTTGACTGTTTAATACCTTGTGATTTTCCCTAAAAGCAGACTCTTAAGCAAAACCATAGATCTGATATTCATGAGTTTTAACGAAAAGTCAACATCAAATTAAAACTGCAAGAACTATGGAACTATAGTGAATCGGTTTGAAATTTCTATTATTGCATCGCAAAGTCAATGACGACATGTGTACCAATTTTCATCGATATCTTATATTTTTTAGTTTTACTTTTTGTCTCCTATACATCCTTAATTCATTTCTATTATTTTTGAAAAATATCGGTTTGAGTGCGTATAGCATCTAAACGAAGTAACGAAATTACTCCAAATCTTAAATTTAAGTTTTGATTTGTTGGCGCACGAATCCTATTGAAGATGAATAAAATCGTATAGGGTAATGAGGGGGTTTACTTGGAGCGATAAAACCTAATCCATCATAACTTTGAAGTGCAATGAAATAGGTAAAAGTTTATTATGACAAAAAATTATTACTATCAAATTACTTACAACTTTCGTTCTTCAAAATAAAAAATAAAAAACAATTCTTTTCAAAAAATTTCAAATTTTTTTGTACATAAAATTTTAGTTATTTGTACAAATTTTTAATTTGCGCTTTTGTTTTTGCTTATTATTTCGATTTGCTGAATATTTTTCACGATTACTGATCTTCCCTGATGAGATTTAGTATTTTTAGTTTTTTCTATGCGAGATAAATTAGGAGTTAATTTTTATAATTCGAAAAGTTACGCAATGGCAAAATCAGATTTTTGTAGTTAGTTTATATATAACAATTTTTCTTCTTAAACTTAGTTAGATACTCAATAAACAATGTATAATTAAAAAAAAAATTTTTAAACACTTTCTTTTATTGAAATATTAAAAATTTCAATATTACAATAAATGGGTACCCGGGTGTTAAACAACGTTGGTAAAGTTGGATATTAACATAAGGGTTAATGTTACTTATAGAGAAAAAATTAATAAAAAAATAAAATTTGAAAAAAAGGAAAAAAATTATTTTTTTTATTTACGAAATATTATTTTTTTTTGCATTTCCGTGTACCGATTTTAACCAAACTCTAACCTGTTCTAAGTCTCAATATACAAGGGTCGTTTAATTACAAAGTTTAACGCCCGTATTACACTACCAAAAAGTGGTCAAAACACAAAAACAAGGTGATATTTGAAATTTACAGACAATTTTACTACTTTTCCACATAATCGTCAAGTTTTTCAAGACATTTGTCCTAGCAAAAAATTAACTTATCAATGCCGAGTTGGTTGTGCGATACGTCCAATTTTTTGAATGATCAGTTACGGCGCCGCCTTCGATTTCCTCTGTTGAATTGAATTGTTCGAATTGTAGACGACTACATTCCACTCTACTTGGTAATCGTAGGGTTAATTCGTCATTTATGTACCACGGAACTTCATAAATCAGCTCTTTGAGGAGTGCAATGTTTTCGTCGTTGTTTGCATGCGCAGGTCGCTCTTCATTATGCAACTGATCTGGACCATTTACGAATTACATCGTAAATGTAATTACGATACAATTACATTTTTTTTTTCCACCCAAAAAACGAACTACATCACGAAGTTCAGATTTGGACGCAACTTTCAATGGCAGTTCCATGGTAAAATGTTATAAAACATCAGTTAAACTTCAATCGATTTGATTTCTACCCATACGAACATGTTCACAATCGATGAGAGACTAACCTCTAAAAATCTCATCGCTCTAACGTTTCACTGAGCGGAGAGCCAGGATCGTTAAACTTTGTAATTAAACGACCCTCGTATATGTACTTAAGGTTGTTAAGAAGGAAAATGAAAATAATGAGAAGTTCTTGAAATTTTTACAGTACATTATTTGCGTAATAAAAAAAATTCTGGCAAAGTTTGAACTTAATCTTGTTCTTAGTTATCGAGATAAAAAATGTTAAAGTTCACATTAATTTAAAGGTCATTAAATCGACAATCAGAAATGCCAGCATTTCCAAAAATTGCCAAAATATTTATGAAAGTTTTATAAATAGGTAAGTATACCAAATTTCAAAAAAATCATGTTTTTAGTTTCTGAGAAAATTAAATTATTATTCTAAAAAGTAGTTCAAAAGCTATCAAGATTTTCGATAAATATACATTAAAAACAAAAATATTGGTGGGAAAATGAATGGGTTACGAAATCAGATGTTGCCATGATTTACTAAATCTTGATAGCTTTTGTACACTCTTTGGAATAATAATTTAATTTTCTCAGAAACTGAAAACATGACTTTTTTGAAATTTGGTATACTTATTTATAAGACTTTCATAAATATTTTGGCAATTTTTGGTAATGCTGACATTTCTGATTGTTGAAATAATGACCTTTAAATCAATGCAACCTTTATGTAACTTTGACATTTTTTATCTTGATAACTAAAAACAAGATTAAATTCAAACTTTGCCAGAAATTTTTTTATTACGCAAATACGCATTATTTTCATTTTCCTTCTTAACAACCTTAATACGAAATTTAGTGAAAAAATTCCTATTACTTTTTGAGGTAGAGCGCACACAAAATTTGACCAAGTACAAACACACACACACCCTCTCTCACACATAGACACACATACAGAATTTTTTGGAAATGATGTTTTTCCGCTTCTGGCCCCCAATATGCATAAATTCATCCAAATCTCAATTTTTGTTTCTGCACGATAACTAGGAATACTTTTTCATACTTTGTATGATAAAATAAAACGGTAAATACGTAGGCCTGACTATTTCTTATAACAAAAGCTTGATTCACTTCACCCGATGGTTTTACGAAAAACATCTTTAAAAATTACTGCGATTTTTTATATGAATATTATAGCTATCAAAAAAAAAATTGCAATGCTGTAACACCATAAGTGTATTGTAGTACAAGAGTATTCATTTTGAATTTTTTAAAATAAGGCAAATTCTACAATTTAAAAAAAAAGTAATTACTTATCAACTACTTCCAGACAATTTAAAACATAAATAAAGCTTGCAGTAGTAGCTAAATTTACTATTGATGATAAATGCTAAGAATTTTGACCAACCTAAAAAACCGCAAAATTCAAAATATTGCGCTTGTGATTTGCTTCACCCCACCTGATTCACTTCACCCCATTCTACGGTATTATATTTGATACTATCCACTATAATGAAAAATACAGTGTGTGCTAAATAACGATTCTGAGATATTTCACTGAACAGATATTTTTTTACTGTATAGAGTTGAGATATAATTTTTTGACTTGGTGCAATATAAAGAAACAAAAAATTGTTTAAGAAAATGCATCTAACTTAAAACAGTCAAAAATACAAATAGTGTTTCCCCATAGAGGAATAGTATAGATATCCAGTTCTGCATAAAATGTAACAAAATTGGCCCATCCTCACTTGCTGTAAAGTACAAAAAAGAAATTATAGACATCATAAACAAATATGAATTTCGAGATAAGTACAAAGGATATAACTTATAAAAAAATTCTTATTTATAATGGAAATAATTTCTCAAATTATTTATTTAAACAAAATAATTATTATGAAAAGAATTTTATAACTGATTCAAATTTCAAATGCAAACTACAAATTCAAGTACCTAATATGATTTGAAATACAACTTTATCTATAAGTAATATTCACCACTTCAATAAAAAATAACAGTCACACTTGGATTATTTTCAAAATATTAAGTAAAAGAATAGAATGAAGAATAATCCTGAGTAAAAAAAAAATACAGTTAAAATTATATATTACATATTTCATAAATATCAAAAATTATAAACATTAAACAATAATTCATGAAAACTATAAATCGTTTCAGTATTCATACAATAATATTATTAAATAATTTAATACAGTCTTATAACATTTACTGTTATACGAAATTTTGAGACGAAAGTCCTTTTTTTTGAATTGCCACAGAAACAGCTGCATCTAGAAAATTTCTGTGGTTCCTTAACTCTATATTGTCTTCCAAAATGCAACGTTCCTCCAATGTTTTTCTTTTGAGACGTTCGTTATGAGCATTTTGTATGTTATCGATGGCAAAGTCTTCGATTCGATGTGAGTTGCCAATGGTAGTATCACAAGAACTAGTTGTACTATGATTAGATGACTGTAAACCATGTAATTGTATTGCCATCAGTATTCCTTCATCTTCTACTTGTCCATCACTATCACAATCGTTTATAAAATTGGCAACATCCATTGGTGTATCTGGTACCCACTTCTCCAATACTTCATTTACCGAGTTATCTAAATAACAACGAGCTATTTGTCTGGCTTGCCATTTGTTGAGATAATAATCGTCATTTTTAGGAATGGGTTTCACTAGTGTAACAGGAACTTCACTAAACTTTGAATTATTTACACTATTTAATACGGTTTCATCATCGGAAGATTCTTCGCTAGCAATGTTATCGGTACTAAAAAAGTTTGCTACACAACACCTTGGATTACAACTTTCGTTTCCATGTTGAACTGCAGACGAACTTGGAGAGTTATTGTCACCATTTTCAGCATCACCTTTAAGATGGTATTTACCTTTCACTTGCCAAGCATATCTTGCTTTTTTCAATGGCCTCCCACATTCTTTAGCATCTTCTTCGCAATGATCGTCATCGTCTTTTTGATAACATTGATCTACTCCTTGAGCCCCCATTGTAAACACTAAAAAAGTACATCAAAAATGAAAGAAGACTAATAAAACCTTGAATAAACTACTTCTTCTAGAGTTACCTATTTCATAGTAATTCTAATTTACCTTAAAATTTAATAAAAATAAATATTAAATTCTTGACACAATTTTAAAATTAGGTACAAGAAGTTAATTAATCAGATGTTTCAAGTTTGGCAAACTGTATTGATTGTTTTATTATGACTTTTTAACTAAATTACAGATTGCAACATATTTTACTAGCGACCCCTAACGCATAACAGTTGAATTTATTCATTAATAGAACCAGCACACAGCGCTGTCATTTCAAGATATAAGGTTGTAATTACAATTCTTACGGTATGATGGCAGTAAACGACAAATATCAAATTTTAAAATAAATTGAAATAGTAGAGCACTTTTCAAAAACTAAATTAAAATTTTAAATTAAAATTGTTTTGTATTTTTTTATATTGTCGCTAACAAAAATTTACAGGTTAGGACATTGCATAAAAAATTTAATAACCAATTTGGTACTTGGGAACTTGAGCTAGAATCCTGCAATAATAATGGTTTTATGCTTTTATGCAAATAAACGATTGGGCAGTCAAATAAAAAAAGTTTGCATGAATTTCCCTTCAGGAAGTTCCTAAAAAAAGGGAGGTGATGACCATCAGGAAAAGTTTGTATTGCATATAAATCCGTGAATACGTAAAATAAGTAAAAATAGATAAATTTTCGATACCAGGTAGGAAAAAGATAGTTTTCCACGAGTATCGAACAGTATATTTTCTAATTATGTTTCAAAAAGAACCAATAACATATTCTCTATACCTAAATTAAAATGAATTTACCAAATATTTACTCAATTTACTACAACATACTTTGTGAAAATAGATATTCATTAAAATTTAAATTTAAATTTGACGGTTGGTAGCCCATTGGTTGCCAACTGTACTTTTGGTTATTTAAGGTGCCAGTTACAAAGGGAACAGGTACAGTGATGTTAGACGTACCAACTTCTTGGTATGCGTACCAGTTTTTAGGGTCTTGTACCAGGTACCAACTAACTGTTGGTACGCAAAAGTACCAACTTTGAACATCGATCAAGCATTAAAATTTTTATTCCTAATTTTTATTAAATTTCTGTGGACGCCATCTATTTTATGGTATTTTACGTTATGGTCCGGCTCTGACAATTTAGAATTTAAATTTCAATAACAACAATTTTAATAAAGTGTAGGTATAGGTACTTTAAAAAAAAAAGCTCGTGGGTTTTTATTTAATTTATGGTTTTACAATTTGTGTTTTTAGAATATCTGTGAAAAATGTTAGAAATGTTGGAATGTTGGGGATGTTAAAGAATTTGCAGCATTAGCGGTTCAAGCTCTAATTCCACAGTAATCCAGAGGCAAATATAAAAAGGCATATCTGCAATTTACAACGTGGTTCAAAGAAAAGCGAGTGAAAGACATGTACCCACCCCGATGTTTTTAAATTCTTGAAAGAGGCGGACGACGACATGTTTTTATTAAAGAAGGTAATAAAATTTTACTAATTTGCTGATTTTACAAGATTTTTCATTGTTTCAGGTTATAATAATCAGTGGCGTAACTACCAGTGTTCGATGTGTTCGATCGAACAAAGAGCCAGTACATTAAAAGGGCCCGGTTGCTATCACGACCACATTTTTCATGTACCTAAGTATTTAAAATATGAAATATATTTACTGCCTATTTCGTATTTTGTTGAATTGAAGTTAAAGCGGCATCAAGAAAGATTAAATGCACCCGCCAAAGCAAAACTTCCCATCTAGTAGAGATTATAGTAATAAACAAATAAACTGTCTCCCTTAAGGGTGATTATATAATTATATATCAATTTAACAAAATACCGAAAAAAAAAGAGTAGGATATATTTTGATTTTTAACACTACACTGCTAGTTTGTTGCAAGTTTGTTGTTTGTTAAGAAGTATTTTGTTTTTATAAATTAAGTGTGAAATAGTGGAGTTTTTAAGTTTAATTGTTTATTTTGGAGTATAATTTATTAAAACCGTCAAGTATGTTATAATAGGTATTTCTTTAAATGTAAAAAAGCTTTAATAAAGCTATTTTAGAATTAGTACTGCATATTAATATATGGAGGGGGGAGCCGCTTGAGTCAGAAACACAGGCCCGTAGCTGCCTTGTTACGCCACTGATAATAATACCTTCATAACAGTTATTATACCAACATCGAAAACTTATACGAGATGGAAATTCGCAATTACGAAAGACAATAACTTTGAAGGTACCCATATTCTTGATATTTTTAGAAAGTAATAATTGTACAAATTTAACCGTAAATGTAAATTACAAATAAAGTATATTTATGCTTTTAAACTTTTCCTTTTTCGCTTACTTTTACAAATGTGCGGAAAAGTGGTACTTTTCCACACACTTTTGAATATCACAAAGTAAGACTTTTTGAAACATGACTATAAAAATTTTTTCACAATTCCGGGAGTAAAGTGTTCACTTTACTCCCGCTTTTGCGGGACTAAAGTAATACTTTTTTTTATTTATTTACCAACTATATTTTTATAATTTGTTTTTGTCATTAATTAACCGTTTATTAAATTTTATTAATTTTTCATTGACCTATCTTTCTATTGAATCTACCTGCCCAAAATCATATTTAGTTGAATATTCCATCTCGAGCCGAACTCAACTCAAGGTAAGATTTAGTGACATTTGCTCGAGTGGCGCCCTCTCGATTTTGACGACTCTTGAAGATTCTTTGAGGAACATCGTTTACTTGGAGCCAGGATTTCCTTGTTTTTCAGCGACCCACGATCTCGCCGACTCGAGCCAGCGGCAATCCTGTGTGTCTGAGCGGATAGCCATTCCCCGCTATCAATTTTGAGACTTAGGGCAATTTGAGCCCGTCACAAGATTACCATATCAATATTTTAGAAAACCCAAAACACTTTTCAGAACTAAAATTTTTAAAAGTTAGCACATGTAAAATACACTGTAAGTATTCGCAAACGTTTTCACCATACTATGGTGATTAATTCATAATTCATCGCCTGATGATACCATAGTATGGTGAAAACGTTTGCGAATACTTACAGTGTATTTTACATGTGCTAACTTTTAAACATTTTAGTTCTGAAAAGTGTTTAGTGCATTTCTTGGGTTTTCTAAAATATTGATATGGTTAATATCGAGTTACACTACCTAAACCACGTATCAATTGATTATTTTAAGATTATCATATTTTAAAATCCTGAAATCGGGACACATACTACATCTTAGGAGTGTAACTTAACTTTTGTACTTAAATAATTATGAATTCACATTCTAGAAGTATTCAAGAGTATTCATAAATTTTTTAAAGCGACTTAACCAGTTGAAAACGGTACTCCCCAGTGAGACCTCGACAACTGTAAAATTATAGCGCGACCGCCGAGGGTTAAATGGATATTATTAAATTTGTTTACATAAGTATAGTCAAGTATATTATACTAATCAATTTATTATTTACGTAGAAACAAGTACAAAATTTATAAGAACAAGATGTAGATGTAAACAGATCAAGTTGCTTCTGGTTGCGAGCTACGAACTTGGGAGAGGACGAGTCACATATTTATTGTATATGTATTAAAAGTGCAAAAGTGCGTACATTTAGTAAATGAATTAGTTGGATATTAAGGAGGCCGTCCCGCGCGTGGGCGATAGATGTTAGTAAAAATTCTTTTGTAAAGTATCGATACGTAGTGAGTAGGAGCGAAACTATTAATCCTCAATTATTATGCTATTTTTTTAATCCTGCGTGTGAGGAATGGGTCTTTTAAGGAACAGCGATACATGTGTTTTCCATAAGAGCATAAAACGTCACTCACACACAGGGTTAATAGCGTTTGACAATTGCATTTTTAGATGCAACTCGACTTGGATACTAAACCGATTCACAAATTCGCAAATAATAATTTTTTGAGTGCTATCGTATTTATAAACAATTTGCTACATAATGCAAAAGCTTTCATTAACTTTATTTACTCATTAATACTCATTAAAGATTTTTTGTTGGAAATTTCATTGCATTTGTTCTTGTTTATATACATTGTTTTATTCCGTTGCACCGTTTTCGAGTTACAGTGATTTAAAAAAAAACTCTGTAAAATGCAAAATATGTATATTTTCGTCTGTATCTCAAAAACGGTACAACGAAAGAGAAAAATTAATAAAAAACTTTTCTTATAAATGTCATTCTCTATATTTTTGTTCATATACATTTTTCAATTTTTCCGCACCGTTCCTGAGATACAGACGAAAATTTTTTTTTGCATGTTATAGAGTCTTTTTTAAATCCTTGTAACTCGAAAACTGTGCGACGGAATTGAAAAATGTACATAAATAAAAATGAAGGCAATAAAATTTTCTACAAAAAATGTTTAATGAGTATTGCTGTAAAAGCGATTTTTATATAAGAAAAAATGACTTGCACAATAGCTGACCTACGACTGAATTTTCAATGTATTTATGCTTAGTAAGGTTCAACTTGAAGATACACAAAATTTGGCGAAAATATAAATTATTTTAAATTACTTTAACACGTTTTAAAGTACGTTGGGGTATATTATACCCCACCAAACCTATGCCGGGTTAATAACGGTAACGATTATAAAAATTGTAATATGGTTATTTCTGTTATCTGAAAAATTGAGTAACTTTGCAGCAAAATTTTCAATATTTGTAATCATCTGATTGTAATAAAAATTAAATCACATCCAAGAGCCAAGTTTTATCTTTAAAATGATTACAAAATCATTCCCTAACAGTTAGAACTTTTTCACTTCTTGTACATACAAATGAGCGATCTGTCCCATACAATTAACATAGGGAGGACGGCTGCCTTAATATTTTCAGCTTTTAAAAATTTAGCCGTCCCGACTTACGTGAAAAAAACAATCGGGACAGAAGTGTAAAAGTAAGGACTGTCCCGACCAAATCGGGACGTCTGGTAACCTTACCAGGCTTCACTTCTGTTACATTTTATATATTGGGAGTTACGTATCTAGCCTTCTATATTAACATCTATGGAAGATACTGACACAAAATTCCAAGTTATTTATTACAAGTATGGCGACCGTTCAGGGGTCTAATTAGGAAAGTAATGAAAGAAAAAGCTGGTCATCCAGACGTAATTGCAGGATAATAAAGAAACTTGTAGGGTAAACTACGGATTTCAAACGATTTGTTGCACAAAATCGTTGTATTTTTCGGTTGTCGATAAATAATAAACCCTGCAGTAAATGCCATAACACGTAAATTAAAAATTTTTTTTAAACATTTGTTACAGGTTAATTTTTAATAACTAACTATTTTTGAGTATAGGTATCCATTTTCGAAAATCGCTATGCCATACTGTTTCGACGGTTCCAAATAACCGCTATACCGCCGCCCCAAAGAAGTAGGTTTTTTCACATAATAGTTTGAGATGGTTATTTAAGCTCAATAATTGCATTTATTTGTTCTGAAGAACCATTGTCGACTTTTCGTAGTCTACTACCTTGTACTTATCTTGAAATACCTCGAAGTGAAGAAATCGGACATTACAAATTTTCAAGTTAATTCGAGTCGCACAGCAAAAATAAATTAAGTTTTCTTAGCTATAAATCGGACTACAAAAAAATCACACGAAAGGTTTGGTTTTGAAAACCACTTTCATGTGGTAATATACTGAAATATATATTTTTAAATCATTTAAACCGCTTACTTTAAATTAAAATCCCGAAAAAGTTTCAACGAAATTTAAACAAATAAGGTTTTATAATATTATGTGTATAACTTTAATGATCTCTAAAAAATAATATTGAACCTACTTTCAAATTTTGGCATTTTTCTAAAAAGAAATGAAAACGGACTTATTTATTTATTATTTATTTAAATAAATAAGTAGATTGTTCCGCATTTTCATTTAACCCTCGAGTACTAACAATCGGTCTCACAAACAAATGATTTATATTTTTATCTATAAATTTAACACGATAACAGCTGAATGGTTGTGGGTGTCAGTACCTTCAAATCATCTAGTTTAGTACGTCTCGTGACATCCAGCAAGTGAAAATGTTTTTTTTTTGTTTATTATTTATAGGCAATAACGGTCTAACAGACCGACGTTAGTACTAACGTTACAAAAATATTTTAATTTTTAATAAGTGATTTTTAGCAATTAGAAAATTTACCCGATTAGTATACGTATATACATATGTGTAAATAAATTACGTTTACCGTTGCGCACAGTGAGTATAATGTTTTTTTTAAAAATCAGAGGTAAAAAATACCTCTATTTAGAACATGCGGTGATAATTTACAATGAGCAAATAACGAAGTAAATTGTAGGCAAAATATTTCGGTTATTATTGGCGCTAACTTACCACAATTTTTTTTATTCTTAATAACAGATTTATCTTTACGTATAATAATATCAGTTGTCAAATGTTATTTTCTATTTTGAAAATTTAACTTTTAATTTGTTCTTGTTTATAATTTTTAATATTTTTACAACAGTAAAATTTTGTAAAATAAAATGACTTTTTCCTACTAAAATTAACATTATTATAAAGAAAAATACCTCGACATTTGATATTATTCCATTTATGGTGAAAAAAAAATGTGAACAATGTGTTAAAAAAGTTAAAAACTAGAATCGGTCTCATACTCCGACTCGTGTTGAAAAAAAATATGTTAGTACTGAAGGGTTAAGGCAGGATTCCACTTTGAAATAAAGTAATTTTTTTGTGAATTTTTTATGAGATTATTAATAAAGATATTGATATACGGTTTATAAGGCTTAATAAATATACTCTTAAAATATCGTACTTAAAAAAAAATTTTTAAATATATTTTATGCAATTTTTATTTAAACCTTATTTAAATGTTATGCCTGCATTAGTAGGCTGGTGTTAAAATCTTGAAAATGGACCATTTAAAACAAATAAAATCAGAAGTTTTGGGTTCCATATAACACTAGCTTAACACTTTTATCTTAAAATTTTAATTTAATTATATTTTTCTTTGCAAAAAACAGAAAAAAAACTACAATTTTTCTGTTTTTATATTAAAAATTAAAAAAATTAAATTTTTTTGATCAGTCGGTTGCTAGCTTTAAATTTTTTTTTAGTTTTAGATTCCCTACCCAATTTGAAGATTTTAACACCAGCGCAGCCCCACCTGCTAATCGAGGCATGATATTTAAATAATATTTCGGTATGTAAAAAATGCATAAAATATATAAAAAGAAATATTTTTACGTATTTCAGGAGTGCATTTGTAAAGCCTGACAAACCTCATTTCGATATCTTTTTTAATAATCTCATAAAAAATTCACAAAAATTGCTTCTTGTTTGAACTTCCAAAGTAGAATTCTGCCTTAAAACAAGTGCTTGTAAAATTTGTTGCATAATTGACACTGCTTTAACAATTAGTCAAACACGTTTTATTTTATGACGATATGTTTTGTCATTTCGTAAATAATCTTAATCTTCGAAAGTAGATAACTTAATTTTGTTTATGATATTAATTTAAAAGAACTAAACAAACAAAAAATAATGGTAATGGACCGTCAACATACGTGGGTTGCCACGTGTTTGTGTGTAAGTGTTGCAATTGAGCAATCCTCAACAACTTTCGAGATGGATTAACTCAATAGTAGTGATTTGATAATCGTATGATGAAGATCCATCAAAGAACAGTATTTTTCGATTATTTATCGAATTCAATCGTAGCCACAGTTTGCTTAACAATGAATTTTGTAAAGGTCGTCCAAAATTGGTAGTTGTTCTGTAAAACAGTGATGCTGTACATGCAAAATCGTCATGTCACTTATCATGAGATTGAGGCATTTTTGGGAATTCCAGGAACAAACAGATATTGCATGGATATTTGGTTGTCAAAAACATTTGTTTGCTTTCGAATCTAGATATTTTGACAATCGCCGAAAACAATGCTCGTATCAATTGTTCGAAATAAATGGTTTACAAATATACGATCGTGGTGCTTCAAAATGGGATGGATGACATTGTGACAAGTAACAAATCGTTGACCTATGCGTATGAGCCCGAAACTCAACACCAGCCGACTGAAGAAGCGGTTGAAGCATTCAAAATGCATGTTTTGGAGGAACTTGAATCGGATTGAAAAAAGTGCTTCAAAAATTGGTTAAAAAGCATCCAAAAGTGTATTGATCTTCAGGAAGAAGATTTTTTTAAATTATAAAGCCAATTTAGATAAAAATATATTTGTTGTTGTTCTATAATCCCGAAACTTAAAAGGCAACTTTCGTATATAATAGAATTATTTAATAAACCAAAAAAAGAAGATATTAATTACTACTTGACAGGCTAAGACTAAAAATATATGAAACAACAAGATAAACGAATATTAAGTTACAAAAATTTTAAATAATAATTAAAAATTAGGAATGCCATAAAAGACCCTATTTCAGGATTATCGTGATACTTTAATATCACCGTATTATCATATCGTATCGTACAACATAATAAGTATAACATGGTATAACATATTGTAATTATCAAAATAATCATGAAATAGGGCCTTATATCCTTTACTAAATTTTAATTATATTTTTAAATTTTTCTGATGTAATTTATATTATTTTTTCAAATATTGCTATTCTTTTTCTGGTCTTTTAAGTAACGTTTTTTCTACGTTTTCTACGTATTTTCTACGTATTATATTTCTTCACTTTATTGTAAAAATTCTATTATTTAAAGGTTTTCTTTTTACCAAATAGTACATACTACATAAATACCATAAATCTAATATCTTATTTGTTTTTTTATCACTATCGTTTATCAATTTTACTTTATTTCGAGATTTTTCTTATTGCTTATTTGAAAGTTTAAAAATTAAAATTAGCCAAACAATCGTGACATTGGAGTTATATAGTATACAGAGGGCTTGTTTTATCTACATAAACAGTAAAAATAATTTTTGTGAATGCCATCATTGTAGAAAAGCTGCGGTATGCGTAAAAATTCAAATAAAGTTAGTGAAATTTCTAATTTGCGATATATCTTTTCTTTGAAAGTTAAAGAAAACGTTTCTGCATTTAATAATTAAATTGGTGTTCTTTTTGAAAAATATATGTGGTAAAACAAACACTACGAGTAAAAATTGATATTTATACATGTTTGAATAGAAAATTCGATTTAACTTGTTCTCGACTGTAAAAGAAAGGTATATATTTGAATGTAAATATTGTTCAAAATATAAATAAGTGAAATGTTGGATCTTATTACAAAGTTTTTGAATAACAATGAAACTTTAAAGTTAAAATAAATACTATTTTACAATGGGACTTTAAACATTGATTTAATGTTTTGTTAATTGAGCAACCTACAGCTCTACTCTTAATTAAATTCAAAAAAATATAAGAATAATACAATACGTAGAAAATCAAAATTCAAAAAATTTAAAAAGGAGACAATTAACACATAACAGGTCTGGATTAAGAAAATTTGAAAAAATGAAAATTTCGTAATACGAAGTACAATATAACGTTATTTCATGGTTATTGCCATTCTTCAGTTGCACGCATCGATTACGATTACATTGTGGAATAAGAAGAAAAAAATTTCAAACTAAACAAAATTATCGACCAAATTGTACAAAATTGACTTACCATAACCTCCAAAGATTATCAAAACTGAACTTGTTACATGAAGTATGAATAATTTAAAAATGATTTGAACTAAGAAATTCGTTTACCTAGCACTGCTAGTTTGAAATCCGAAGGCACTGCCCTCTTAATATGATTTCTAAAAACTTTGAAAAAATTCAAAATTCAAAAATTTACCACGTTTTTTAACCGTGAGGCGTAAAACTAGAAAAAGAACTCAAAATAAAAAATTTTAAGTAAATTTGTGGTTTTTAGTATGTACTTATGGTTAAATTCAAAAAAATATAAGAATAATACAATACGTAGAAAATCAAAATTCAAAAAATTTAAAAAGGAGACAATTAACACATAACAGGTCTGGATTAAGAAAATTTGAAAAAATGAAAATTTCGTAATACGAAGTACAATATAACGTTATTTCATGGTTATTGCCATTCTTCAGTTGCACGCATCGATTACGATTACATTGTGGAATAAGAAGAAAAAAATTTCAAACTAAACAAAATTATCGACCAAATTGTACAAAATTGACTTACCATAACCTCCAAAGATTATCAAAACTGAACTTGTTACATGAGGTATGAATAATTTAAAAATGATTTGAACTAAGAAATTCGTTTACCTAGCACTGCTAGTTTGAAATCCGAAGGCACTGCCCTCTTAATATGATTTCTAAAAACTTTGAAAAAATTCAAAATTCAAAAATTTACCACGTTTTTTAACCGTGAGGCGTAAAACTAGAAAAAGAACTCAAAATAAAAAATTTTAAGTAAATAAAATTTACTTACAAATTTACTTAAAATTTTTTATTTTGAGTTCTTTTTCTAGTTTTACGCCTCACGGTTAAAAAACGTGGTAAATTTTTGAATTTTGAATTTTTTCAAAGTTTTTAGAAATCATATTAAGAGGGCAGTGCCTTCGGATTTCAAACTAGCAGTGCTAGGTAAACGAATTTCTTAGTTCAAATCATTTTTAAATTATTCATACTTCATGTAACAAGTTCAGTTTTGATAATCTTTGGAGGTTATGGTAAGTCAATTTTGTACAATTTGGTCGATAATTTTGTTTAGTTTGAAATTTTTTTCTTCTTATTCCACAATGTAATCGTAATCGATGCGTGCAACTGAAGAATGGCAATAACCATGAAATAACGTTATATTGTACTTCGTATTACGAAATTTTCATTTTTTCAAATTTTCTTAATCCAGACCTGTTATGTGTTAATTGTCTCCTTTTTAAATTTTTTGAATTTTGATTTTCTACGTATTGTATTATTCTTATATTTTTTTGAATTTAACCATAAGTACATACTAAAAACCACATATTTTCTTAAAATTTTTTATTTTGAGTTCTTTTTCTAGTTTTACGCCTCACGGTTAAAAAACGTGGTAAAAATTTTTGAATTTTGAATTTTTTCAAAGTTTTTAGAAATCATATTAAGAGGGCAGTGCCTTCGGATTTCAAACTAGCAGTGCTAGGTAAACGAATTTCTTAGTTCAAATCATTTTTAAATTATTCATACTTCATGTAACAAGTTCAGTTTTGATAATCTTTGGAGGTTATGGTAAGTCAATTTTGTACAATTTGGTCGATAATTTTGTTTAGTTTGAAATTTTTTTCTTCTTATTCCACAATGTAATCGTAATCGATGCGTGCAACTGAAGAATGGCAATAACCATGAAATAACGTTATATTGTACTTCGTATTACGAAATTTTCATTTTTTCAAATTTTCTTAATCCAGACCTGTTATGTGTTAATTGTCTCCTTTTTAAATTTTTTGAATTTTGATTTTCTACGTATTGTATTATTCTTATATTTTTTTGAATTTAACCATAAGTACATACTAAAAACCACATATTTACTTAAAATTTTTTATTTTGAGTTCTTTTTCTAGTTTTACGCCTCACGGTTAAAAAACGTGGTAAATTTTTGAATTTTGAATTTTTTCAAAGTTTTTAGAAATCATATTAAGAGGGCAGTGCCTTCGGATTTCAAACTAGCAGTGCTAGGTAAACGAATTTCTTAGTTCAAATCATTTTTAAATTATTCATACTTCATGTAACAAGTTCAGTTTTGATAATCTTTGGAGGTTATGGTAAGTCAATTTTGTACAATTTGGTCGATAATTTTGTTTAGTTTGAAATTTTTTTCTTCTTATTCCACAATGTAATCGTAATCGATGCGTGCAACTGAAGAATGGCAATAACCATGAAATAACGTTATATTGTACTTCGTATTACGAAATTTTCATTTTTTCAAATTTTCTTAATCCAGACCTGTTATGTGTTAATTGTCTCCTTTTTAAATTTTTTGAATTTTGATTTTCTACGTATTGTATTATTCTTATATTTTTTTGAATTTAACCATAAGTACATACTAAAAACCACATATTTACTTAAAATTTTTTATTTTGAGTTCTTTTTCTAGTTTTACGCCTCACGGTTAAAAAACGTGGTAAATTTTTGAATTTTGAATTTTTTCAAAGTTTTTAGAAATCATATTAAGAGGGCAGTGCCTTCGGATTTCAAACTAGCAGTGCTAGGTAAACGAATTTCTTAGTTCAAATCATTTTTAAATTATTCATACTTCATGTAACAAGTTCAGTTTTGATAATCTTTGGAGGTTATGGTAAGTCAATTTTGTACAATTTGGTCGATAATTTTGTTTAGTTTGAAATTTTTTTCTTCTTATTCCACAATGTAATCGTAATCGATGCGTGCAACTGAAGAATGGCAATAACCATGAAATAACGTTATATTGTACTTCGTATTACGAAATTTTCATTTTTTCAAATTTTCTTAATCCAGACCTGTTATGTGTTAATTGTCTCCTTTTTAAATTTTTTGAATTTTGATTTTCTACGTATTGTATTATTCTTATATTTTTTTGAATTTAACCATAAGTACATACTAAAAACCACATATTTACTTAAAATTTTTTATTTTGAGTTCTTTTTCTACTCTTAATTGTTTGATGAATTCAAACATATTTATGATCTTTTTAATATAGAGTTTCACGAGTTTCACACAAAAATATTTCTAGAGCATTTAACTACTTTCTACCTATAATTTTTTTGTTCATTTAAATATTTTAAAATTTGTTATTGATATTACTAAAACAAAAGGGGGTGATAGAAATATCGGCTAAACTCACGCTAATTATATTTATTAAAAAATATACAAACGACACTCTCTCGAATGGATTAACCATTTCTTCTTCAAGTTCACATAAGATACCTTTTTGGATACGTCAAATTTTCTTATGTAGAAAACTAGCCGAATACCAACCGTATTCAAACATACAGGGGGGCTCGAAAAAACAAAAGGTTGTAAACGGACAAACAATCAACCAATCCTATGGAATCTGGAGTAAGAGTGGTGAGCTGATATCCTGGAGTTCCAATTGTGAATTGGTTAGATGTTGTCCGCTTAGGAACGCTTTCTTGATTTCGAGACCTTCTAGTAAAGTCAACATGCGACCCTTGCATGCTGCATGTAATAACACGATGTTCTCGGTGTCTAAACCATGATTTGTTTCAAAACAATGCGACGACAAAACTTGTACTTGACTTATTATTTGCTATATCTGTCAGATGTTCTTTAACGCGTCTATATATCGACCTTCCACTCTGCCCGATATAAATGGCATCACACGTGTTGCAACTAAGTTTATAAATCCCGCTCTTGGTGAGGCTGTCAATCTTTGTTTTATTCTTGGATAATAAGGAACCGATATTTAATCTATTTATTTCTGTAATTCTAAGGCGCAATTTCTGTAAATGTATTTTGATCTGTTTGCTGGTTCCTGCCACTATGTTATCATAGTTGATATTTATAGTTGATAACTATGTTAAAATATAAATATAACTATAAAACTTAAAAATAATAATACAAGCCCAAAATAGGCACTAATAATCTGCCAAACTACACTTGACTTGTTCACTCGAGGTCCTTAATCGAATTCCGTGAGCATCGGCTCGTGAATCTCCTAAGTTGGTACACTCAGTGTTGTCTGGTTATATTACAACGATTCTCTGTGACCAACTGATCATTTCATATTTTATATTAATCATGCAGTTTTCCATACAATACAAAAAGTTTGTAAAATATTATCCATACAATATATCGCACGGAGGGGTGGTAACTTCCGGTTACAACCCTACTTATGCTAAGGTTAAAAGTTAGTTTAAGCAGAACCCTACAGTGACATATTACCAACGATACAAAATAAATAAAAGAGGCTTGTGCTATTTTGACAAGTTACCTAATTTAATAAGTTGTCGTTATTCATTATTTTTTTTACTTAATTCTACTTTCATTGTATTAGTATCATAATACTAATTATTATTAATTAAATACCAGTTAAACGATAAACTTGCACTTTATACAAATTTTCAGCGTTAAAAATGACATAAAAGTTGCTTAATAGTTGTGCTAATTTCCTTGTTAACTGTTAAATTTCAACTGTTCTATAAATTTTATTGTTGTTAATTGAGGCATTTGTAAGTTTAGAAACTTATGCAGTTAGGATTTAACAATTTATTAAATTAAAAACCCAAGCAGTGTTCGAAATTGCCCCACTGTAATAAATTGTTTGTTTGCAACACATGCGAAACTTGTATTTATTTTCTAAGAATTGTACATTTAGTGTAAATCTGACAAGTTACTAAACAAATTACTAAACCAGTGATTTTTTCCGTTTTTGGCCTACAGCTTTAGCATAAGTAGACTATGGTAGATACACTTAAGAATACACACTATATTTTTTGTCAAAACATAAAATTTTTATATTGTCATATTATAGTATACCTACTCTCACATAGTGCGTACTATTTCAAGTAAAAATATTTCAAGTAAGATATAAGAAAAATTGTAAACTTATCACCTCCTGGTAACTGTTTTATTCTTATAGATAGATAGATAGGATAGATAATAATTAATTGATTGATTACATTTTTTCTTACATCCTAAACTCCAAATTTTTAATGTAAGATATGTAAAATTTTCTTAATAATGTTCTTTCCCTCTTTAAGTTCAAAAACTATAACATTCTAAATATTACCCTTTCAGCTATTCTATTATATTCAACTTTTCAAATACACCATTGTAAATTTAATTTTAAAACTAACAAAAATTTAATTTTTCAAGGAAGAATTTCTTCATTCATATTAAAACCCTAATCCATATTAAATTTCCATAGCTTTCCAACCATTATTATTAATTCCAACCATTAATATGGGATCTGTAGTAAGCAGGGCCGTTCTAAGTAAATGCTTTACAAAATTATAAAATAGAGGATTACTAAGGGAACAAATTGGACACACGAGAACAAATGAAGAACAATCCAGAACAACAAAGAACGAAAATTATAATTTCAAAAAATTATTAAATTATTATTAAATTTAGAAATTTTAATTTTACATAACAATTGGAAATAAATTAAGAACAATTTAGAACAACCAAAAAAGTTTTCTATCCGTGATAGAGGTTGGTAGAGAGAGACAATTAAAAATATTAAAAATCTAGACAGAGTAGAAAAAGATGCCCGAAAATAATTTGTCGTTGGTATGTAAAGAACACAGTTGACAGTATGTCTTGGTGTCTATAATATAGATAATCACTGGACGATACGATATTTCTGGTGTGGTGGCCACCATAACTGCGCCTTGGAGGGTGAGGTTATGTTTAGGAAGTAGGGTAAATTGTGGGAGATTTGATTTTACGTTTTGACATTACAGCTGACAGAAAAAAAATCTTTTTGTAATTTTTTGAAATCATCAATCAAGATCATCAATCAATATCAGAACAATAATTGAGAACAAATAAAGAACAATTTTATTGAGAACAAAGAAAACAAATTAATTTTTTCATAAAAAGGGGAGCCAAGTTCACGCACGTGTCAAACTGTTATGTTGTAATATATTAATAATTGTAACTACTTAATGTTTACACATTTTAATCTAGAAAGTGAAAATTGGTCAATGAAGAACGACCCAAAACGTCAGACAATATAACATGGTTTAAATAGATCATATATGCTCAACTATTTTTATTAAAACTAAAATTTCAATTATTTTTATTGTTGCACTCAGAATAAATTTGCTTATGTTGTACAATAATACACGAGTTAGCAATAGAAAGTGTAAGACGTGTTTTAAGTGCTTCTCTATCAGTGAGATAAAATTCAAACGCACGTACATCTTTCGATTAATTTTGAATTATTTTTATAAAAATTAAACATTTAATTAAGAATACAAAGTGAAAAGATTCATCTTAACCGTACCTCGGGCGGGTGATAATCACAGCTATTTAACATGGCATCGAAAAATATTGAACAGAAGTCAAACAGCAGTACTACAGATATAAGCCAGAGTAAATCTCAAAGAAATACTTTGCCAGAAGATATTATGGAAATAACTCAAACTAGCAATCACCTATGGCAAATGGTGGGTAACTCAGAAGAACAGGTATTTACCTTTAATATCCCTTACTAATAATAACCAAAACAACCAAACTCACGACACAGTTGGATTTTCACAACCAAAAATTGATAGACCCCCTCCCATCTTTGTGCATGGTGTACTCGATTACCAAGAAATGATAAAAAAACTTTACTGCTGTCGTTGAACAAGAATAAATAATAACAAAAACCTTATCAAACAACGCAGTAAAAATTAATAGCAAAACTACCGATAGCTATCGAAAATTGATAGCACACATGCAAGAGGAAAAAATTATACATCACACATACCAATTAAAGGAAGACAGAGCTTATCGAGTAGTAATACGACATCTTCACCAAACAACACCTATAAATGAAATATTATTAATTAAATTATTAACTCTTGAAAATAAACGAGCTTTCGAAAAAAATTTTTTTTTATACAATCAAGGCATATCATCAACTCAACCTATTCAACCTTCTCAACCTTCCCCAACCGAATTTTATTATAATAGAAATTATAAACCATCATATTCAGAAGTATTAAACAGCAACTTACAACAAGAAGTTCATCCTCCAAATATTTCATTATCAAAATTTCTCGGTGAGTTTAAAGAAATGTTTAGACAACTCATGCAACAAAATAATATGATTATAAATCTAATGAACACAGTCATGACAAAAATGATACGGTAATGGCACACTTTTTAAGAATTGCCCTATGGAATGCTAATGGCATTCAGTCAAAAATGCAAGAAACTGAGCTATTTTTAAAAACTAACAATATAGACATTCTTCTGATATCAGAAACACATCTAACCCAAAGGTCGCATATCAAACTACGGCAATATAAAATGCATGTCACTTAAATCTGCACCATGTCTCGATAAAAGTCTAGAAGACTAGAACCACCAATATTGGCAAGTTGGCAAAAAGCCACCCCAAACTATGATGTTTTCTGCACCGTGTTTTATAGTGGGAACTTGATATTTAATATCATGTTTTTTATTTTTTGGACGTCAAATATACTTAGTACTATCCGAGAAAAGCAAATTATATTTAGATTAGTCGCTCCAAAGTTTTTTAGACAAATTTTTCTTTTCCCAGTGTAAATTACTTTTAACCAACTTGAGACGGGCTATCCGATTTTTCTTTGATATAAGTGGCTTCTTTGAAAAACTCTGCCAAATGGTCCAACTGAATGTAGTCGACGTTTCACTGTCGAAACATGTATCGTATCTTCGCGATTTTCGTTCAAATTTTTAACAATTTGTGTAGTCGTTGGACGAGGATGTTTTACTGCTTCACCAACGATCATTTTATTATCTCTTTTGGTTATTTATCGTGGTTGTACTGTTCTTGATCGTGTCTCTGCTGATCCACACTTATTATTTTTTTGTCACCAGAGACTTATTGTTTGATTTGGAATGTTAAATTGACGTTCTGCTACCCTTAATGATTTTCCATCTTTTAACCATTCCAAAACCGTGTTTTTTAAATTTTTGGAATACATTTCGCTACTGAGCATGTCGAGTTATTATCAAGAAAGGTATATTTCAATCAAATTAACTTTAGTTTCACTTCTATGTACGATTTTTAATGTTTTAATCTTTAAGGCGATTTATGCCAATTTACTTTTGAACTCTGTATAAAATTTAAATCACTTTTATACTGTTCGCGATAATACTAATACAAAGTTTTATACGTCAAAATCCTTGTTAACCAACATACTTTTAAAAAAGGTATCATAGTCCACTAAATAATTTCAATTTTTATAAATTTTTGCTAAAAAACTGTTTGCCAACTTACTTTTGATCGCGATTGTAGTAAAATTATTAAAATTTTGTAAATCTTACTTTAAGTAATTTTATTTTATCATATCATTTTAATTCATAAAAGAACCTATCACAGATGTAAAAAAGGCTATAGTTTTCTTACGAGAAGAAAATGAAAATTCATATACAGCTTTATGCAAACACATGACAGATAACTTTCATTCCATAAAACGTGAGGATATCACGATACTGGCTAGGGAGAATATAGACAATAAACGTAGAATAAAAGAAACTATTAACATTCATACGAGTTCTAAAGCAATGAATAATAAAAGGGATGTACAGTACCTACTGTTATAATACATACAAACACATTTTAGATATCATGAAAACGATAACATGACTTTTGGTCATTTTTTAACTTTATAATTATTATTATAAAGTTAAAAAATAAAATTAAAATTGAATAATTATTATTCAATTCAAATTTTTAATTTATCTATAGGCAATCGTTTTCATGTTCTTCATTAAACAAATTATCAACAACATTATTATGACATTATTTTATTAACAATAATAATTTGTCAAAGTCATATAAAATTTTAAAACATTTTTAATATATTAATCATTGTTTTTAATTTATAATAATTCTCAGCCTTGAAAATAAGTCAATATAAAACACCCCGTAACGTTGAACAATAAAAGATTGTTAAAAAGATCTTTAACTCGACTATTTTTAATTTAATTTAATTTTAAAATTTACCCTATAAGATTTTTTTTTAACAATTGAAGTAAAAAGTTTATACTCCTGCAAGTTTAACATTTGAACTTTTTAATTAAGAGCTTTTCTATAAATGAAAACATTTTATTAAATTTTTTAATTAATTAATAATTTGAATGTTATGGTATTATCCTGATTGCAGTAGCAACTTGACATTTTGAATCTTTTAATTTTAAAGATTACTACGTTAAATTTAATAAAAATAAAAATAAAACTAAATGTTGGAATCTCGGCCATGCATTCTGCCCGTTAAAGGTAAAAGTGCTTCAAAATGAAGCAGGATGTTTAAAGTTTTATTCAATTTTAGTATGAATGTGTGAAATATTTTAATTAATTTTAATTAATGAAACATGTGTAGTAAAGGTAAAAGATGTAGGTAAAAGATGCCATTTAAAATTTCAAGTTAAAAGGATTAAACCGAAAATTTAACCTACGTTTTTAGAAATTAATAGAATAGATTTTAAACTTTTCTCTTGCTATCAAACATGACGTATTTATTCTATTTTATCAAATTTACTCAAAATCAAAAGTTATCGGATTGACTTCTTTTGAAGTGAAAATCCTGTATATTATCTTCAAAAAAATTAGAAGTAAGCTTTTTCCTACTGTGCGATGTCGTCATCCTTTAATCTTTTTATTTTTTAAAATTTTGATTACCTAAAGGTGTATTTTCAATGAATTACTTAGTTCAGCTTTGATTCAGCTTCAAATTAATTACGTCCAAAAAACTAATAGCATTTTGAAATTGTCATCTTAACTCTACTATATTTGTATAAAATTATGAATATTTATTTTTCTATAGCAAATTAAATAGTATTTGAACCTCTTATGCCTGAATTAATGCCACGGCAATTAAATTTAATGGAACTCGCTATGATGCAAATAATTTATAGAACCTGTCAAAAATGGCAAAATTTGAATACAAATATTACGGTTCTTGAAATATTAATTTTTGATTTAGATTATTTCAGCATAAAGCTTGAACTTCTGTTGAATTTAAAATGTTTCATTATAGAACTGACTGATTAGGAATGATATTGTAACTAATTTTTCGTTTCGTTATATTAGTTACAGTTGGTAGTATAATATTGCTAGTTAAATAATTAATACAAACATGAAGTAAATGCACATTAAAATTCTAAACCATATGCTATAAAACAACAAAATGTATCAACTGCACCGCTAATAAATTATTATCATACATAAATTGCAGTAATTAGTGTTTGCTTTACCTATCATTAATATGAAATTGTGTTTTCTCTTATTTTAAAAATAATTAATAACGTGAGTCATACTACCTAGTGTAATAAATGTTATCGCATAATTTATCAGACGTTTTATAAATTGATAAATTGTATATTAAAATATAAGTACAAGAAAGCAAAAATTTCAAATCAGTTACAAAAATCGAAGCAGGTACTAAGAAGTTGAAAAGCATTTGTGGTCAGAAAAATTCGAATACAACTTCAATTAATAAATCAAGAATATTTTTTAAATTTACTATTTTATTTTTCTACAAATTCTCATAACATTTCTTAACTAAACTTAAGGAGACTGCGCGGCGTTTACATTCTGTTGCCTCTGGAATTTAAAAGTACTTTTTTTATTTATCAAAGTACAGTGGACTTTGATATTTAAATATTGACCTATAATGACATTAAGTTTAAAGTGTGATTTATCTGAGCGACTAATTCATCTCAAATAAAAATAAAATAGGTACCTCATAAAATCAAATAATTTAAAAAATAAAAATGAGAGCTGAACAACTCAAAACAAATGAAATATTGCGTAAAAATTGATATTTGTTCAATTTAAAGAACACGATGGCCTAAATCAACTAAACTCGATTGAGATAGTTAGAAGACATTGCGATAACGGTAGATGAAAATCACCTCCCAGGAATAAACGTGTTTTCAACGTTTATAATACACCATAACCATTTAATTCCAATATAATGAAGGGTTACATTATTTGCTGAAATATACACGTGCAGAATATGGTTATTAAACAACGTGTTATGTACATCTAGAGGCATTTACAACAGAGATTGCAATGTTAAAGTCTTTTTTATATTTAATTTCTTGATTTAGTACCACAATAACGCGAATCTTCTGCAACTTTCCCGCACATGTAAATCTAATCCAATAATGTAGAAAACTAGGCTAAAGTTTTTACTTTTCCGCTATGATATTAACAGCCTTGTGCCGACTTTTGTATAAGAGTACATTGTATTTGTCTTCAAATGCAAATATATAATAGGCTACTCGTTGTCAGGTGCTAGTGTAATAATTTTTGCATTTTAAGTTTAATTTAGTTAATTAGTCTATTTTTGTTTTTTATTTTAGTTATTTATGCCCATACTAATAGTCACGGATCAATTTGAGATTCAAGATGATCCTAAGATTTACCAATGAGATTACTGGAATTATCGTATTGTAGCGACAGCTACTATTTCGAGAATTAATCTTGAATCTCGGATTGATTCTTGACTATTAGTACCGGAATAAATATTGTAAAGTGGTCAAATCGTCTCTCCATAAGAATAGTTTTATTTTAGTAAGACTTCCTGGGAAGTACTTTATAATAAGATTAGTTTACCAAAACATTCTTTGGGAATTTTGAATTTCTTCGGTGGCGCTCTTTTATTAGAATTTAAAACATTTTTACAGTTTAAAATTCGACGCACACTTAATTTTGACATAAAATAATATGAATTTATATTATTATTTAAATTTTATTTGGTTTTGTAGTTAGGCGTTTCACTGTAACGAGGCTGAAACTTTTTTTATGCGGGTGTGTGCATCGTGTTAAGTTACACGTAGCAAGTCTCTAACTACAGATATATAGAACAAATAAGATTTGAATACTCGTATAACAGGCTTATCAAAATAATTGTTGATATTATTTAAAAATTAATTTAACCTTATATTGAGTAATGCTACAACCTAATCTAAATTTTTTTACATTTCTGCTTAAATTCATTTGAAATAAAATTCTACAAGGTGTTGAATGAGTTAGCCTAACATAAAAAAATACCATGTTATTATAAATTAACTAATTTATGCAAATTGCTGATTAACTAATTATTTTAGAGAAAAAATGACAGATACAAAAATAATGGAGAAATATAAACTACGAATGATAAGAGCATTAGATTTCGTCTAGCTTTTACTTATGCCGTGTTCGGTCTGGCAATTTTTTCCCTTTGAAAGCTTGGCAAAAAAGGGTGTGAAATGTGCTTTCGCTTTGGAAAAAGGCGAATGTAGGCGTATCTAAGTGCTTCCAAACCGAACGGGGTTTTTAATCTTTTAAGCTTTCAATTTAAAATTATTAAAATAAACCGTAAAAAGACCGTAATAGTTAAAGCAAACATATTCAAATTTAAATTCAAATTTATTTGAAATTACTCCACCATACATTCAAACCAAAAGTTCGATAAAGCTTTTAAAATGGTCGGAGCCAAATCATATGAAAGTGCAAGGAAAGTGCCAAACCGAACGGGTAGAAAGAGTTTGTTAGCTCTTCGAAGCGAAGACAGTGCCAGACCGAACACGGCCTCAGAAAGTCAAAAAATGCTTTTGAAATTGTTAAAATTTTTATTTATCGGACGAGCCATGCAATAAATTGAATTTATATTACACAAGGGAGATTAGTTCTAACTTGGCGCTCGTTATTTAGAACGCCAAATAGCATTTTGTCTAATTCAGCTACGATAACAAAGCTATGATAACATAACATAATAAGCGGTGCAAAGTAAATTAAAGTATAAAATGTAAATATAAAGTAAAAAAGTGTAAAAATAAAACACCCAAATCAAAATACTAAAGCCGTCCCTGGATATAAAAGTTACATTTAAGTGACGTTGAACATGAGCACCAAGGTAGAACAAGTATACTACTCGCACTAGTAATATAAAATGGTGTGTGCAATTCATGCGGGGTTGTTGATTGCCCACGAAAGCCCACGAAAGCTAATGAGCACATTCACTTCGTTCGTGCGCTCAACTTCACTCTCGTAGGCAAATGACAATTCCCCGCACTCGTTGCACAATATACTATTCATTTCTATTTTCAAAAATAATTACCTTTAGGCCAGTCAAAATCGACACAAAAAATCGCTAAATTCGAAAAACATGATGTATCTCTGATTTTTTAGTATGTTGTTTGGACTCATTAGGGTAGTGTATACCCAAGTTTGAAACTCTCTAAAAGTCGTGGAAAAAGTGTAGCATACGAAAAACCGCAAAATTTTGGAATTTTTTTTCAGTTTTTGCTTTATATCTCCTAAACTATGCGTTCTTCGACAAAAATGATTATATACGTTTTTGAAGAGCATTAAATTTGTGACAATTCAGGTCTAACCGGAGCTCTTTAGGTCTATTAAAAATTTACCATTTTTTCCATTTTTACGAGACCTACAAACCCCGCTTTGCGCTTAATATCAATATAAGTAAATTTCCCTCAACTTCTATTTTATGAGTTCTACTCGCAGGATCAATGGTTTAGCCGCGATTTCGGTCTAAAGAAGGTCTAAATCTAAAATTCTCACTATGGAAAAAATGGCCTATTTTCAAAGTACCGTAATTCGGTAACTAATTGACCGACAGAGCTATGGTTGGATTTAAATTGTTATAAATTTAATGATTTTCAAAAACGTACATATTGGCTTTTGTCGAAAAATGCATAGTTTAGGAGATAAAGAGAAAAAACTAAAAAAAAGTCCTAAAATTTTGCGGTTTTTCGTGTGCTACACTTTTTCCACAACTTTTAGAGAGTTGTAAACTTGGGTATGCACTACCCTAATGGGTCTAAACAACATACTAAAAAATCAGAAATCCATCATGTTTTTCTAATTTATTGTCGATTTTTACTGGCCTACTTGGAAACTTACATGGCCAGTTTAATAAATGAAACTTTCAACAATTTCAAAAGCATTTTTTGACTTTTTAAGTAAAAGCTAAATGAAATCTAATGCTCTTATCATTCGTAGTTTATATATCTGCATTATTTTTGTCTTGGATTTTTTCTCTAAAATATCTAGGGAAGCAGGAATTTGCATAAATAAGTTTTTACAGGTTAATTTTCTATGTTCGGCTAACTCATTCAGCAGCAAACAAAATGTTTAAAAAAAAGTTTTATTTATTACAATAAATAATGTTTTAATTGGTAAATAATTTGCAGATTGTATACAGTGCACATTTTAGATATACAACTATAAAGCTTTGTTTGTTTAATTTAACTTCATAATAAAAAAATAAAAATTTTAAATTGTTCGAAACACCAAATTTTGAATAGAGAAATATTAATTTAAAATTATTTTATGGTCATAATAAGAAGAATTTCAATTATTATTAATTCACTCACTAAAAACGAAGAAAATTCAAAAATATTTTCACCTTGTCCGTTGAGGAAACAGAAGTAGGTGGAAGGAACAAAATGTGTGTCGTTTTACCGAGAGAACCGATAAGATGAAGTCACAGCGTACATTATCTTCCACTTGTAATAACGTATATGAAAAGCTGGAGAGTTTTTAGGAAACACAAAGGAAACTAAAACGGAAAGATATACATCTCCTTTTTATACTCAAAATTGGTTTTTGATGGGTTAAATAGAATTGCATTAAGAAAACAAAACTTTAATATTTACAAATTGTAGATATTATTATAAATACCTAATACTATATTCTAAACATCGGGTAAAATAAAATCAATTAATTTGAAATCGGGTATCGTTTCAATAGATATTTGTTATTTTTTAAAATTTGAAATATATGTATAAAAAGTAAGTTGAAAAAACATTGCATATACCTACGTATATGTATAAAACGATCAATTTCAATCACGTGGATCAGCATTTCAAAGTAATCACCTTTCAAACTTCGATGTGAAACTTATCTAACAATACTCAATATTTTTTATTTATAACTTCGTTTTTCATTCCTCGTATAAAAAAAGCAATAAGAAATAAAACCGAGCAAACAAAATTTGTTATAATTTACTTATAACCGTTTTAATTTTATGTAACGGAAAATTTTTTGTTTACAAAACATTTCTAGGTTCATTGTATTTAAAAGTTGAACAGTTTACGTTTCAGTAACTACACCAATTAAGGGTAGTGCTTTCCTGGCATAACCATGAAAATTTTAAAACTTAACTTGTACAAATTTTCCAACCCTACAAATAATTAATGACTATTTCAAAATATGTAACTCAAATTCCCCGACCTTACAATATTGTTAAATGTTAACTTAAAAATTTGGAACTTTGCCAAAATGCAATAAAATATATTATTTAATTCAAAACTTGGAAAATCTCTCCTTATATCGTATATTTTTAATTTAATTTCAAATTCCATTTTAATTATGCAAATTAATGAATACATTAAACAAACAATATTTTTTAATTAAAATTCTTGTGATTTTCATTTGCAATTCAATTTAATTAAATGCAGACATATTCATTGAACGATGTTCTTAAGACATATTAGCCTTTATTAATTTTTTTATAAGAATTTATAAAAAAATTCAATAACTTGGAAAGTATAATTTTATAATATAATTTCGGAAACGTTCTCTTTTAGAAATTACAAATTTTAGATCAGTTATCTGCAATACAATTTTTTATTCAATAAGGACATTAAAGAATTTTCTTTTTGTTTAAAAAATGTATAGAAATACTCTGGCATTTCATTTCAAATGATTTTATTTTAGGAACTTTAATAGTCATGCAATATCAACATTTATTGAAGTTATCAAGAGAAAATAACATTTGAGCGTGCTATTAGTTTCACAAGGAACAAATCATTTAAAAACCAAACATTCTCACTTTTATTCGTAATGGTAGAGAAACGGATTTCTTTTAACATTAATTTTATTTATTTTTATAAACAGACTTATTAAAAAAAATTATATCCGTTTTTAATATATTAAATTGATTGAAATGGTATTTACGTGTAGTTATACAAAGTTGGGTGGACTATAATAAAATTAAATGTACGGTTAGTTGATTTCACTTTCACAGTTTACACTTTCTCAACGACCAACGTTCGGTCAACAACCAAAATGAATTTCATTATACTGGTGCGTATTTAATAATAAATGTAATTTAAATTGTTTAATTTAATATCTTTTTTTTTTAGACTGTCACCATTGCACTAATTGTTATTATTCTTCCCTATAAATCTCTTTCTCAAGAAACTTCTCAGGCACAGCTTTCAGAAACGGATCTTGACAAAGCCTTAAACGATCGTAGATATTTAACAAGACAACTAAAATGTACACTTGGAGAAGTCCCCTGTGATCCAGTTGGAAAACGTCTTAAAAGTAAGAATTTCTAATTTTTTTTCATAATATTTTCAATTAATTAATAAAAATTTTATCTCTAAATACTTTAATGTGCTTACCTATACTTCTCATATAATAGGTTTAGCTCCGTTGGTTTTAAGAGGTTCTTGCCCACAATGCAGTCCTCAAGAAGTTCGTCAAATTCAAAAGGTCTTACTTCACGTACAAACAAATTATCCCAAAGAATGGAGTAAAATTTTACAAAAATATTCTTCAGGATAAAGTCGACGGTGTAAGTTTTTTTAAAATAAAAGTGTGCGACAGTGTATTT
The DNA here is from genome assembly GCA_949152465.1 of Cantharis flavilabris. NCBI lineage: Eukaryota > Metazoa > Arthropoda > Insecta > Coleoptera > Cantharidae > Cantharis > Cantharis flavilabris. Next base: position 19,624,919 of record OX424436.1, on the reverse strand, counting down.
CAGAATAGTAATTTATAACACAACCAATTAAATGCACATTTATTTAAGTGTTATTGAACAATATGTGATTGTAATTTTTAATTATTATTATTTACAAGTTGTGCAATGAGATATTTAGGATATGTTCTCACCCAAGGCAAAAACGTGTCGTAGGTAATAATTTCGTCAGAATAATGAAATGATAAAAGTTTTGTAATATATTAAATTGCTAATAAAACTTAAAGAATTTGTTTTTTATATTGATTGATAATAATGATGTTGTTTACAAAACTCACAAGGGGCTGGCAACATCTTTAGTATATTATTAAAGATATAGTAATCCAATGCACTAATCGTCAGGGAATGAGAATTAAATAAAAAATGTTCTACTATTAACTATAATTTGAGATACTGATTTATAAGTAAGTTGAGTTTGTACTTATACTTATCTCATTACTACATATTCTACATATTATGATAGCACTTATATTAGTAGAAATAACTAATATTTTATTGAATAAAAGATTTAATCTCTTTGTTTGATGGTGTAATAGGTCAAATTATCCATAATCGTAAACACTTTTGAATAGAAGTTTAATTTTGTAGAAAATCGGTGTTCAACAGTTTTGCTATAAATTGCGATTCTAAGTTTGACACAAATCGAGAAGTGATAAAATCAATTGAAATCTATTAAATAATTCTATTAGAAGTGTTGGGTAGGGTAGAAAGTCTGGGTAGTACGTTCTATTGGGACTAGGAGAACGGATGATAGTTGATGATATCGGACCAGTGTTCTAAGTTAAACTAGGTCAGCAGTTTGCTCGAGGATAGAACTACGAAAACCACAACTGCAGCCATTGTGAACAAGAACGCTTAAAGGAATATTTTCAATTTAAAATGCAATTATATACGTATTTTAAAAACTAAAATCTATTGCAGTTATAAAACTGTTTTTCTAGTTGTAATGTGGGTAGTATAACTATTTCCATCTCATTTGTGCATGGTGCACTTTAGGAGAAAATTGCATTACACAAATAAGTTTTCTGAGATTATAGGTTGAAAAATATGTATCTCGATTCACATTCAAATGTAAGAATACTTATTCCAAAGCGATAACGCTGACCAAATGCAATACTCGCACCATTATTGTTGTACTGTTTGTCATGCGGTTTTTAGCTTAAAATTGCGATTCTTTATTGCTCGAAGTGATGACGTACCTGTGTATCTAGTTCTAAAAATAAAAATTTTTGCTTAAACAAAAGTTGACGGTCTTAATTTTATCATCCCCGGACCGATGACAAAAGAAAAGACCAATTGAGAATTAAACATAAATTGTCCTGACTGAAAATTTCAAATACGTTTTTCAAATTTCAATTGAGATATGATTTGTTTAAGAGTGAGTTAGTTATCTTGGTTAAATTATTAAAAATATATCAAAATTTTGCAAGCACTGTAAAATAGTATATTAGAAAACTAGTTTTATAAGCGCCGTTTTTATCGTAGCGTTATTTATTTGTTACCAACTATCACAAAAATACAAAAAAAATTAAATTGATCAATAGTATTTAATAAAATAAACAAAAAAGCGTAAAAACGCAAAATAGAAAATTAGTATAAAAAGCTTGTTCCATTAGGCATTTTGTCACACATTTAACTATCCTTCACACTCCCTGTTACGAGAGTCGTTTTCTAAATGGATTAAAATAAAATAGTTAAGAGATAAATAAAATAGTTATTAAAAAATGTCAAACAAAGAAAATGTTTATGAAAACTTGAGAATTTCACGAGCTTATACTTCGAAAACAAACAAATATGTAAACAATAAGTAAAATCATTCTAGTTGGAACTTATATCGGGTTTAATTTTATACTAAACAATGTTTCAGTTAGGGTAATCGTTTTCGTGATATAATTAAAAAAACAACATGCAGGATCTTTTGCACTCCATCTTGTACCTCCGCACATCACCTAAGTTTGGGAACTTTCAGTATGTTTACATTCGAACTAATCTAAATGCAGCTTTAAAGCTAAAAATTGCTTCGACTATAACTCCAACAATTTGTCTGATTGAATTCAAATTTTAGATATATTTTTTTTTAAAACTACATTTTCTACAGAAATTTTTATTTTAAAAATCATAAAATTTTGATTGGATTTTATACAAAAATGAATTTTCTTTTCGAATGCATGCCATTTCCATAAAAATCAATAGTTTAAGATATCTTAAATGTTTTTGTAACTATTGGGATAAAGATTAAGAAAAATAGAAGTTTTTTATTTCAAATTGTTACTTGCGCTACTTTATGCTGCATCCAAACCCGTGCACTCTTTCTAGAAGAACTCTACATTGACGTAGTTTTGGGGCTTCTATTTTGTTAATAAATAACGTATAAAATTATTTATGTACCTACTTCTAGACATGAATAATATAACCTGTAATAGATTTAAACATTTAAAATTAAATTATGCGCTCTCTTCAATATTATATAATATTATTGTTATTTAATGGACTAGTTTCGACTGATGCCAGTCTTCTGCAATATACATATTTCTAAGAAATTACAACATTGCCTATAAAAATTTGATTTTAGAAAACTACTATCATCAAAAATTAAAACATTAAAAGCACTCTATTTAAAATAATTTAAAACATTCATTGTCAAATATAATCAATATAGTCAGGACAGTTTTCTAGCATTATTATTATAAATTATTATATAGACTATGTTTGTTCAGCTTTAGTTTTAATTTAATATGTGCAAATGTTTTTGACTGAAAAGTACAGCAGATTAGTATTTATTAACACTCACAGTAGTATCAAATTTCACCAGAAATGCTTATAAAAAGTATTTCAATTAAATTTTATTAATTTACTACGTGTTTGATCAAAATCGAGTTGTAGAAAATTGTTCAAGCGTTAGAGAAATGCTAAGTATTGTCTAAAAATTGTTTGTTCATTTTGATGAATTTGCGCTTGAAGTGATATATTTTCATTTAAAGTTAATTAACTTAAATTTTATTAAACAATTTGTTAATTTTATTATCAATTTAAAATTGAAATCTAAAAATATACAACCTTTGACAAAATTATTAGACACTCTTATTGTACATGTAGAAGTTCTTTTGAACACAAAAAACTATTGCAAGGAAATAAATTGATTCATTTTATTTTTTTAATTTTTAAACAGAACAAAGTCCGTTTTTAAGATAATATAACTTATCTCTATAAAGTCGTAATACATACAAAGTTTGGAAACTGGGCATTTAATGGCCCATTGCTTTGCCAGATATCGTCATTAATGAGCAAGCAATGGCAATTTTTAGCGGCCGATGAATGGCTCAAAAAGCTGTCGGTCCGTTAATAGAAATTAGCAATGGGCCAAGTATAGTTAAAATTATCATTTCTTTTAGAAAACCTAAAATTATTTCATTTCTATTCCGATAGATGGCGCTACGTGCGCAAATGTCGTTTGACAGCATTTTAAAATTTTTAATTGGCTGGTGGATGGAGCCTATTGGTGGCGAAAACCAAGATGAAATAGTCAACTATCCCATGTAATTCTTGAATTCGCTTGAATGGTCTGGATTATCACCTCAAAATTTGTAATTTAAACGATGCTCATCATCATGTTGTGTAATGCAGGGATGCACAGACCTATTAGGACTGACGACGGGCCTCTTGAGCAGATTATGAGTTAAAGGCGGGCTGCAAGAAATAAAAGGTCCGCATTTAAGAATGACTTTTTACTCAACTCAACAGCGCATTCAAAATTATCGACATTATTTTATTTTTGCTATTTCTATTAATATTGCCATTCGAATTCATACGGCTGCAATTCCCAGTGCGTTTGGCATTCGCGATGACCATGAAGTCGATGGAATTAACTTGGAGTTTTCGTGTGTTTTTGTTTATTTACGAGCCGGAAAAATATGTAGTTTACCACAAAACTTTTCATTGAATGTTAATCTCATTTCTTTTCCGTTCCATATAAATAAAAGGTATTAAATTTATTTGAATCACGAACGAGTTTCAATTAATCACAAAGCGAAACTCAAACCCTATACCGTGGTGTCAATATTGCCGATCTCAATGAATTGGAGTTGGAAGGTTGATTGGGATTCATTATCGCTTAGGGAACGTTCATTAATTACGTGAAGCGTTTAGGAGGGGGTCGATCTGAATCTTACCCAATCTCACATGGGGGAGAGAGAGGTCTCGGCAAATATCACGTAATTTTTTTTCCTCAAAAAACTGTAAAACTGCGAGAGAGCTAGGTTAAATTAAGTAAAACAACCAATTTACGTGAGATTAGAGGGGGGGGGGGGTCAAGGCAAATCTTAAAAAATCTCACTGGAAGCGGGGGGGGGGCAAAAAAATCTCCAAAATCGCTTCATGTAATTAATGGACGCTCCCTTTTGAAGAGTTACAATCGAATCAATTTTAGGTGGTACGAAGTTCACTGGGAGCTAGTAATTAAATGAAAATAAGTGCATTTACTAAAACTTTAGTTGCTTAGCTTAAATTTTATAGACATTCTTTGCCATTGCTTAGAAATTAAATTCAAGTCAAGCTACTAAAGTTTTATTAAATGCACTATATAATTCATGTCGTTATTTGAACAATAATTGAAAAATATAATATCAAGTGTTGGGTATCTTTAAACGTGAAAAAAAATTTTTTCAATTGACACCTTTCTCATTCTTATCCGTTAAATTTTAACCACTGAAGCAATTTAATGAAATTTAACGAGAAATAAAGGCCAGAGTTAAACAAAGGTTACAGGTGCATCTTCTGCATCTAATCTCCTGTGCCTGAAAACTAAACTCTTTGACCCGTTGTTCTTGTCGAATAACTGCTTTATCATGTTTCGTGACGTGTGCTTATTGTAGAAGAAGGGACTGCCATAATGGACCATTAAAAAATATTGGAAGCTTTTGATGAAAATCCCAATGAAACTTAATTTAATTAAACTTGAACATTTCCGTCACCTGTAACATAAAAAACATATTTAATTTTTTTTTTTTTTTAATTGTACTTATATAAAATGTTTGAGAGTTCTTATTTGCTTCTGATCAAGTGTATGGAATGGTTTACTCGCAAAGAAAATATGGTTCGACTAAATGTTTATGCCAAGTTTCGTGAAGATTAGTTCACGAATTCAAACTGAAAAAGTGAACAAAACGGTTAAATAAAACCCATACAAGAATAGTATGTCGATATGAATCTATGATTAATATAATCAAAAGACTATGGTGAAAACTTAATTTTTTATCTTAAACTACCGACAGCTTCACGATACGACTAAATACTGTTATTGAAAAATAACTAATTTTAAAGGACTTAATATTTTGAAATATTATGTTATAAATAATACCATTATCAAAACTTATATTATACAACTTACCTAGATGTTATATAAATTAATGTAATAGATAGGTATCTGACTTGAAAATCTGAATACGTCGAGTTCAAAGTTGAATTTAAGAATATCCGTCTCTTTTAAAATAATGTCAATTGTGGATTTCAAACTACGAAACCGTATTACATAAAAGTTGTTGAGTTCTTATGTCCAATTGATCGGTTCTAGATGTCAGATAAAATAATGTAATTTGCTTAGAAATTACAAATTTGATAGCAATAATTCTTTATCTAAAGAAATATGTTATTTCCAAACTATTATACTACATCGCAGAGAAAATCTTTCAGTATCACAAAAAATTCGAGTAATTTCCATTAAATGATATGTATTAAATATGATTTAAACGTTTCAATTGTTTTACGTTATATTTTGCTATATTTAGTCAAGTCTTAAGTCATTACTACAATTGTACATTTTTTTCCATGAAATTGTTACAATGTAACAACGTGGTAAAAATAATGTTGGTAAATGCATTTCAATTTAATAAAACTGTACTTTGAATTGAATTAGATACATAGTAATAGTGCAAATAAATGTGGAATTTTAAATAAATATAATATGTGGTATGGCGACTATACACTATACAATGTAACAAATACAGAAAAAAAGTGTCTACAATGAAGGTGTCTTCCTACAAGTTTTACAGAAAAAAGCAAAACTTACCAAATCTTTTGACAAGACCAAAATCCAACACATTCACTTCTCGAACCCACATTAAAAAAGTGCCGTCTTGCGTTCAAAACGCAAACTCAACCAACCCCAAATCAGATTATAGGCAGGGACGTACTTAGAAAATAAAACAAATTACTAAAATTTGTAACACTATCACAGTAGTTTTTAAAGTTGTGGTAAAATTAGCTATTCACTGTTTTACTTTATACTCGGAAGCTAGGAAATAGGTTCATTCTAAATAATTGCTTTTCGAAGAAAAGAAAAACTACAATCTAGAAAATTCTATAATTGATTGAATAATTGAATTTAACCGCACAAACACGTCGTAAATCATCTACAATATAAATTGAATTTTAGTCAAATGACCACTCCAATATGTTAAGGTGATATAATTATTTGTAACTAACAATGGTTAATAAAATAACAATAAATAGAACCGAATAAGAGATAAAAATTTACCCAACAGCTACTTATATTAAATTCATAAAAATATATAACAATGGATACTTTCGATAATTTTAAATAATAACTCTTCTTGCATAAAATAATAATAATATATTAATTTTATGAGAGAAGTAAGTATATAATTCTTAAATAGTTAAATATTAACTACTATCAATGCGGCTCTTCTAACATAATTATAAAAATCTTACTGACGAATTAATACTCGTAAAATAAACTGCATTATTTAATAAAACAAAAAATATTCGGGTATTTTAACAATATAGAACCAAGAATCTAAACCAAAAATTTCCAATCAGCGAGGCGCGCCTCCCTAGGGGGGCCTAAGAAGAACGTGAGGGTGGGGAAATGTATTTGGACATTCTAAAGAAAAAAAATTTTTTTTTTGGTTGGGAATCTCTAATCTAAACAATCGACATGCACTAATAAGATCTTTGTTGAAAGTCAAGTTACTTGTTGCGCAGTTGCCGCGACGCTTTCTTGAGATGGCCCATTCTAGGGTGCAAAAAAAGTGCCTAAGGCAGTCATGTTATTCTTGTAGAGAACGTCAATTAACAAACGTACTTTACAGTTTTTAACCTGCTGTGTTTAAAATTATTTGAAGACATTGGTTGGTTATATAATATAAGGCACAAACAATGTAATTATTAGTATAGTTAATGTTATTTAACAAATTTAACTCAATAACAAATATTCTACCTTCTGGAAACACTACATAATTTTGAACTTATACTTTAATAATTTAATTAACAAACATTTATTTAGTTCAATTAGATAATTATAATGTTCTCGGTATATCAGTGGTTGTGATATATGTGTTGTTGGTATACTTAGAAGGGTATCCAGTCATTTGGCCGAATTTTTTTGGCCGACAATCATTTGGCCGACAGTTTTTGGCCGATAAATCATTTGGCCGAACAGTTTTTGGCCGACAGATTATTTGGCCGAACAGTTTTTGGCCGACAGATTATTTGGCCGAACAGTTTTTGGCCGACAGTCATTTAGCCGAACGTATTTGGCCGACAGTCACTTGGCCGACAGTTATTTGGTGGCAATTGCAGGATGGCCGTGTTAGCACGTATAGTCGAGGAATATGGTCCTGACTATGAGCAGACCAATAGAAAGCAACGTCACCCAAGGACGAATCTAATAAAAAAACTAATACCGTTTCTGAACGACGCGGTATTAAAATTATCCGCGTTAATCCTATCCGATTACCTTTTGTTATTTTCTATATAAACAATTATGTAATTAAGAATCAGTAAGTAGAAAGAATTAGAAGAAATTATAAGTATTAGAAGAAAAAGAAGAAATCAAAAGTAAATTAAAATTATATCAAATATGCCTTTGGAATATGTCGAAAGCAGTCGTGGAGTTAAGCAGCTTTTACATAATGGATTTCTGTTTACTCGCGATAAACAAGGTGGTGCAAAAATTTATTGGAAATGTGCCAAATACAACACTTCAAAGTGCAAAGCAAGAGCAATCACTGAAAACGATGAACTTGTTGGACTTAGTGGCACTCATATTGGTCACACGGTGGAAAGTAGTGAAGTTGCAGCAAAAACTGTGCTTGCTAATATTAAAGAAGTGGCGAAAACTTCAAAAGAAAACCCCCAACAGATTCTGGCAGATGCTACTCTAAATCTTGATACAGCAGTGGCCCCACATCTTCCTTCCACCAACTTGTTGAAACAGACCATTCGCAGAACTCGTAATAGGAATGGTCCTGCTGTTCCAACATCTCCTAAACAGCCTGACTGATTTAGTGATTGAAGGAGATTACGGAAAAACTGGCAAAGGAGAGCCTTTCTTACTTTATGATAGCGGACCCAGTGAAAATCGGATTCTTATATTTAGTACCGCAGAAAATTTACAATTATTGGCTGATTGCGATCATTGGTTTGCCGATGGGACATTCAAGTCGGCCCCATCACTGTTCTTCCAACTGTACACGATCCATTCTATCAAGTATAAGGTGGTAATTCCGTCTGTGTTTGTCCTTCTTCCGAATAAGAAGGAGGACACTTATATTAGAGTTCTAGAAGCTATGCTAAACTTGAAACCCGAGTTAAAACCTGTAAGTATTATGACTGATTTTGAAATTGCTCAGAAAAAAGCGTTTCAACGTGTTTTTCCTGGCATCGCTCACCACGGATGCTTTTTTCATTTTAATCAATGTATTTGGCGTGTAATACAGGCTAACAATCCTATTCGAGTTCGGTACGAAAATCTGGCTGATCCATCGTTTCCCTTAAATATTAGAAAGTTGGCGGCTCTAGCCTTTGCTCCTCAAGAGAATGTGGAGCTTATGTTCGAGAATTTGCTGCAAACCGAATTTTTTCTGCAAAATGAAGAAATTTTAAAACCACTTCTCGATTACTTTGAGAACACTTGGATTGGCGCAATTCGAAGTAGGAGCAATCCAGTGCGAAAACCCGTGAATTTCGGGATTTCGGTTTGGAACTGTCACGATGCCTGCCTTGGAGACCTTCCTAAAACAAATAATTCCATTGAAGGGTGGAATAATAAATTCAGTAGTCTTCTCGGAGCCAATCACCCTACAATTTGGAAATTTATTGATGGACTCAAACGTGAGCAAGGTAATGTTGAATTCAGCCTTGCTCAGTATAATGCAGGCCACGTGCCCAATCCTCCAAAGAAAAAATACGTCAAACTGGCGGACAGGCTCAAACGACTTGTTGTGGATTTTCCCAACAAAACTCAAGACGACTTCCTTCGTGGCATTTCTCATAACCTTCAGTTTAAACCTAATGGATCTTAAAAATAATTCGTTGGTGTGTAACGAATATTTTGTATTGCATGTTTTTTTGTGTATTTTAATAATAATTTAATATAATTTAAATAAAACAACATAATTTTACAAAATATTTATTTATTTACCAAAAAAATAAAATTTATCGGCAAAGTGACTGTCGGCCAAAAACTGATCGGCCAAATAAACGTCGGCCAAAAACTGTTCGGCCAAACAATCTGTCGGCCAAAAACTGTTCGGCCAAATTATCTGTCGGCCAATTGATATGTCGGCCAAGTGATTTATCGGCCAAAAACAGTCGGCCAATAGAATTCGGCCAAATAAATTTCGGCCAAATGACAGTGATTCACTTAGAAGCTATTTTGATTACTATGAAAATCTTGTTATTTGACGTTGGCGTTGGTTAGAACTAATAAGATTGCTTTCAATGATTTTACCCAACAAAAACTAAAAACTCATTAACGAAAGGTTTCCACAGGTACCTACTATATGCTTGTGACAGAAAATTAATTAATTAAAAATATGCAGGAGTATATTGTAAATTGTAAATAATAATTAATGATAATAATATAACATTTTTTGCTTTGAATTTTTTAATTAAGCATATTACAAAAGACACAAATTTTCTAAATATTTTAGTAAATTAATTAAATAGTTTTTAACATTATGTAATAATACTAGATGTAAAATATTTAAATTCAGTTGACCCAAAAGAAATCAAGCAGAAGTGAGAGATTACCTTTATTGATACTTAAATACTTACAAAACCTCTTCTATTGTAAATTTATGAGTTCTACAAACACATTGTAGTGCAAGTCTAGTTTTAGAATGTCAATATTGTTAAAGAAACACAATATTGTAGTATTTGCTGCCTTTTTTCTTACGAGGGCCGAGTAGGTGTAAAACAACATATTATATAAAGTATACTAGATATTATATACAATAATTTATTTAAAATAAAAGTATTTAATTACAAGTATTAAAAGGTAATGGTTCAAAATTTTACCTTTGCATTTCAAAATTATGAGCTAGTCCACGCAAATAAACAATAAGATCTCTATTTTGAAAATAACTAAATATTGTGAGAATTCGAGCATCTCTAATTGAATAATTTTAAATAGCAGTCTATTTTACTTGTTTATATTATGTGTTAATATGAAATTTCATTCAATAAAAAGTTTTGTTTATATATTGGGTGGTCGTTTGAAAACGAAACTGACGGGATTGTAGCCAGCAGCATTTTTTTCAATTTTATCATCGAGGGGACACCTTTTGCGACCAATGTCACTCTCGTATTGTTTCATCCCTTCGCGCTGTGATGACAACCCCTGAAATGTTAATAGGGATGATATGGCAAGTGACACCTCATTTGAAAGGACTTGCTTCCCTGAATTCAGCGCAAATATTAAAAAAAAATTTTTTTTTAAATTAAAAGATGTTCAAATTGTTGAACATCTAATTTGATTAAACTGATCTTTTTTACAGACCCATCTTTTCATTCAAAATTCCACGGGTGGTTTGCCATTTACCTTAAGGGTTGAGCTGTCAATGTTTATGAATTGCAGTAAAAGAAGCCCCCTTGAAATTAAAATCAACCTGCCAAACTTCAAAAAAACTATTGCACTGAATTCAGGGAAGCAAGACCTTTCAAATGAGGTGTCACTTGCCATATCATCCCTATTAACATTGCAGGGGTTGTCATCACAGCGTGAAGGGATGAAACAATACGGGAGTGACATTGGTCGCAAAAGTTGTCCTCCTCGATGATAAAATTGACGTGTTTTTGCATTTCTTGAAAAAAAAATTTTGCTGGCCACAATCCCATCTGTTTCGTTGTCAAACGGTCACCCTGAGGTATATACAGATAAATTTGGTTCCAATATACATAACTCAAAGGATTATAAGATTACGGAAATTAGATATATAGCCTTCGCCCCGAATAGTCTTTGCGCCAAAACGGGATTCGCCGAATCGTCCCGGCACCGAATCGTTCCTGTACCGAATAGTTTCTGCGCCGAACAGGCGGAGTCAGATCGGGTGGGCGCCGAACTGGCAACGCCGAATCGGTTACGCCAAATCGTCTGCGCCGAAAAGTCCTAAACCCTAAAATTAAAATTTTATGCTCATATCGCCGTCTAATTCAAGTTAAAACAAATTAATATAATATTCCTGTAGGACAACAAAGTAAAAAATAGTACATTCTGCAACAAGTTTGGAATTAAGCATATTCTGCACAAGTCGAAAGAAAGGGAAAGAGGGGGGTCCATGAGTAACCGATTCGGTTACGATTTGAATAGTGTTCAAACAAATGTAGTATTTTTTGGCCAAAACTTATCTTTCGTGCCTTGTATCTCGGGAACAGGTTAGGTATCCGAAAAACAAACTGGGCTTTTTTATTTATAAAAACCTAATTGTATAGGTGTCATTGTGGTTTGAGCAGTAGGAAAAGAGAAAAATGCAGCGTTATACGTTGCCTACCCGAATTTGGCTATTTTCGCATTTTTACATATATTCAGCTTCATATTTCAAGAGCCGTCAAATATTCTTTATTTGGTATTAAAAATGAAGATCTTCAACTTTTGTAATGGGTGTTTTTCATGTAGGAGCGATAGGAAGCGAGATGACAAAATCGGCGACCTTTGACCTCGTATATGTCACGAAGCTCCAGTGCGTCGATAGCGTAACTTTCAGGCGTATATTATATCGATACATCTTAATAATAAATAAAATAAAATTCGCGGCGATCGATTTTTGGAAAACGATTACTAATTATTATTGTCCTAGACTATAGGCGTATTCTTTTTACCTATTTTATTTCCATCTCGGTTACGCAATTGAAACGAAGTGAGCTGAGCCGAACAGAGATTTACTTAATCAAAATGAGAAAAACATCAGGTAAAAAACAACACAAATACACTACCAAACCATAATACAAAAATTACCTGAAAGATTACCTGAAAGAATACGTTAACCTTTTTAAATCCGACGCCCACTCTAACCGTCGCTCAGTTGTCCGTTCTCTTGTTTACTCGTCGCCCAGTTGTTCTTTGCCAAGTTTACTCATCGCCCGGTTTATCCGTCGCCTAGTTACACGTCACCCAGTGGGACTCGTCCAGTTTCTTCTATTTAAATAAACAATATAATATTCTAACCCTTAACTTAGCAAGAGCCAATCCCACCAGACAAAAAAAATCGAGTTTAAGTCTAAACTTAGATTAATACTAACCAATAAAAATCGGCCTAACTAACGGCCGATTTTTTTCGGCTAGTTCGCCCTATCGGGCCCATAGCGGTCCGTGGCCGCCAGTTGGGAATTTGTAATCCTCTAGTAGTGCAAGAGGAGCGATCGTACCGAACCGAGCCGGCGAAACACTTTAACCACTTTATTATTATATTTAAACATTAAAAGTGTCGATAATAAGTTAAATAATTTAAAAGATTTAAATTTAATTTAAATTTAACGGCCGATTTTTTTGGCTATCTCTGCGGGGCACGAGGCCTGCGGCCTCGTTAAGTTTGGTCCCGGTTGTAGTTTGGTAGCGGGAGCCGGAGAGGGGAGGGCAAATGAGGCAAGGGGAGAGGGGAAAGAAGGTGATGGGAGAGGCGTGGAGTGTCGGACGATTCCAGTATTTCCAGTCGTACTTATTTGAAGGCGTAGGCTTAGTTATTTGGACCTGCGAGGATGGGCAGACTTGCGATTGCATATTTCAAATACCTATTCCATAGGTATTAACGCATGTCTAAGGGAAGGTATTGTAATGGACTAAAAAAAATTCAGTGTGTGTGGTTGAGGCTTAAAAATAAATAATATCAATAGCACAGGTTGAACCACGCAACTGAATGTCTTCAAGTGTGGAATAAACATACAGCATAACTAATCTTAGAGGCCAACTGAAAATGGTGAAAATTTGTTGAAAATTGCGGAAATGATAAGCAATATAAAATAAAAAAGAAAAAGAACTCAAAATAAAAAATTTTAAGTAAATTTGTGGTTTTTAGTATGTATTTATGGTTAAATTCAAAAAATATAAGAATAATACAATACGTAGAAAATCAAAATTCAAAAAATTTAAAAAGGAGACAATTAACACATAACAGGTCTGGATTAAGAAAATTTGAAAAAATGAAAATTTCGTAATACGAAGTACAATATAACGTTATTTCATGGTTATTGCCATTCATCAGTTGTACGCATCGATTACGATTACATTGTAAAATAAGAAGAAAAAATTTTTCAAACTAAACAAAATTATCGACTAAATTGTACAAAATTTGACTTACCATAACCTCATACCATAACGTTATATTGTACTTCGTATTACGAAATTTTCATTTTTTCAAATTTTCTTAATCCAGACCTGTTATGTGTTAATTGTCTCCTTTTTAAATTTTTTGAATTTTGATTTTCTACGTATTGTATTATTCTTATATTTTTTGAATTTAACCATAAATACATACTAAAAACCACAAATTTACTTAAAATTTTTTATTTTGAGTTCTTTTTCTAGTTTTACGCCTCACGGTTAAAAAACGTGGTAAATTTTTGAATTTTGAATTTTTTCAAAGTTTTTAGAAATCATATTAAGAGGGCAGTGCCTTCGGATTTCAAACTAGCAGTGCTAGGTAAACGAATTTCTTAGTTCAAATCATTTTTAAATTATTCATACCTCGTGTAACAAGTTCAGTTTTGATAATCTTTGGAGGTTATGGTAAGTCAAATTTTGTACAATTTAGTCGATAATTTTGTTTAGTTTGAAAAATTTTTTCTTCTTATTTTACAATGTAATCGTAATCGATGCGTACAACTGATGAATGGCAATAACCATGAAATAACGTTATATTGTACTTCGTATTACGAAATTTTCATTTTTTCAAATTTTCTTAATCCAGACCTGTTATGTGTTAATTGTCTCCTTTTTAAATTTTTTGAATTTTGATTTTCTACGTATTGTATTATTCTTATATTTTTTGAATTTAATATAAAATAAGTTCAAATGTCAATATTATTTGTGACCGATCCATTTCTACTGTTTTATTCAGTTTGAGCGGAATAAATGAAATGTTCGGTTTTATGTTGATTCGAAATTAATATAGAATAATAATAAAATATCTATTGTCAAGATATTTAAAAATTTACATTAATAGTGGTACCCGTTCTCGTTCGTAAGATGAATTAAATATGTAGGACCAAACGGCACTGCTTGATAGCACCGAATGGTCAAACAATTATTTAGAAAATAAAAATTAAAACCTATCTAAACTTGTTCCCCTCAGTCAGACAATGACGGGCGCGGTTATTTTTTAATTCTAAATTCGTTCTCATCCGATCAGTCAGAGAATGTCGGGCGCGGTTACTACTTCGATGGGTCCTGCAAGAGAACCGCTTTTCGTTAGCAATTTTTTTGCTTCTTATTGTTTTTATTTGAATCTGCTTCCAAATAACGTTTTTTAAATGATTTTTCTAAAATTTTAAAAATTAAAGTTTTTCAATTTTCACATCAATAATATTTGAGAAAATAAAACGAAAAGTTCATTTAGCCTTTTTCGAAAAAACCGTCCTTCAACTGTTCAAACTGACACTTTTGGTTTACTGCAAAAAAGGCCAGGATTTGAAACGAAAATTTTCATGTCTAGACATTTTGTCGTTTGGCAGATGTAAGAAAGCGTTTTTAAAAAAATTCGTAAAGAAAAAAAATAAAGCCATTGTAAGGCCCAATCGATAGTCCCAAAACATTTTCAAATATTTCCACAGTTTTCGCGCAATCGGCGTAAAACAGTCAAAATTTGCGATCTTCTTATTAACGCCGTTGCGGCTATATTTGTTAACCGATTTTCAATTTCAAAGCGGGATCGAGTGGGTAATTTGGATTTCCACAATATCGATATAGCACTATTTTTTCCCATCTATGTGCAATTTTAACGACTTATACGAATAGACTCGATACTTGGAAGGATTTTGGTTCAAAATTTTTTTATAAATTTATTTTGAATTTAAAAATTACACTTTGGTTTACAATTAATAAAACTGCAAGATTATAAAACCAAATATTTTCTAATTTAATTTGGCTTTTTCGACAAAATTTTAGGTAATCCAAAATATTCATCGGTCTTACTTATAAGTTTATTTTTGATATTGACCCGATATCTTCGATACTCAAATGAGAAAACGAACTAACCAAGCCAGTTTTGGTACCCGGGTTAAATAAAAAAATCCCACGGTCCTTAAGGTTTTAAGTTATTTTTTTTTTTAGATAGTAATTTTATTCTTTTTGAAGGGTACAAAACGTCGATAAGCAAATCATAAAATAATATAATAGCTTCGAATATTTTAATGATTCTAAAATTAAAAAAAAAAATTGTCATGTAGTGGAATCGAACGTGGAATGTACGTTAGAGAGATCGCACGCCTGCCCATTGCACTATACGGACTACATTACTATTGTTGTTCTAATAATGGTATTTCAAACTTAACAGATTGTTTATTTTATGTACTTAGATGTTTACTACTCGACGAAGATTTATTTATTCCAAACTAATTAATACTTTAATAAAACAATAATACGTATATGTACTAACCTCAAAATCATCGTTTGTTCTCATTGTGTAACATTTCAATGTAAATTTATTTCCGAATGTAATGCGTGTCTTTTCGAATGACAAATATTACGATTCCTCACGTTGACGACAACTTATTTTCTTAATTTCAATACGCATACGTTATTTCAACTCCGCAATGTATGTTCATATTATATACATCATATTGTTACTCGAGGTAAATAAATACTTTTCAGATTAATTCTTTTAATAATAAAGGTTTTAATTTTAAAATCATTCTCCGTTGCATTTGTGACACATTTAGTAACAGGTGAATTTATTTCCGATCTAGTTCGTGCATCTCCGAACGTCAAAATACTTGCAAATTGCATTTTAATTAAAAATTAATTTTACATTTTCTCGTAAACTATTGAATTTACGCAAAAATTGATCATCTTTTTTACATCTTTTTTATTTAGTTCAACTTTTCCTTTCCAACAGTTTTTTCCATTTTTCCGTCCGATACAGATTACCTGCGGCGCGGCTAAAAAAAGTTTTAAAACTTTCGATCCGAAAACGATAGCTCAAAGGTCAATAATTTCAAACTGTTCTTTAACAAAGGGAAATCCACCGTCACGACGATTTCAAAACTATTGAGAAAATCAAAATCCGACGCCAAATAACGGCGATGCAACCGCATTTAGCAAAACCCTTTCAACCCTCGTAGAAGGGTTCGGGGGTGACTTTTTCAACTTTTTCGATTTTTCTGGACGGTTGTTCACCAAACCCCACCCTCTATCAAAATTTCAGCTCTCCACGACATCTAGAACAAGTCAAACATTTTTCGCCTATTTATGATAATAAATTTAATATGTGTTACCAAGATAAGTTTAACAAGTTTTGTATAAAACTCATTGAGTCTGGTGGGATTGGTCTTAAATAGTAATTAAAAATAATAAGGCAGTTCCACTCCCCACTCCAAGGTGGCCGCCGAACAGCTGCTTGATGATTAGGTTATTTAAATTTGCCATAAGCTTTGTTAAGGGTTCAAGTGTTGTCATTATAAAATTGTATTTATTAAGGAATTCTAATGAGTTTTTTTTCCTTTATTTTCAGCTTTTGGGACACGGTGGTGTTTGTTTTATAATAAATGGGACCACTAAATTTCACTATACTTGCAAATAATTGAATAAATTGTATGTTATTAAATTTTTCGAAATTACTAACCGAAATATTAAAAGTTACAATAATTTAATAATTTTAACAGTTAAATAAATGAAATACATCGCAATAAAAAAATAAACATCATTTTAGGTGTTATATTTTGTAATTATTTGCCCGCATTTTTGTGTTTCAGTAATTTGTTTGACTTTCCGGTTAATGTTAAAAGAGCAGGCTAAACAACAAGAATTTTTTATATCTCCAACTTCTGCCGGTTTGCCTTTAAACAAAGTCAATTATTTACAGAATAAAAAGTAAAGTAAAATTAAATGAACGATTAAACTTAACCAAATCAAAATAAAAATATTTAATTTAAATGGTTTCTCATCAGTTTGAGTTATAGATAGTGAATTTTCAAACTTGGACAAAATTTGTATCTCCCGGGCTTAAGGGGGTATTCTAGTCTAGAGGCATGATTTTCGGGCGGTTTTTGAAGCTCTGTACAAACGAAACGAACCATATTTTTACTATCTATTTTTTTTACAATTTGTTTATTCATATTTTAAGATTACATAATTAACCATTAACCAAAAAAACCTCTAAATTTACAAAGTTATGAGCTGGCAAAGTGGGAAGTCCACGATATCTCAAGTTCTAATGAACCGATTTATTTGAAATTTGGTGTGAATGTTTTTTATAGATGCCACTATAGCATGAACTATGGAAAAGTAAAACAAAAAGTTTTCCACAAAATGGCGACCGTTTGAAGAAAAAAAATTTTTTTGCAAGCTTTTTGAACAAATCCGAATTTTTAAAAATAGTAAAATTCAAAGTTTGACTTGACCGTAGTTCATGCGATAGAGTAATGTATAAAAATCATTCACACCAAAATTCAAATAAATAGGTTCATTAGAACTTGAGATATCGTGCACACAAGCTTTTTTTAGATCTCCCACTTTGCATCCTCATACTTTCTGAATTTAGAGTTTTTTTTCGGTTAATTTTTTATGTAATCTTAAAATATCAATAAACAAATGATAAAAACATGGATAGTAAAAATATATTTTGTTTCGTTTGTACAGAGCTTCAAAAACCGCCTGAAATTCATGTCTCTTTAGACTAGAATACTTCTTTAATGCATACTAGACTAGAAGATTTGCTGATTTTTAAGAAATAATTTTTACTTTTAGTAAACTCCTGAAGTGTGCTAGTTACGATTATTTCCATCACCGAATCTCAATGTATTTATTGTAAATTACTGAAAAACACAAAAATGCTGGCAAATAATTAATAAACAGTTGAAATGTTGTTTATTTATATTTAAAGCAATTTATTTAAAAATAAAATGTAGAGTTCTTCCAATAATGCTAATAATTTTTAAAAAATAACAAATTACTTTTTGCAATTGATTATATTAATTTTAATGTATTTCTACTCGGTACTATGTACTAACTACGTATGTATAAATACCAAGAGAAAACGGAGCATAAAATGATATAGATACTAGCGTGAGAACGTGCATATGATATTTTCAGAAAATGGATTCCGGTTGTGAGAGGATGCTGTCGTTTGGAACATGGCATCATTCACGATCTACCACTATATAATATAAGTACACATCATCCAAATAAGCATATAAAACTACACTTCGCCTTTTATTGAGACTATTTGTGTAAAAGGTAGGTAAGATATATTCCGTACAACATAAAATCTCAATTTTCTAATGTATGCATAAAAATTCGCTTTTAAAATAACCAAATGATCTCTTTAAGTGTTCATATTTAATGTAACAGATACAAATATTGTAATAAATTATATTAACTAACCACAATTGCACGCTTTTTGATGCATATTACTGCTAATAATAGTTTTAATTTGTCCAGTTGATATTGTTGAATTTGTATTGTAAAAAGAAAAGAATTATTTTATTTTTATACCTTGACAACGAAATATATTAAGTAAGTAGGGTGTATAAATCATAATGCCCGCTTTTTATGCTCTCTCAATCGCAATTATATTTACAAGTCGCCGCAAACTAGAAAATTTAGCAAAATCAAATTCAAAATTTATAAAATATTTTAATTTTTTTAAATTCAAATGCAGTGTAAGATAAAACGTTGTATGCAACACTGGCATTACTCGATGTTTATGTTCTCGAGCAATTTAAAAACTCTCGGGCCTAACGGCCCTCGACATAAACATCGTCATAATGCCCTTGATACATAAATAACTATTTTAGAAACTTTTGTCATGTAGCTAAATTCTGTCAGGCATAAGTACATAATCGTCAACACAGTGCAAAACTAGTGAAAGTAAAAAAATAAGGCAGGCTCTGGATTCAGATTATATATTTCATTGTAAAATATTAATGGTACCACAAAAATCAACATTACCTTCAAACATGATGCATAATGAGTTTCTTAACAGGTACAAGTAACCATAGAAGTAAAAAAAAATTATATTAGGTGGAAAATCGACATTGTATTGGGGGGTTTGGATAAATAAAATTGCAGATTTGCTAGTTTTGCGTTGTGTTGACGATATCTGTAATTTAAATTATATGAAACGGTCAAACGTATATTTAAATCAAAGGTTAGTCTAATGTGTGGCGTTCGTTATAATTTATTATAATAACAACTAGCTGACCCGGTGAACTTCGTATCGCCAAAAATTGATTTGATTGTAACTCTTCATAAAGGGGGGCCCATTAATTAAGTGAGGTGATTTTGAAACTTTTTTGACTCCCCACCCTAGTGAGATGTCCTGAGATGTACCTTTAACCCCCCTCCCCTTTAATCTCACGTAAGATTGTTTGTTTCACTAATGCTAATAGTCGATGCTTGGCTCCAGCAAAACTTAAGCACGACTTAAGTACGAAATTGTTTATTTTGATTGGTCGATTTCGTACTTAAGGCTGACTCAAGTCTGAGATCAAGCGAAGTATCGACTATAGGTACGGACATTAATTTAAACGCGATATTTTCCGAGACCCCCCGTCTCCCCCATGTGTGATTGGGTGAGATTCAGATCGACCCCCCCTCTCCTAAACGCTTCACGTAATTAATGGATGTTCCCTAAGCAATTATGAATCCCAATCAACCTTCCAACTCGAATTCATTGAGATCCGCAATATTGATTCCATTGAATGCGGTTTGAGTTTCGCTTTGTGATTAATTCGTAATTCCTTTTGTTTTCCGGCGTGTAAATAAACAAAGATAAAAACTTGCGAACACGCGAAATACAGTTGTCCATACGCGAAACACGGAAACTTGATCAAGTCCAACGAATTGATGGTCATCGTGAATGCCAAACACACGGGAAATTACAGCCGTTTGAACTCGAATGGCAAGAACTTTTGAATACGCAGTCCGTAAATGTGGACTTTTTATTTCTTGCGGCCCGCCTTTAACTCATAATCTGGCCGAGTGAACCCTAGTCCCAATAAGTCTGTGCATCTCTGCATTACACAACATGATGATGACTGAGCTTACTTTCAGTTACAAATTATGAGGTGGTAATCCGGACAATTCAAGCAAATTCAAGAATTCTATGGTATAGTTCACTATTTTTTTCATCTTGATTGAAGAAACCGATTTGAAGAAAATCAACTAACCCGCAGTTGATTCATCATCGACATCTTTGTTTTTCGCAGCCAATAGGCTCCTTCCTCCAGCCAATTATGGTTTTTGAAACTTTGCACTATTTTGGGAAAAACACTATGAATGAGATATTCCTTCTATTTCTCCAACTGGCAGAAATGAGTGGGCAATGTGATGAATCCGGTCAAGATGTCAACTGCGATTTTCTTATTACCAATGTCCAACTATCTGGCAAGTATGCCATTTCGGTTTTGTGAATGGATGTATCTGGACATGTGCACCTAATATAATTGATGACACATTTAAGTGTCACCCTCTAATTTAAAAATGCTGTCAAACGACATTTACGCACGTAGCACCATATATCGGAATAGAAATGATGTAATTTTAATTTTTCCCAGATTTTTCTATTTTTTGGACAACTTTTCCAAGTTTTTTTTCCGTAAAAACCTAACTCGGATCATAACGAACATTTATAGAAAAATTTAGTTAAATCAGTCCAGCCGTTCTCAAGTTATGAGATTAGCAACGAACAGCATTTCATTGTTATTTATAGTATATTGAAATGGTTTATCTTCCTCTATGCTAAAATCCTAATACTTACTTTTGATAACTTTAAATTTTGTGATGCTTGACTGCTGTGGAACGCTACTGGTTGAGTACCTCTGCCGGCGCTAGTGGTTACGGTATAAAAATGCCACCTTATTGTGTCGTAGTTCTCGTAGTTAAGAAAAACAACAAGATTTCAACAAGGCAACATTTACAATTTATGCACAT
Source organism: Cantharis flavilabris (assembly GCA_949152465.1). Classification (NCBI taxonomy): domain Eukaryota; kingdom Metazoa; phylum Arthropoda; class Insecta; order Coleoptera; family Cantharidae; genus Cantharis; species Cantharis flavilabris. The sequence continues at coordinate 19,603,540 of OX424436.1, read as the reverse complement.
TTAATGAAAATCAAATTTTGTGTTCATGTAGAGTGACTGGTTGAGTGTATTCGATAATCCCCAAATACAGGTAAAAAATTACTTAAAATAACAACTAAATACTAACGCAATGTTCTTTTAGGTTATATGAATCTTCGAGGGAACCAAGTTACAAAATACAAAAATGTTTCTACCTTATCTGTGTGAACTTCATATGCCAATTCCTAAGTGCTCAAAATTTCCATTATATTTATTTCCTTTTACCGTGGGATAATCGTTTCATACGGAAGAAATTACTTGCACTTCACTTTTAAAAACCAAAACAGCAAAAACCTGGTAACTTATCTAGTAATTATAATCAGCTTGATTTTATCTTCCATTTAATTTATTTCAATAATGTGATGTTCAAAAATTTTGATCCGTAACCTCAATTTTGACTTTCCGAAAAGTTCTCGTAACCTATATACTAAAATTGTATTGCAACGAACTATGCGTGCGGTAACGCGTTCAAATTTACACTAACTAGCATCTTTTTCCGGCCGTCCTTTTATAAATTTTCTCTTTTTTACCTACTTGATTCTTAAAAATCGCTTCTTTTTATAAAATTTTCAAATCCATGACAATTTTGATTTTAAATTGAAATTTTCTGTCTTTCAGATCTTGACCATTTTTGGTGGAAAGTTCCTTCATGACCTCAGGAGTAACCACAATAAATTTCACGGGATGAAATGCCCATCGAAGTCTTCCAGGTGCATTTAAAAATGAAAACGCACGTGCTTCTCCGGAATTCTACATTTCCTTGTATCGGCCCAAATCCGTTCCGAATGGATTTTTCTGGTCTCTGAACATCTTCCCGAGGTTGTTTCCATCATTTTCATTCCACTCAGTCTACATAAAAATTGTTATTCACGAAAATTGCGAACTTTGAATTTTGACAGTTCACGGTTTTAATAAATGTTCACTTTTACACTTGCTTCCTCATCACAACTACCTAAATTCGCACTTAAACACTCCTTAAATACTAAACATAACTTATTCTAATAAAATTTTCAAACATCGCAGGTTTGATTCTCGATTTTCAAAATCGGCTATATTTTTGAGGTTTCTTGTTGCTTTCTTTAACTTTAGGTTAGTAACCTTCCAAAACGTGGCTACTTGTTCCTTTATAACTTAGTTCAAATTTTTTATAGACAAAACAGCAATTACACCTGACCAAAACATGATTCGAGTAACCACCGGAAACCGCTCAACGATACAACCCTTTCCCATGATATAAACAATGCAGAGGTGACCCACACAACAAATAGCTAAATCACATGCTGTCCTAGGTAAGTTTGACCAACGTCAATGTTATATTTAGAAAAATGCGCAAGTAATTATTAAAATTTTAGGTATTTGAAGTACCACAAGCTGTATTCAAATGATGTAAAATTGCCAATTTCAAGTTTCCCTAATTGCTCACGACCGCTAAATAGTGTTGTAGACCAGTAACACTGCAATACATATACTCGTATACGACATTTAACCATTCATTTACACATTAAGATGCACTTCATAAACATTTGTACCAACACCAGAAAAAAAAAATTAAAAAATTCCGGATAGTGTGTGATCAAATCATGTACATGCAAAAAATGACATCACGCCCTAAATGCGTACATCGGCGGTGAAGATTCTCGTGATATAAATATTATAGAAGGATCTAATTGTAAGATGGTCCTTGACTGTTTTGTCCTGTTTTGTGATAGATGATATTATGCTGGACGTATAGTATCCCTCTTTTGATTGGGCGATCATATTATAACCGATTCGTCTAATAACTTCCATGTCTTGTTAAAATATTTTTCTGCTCCTTAGATATATAAATTGATAACAATACATAATGCTCCAATCCAACTTATATTAAGTTAAGAAATACTGTATTATTTACGAATATTGGAATTATGATAATTTTTTTATTTATTATTGACTACAGTTGACGAATGTAACTTTTATAAAGCATTAAATTTGGTTTTGTAAAAATTATATCTGTAATATTTTTAATTTAAATCGTAATTCCTTACCATCCTGTTTCAATGTAAATTTTAATTCTAAAATTTAATTAAAAAGTGGTAGAAAGTTTGTAAATGAAGTACATAGAATATAATTAAATTTCGTATTATCAACAAGAGCTTATTGGGTATTAAGTAAACAATCGGGTAGTTAGAAATGTATAACAGTTAAAACGTGTATTAAAATTATTTTTTTAAGTTTATTGTTACAATTTCAAACATATACATATAAAGAATATATTATATAGAGAATTTTTCAGATTAGCATTCAAAATGAAAGATCACAGATGTGTCGCAAATCTACAGCCTCTAGTAATTTATTCACAAAGTTTTTCGCATCGCCAAGTGGAAACTTAAAATCGAGAAAACCGAAGATACACCACATATGTGAACCTAGAAATTAGAAAAAAAATTTGTTTCTTTAAATTTAAACGAACACTTAGGAGAATAATCAATCATATTTAGTTAATTCTTAAATATTAAAATTAGAAAATATAACTTTTTCTGAAATCGTCACTTAAGTACCTACTTAGTAGAAAAAATTGTTAATAAAATTTTACATATTTGTTAAATTTTTTTATTTTACAAAAATGTAATTTATTTTTCCTATATAAATAGTGCATAAGTATTGTTTGATGCCTGTTATGTACATATTTACTAGGGTAGCATTCAAATAATGAATACATAATTATCTAAATTGGTGATAATTCACCCTGAATTTAAATAACAAATATTGAATGAAAAATTGTTATTTTATTATTATTATACATATAATTAGTCAACTGAATTATGTCAATTAAATCGCTACTGTTATGCTATGCTATTTTGTGTAACGTTAATTAGATTAGAACGACGCTTAAGAGTAAGTCATATTGCAGTACAAAGTGTTTTTTGAATTTAATTTAAAATTAATAAATTGAAGGATATTATTTATATTATTAAATTCATAAACTTAAATTGTATCTATGTATTATTTTCAGTATACTCTTATATAGACGTACGAAGCCGAAAACCGACACCTGCGAAATATATTAGCAATGTTAAATTTATTACACTTATCGAAAAATGAATCTTTGCGACAGAACGAATTTGAGCAAAACATTTTAGTACAGTTAAAATTCAATATTTCATAGCACTTGGGCGCTAAACTTTTGACTTAAAATGTTAACTCTTCCTTATCACGTTTTGAAAACATGGAAAATGTTTTAAGCAATGTTTATTTTACGGGAAACTGCACCTAATGCATTTTGGTAACAAAGCTCTCCGAATCGGTCTCATACATTATGGAAAGTTTTGTGCTACTTTCCGGTTCTTGTCATTATTTCCGGAGTTGTGTGGGACACCACAAAACAATATAGCGGTCACATACTTTAGACTGTGGCTTCCGTTTACTACCGTACCGCGTTCCTACACAACGATATTACTAAAAATATTTCTGGTTTCTTTGGAACTAAAAATAAATCATGTATACAATATTCTCTCTCCCTTTTACATTATTAACACATAAATTATGTACGCAACATAAAATATGAACTTTTAAACCAGTCAACTAAGTAACAGTTTTACATAAAAACGTAAAAAGCTGCTATACTCGTATGTATTCTGCTTCGATAACTTATTACTATCTAAGCAACTAGAATTTTGTAAAAATTATTTCTAAATTAATTAATACATAACTTTAAAACAGGACGATGTGTAAGGTATTGAGAGTCAAATATTTAATTTTGAATCTCATAATAATTTATAATTTGATAACGAGTATCGGCCATCTTCCTATATCTACCAGCTAACTTTAAGTTTTATTAATTAAAATTAAAATTTAATTCAAAAACGCATCTATATAGACATTCATAAATGCCAAAAAATTTAAACATCGCCCTCTTCAAAACAAATATAAATAAAATTTATTGACATCACAAATCGGAAAAATTATTCAAAGTGTGCATTACACATAAGTTCTAATTATTAATATAAATCAATGCAAATGATTGATGCCACTAAATAAACGTCTAAATTTCACCTCAGCTACTTTTCTAAATTTTAACATCTTTCTGAAACTGAAACCATTTGTATAATGCTTAATTTTGATTCCAGCTACTCTGTAGGTTGAAACTCAAAATTTAAATAGGTATACTCTTGGGAATCATATATTTGCCATATTAATTTTAACATAATAATGTTACCTAGTAAGAGAAAAACAGAAAGAAGGAGAACAATTTCGTTTAATACATTAATACCTGCTTTCATAAACATAAAAAATGCCGGTTAGTACTACCAGAAACCCAATAGACATCATCGGTGAGTTTTATCAACTTGTTAAAAGTTTTATAAAACTGGGAATAAGAATCGGATGATTTATGTACTTACTATATATTACAGCATTGCAATAGAGACTGACCACAATGCCTACAAATTCATAATGTTAAAAAATGTGCAGTTTTTAAGCTAACGCAATTTAAAAGGTTACTCTAATAGAATAAATCGACTAAGCAAGAATAGGAAAAGCTATTAGGGGTTTACCGTGGTATGGTGCATTTGAATAAGGCCGTCTCACTATAAACATCGAGTGTTTTTTTTCTTTTTTTTTTTCTTTTTCTTTAAAATTTCTTTTAATGTTTATTTTTATTATGTGATCAAAAATAGGAAAGAAAAGAAAATACAGTAGAATCCGCTTAATGTGATCACGGATAATGTTATCAGTCGGTTAGAGTGATCATTTTGACTGGGAACCGGCCGCTTTAATTAGTTTACATACAAAAACCACCGGATAATGTGATTAAAAAGCCGCTTATTATGATCACTTTCAAGGAATTTCCTACACAATCATCTCATTTTCTAAGTATCTTTTTCTGATTTGTCATTGAAATTTTATATATCTTTACAAAACACGTCATAGGTTTTAATTTCGATACAAAAACTAATGAAGTTTCCCGTTTCATAGCGTGTTTCTATTTTTATTTTGCTAAATGTGCACTTTGCTTTATGCATTTTAATTTAAGTTTAGTTTATTCTTGCTAAATTTACATAATTCTTCTAAAATTCGTTTTTTTCTACAATTTGGTTATTGTTATCAGTCGCTTAATGTTATTAAAATAATCTTGGCCCAAAGTGATCACATTAAGCGGATTCTACTGTACTATCTACGAGTATACCGGACGCTGAATGAGAATGAGCCGAACATAGAAAATTATTATGTGAAAATCTATTTATGCAAATTCTTGCTTCCCTAATTATTTTAGAGAAAAAATGAAAGAAACAAAAATAATCATCCATATCTAAGAAAATCTAAAAAAGATTAAAGCATTAATCACTTTAAACTGTTATGATAAATGCTGCGTAGAGTATACTACCATTCGGGGATACTATGTTAAAAAAATGCGCCCCTTTACTATTCTTCTATGGTGGTGTGGAAAGGAATAAAAAAGTACAGTACTGTGCAAACGAACTGCAACACTTTAAATTTGTATTTAAGTAAATCAATTGTATTACTAAAATGAAATGAAATTTTGTAATGCCATTTCAGACCCTTTTACCACAAAATAAATTTTTCAAAAAGTTTGTTTAGTAATAAAAATGTAAACATTTTTAAAAGTTGTTCAAAAACGGCCAAATAGGCGTTGGTGCTTAGGAAAATTTGATGTTTAGTTTTTTAATTATTGTTAAAAATGCAATTATTAACTTGAACTCTTTTTAAGAAAAATCACATGCCTTAAAATGCAATTGTATACAATTTATAAATTTTTCAAATTTAGATTGGTTATATGATTTGCCAAAATGTTTTGTATGAAACTATTTCTTCAAGGCAAGGCATATTTAAAAAGATTCATGTTATCTTTGCATTTAACAAAAATATAAGAAGAATTATCAAGTGATGTGTATATGTCTATCTACAGATGCAGAAAAATTTTCTTTCGATTGATACGATTTTCATTCTTATTTCATACAATAGAAAGTGGGATCCTTAAAAGAAAACAAATTTTTCATGTTTCTTATCTATGCTCGGGTTAAACCGTTGTCTATATTATAATATAGTTGGATTTTATAATAATTAATTCAAATGAATACTAATTTTAATTTTTTTAAATGCCTTTATTTAAAAATATAAAAAAACATAATTCTTATAATGTAATATTCTAATTACATGCATATAATAATTATTATAATAATATATTCAAATTGCAAAGATAATAAAATTTTTAATCAATCAGACATCCTTATGATAAATCTTGCCGTAATTCAAATTTAACGCAGTGGAAGTAGTACAATTCATTAAAATACATATTTCATCAGCAGGAAGCTTGTTCCTAACGTCCTAAAAGCATAACGTTTATAAATATAAGACGATGTGGCAGCTAAATATGGAAATTTACTTGCAAAATCTGCGATGAAACCAAAGTAAATATTTACCACAAAATATGTATATACTTATTTAATAATAAGTGAAAACTTTTTAAATTATAATTTATGAGTAGAATTTTGTTGAATTTAACACAAAGAAATATTTCAAGTTATTAAAATTAAAATAGGAAAATCATTAAATATTAACTTTTTACTAGCAACAACTTTTAACTTACTTATATTTGCCTAAGTAGTGAAATTAATATTTAAGTGAATGGAAAAGTCAATTCTTCCTGTAGTTCCTTCATCATAACTTGAGAAAGGTGCATTGTGAAAAATTAAAAATGAAAATGATAATAATCTTTTTTAATTATATACCTAATCCAATACGAAAATGTAATTAATTGCTTGTAGCACAAATAAGTTAGATTAATATTTTGTAATATGAATAATAACCAACAAGAAGAATTAAAATTTTTAATAAGTTTATCATCAATTTCATGAACTTTTAGTATAATATGAAAAGCTCTACTTACTTAACGAAAAATGTTTTTCATATCTTTTTGTCATTGTTTAGTTTGACTACTATATACATAATACTACTTCTTCGACTATTTTTAATAAGGAAATGAGATAGAGATGAAGGACAAGTGAAAGGATAAGGGATAAGGATGAGATATAAGGGAGAGAGGGATAGATGCTACCTTGGAAATAAGGTAAAAAATCGAGTTTCACATCAATCAGGTTTTGTTATCTGGACCCACGAATTCAAATATTTTCTAACAAAATTATGGTGGTTGAGGGCGTAAATTATAACCCTCCAGCGGCCAGGCGAGATCTATCAGTGCATGCAATATGCAAATATTGAATACATAAACATCTTCTTCTTCTTTAATTAGGCAATGCCTGTTTTTCCAATTGCGTCCTCATCTTGGGTGGCAATTCAATTGACGATGACACCCAACTTTCCGCTCATCGTTTCGGCGGTCTGCCGGGGGTCTTCTTTCAGTGGGTTTACCATCTCTTACTATTTTTGGGAAGCGTTCGTTTCCCATTCTATCGATATGCGCGTTCCATTCTTTACGGCGGGTCTTTATGAATTTTACGACATCTTGTATGTCGCATTGTTGTCGGATCTCTCGACTCGGAACCCTGTCCAAAAGTGTTCTGCCAGTTATTGTTCTGAGCGTTCTTATTTCGGTTGTTCTCATCTTTTGCTTTCTTTTACATGTTTCCGCTCTTGTCTCAGGTGCATATGTTATCACAGGTCATACCGCTGTTTTGTATATTCTAATCTTGCTTCTGATAAACATATATTTATTTCGCCAAAACACGTCACGAAGATACCCCGACATCACTGCTCCCCTCGTAGCCTGTTGTTGCATCTCACGAAATATGTCTCTCGCGATCGATATTTCTATTCCGGGATATTTAAACATCATCACCTGCTCTAATATTTTTCCTTCTATTTCCAATTTACATCTTATTGGCTCTTTCGATATTGTTAGGCATTTGGTCTTTTTTATAGATATCTTCATATTATATATTTTCGCTGTGATGACAAATTGATGTAATAGTCTCTGAAGGTCGTCTTCATTATCCACAATCAAGACCGCATCGTCAGCGGTATCCCATCTTAGTTTTGACGCCGTTAATTATTTCGTCCATAATAATATTGAACAGCATTGGGCTGAGCGAATCACCTTGTCTTATTCCGCCAGGAGTTGGTATTGGGCTTGTCATTCCGGTTTCCACCTTGATGTGGGTTTCTGTGTTTTTGTATATATTTTTTATCAAATTGATGAGAGACAACGGTATTTTCTTTTTCTTAGTACATCTACTAGTCTCACTCTGTCAAAAGCCTTAGTCAGGTCAACAAAACACATAAAAGCCGGGGTGTTGTATTCTATAGACTTCTCGCATATCTGGCGCAATATAAAGATTGCATCTGTCATCGATCTGTTTTTTCGAAAGCCACATTGTTCTTCATTATTTTGGAGGTGGTCATTTAGTTTATATAGCGTCACCTTTGTTATTAGTTTCAGTACCGAGCTGAGTAGAGTTATTCCTATATAATGCTCTGGATTCCTCTTGTCACCATTCTTGAATATTGGGATCGTAGTGGATGATTTGTGTTCTTTAATAATTTCTTGAGTTGAATACACAATTTTTATGAGTTGAGTTAATTCACTTTCTAGCGCATTGCCACCATACTTGAGCAGTTCGTTAAAATAAACATAAACATACGAATAAAATACCTTTTAGCAATATAAAATGACATATTATAATCAAACTTTTCAACAATAAAACATCATTACTTCACAAAACAATCAAATGCCATGATAGTCGCTACATCCGTTATCGCTCCTGCGTGGAACTTTCTGTTGAACACTGAAAATTAAATTATCGCTTTTTATTTTTTTACCCATTAACGTAAACAGGTTATATAGTATAAAACCTATAAAAAAATTATAATATAAAAATGTAATGGGGGAAGGGAAGGTTCAACCTCTAAAACTTCTTCCCATGTACGTATTTCAGACGGGCACGGTATTGGCACTGTACTGTTGCCGGAGCTGCCAATATTGGCAGAATGCACAGGGCCAAGCCTTGCCCAAGTCATGACCCAATATTGGGTTGTTAACACCTGTCCAAGTCATGGTGCCATGCATCGAGCCGACACTGTTTACATGTATTGGCCCGACACTGTTTACATGTATTGGCCCGACACTGTTTACATGTATTGGCCCGACATTGTTTACGGGTATTGGCTCGATACTGTTTACAAGTGATGGCCCAATATTGGGTTGTTAACACCGGTCCAAGTCATGGTGCCATGAATCGGGCCGACACTGTTTACATATATTGGCCCGACACTGTTTACATGTATTGGCCCGACATTGTTTACGGGTATTGACTCGATACCGCTTACAAGTGATGGCCCAATATTGGGTTGTTAACACCGGTCCAACTCATGGTGCCATGAATCGGGCCAACACAGTTTACGACTATTGGCTCGATACTGCTTACTAGTATTGGCCTGACACTGTTTACATGTATTGGCCCGACACTGTTTACGGGTGTTGGCTCAATACTGTTTACAGACGCATTGGCTCGATACTGTTTATGAATATTGGCTCGGTACTGTTGATAGGTATAGGCTGGACACTGCTTACGAGTATGAAAATATCTCATTTTAAAAATATTGAGTATAAGGAGAGGCTTAAAAAAAGGCTTAAAAGTATTTATAAAGGTATATTTTGTAAAAATAGAAAACTAGTAAATTAAAATCTAAAATTACACATAAAAAAACTTATTTACAATTATACAACACAAAAAAATTAATATTACTAATTATTATTAAATATAAAAAAAAACTTTTTTACAATTATTACAATACAAAAAATGATAAAATTCATATTAAATAAATATGAACTGAAAAAAAAGAAATGAAGAACTAAAAACTCTAAGAAATAAAAAAATAAAATAATATATCAGGCAAATTTCGGAAGAAATACACACTTCTCGCATAAATTATTTATTTTAGGGCTAACCGGTTTCGTGAACATTATCAGAGCCTTACGTCAATCAAACTTAAAATGATAAAATATTAATTTAAATTCAACTAATGCCCGTATTCACCAACTACGAAGAGCACTTGTTAATTTGTCGAATAAAATGACTTATTTCAATGCAAAATACTAAATTTAAATACTAAAATTTAAATTTTAAGCTCTCATTATGTGAATTAGTTTCACGAAACCGGTTAGACCTAAAATAAATAATTTATGCGAGAAGTGTGTATTTCTTCTGAAATTTCCTCAAAATAAAATACACGTTTAAATAAATCCAAAAAAAGAGTACAACTTATTTTTTCTTAGCTGCATCTCTTTCAGCTTTGCCACCTTCACGATCACCAGCTCCAAATAAATACCTGCTGGTTGCAGTGAGGATGGATTTTTCACTCGCTCCTTCTATTTTGTCTTTGATGATATCCTCTACGATCGGAATACGAAAACATTAAATAATGTAGATATCAATCGGGTTTATGATATTATGGAAATATACTATTTTTTCTACTAGTGTTTGAAAAAATGTAACTTTTGGATATTCGTTTGAGTAAGGTTGAGTAAGTTGAAAGTAAATTCTGGTAAAAGGGTAAAACGAGTGAAATCCTAAAACCAAATTCTATTGTATTCAAAATGTAGTTATCCTTACAAATTATGTAACAGCAAATTGTGGAAAACCCCAAAAATTATAATACTGTTGGCGCCTACCTTTTTCAGGTAGGTAGTCGAACGGCTTATTGCAAACGAAAATAATTTAAAAATTAATACTTCGTAGTTATTTAAATGATAACTTTTTTTGTTTCATATTCAAACAATAGTAGACAAAATATTGTGTGAAACATGTATGAAAAGTTTCTTTTTCCGTACACGTAGTGTTTTTTTTATCTCGGCCAAAGCCTCGATAAAAAAATCTCACGCCTAGTATGGAAAAATGGTACTTTTCATTACTCGTTGCACAAATAGCTATTAACTTACCAAATTATATTACCAATATAATACCTGATAGTAAGTCTTTATCGTCGTCGCAGGATTGTTGATGGTCACTAGGGGAGTCGATTTCGGTGGTTACCGGATCCAAATCTTTATATGCACGTTCAAGTCTTCGCATCCCCTGTTCGAAGGTATCTTGAAAATCAAAACAAAGTCCATTTATTACATTTTGACTTCTTTATACAAGGACCTTAATTATATTTATACGGGAAATATTATATAGTATTATATACCTGCACTTTTTATTGGTTTTATAGTGTATGTCTTCCACTCTACACACGGCTGCCTAGCTTCTTCGATAAGTGCTGGTGTGTCCATTTGCGGAGGTGGGAAGTAACACTTAGTATTATTCTCACACAACCATGACTTCGGCACAAGTTCAATCAGGATTTTTCCTTTTCTTTTTTCTTTTAGAAAAGAAACAATAGTATATCCCTTTTGTTCCGGTACCTATAATTTTTACAATTATATCATTATTTTTTTAAAGAAAACAATCACAACTGAAGTCAATTTAAATAAAATATTTTGGGCCTAACAAAATCTAATTAAAAAAAAAAAAAAATTTATTGGAGTAAACGAAAAATTTTAGTTGCGTATGTATAACAAAAAAATGTATAAAAAAAATGTTGGACCAAAAATATTTATTTAAACAAAATTTATTTGCTTAAAAAAATAATTCAAACAAAATAGTTTTTTTGATTTAAAGAGAACGTTTTTACTGTGTATATTTCAACTTCAGAATCACGAATTTGGTTAAAACGAATAAAAGAACAAAAATATTAGGCCGTATTATTTTTCTTACCTTTTCATTCTCGTAGCTTGACGAATCCATTTTTTCACTTTTTCTTTCACTTAATCTACTTAATCTATAGTATCGATATGCGTGGTGTTAGGGTTGTAGGGTGTGTTCGAAACTGCGGCAAGTTTTTAAATTTTTTGCGCATGACGTCAGTACGGAACAACCGCTGTAATAGCATTATCTCACCCATAGGCGCCCGAAAAAATAAATCTCAGTGGGGGCAACTACATTATATTTACAGTTTGAAAATTTCATTATGTCGTTTCTTCGTTTGTAATAAAAATATATAAAAAATACTTTTTAAAAACAGTGTAGCAGTTTGCGTCTTTGTTTTCCGTCCAGATTTTTGTTCTGATTTTTTTTGTTCTGTTGAACCCTTCGAAAGGGTTGCTATATTAGAAATAATATTTCGTATAATATATAAGAAAATTTGTGAGTTGGTAATTAATTAAAAATAAAAGGCCCCTACTGGCCTCATGTCGCCCACGATTCTCACCACTACTACAAGTCGTTTTTTTAAGATTTAACATTATTTCAAAAAAGTATAAATCATTAAATACAATAATCTATATACAGGGTTAGTGTTGGCCGAGACAAGAAGTCTCGCAAGACTTATAAAAGTCTTGTCATGTCTTGCTAGAGCAAGACAAGAATTGTTTTAAGTCTTGTCTTGCTCGACTCTTGCAAGGTTACGTTTTTATCTTGTCTTGCGAGAGTCTTGCTATTTCTTGTCTTACAGAATGACGTTTAATATTTCATAACCCCCTCCCCTCTTTACCCCTCCCTCTTAACCTCATTGGTTAGTTAAATTTAACAGCCTGTTAAGATTTTAATTAAATCAGTGCCCTAGCTAGGGGGGGGGGTTAATACATTAATGTATTAAAAAAATTATTTTTTAACAAAAAGTCCAATATGTCTTTATGACTTTAATGTACAATAGCACAGGGCTTTGTATTGTATACTTTGAGTCGATTTTATAAATACATAAATTATGTTGCATTAAAATTTCAGCGCAGAATTAAGTTAAAATTTAGCAATGAAAACTTTTAATTTTAATTATTCTTAATTCTTCCTTGAATATCTTTATATCTGCTTCAGAGGAGGAACTTAAAAATTTTGCCCCCTCGCAAACGTAATTTCTAGGACCCTAATAAAATTGTATTTTGTATATAAAACAAATTTAAAATAAATGTATATTTTTTTGCAACTTTTCATATAAGGTCTTTGCAGTTTTGTAAATATAGGTACCTACTTTAAAAAAATGTTTTGTTGCATTATTTTACATTATTACCTGCACTCCCTATAGTTGCGTCACTGGCAATTGCACAAAAGAATCGAAGTCTGTAAACGTAGTCATTTACCTGATATTGTTTTTCATTCATAAATGTTAGAAGTCTTTTCGACATATTTCAATAAAAATATATAAAGTTTTCATACAAAATGTGAGTTTCTTTTAAAATAAAAAAAAAGTTTTTATTGGTAGACCCTGTAGAATAAAAACAAAAAGAATACAGAAATTATCAAAATTTTAAACAAATTATGAATTAAAATCTTTTTTCTTGATTTTGCTTCGGCAAATCTACCTAATATTTAGGTTTCGGGCAACTTTTTTGCTAAGTTGCTTAAAAGTTATAACCTACTTTGAGACATTGTACTTCTCAAGTAGATTTTGAATAACTTTAATTTGGAAAAAGATCGTTCTAGCGAAGCTGAAGTCACCGGTATGGTCAAAATTAATATTAACATTAACACGTTACATTATGTAATACTTGTGATAACGAAGTACAATAATATGCAACATATCCTGAATTTTACTGCTATAAGTAGTGTTAACATTTTTTTTTGATGATTTATGAGTCCTAATTCAGTTTTAAATGCAATCCAGAGTTATTTTTAAGTCGCTGTCAGTCAGAAACGGCGCGACAAAATAAGAAAAAGGTCTAGAAACAAAATTGAAGGCAATGAAATTTGAAACAAAAGATGTCTAAAAATTTTTGTTGTAAAATCGATTTTTATATGACAAAAAACGGCTTCAAAATGTTTAATTTACATTCGTAAGGGGCCGTTAATTAATTACGCAAGGGTTTAGGGGGGGGGGGAGGTATCGGAAATCTTACGGACTCTTACGTGGGGGGGGGGGGGGACTCTTACGTAAGTATCGTAAAATACCGTTTACCGTTACGTAAAATGTGATGAGGGGGGGGGGGTGCCAAAATCTTACGTGCCCTTATGTGAGGGAGAGGGGTCAAAAATTACAAAAATTGTCCCTACGTAATTAATGGACAGCCCCTAACATAATATGAGTGTCCAAAACATTAGTTTATTCACTGTACCTATGAATTTTGGTTTAATTTTGTTCTGTAAATTTTTGCCATAAATTATGTTTATATGTAAGCTGTTAACATACAGTGTCTATTTTATTGATATTTGATTTATTGTGTACTTGATTTACACAAAAATAAAATATTTCAAAAATATAAAAATATATTAGGTGTATTCAAACTTTTGCACGCGGTAGTGCATGTACAAAACACAAATATCATCCTACTGTATTCTCGCTACAAACCAAACTGTTGGGCTTATACGGAATTAATTTGCATTCGTGTTTTCTGTCATAAGTCAACCCAACACATAACCAATACTGAAAGAACTATCGAACTAACAACCAATCTTGGCAAACATGACTGGCACAAGACTAATAAAATTGTTTACCAATTCTGGGATAGTACTTTGCCCAAGACCGGGTAGCCAAGACTGGCACGGTACTGATATGTTCAGTTGTCAGTGTTGGGGCAGTACTTCCGGCCGAGACTCAACCAATCTTGGCAAACATGACTGGCACAGTACCGATAAAATTGTTTACCAATACTGGGACCGTACTTTGCCCAAGACCGGGTAGCCAAGACTGACACGGTACTGATATGTTCAGTTGCCAGTGTTGGGGCACTACTTCCGGCCGAGACTCAACCAATCTTGGCAAACATGACTGGCACAGTACCGATAAAATTGTTTACCAATACTGGGACAGTACTTTGCCCAAGACCGGGTAGCCAAGACTGGCACGGTACTGATATGTTCAGTTGCCAGTGTTGGGGCAGTACTTTTAGTCGAGACTTAACCAATCTTGGCAACCAGGACTGGCACGGTACTGATACGTTCAGTATTCAATACTGGGCCAGTATCGCCTACCGTGAGTCGGTTGCCAGGCTTGGCACAACTCTGGGCCATATCGGTAACTATGGCGGTATACTGGCATTCGTACATGGGTTATACCTATCTTGCGCACTTACCTGAATAATATAAAATCTACAATTTAAAGATATCTTTAAAAATTTAGGTTTATCCTCTGGATAATAATATAGACTTCAGCCTCCTAAAGTTTGAGCCAGATCGATCAATAACTTTTTGAGTTACAGCACGAGTAGTTTTTGAAACAAGACGCGTGAGAGAACACTTTACAGAGCTGTCATTTAAAAAAAAAATATTTGAAAACATTTTTGTTTCTACACTGTAATACTATAATAATAAAATGATGTTGAAACTTGAAAATTATGTGATTATTTTTTCATCTGTAAAAAATTTACAAAAAAAATGACTCTTATTTCAGGGCGTATAAATGGATTGTTCCCTTTAAAATGGTCACTCTAAAATAGCGGAAAATGCTTTACTGTAAGCCATAACGCACTTACTCAATCTCACCGTACTTATATTTACCTGCCATCAGTGTTTATTCCTACCATAAGTATTTAATCATAAAGGAATCCCAGTTAATTTAATATATTATACTTATATGTTCGAGAAATTATGCTTAATAGTTACCTACGTCGAATTATAATAATGTTAAGTTAAAAAGGCATACCGTTTCTAAATAAATTATGATTTTCAAAGTGTAAGAGAATATCTTGTGAAACTTTAATAATTAGGTTTTGCTGTGTAGATTTGATGCTTCTGAAACATGATCTAACTTGAAGAGGAGCTTTCTTACTCCGCAGACATTTAGCAATTAGTGCAGCATCTGAACAAACAAGTTAAACATTAAATAACATAAACAGCATCTGCTGACATAAAATTTCTAGCTACAATTTGTTGTAATCTACAAAATTGAGAAATTTAGTCGAAAATGTTAGGATAACGAAAACATAACGATTAGCACGATGCATCTTATATATTCTTAATTGCACTCGTTTGTAAGAAATATAACTTAGCATAAAACCAAATTAAAAGGCATACTGCTGATGGCTATACCGTTTTATAAGGAAATACACGTTAAAAATAAAACCTAAAATATATGCTAGGAGTTTAACAACCATATTCCGGTTGACGCTTTTGAATCATTAAATTATTTATTTTCTTTTTGGTTGATGAAACGTGAAATTAAATTACTGTATCGCTTAACTAATACTAACATTTTCATTACATAAAAGCAAAATTTCGTATGTCTTACAAACTCAAAAAATAGTGAAAACGAACAAACTATACAAATGTTCAGAAATATAGAAACTATAGTTGCTACAATTTTCCGCTAGAAAAACCTTATTTCAAACCTAACGTCAGAGGCAAGTCTCCACATTGATCTTCAATTTTAATTACCAAATATTAAATTATCTTCAAAAATTGGTAACATTTATTTAATTGCACAAAAATTTCCCGTCAATCCGAATTGAAGTAGGTACTACTAAATTATCTGTAGACTGGTGTCACCAATTTAAAATTTATTCAACAAATTAAACTTTACACCGGTATATTGTAATTAAAATATTTCGGTATGTCCAGATGTAATACATCAATTTCTATCAAACAAATACTTGAATGAAGAATATTCCTACAATTGAATAATATAAATGTTTAAAGCGGTCAAATTAAAATGAATGAGTAGTTACATCGAACGTGCGATCAAGCTATCAATATTTATTGTTCTGCATAAAACTTGGTTATCAATTCAAAAAAATTAATCAACTTTATTAGTATAAAATACTATAAAAAGCAGCTTAGAAAAATGAGATACTAACTCTTTCTGTTTAATGTAACTGTTAAAAAGTAGGAAATTTCATCTAGTATCAAATGTAACACTCATCTATGTTTGAGTTAACAACTTCAAATTGTACTCCTTAATGTATACAATCACTACTTTTAAAATGAAAATCATTGCAGATTTACTACTTAATTTTAAATGTACCATAATAATTATTATTGTAGTTACTAAACAATAAAATGTTTAATAAGATTAATAGTTGAACTACTATTTTTATTTTATTTTAAATTAATGAGGTATGCAAATGCAGAAATAAAAATACAAATTGTGCTTTTGAATACAAAAATTTTTTGCAAAATGGCTTCAGTTTTAACAAAAATTTTCAATTTTCACCAAGAAATCTTAATTTGTTTATAAAAACAAAATTGTTAATCAATCGTAATAATCGAGTAAATAGGAATGAAAATTGCTTGAATTCTACTGCTTGCTGATTTGAAAATCATGGTTTCGAGAAAACGCGTTTAAAGTTTTAATACTTGTTTATTATAAGAAATATTTAAGATAAATATTTAATTTATACTGGATATCATTATTGGGATGTTTATAAGTACTTCATTTAAGCCAATAAACTAAAAGCGCCAATAAACTTTTCAAAGTAGCCTAACCCCTTATCCCTTAACCCTTCAGTGAATACCTAGGATCTAGCAGGCCCGAGTCAACATTTAAATGAATATAAAAAAGAACCGTTTAAATAAATTTCATCATATCATTAGTAGTTGTCTAAAATATGAAAAGATATCGAAATGTGTTTAAAAAACTTAAAAAAGCTGAATGGATTGTCAATAAAAGGACTTCGGGACTAGTAGGCCCGACGCGACGTATGCACTGGCGTTACTATTTAATATTAAAAATTGTAATCGGTTTCCAATTGAATTATAAGTTTTATAAAAAAAATATTTATAACTATTTTTCTAATCATTATTCGCAAAATAATAACAAAAGTGCAATAATTTCCATGTAATTCGACTATATTATCAAAAATTATATTATTTCGTAATAATTTCCTTGATTTATTTCAACAATTTTGTTTTTTATTTGATATTTTACTATTATAAGGTTAAATAAATACAAAAATTATTTTATTTTCTTGAAATAACTCAACATTCGTCGATTTAAAGCTACGGGTCTGTCAGGCCCTACATATGCACTGGTGTGATTTTTATTGACGGATGCACTGTAGGGTTAATATACCGTGTGCTGAATGAGTTAGCCGAACATGTGAAAACTTATTTATGCAAATTCCTGCTTTCCTAATTATTTTAGAGAAAAAATGAAAGACACAAAAATAATGTAGAAATATAAACTACGAATGATAAGAGCATGAGATTTCATCTAACTTTTACTTAAAAAGCCAAAAAATGCTTTTGAAATTGTTAAAAGTTTCATATATCGGACTGGCCTTGAAAGTTTCCATGGTAATTATTTTGGAAAATATACATTAAATTGAATTTATTACATTACAAATATATTGAATTACAAAAAAAATGCAGATATTCAAGAACATCTAGAGAATCTAACAGCAACAGAAGCTACCGAATATTCATTATGGAAGGCAACGCGAAGAATGAAACTGCCACAAACTCACATTCCCCCGATCAGAGTAGAACATGGAAAATGGGCCAGAACAGATAAAGACAAGACAAAATATTTGCGGAACATCTTGAAAAAGTGTTTAAACCCTTCCCTTCAGAAGTAAGTATCAACGAGGAAAGTACAATAAATTAATAAATATCTAGAAGCACCACATCAAATGGACCTCCCTATGAAAAAAATTAAAACAAAAGAAGTTAGGATGGTTATATCGAAAGAACTAAACCCCAAGAAAGCACCGAACTACGACTTAATAACCGGTAAAATTGTACAAGAACTACCTTCGAAAGTAGTCAAGATAATTACAATGCTATTCAATGCCATACTAAGACTTAGCTACTTTCCACAACAGTTGAAGGTGGCCCAAGTACTTATGATACCTAAGCCGGGAAAGGATCCAGAGAAAGTGACATCTTATAGGCCAATAAGCTTGCTTTCCGTAATGTCAAAAGTTTTTGAAGAACTATAGCGAAAACGATGAAGGAAATCATACAAACTAAAAAACTATTACCCGATCATCAATTTGGGTTTAGAGAAAATCATTCAACAGTAGAGCAGGTCCATAGAATAGTCAAGAAAATTAGTCAATGCTTTGAAGAGCAAGAATATTGTTCGTCAGTGTTCATAGACATATTACAGGCATTCGACGAGGTCTGGCACCCGGGTTTGTTGTATAAAATAAAAAAAATGTTTTCTTACGACTTGTACTAACTAATCAAATCCTATATTAGCAATAGACACTTTTTCGTAAAATATCAAGAAGAATACACAGAAATATGCCAAGTAGAAGAGGGAGTGCCACAGGGTAGTGTCTTGGGGTCGATCCTATACCTACCGTACACAGCGGATTTACCAACAATGAGGCAAAACACCACAGCCACATTTGCGGATGACACAGGTATAATGACATCACATGCTAATCCCGCACTGAGAGAAAAAAACTGCTTGATCAAACGATAAACGATTCAACCAGCAAATTTTTTGCATTGCGGGTGGCGAATGCAAATCGTGCATTAAAGCAGTGCAAATAAAATGTTAACTTTTTTGCGTTATTTTTACATGAGAAGTATTTCCTTGAACATTCTCGTTATGTTAATTGAATCAAAATTTACTACACTGAAACTATCGGTTTCTTTAATAGAACCCATACTAAAAGGTTGATTCAACATTCCGCAATTTTTGAACTAATCAAGTAGGTATATTGTATCAACCATTTCGGTGAATTAAATTAAACAATTTATTCTATTGTTTGAATCATTTTATGTTTTTGATGTACTTAACTTATAGTAGTATTTGGTTTCTCTGGTCTAGCGCTCTAAAATTAGAGGTATTTTAAGGATGCTTTTTAAAAGTTAATATAACGAATATCAATATTTAAACTTTTTATATATATTATAACACTCATTGGGCATACATAAAAAAAAATTTTTAATTGAAAATAATTTTTAATTACGTCAAAAATAGCATTAAAAAACACCCTCTCAAAAAAATGGACTTAGAGGGTGATGTTGATTTTGACTCTTGTATTTATCAGAAAAATAAAAACAAAACAAAATTATTAATCAGTATGAGTATAGCTATGTCCGGAACTAGAATAAACAGCAAAAAATGAAAATTAACAGAATGACGCGCATTTGAAGTTGAAATTCTAAAAACAGGCTTTTTTCACCCGTTTTTGAATGTAAAAAATACGAAGTTTTTGATATAAAATACTTTTTATTTAGTGATAATTTAAAATTTTTTGTGCTAAATAATTTATTTAGTTAACTAAGTAAGTAGGTAGGTACTCGAATTTATAAATTATTAATTTGTTCATTATTGAAAAGTACTAATCAATATTTATTTGTTAAATTCACAGTATTATATGGTACACAAACCAATGTGTACATTACGGTGTGCGAATTTTATATTTTTTGCAAGCTGGCTAGGTTATTATTTAACTTACAAAAACAGTATTAAATATGATTCCAGCAAAATTTTTAATATATTATGTAATTGAGGTAGACAAATGAGCTTGTGGCTAACAATTTTCTATTATCAACTTGTGCTACAAAATTTTGTTCTTATGGTTTTCTGGGTTATGATTAAAGTGTTTGTTTCTTTTCTTTAATAATAAGCTTGTGCATCCAAATTCTTCAAGCTTACTTAATATGTTTATTTTTGTCTTTTTGGTTAAAAATGTATAAGTAGGAGAGAGCAAATTAAAACTAAAAAAACAGAAAAGTCTGAGTTTGATGAAGCTTGGTACGTCTGTCTTCATTGACTTTTGATCCTGTAATAAAAGTTACAAATGAATTCACGGCATTTTCAGTAGTTTTTGCGGTTTTAATTGAACATTTATTTTTTGTTAAAATTCGTTAAAATCACATTTATAGTTTTTCTTAAGACTTCTTAAGGAAAATTACAAGGTGTAAAACAGTAAAATAATTGTCTCGTGAAACATCTTAAGCAAATCCTTAAAGAATCTTAAGAAAATCTTATAATATAAAAACGATTTTGTAAAAAACAATATTGTATCAAATATATTATTAGCTTTAAAAATATCGAAAAAAGTTTTGGATTTTTCAAATTTCTTGTAGTTGTAGATTGAAAATAGAAAAAGGTTTCATCTAACTTTCATCACTGTTTACTACTCCGTTTTTGAGCAGTTAATTATAAGCTTCATTCTAATTGAATTCACAATTCAAGCAGAGGTCACATGCTCACCACAAACAAAAAAAAGTTCAAATTGTGTTTTCTGAAAAGTTTATGTGAAAAATTGTGGTGACAGAAAAAACCGCTTCAATTATAAAGTATTTGTTGAATAAAACAATTTTTATTGAATTACGTCTGCTTTTACCATGAAACTAAATTTATCACGATTTTGGTTACAATAACGCGAAGTCAGTTAATTCTGTGATTTTAACTGAACGTTTCTCTTCTTTTTTTAACCTGTTTTTAAAAGTGTCTAAATCTTATTGACCCGAAGGTAATAATTAATAATTCTTTGTGTAATTAAAAAATCAGGTTTTATACAACGGATCGTTTTCTATAAACAAAATCACCAAATACGAAACAACATTCTGAACGATAAACATTGTAGATCAATTTTTGTTTTTCTTATTATTTTAGTTCTATAGATCCGAACATAACATAATAGAGTAAAACGATTTTTTTATTGATGAATATATATAATATATTGTCGTGATATAATTTGTAAGGGGAGTACCTTGCAGAAAAATATAAATTTTTAATGTAAAGATTTTTTTGTTTAGAAAAGTTTAGTAAATTTTGGTTTTGCAGCAAATTAGTAAAACTGAGCGCCAGCTAGCGACAAAACCAAGCTTTTGCCGATTTGAAGCCGCACGAAGTGCCGGTAAATTTAATTTAATTTTAATTAAGACTAAAATTTGATTTGAGAATAAAAGTTATTGGTTTCAAGTAAAGCGTGAAACAGAATGCAGCGCCGTCGTACGTCGTCAAATGTCACGTTCAAGTTGGCATGCGTGTAAACAAGTTTGACTGCACAGAGTGGACGGCGTCAAACGCTATGCTACGCAAGAAGTTGACCAACTTTCTACTTTTACGCCGAAAACGCTGCCATTATAACCTCTCTTTTCGAGTTTGTTATTATTTTGAAATTTTTCAAAAACAACTGTTGTTATAGTAGGTACAATTAAATTGTTTGTTAAACCATATTTTTGTTTATTTACTAAAAATAAAGTTAAATAACTATTTTAATTGTATTACTATATTAAAAAATAATATTGGTACAATTTTAATTGTTACAGTGGTATTAAATAGTTTCTTAGCAGGTTAAAATAGCTATTTTTAATAATTGACGCAATGTAAAACTCTATTTTTCTTTAATTTTACCTACAAATTTCTTTGAGCGTATCAATATTTGAAGTTATTTTACCGTTCAAAAGTGACGTTTGACGGCGTACATTGTGTTCAAACAGTTTTTGTACTGCGTACCGTTGCATTCAGCGCGGTACAATTCGATGGTAATCAATCTATTGTTTAAATATCAAAGAGAAAAATAAGAAGTTAGATAGTTGCTGTACGATATCAGTGAAGTTGAAAATTGGAAGCACTAAGTCACATTGGATGATTTGGATTTGTTATGAGTTCAGAGTTTTTTTCATTTATTCATAAATATTTGGGACAGAAAATTACGTTAAAAACAATATTTGTAAAATTCCGATAAACATTTTTTTTGTTTTTATTTACCCGGAATATTTACAATCTGTCCTATAAACAATAAGTAAATTATATGTCCACAATTCAAACAAAAGAAAATCTCATTTAGATATAAACCCAGTGGCTTATACCTTTACAACCTAAATTCATTGAATTATTTATGTACAGGGTAAGTTAATAGTCGATATACTGATGGTATTCATTACTTTTTAAATCTACTTATTAAGTCTGTTGGTTTAAGGGGTTTTAGTGGTCTAGAATTTAAAAAAAATCAATTTTTGTTTTTTTTTTTGATAATTTGAAAGTATTGTGTTTTGAGAATATACTGTTAAATTTTTGTAAGGATATTCAAGGTATTTTAGGTTCTACAACCTTTTAACACATTTCATAACCAATTCAAGAAAGGACCTAGGGGTATAAGCATGGTGATTCGGTCCCGGAAAGATATTTAAACGATATTCAGAGGAAATGTTGGTATAAAAAGTATAGTTTTATAATTTTACAAAAATTGTACCATGGTAAAAGAAATTAAATTAAAGAAAAAATAATTTTTTTTCTAGGATCCTATGAAGCCAAATGAGTGTTAATTTTTTTCTTAAGAGCCCCTACCAGCCCCCAAAACATTAAATTTTTAGATCAATCGATTTAGCAATTCCGGAGAAAAATTTTTTTCAATTATTTACATATTTTGCTTTTTCTCGAAAACCAATTGAGTTAGCGATCTGAAAATTTCAGGATCTTATTATTTTCTTAGTACCAACATATCCTCTGAATATCTTTTAAATATCTTTCCGGAGCCGAATCACCATGATTATACCACTAGGGCCTTTCTTGAAGTTGCTATAAATGCATAATGCAGTTGCTATAAAAATATAATCTTTATTTTACATTTGTTTACATGACCAATTAGAAGTGATTTTACATGGTGCTTGTATCGTAGATTAGCTGTAAGTATTTAAATTTATTAAGTTTTTGATGTTAAATATCCATACTTAAAACTTTACACTTTCATTTATTTCAAAACTACGTTTTTCTGTATGGTGTTGAAGAAAAAAGAAAAACCATACAGCCGAATCATCTGAAATTTGAATATGTTATTTATAACACCATTGGCTATCGCTGGAACTAGAATCAATATTTTTTATACAACTGACATTAAAAATGTCACTTTTAGTTCAAGTTACCCGGGTTAAAAATTTAATTTTATAACGTAGCTGGTTAAAAATATTTTTAACACTAGTAAAAAAAAGCTTTTTAACACTAGTGGTAATTAGTTTATAAATTATTTATCAACAGTAACATACATATTTATTTATAGGTATATATATAATTAATAACACATTAGAATTAGAACAATTACTGATATTAGTTCCTTAGGAAGTATAATAGTTAACGAATTTCTTGCTGCCAAATAGTACAAACTGTTTAAAAAATACTCACAAGTTTTCTGACGTTTCTAAAAAACAAATTTTTTTGAATTGTCACTGCATAACGTGGCTACATCACGACACAGCTGATTTTTGTGAAACAATTTAAAATATATTTATTTTAATATATTATTTATATTTATATAGCTATATTTATATAAAATATAAACAGTCGTATAAAAAATATTGTACGATACACATGTTAAAAGTGATTTTATTTTGTTAGTGGGGAATTTTGCGAAACGAGCGATAGCGAGTAAAATCAAACTCGAATGAGTAGTTTACTGTAGTTTACAGTTTTATTGAAAAACATTTGGTTACAGTAAAATCTTGAATATTCCAGGGCACTATGGTCCTGTTTTGGTTGGTCGTAATACTAAAGGATGATGAAAAAAATACGGAAAATGGATAGACTAAAAATAGAGTAAAATAATTTATTGGAGGGTCGAAAGGTAAATTTTTACTGAAAAATTTTAAGTTTACATTGACTTTTTATCGATAAAAGAAAGTGTGAAGTAACAATGTATTCTGTAACTTAGCGTATAATTGAACACTTTAATTTTATTACCTATTTAAAACGTATGCTGTTTTAAATAGCAGAAATTAGATAACTAATTACTTTATGCATTTATGTAATTTCCATAGTTTGAAATCACGAATCCTACCACTGTCCCTACTACAGCTACAATGTGTTACTAACTTTTATCTACGAACTCGAATCTGTTCTCTTCATTTTCTTCATCCCGTTTTGGGGCATTAGTGTACAGAGGAGAACAGATGGTGCGTTAGTTACAGACATTTACAGAAAGTAATCGTCAACATCGGTTACTTAACAACTTTTTGTCACATCCACTAAACCAAAAAATGATCATCATTAACACACTACAATACAGAATTCATATTTGCGTGCCTTATGAACTGATTGCTAAGTACAAAATTGAATGACTTCCAATCACAACTCCTACGCAATGGTTATCTTGGACGTTTAGTGGACTACACCATGCACTAGTCTAGACCCTGTTTTGCAAAAGACCACCTATTCCATTGGTGAATCCTGTACATCCTAACCTGAAAAATAATAAGAAATATAAGTAAATTAACTTCCACTTGTTGTTGACAAGCAGGTTAAAGCGATTGTTCAGAGAGGTTAAGGTTAGTTGGTACTTGTGTATAGCTTTCAACAACCTTGGGTAGGTTACTGTATTCGAGGATCAAATACCTTGGAAAAAGCAATTTCATACGATATTACAGTAGGTATAGGATGAAAATATGGTGTGGTTTACGTTGGTCAAATTAAACAGAGGTTGTCTGCAAAAGGGTTAAACAGCACATGTATGACACTTATGTCATACATGTGCTGTTCTTAAACAGATTCCACTAAAACTGGTTTGGAGGAACACCCAATACAATTTACACACAAATTTGACCCAGACGATGTTAAGATTTTGGTAACAGAAGCTAACTACTACAAAAGAACTTTTAACATAACAATGTTAGTAAACAAACGGATTACAAATATATCAGCTCACAATCAGGTTTAAAATTTACTCCAAAGCTCCTTAAATACAGTGAAAACCGAATGATCGTTGACAGTGTATGACCTCTTTTGGAAAGTTTCTTAAGGTTGGTTTATGCAAAACGTCGACGCACGCACCGCACGCAACGCACGCACTGCACCAAACGCAGCATCAAAATATTGGTTTATGCAAAATTTCATGTTCGAATGCGTTTGACACGTTCTAGTGCCATTTCTGGTTACAAATGAGAATACTTTCACATTACGGTAGATGGCGGTAATATTATTATTTTAAATTTGAAACCAATAACATAACCTACTGCTTTTGCAAAATTGAGGTTTTGACTTAATCTCATAGAGTACAACTTAATCTTTCTTTTGGTAATTTTTGCATTTTACAATGAAAAATAAATTAGTAAAATATAAACTTTTGTACTTACTTTCGCTCATTGTAATTCGGCTTTAATAATTACAATAATTCAAAACTGAACAAATTTTTAAATTTTAAAAAATCGTACCACAACAATAATGTAACTTGAAAAGTTCCTAACGTTACGCGCGTCAAACAAATCAAAAGTTAAATAAATTTCGAGGTTATGTACGCACGCCGCTAAAATTCACGCGCGTAAACTTAGCGCATAAACCCTAATACAGAAATTCAATCCTTCAACTTTATTTAGACGCGTGCGGTGCGTGCGTTGCGTGCGTCGACGTTTTACATAAACCAACCTTTATGATGTTTTATTTTTTCCAAATCGTTTATATTTTACACTTCCTGTTAGTTTGTTGATAGATTGTTATGTTTGCAATTTACTATTTACACATTTTAATTCACAGCAAGAAAATTCTTTACGCTTTGTTCTTTTATTGTATTTTAAGCGTCAATATGGATGTTGCTATCCACTTCGACATTGTTTTGCTGATACTCGTATTAGTGGAAATTTATGTAAGAATTGAAAAAACATGTTTTATCACTTCATATTCTGCTACTTTAAGAAGGAGTAAGTAAAATCCTCTGATACGTCGGCTGACAAGTTTTATATTTGTATAATTTACCTGTCCAACTAACCCTTTGTCTTTGATTTGATCTCAAGGGTGGGACATTATTATTTATCGTAATCGAAAGTAACCGGCGATAACTTTACTCCAAAACCAAATTTTTGATAGTTATTGAACTTGCTTATAAGATAATGAAAGAGCAATATTTTTCTCTCTTGTTAGAAATGAGAAAAATAGTGATTAAATAATGGCATCGATTTGAGTCTCTAATTTTGTAGTCAATTATTATGCAGAGTAAAGGAAATAACACCCAAAGCTATTGGTAAAGAAAAAAGGTATCACGGGTCGATTGGGCAGCAATCAAACAACTATAATTCTTGTGTCGACGTTTCGGATGCTACTATGCATCCATCCTCAGGACTATAATGGAGAAAACCTGTAATATACCGGGTGCTGAATGAGTTAGCCGAACATAGGAAACTAAATGTAAAAACTTATTTATGCAAATTCCTGCTTCCCTAATTATTTTAGAGAAAAAATGAAAGACACAAAAATAATGCGTAAATATAAACTACGAATGATAAGAGCATTAGATTTCATCTAACTTTTACTTAAAAAGCCAAAAAATGCTTTTGAAATTGTTAAAAGTATTATTTATAGGACTTGCCATGAAAGTTTCCATGGTAATTATTTTGGAAAATATAAATTAAATTGAATTTATTAGTTGGCCAGTGCGATAAATGAAAATTTTAACAATTTCGAAAGCATTTTTTTTTCTTTTAAGTAAAAGTTTGATGAAATCTAGTGCTCTTATCATTTGTAGTTTATATTTATGCATTATTTTTATGTCTTTCATTTTTTCTCAAAAATAATTAGGGAAGCAGGAATTTGCATAAATAAGTTTTTACATGTTAATTTCCTATGTTCGGCTAACTCATTCAGCACCCGGTATACATAGATCTGCACAAAATCTTTTTCAAAGATCTTTTTTTCAAAGATCAAAATCAAAAACAAAAAACTCACCGAAACCGAATTAGATGTTAAACTGTTTGACATATTTAGCTGGGAGTTAGCATCGGTTTTTGACGCACTACAAACTTTCAAGAAAGTGAATAAATAAAAATGTACAAAATAAAACAATAACATGTGTCAATAAATTTCTACGAATAAATAACTTGTAAATAAAACTCTATAATAAATAAAATTAATGGCACTACAATTATAAAATGTATGAATACTCAAATCTTTTCTCTTATAAAAATAACCATTATCTACATCAAACCGATAACTAACCCAACTTGTAGGATATATAACCCTACCTTTTTTTAATTATTATGCAGAGAAGAACTGTTACTTCACGTTTCTAGAGAAAGACTAGTACAATGTACCCATAAATAGAAAGCATAAATAACCAGAGTAATTTGATTGATCCTGCAATCAATGTCAAAAAGAACGTTCTAATTATTATCCGGTGTAAGGCTCATTGGGAATAATGAATAACGTTCGGAGGAGTGAATTTATCGAAAAATCATAAAAGATCTTTTTTGTAGAGCGTTGAATTTTGTATAAAAATATATATTGGTAATTTCTGTAACCTTATTTCTTTCAGAGAAAAAAAATTAAATGCAAAAAGTCCAAAAATCCCATGTTATTTAAGTGGGAATTGTAACATGATTTCGGCACGGCTTAATTACAAAATTAAGAGTTTTTTGGGTTGGATATTTCTTTTTGGGGCAAAAACTAAAAATTCATGGGGCGGCAGCAAAGAAAAAACCAACTTGAAAAATAACAGACACCCTCATGGCCCATACCCAAGCTAATGAACAGCATGTTCAAAATGAACTAATAACCAAAGTTAATTATGATAAATTATGATAAATGCTCCACTCTTGATTTATACTTGGTTTTTGGATAATATTATTTTAAAAAATAATTATTTTATTACGTAAGCATATGTTTTACCATATTTTTCTGCGGATCTTTACATCTACAACCAAAAAAGTAGAAATTTTGACGTAACAGGAAAATCCACAAAAGTCTATGTAATTATTAAAGAAATTCTTACCAAAAAGACGGGTATACTAATCAAACATACAAAATTGAAATGGTTTATAAAAATTTATAAATCCATAAAATTTAAAACTTTTAGAAAAGAGTTCGCACAGTACAAACATTTGTTAGGGTTGTTCTAGAATATAAACGAACACTAAAAATCAAACAATAAAATTTGTGCTTAGGTAAATAATTTGAAAATATTGGTTGCATAATTTTAAATTATTTACGATGTTTAATAAATGTCATAAAGTAATTTAATATCGTAACAAACAAACAAGATTTACAATAAATTAATTTTCATTGAAATTTATTTATTTAATAAACCGAGTCGATTTGCTTTCTATAGTCGAACGCGATTTCAGCTTAAACTCATAATGGTGGAAAATGAATTCTGGTACTTGCACAAGAACTATCCAGATAATGCATTACCTTGTATATTTTTTTACTCCCTGTTTTATGTACTTTTGTACTTTTCGTAGTCAACTCGTTTAAATAATGTACGTATCTGTGTATCTTAGAGCTAATGTATTATGTGAACAGATGAAGTATTCACTTAAAATTTTATGCAGCATCCAGTCTAATACTATAACGTAGAAGTACTTTCTCGCTAATTTGTCGTTTAAATTTATTCATATTGTAATTGGAATGCATTACAACAATACTGTTTTATTTAGTTTGAAACGGTTTTAGTTTACATTACTGAAATCACATAAAATATTAACATAACCCATTCTGAGCTTAATTTAATTCCACTATTTACAAAAAATAAAACTGTTCACTGACTCACAACAATGTTTATTAATACGCAAAGCAAATAATAATATAATATAATATAAAATACTATAAATGTTGACAAAATTTTAACAGAAATTAAAACTGTTAAAATTTGTGCAAATATTTATTAATTTGACAATAAATGTTTGAGATTTATAATATACAAACCACGGTAGATATAAAAACAACTGCGGTTATAAAAAGAGTAGCATTTACACATTAATAGTCTTACCCTTTGTTGCAGTAGGAAGCGCTTATAATTTAGAGTCTCATTTCTTGTTGACCTAGATCGATCAAGTGATGAGAGTTTAATTAGATTTTAGGGAATTCCGTTTCATCTCTCTCTGGCGTGATTTTACTTTCTGCAATTTAATCACCAGATTTATCTAATCTAATGCTTGTATAATAATAGCGATAGAATCATTAGTCAACCTTCTATATCTTTTCGACTTTGTCGTTAGCGCAAGTCAAAAAATTATGAATTGTTTTTGTCAACAAACTTCACTTGAATAAGATAGATACTAGGTATTTCATTTATTTCTTAACATCCAAAACTGAAAAAAGATTAAATTTTGAATTAAACAATTTAAAATAAAATATTACCGTTGCATTGAAAAGAAATTAAGGAATTTTGATCCTTGTGATCTATACTGCTTCCACATAACGATTATTAAAAATCACGACACGAAATACTACATAGTACAAAGGATGTTTTCAAAATCAAATAATATATAAGTACTTGACAGATAACAGCCATAACAAATTTAATTAAATAATACCTATTTATTATTATTATTGCTGAACGGGGTGTGGTTCCATGCCCACTTGGACTGAAGCTCGAAGCTTATTGTACCCCGCGTTCCAAGTTTTACTCCATCAGCTTTGTTTCCTCAATAAAGTTGAGTATACAGCTGATGGGTGCTTGAGTTATTTCCTCGGTTGTCGGATATAGCCCACCGAGGTGTCGTAGCCTCAGCGGGGCTAGAGCTGGGCACACACACAGCAAGTGGTGTGGAGTCTCCTCCTCCTCATTGCACTTCCTGCATGTGGAGTTTTCTACTACCCCACTTATATTGAGGTGTCTGTTCAGACAGCAGTGTCCTGTAAGTAGTCCTACTGTCTTCCTCAGCTATGGTCTATTCAGCTTGAGGATTTCATGTTTTTTTTTGCCACAGGAGGGCCCACCAATGAATATCTGCGATTGCTTCAGTCCTGGAAGGTCCCTCCAGTACGCAAGATGTTGTTTCTGTAGTAGTTGCTTTATAGTCCCTTTTGCGGTCAGATAAGCTATCCCGCAAGTTGGTTCCGGTCCTACTAGGTGTCGTTTTGCTGCAGCCTTAGCAAGAGCATCAGCTTTTTTGTTGCCTTTTATTCCTGAGTGTCCCGGTACCCACCTCAGAGTTAAGCTGTTCTGTTGTGCAAGTGCTACTAGCACATCGAGGCAGTGACTTACAACCCTGGATTGTGTTTCCACTTTCTCAAGGACTTTTATAGCTCCCTGGCTATCGGTTATAATACAGATCCGCTTATTTTCATAAGCCGTCCATGTCATTTCAGTGGAATTCAGTAGACAGTTTTCCAGTTCCTCCTTGAGGTGCTCTCTGAAGAGCGCCCATTTGCAGTTCCTTGGATTCCTGCACCCCTTTGCCTCCTCTTCCAGCAATGTGTCTATATCAAATCTTATGTATTTGTGGTCTGAGAGCGACTCTTCCCGAGAGACGTGCCACTCTCTCGCCACGCTGCATACAAACGGTGTCCCGCTTGTTATATCGATAACTTCCTTCCTCGCTTTTATGACGAAGGTAAGATCATTACCTGTA
Organism: Cantharis flavilabris; assembly: GCA_949152465.1. Taxonomy (NCBI): domain Eukaryota; kingdom Metazoa; phylum Arthropoda; class Insecta; order Coleoptera; family Cantharidae; genus Cantharis; species Cantharis flavilabris. The sequence continues at coordinate 19,572,419 of OX424436.1, read as the reverse complement.
TTCATAATTTCCAGGTTTTCCCTGGAAATATATTCTAATAAGAAGTCTCCTCTGCTGTTCGTGTCCGAGCTCCCCCAAACAATGTGGTGCGAGTTCGCACCACAGCAGAGCACTAGCTGTGTTTTGCTGCTTTCGCCGTACCTTACTAGGTCTTTAACATCCTCGGTAGGTGGTGGTCCAAGTTGGTCATATGGAAGGTACGCTGATGAAACCACTAGGTTCATCGTGCCCCTTTCCATCTTAACTTTTGTACTTACCGCTATTAGGTCTCTACTACTTAGTCCCCAAAGCGGAAGCACATTATGTTTCTTGTTTGCTATAATGCATACTCTAGGTTCTTTATTTACCGGGCATATTAATTCCCAGTCCCCTCCTATGTTTAGACCTCTGATTATGTACTTTTACAGGGCAGCTGAAGCTTCCCTGCAATGGTGCAAATTTATTTGTAAAAATCTGAAGGGGATTCTGCGATTACCCCTCCTGATTTGCCTTCTCCGTGCTGCTGGGAACACCTGGAGATACTATTTCGATGGGTGGATCAGTTACGGGGTGCGGCTGCTCCCCCTCTGCTGTATCTACTTCTATCGCCTTGTCTTCCCCTTCCTTCTTCTTTCCCAGGGCTTGGAAAATTACCCTGGAGAAGTTCAGGAATGGTTTGTAGTCTAGCTCCTGTAATTGCTTCCAAGAAGCCTCATCCATCAGGATGGTCAGTTGCTGTCTCTTAGGATCTTGTTTTCGGCCCACTACATTCCAGGTGCTAGTAATAACCCCTGGGTTTTGGACCGCAAGCTTTTTTATGACTTTGTCCGGTTCCTCACTGGGTCCCAGAATCCACGTCAAGATTCTAATGGGTTTGGGGATGTCCTTGGAGTCTATAACTTCAAGTTTTGCCCCCTCCCACGGTGTTCCCTCGGCTACCACTCGCACCACCCAGTTCTTAGTGGCTTGGTCGGTACAGGAGGCAACCAGAAGGCCACCATTTAATCTCATCTCCGAGAACCTCGGAGATGGTCCGCCTATTTCGATGTCATCCATCGCCCTGATCAGCATCCCTCTAATGAGGTCGCTTTGCTCAGTGCTAAGGACCACACCTGGATACACTTCAGGCCTAATGGCTATCCGGATATCCGTCAAGACTGCTTTGTATGAAAGGGTAGGTTCTTTGCCCCTACCTTTCTTAATAGGTCTCAGGACGCTGGTTCTAACCGGTTGCGCTTTTGCCCCCCGGTCAAAGTGCCCCCCCCCCCTGCTTCCCTTGATGTCATACGTGCAGGTTCCCCTGAGGCCCCTTCACTATGTTTATCCTCGGTTGCCTCTCGGTGTTGCTTTTGCAAACGCCTCCTGGCTGCCCCGGAGAGTTTAACTCTTGGTGGAACCCTCCTTGCGGAGTCTCCACCCTCATCCTTCTCTGTTACATCTTTTTTCTTTGGCCCCATAATTGTTCCCACGAGTGAAGGGGAAACAATAAGACCCCGTCCCACAGCGCCTCATGCGTGACGGGTAGCAGATACAATGAGAGTTGCCAGCGCCTCGAGATTTGGTGATTAGCAACCGAGCTTCCCCTCAGCCTTGCATCCCATTGGCATACACCTACCGTGAGAATAGGAAGATTTTTATGGTGGTACCTCATCCGCTTAGCCCGGGCGATTAAGCCAAGGTCCCCGAGCCCCTTGTCACTACTATCTTCCCGGAACTAGTTCCTAAGAAGAGTCGTTGCAGCCTACAAGCGGATTGCGGTATGATCTTTTGTGTTTGCCAATTGTTTTGGTGTTTCACCTACAACCGTCGTAACCTTAAGAAGACGGCCAAGTCCGGCCCAAAGAGTTTTTAAGTCCCGGCCGACCCCGAGCCGACTCCCGTCCGAGCGAAAAGGGGGTGTCCCTTTTGCACGTCCTGGAGTGTACGCTTGTAGCTTCATCAAAACTCGCAAGCCCCCTCACCACGACAAGGTTGCAAACACACGGAGAAACACAAATAATACCTAAATGTGTGATTCGTTTCGATGTATTTCAGGATTTATTTTTGTGCTACTCATTTTTTCATTCGAGCAACGACGATAGTAAAAATGAACCTATTTACCAACAGTAAAAAAACACGATGTTTTCAATTACCACATAATATAACCAATCAACCATTGCCGTTGGGTCTCTTTTACAGGCGTGATTAAAAGTTTTGCAAGTATATTTTTTTCATTGAAGTTACTAAACAAGGCATAGTATACCGGGTGACCGGTCGACAATCTGAACATAGGCAATTAACATAGGAAATTGATTTTTCTGTAATTCCTGCTTTCCATCACAATGGATAAGAATGAAAATGGTATCAATTTAAAGAAATTTTTATTCCGCTTCTAAAGATACCTAACACTTGATATTTTGTTTTTCAATTACTGGTAAAAATTCACAAATAAAATGCAAAAAAGAGATTTAAAAAATAATTTTAGTTGCCTTGATTGAATTTTATTGTAATTGTTTTTGTTTGAAAACCAATAGTTTCCAACAAGTTACTTTGACAGATAACAATAAATTTGTAAGTAGACAAAAAATCTCACCCAAAATTTAGATAATATTAAAGGAATTACAGGTTGATTGGGAATTTTCAAATCAAACACAAAATTTCAATTTGTCGACGTTTCGGATCATTTATTGATCCATTCTCAATACTAGGAGAAAAAGTAAATGTCTTGTCGTACCTTGTCGATAACATTTGCTTTTTCTCCTAGTCTTGAGAATGGATCAATAAATGATCCGAAACGTCGACAAATTGAAATTTTGTGTTTGATTTGAAAAATCCCAATCAACCTGTAATTCCTTTAATATTACAATAAATTTGGTTAACAATGAACGCAAACGCCTATTCTGTGGAAGAAAAAGTTTTTATGGTAAAATTATATTACAGTGGTAATTGTGTAATTGTATACCTCCCAGACTCCCCAGTTTATCTTCATTGTTCTGTGCCTCTTAAACTTAAATTCAAAATTTAATAAGTTGTAGAGGTCCTACAATATGGTTCAAGTTTTGGGCATCGAAAGAGTTAGATCTACCCTGCATATGTAAGTAATATAATTTTTGCATACCCGGAAGTTGAATCACTGATCGATGGCAGGAACTACAATAAAACGGGCCCGAGGTTAAACGTATTTATTTATTATTATAACTTTAAATATTGATTGAGCTTTAGTGTAGCCATTGGCCAATCGGGGGGTCTGGGGGGTTGGAACAACCCTCAGTGTACGGTTAACTATTTATTCATGAACTAATAGTATTAGTTCTTCAGTACTGAAGAGTTACTTAGTAACCAATGTTTGGATCCTTGATTGTGAGCACCGTATTTGGAAGTCACAGTCGAAAAAATTCGATTTTCCGTGTGTTTTCTTGTTGTCTTTCATGGCAGGTAGGTACAAGCGCACCCCCTTGCACCCTGCTACCGGCGCCCATGTCTTGTTAGTTGATCAAGATGGCGACAATTAGCGAGATATGCGGCGTTTCTGAGCAAAAATTGCCGCTCCTAGTCTCCTTTGTAATATCCAGTTTGAGATTTTTATATTTTGAGCGAAATAAAGCTTGATTTACAAGTGAGTGTATTTTTGATTGATTTTAATGTGGATTTGTCTCAAAATTACACGGAGTTTGAATATTTTGAATTTTTGAAGTTAACCGGGCTAACCATTTCAAGATTGTATGTTTTAGAACGAGCTTATTTCGGAAATGTGAACCAAAGAAAAATACTTGTAACATTCAGTAAAACTATTAGAAACCTTTTCATGATGCTAAAGATCCAGACACCAGATTAAGTTAATTTGCAACTTCGTCGTTAGTATAATCACTACAAATTCTACAATAAAACAATTTGCCTAATTGACGCAAGGCGTTTGATACTGCCTGTACAGGTTATTGCACTTTTGCTTTATTTTACTATAAAATAAAAACTGTCATCGGTATTATTATAGGTCCAATGGTGCAATTAATTTCTATACCGAACAAATAATGTAAAATAATGTTTTTTTAAATATAATATAAAAATAATGTTAATGAATATTAAGTTTTTTGTTTTTGGAAAGTTTTTGATCAACTTTCGTTTCAAAAAGCATACTTGCAACATTTAAAATAAGCTACCTACCCCAACATTCGTTTCGAAAGTAATAGTAATAATTATTAATAATAATAACATTAATAATAATTAATAATACATAAACATTCATAAATTGAAGTACATATCGCTGCCTTGGAAGAAAACCGGGACAACTCGAAATTCACTAGTTTGGAGAAAATTGCATTTAAAGAAGAGTTAACTCAAAGTGCAACTGAATACCTCTTTACATATTTTACACTTTACCTACGGGACTTTACATAATATACCCAAGTGGTATTCAGTTGCACTTTGGGTTAACTCTTTAAATGCTATTTTCTTCAAACTAGTGAATTTCGAGTTGTGTTGTTTTTTTTCCACAGACAGCAGTGAATACTCTAATATTTGAAGTTATTTTTATATTTATTAGTTATTTTAGTTATTATTATAAATTAAAGTTCAAACACTATAATTTCTTCACTGTAGAAAATATAAAAACTTTACAATTAAACTTTTTTTAAAGAAAACTACATTTTCTTTAACGTGCATTTTGATGCACAAAACTACAAATACCTTTTTATTGTACTTAATGAAGAAACTGCTCGAAAGTGAACCACACCGAACTCACGTAATGAAGAATTAAAATGCCAATAATACATTTGGTATATTCATTAAACATTACCTTCAGTTGGTCATTGAATATTTTTAATGACGAATCCATTATAATATCATTGACTTGACTAAGAACAAATTGAAACATGTTGCGATTACATACAGTCATACAAATAAGTATCTTCGCACGAGGTGTTAGCCGAGTCCATTAACAATTGAAAATGTACGAATTTTTTTACAGACATATTTATTATTACTTAAAATCAATCAAAAAAGCAGTATAGTTTTATTTTATTTTTTTTACTTCTGCTATAAAGGAATTTGTGATACATTTGTGAGATAGCAATTAATTAAATTTTCAAAGTAAAAGTTTAGTATGGTTATAAGCTAAAAGTTAAAATTTAAAAAAGCGTTTTTTGCGCCTCCTGTAGAGTTGGCTATTTGTACTTTATACCCTTTATACCCGTTTAGCAAGTGACCACAGATTAATTTTTGAGGAAAGTGTCCTATATATTTTATTTTCATAGATAACTTCAAGGGGCTCAATAACAAAATAAAAATATCCAACCTACCTCTCTTTACTTAAAGGTTATGAAGCAAACGAACTGGTCACAAACAAACAAACACCAGCAAAAACGGCAACAAAGGTTGAAACCTAAATTATAAGACAAATACAGAAATAAACTATATCATATATTAATTCAAACCATTTGAAAAAGATCATATCTTTATTCAAGTTATCTACCTTTGATAAATCATTTGCCTGAAGCTATTTTCTTATTTGAATTTCCTCTTAGTAGGTACCGACATCATAAACTACATAATTACTATACATAGTACACCTAAAATTTGATATCAAAAATGTACTATATTAGATACGCAACACTTTTAATTTGCATTTAAACCGATTGTCTTACAAAACGGGATGAAATTATTTAATACCAATTGCGTATGACCCTTTTACCACAAAATATAAATTTTTCAAAACTTGTTTCTTTGTTTTCCTAGTAATAAAATAGTAAACATCTTTAAAAACATCTTAAAAATAATTAGTAGTTAATCTGTATAATTTCTCAATAAATCTCATAATAAAATTACTATATTTGAACATTTATGATTACATTTATGTACATTTCATACCATTACATACAAACGTAGCAATATTTCCAATAAATTTATAAAATACAGATTACTTATTGTAAAGATAAATTTAACTTTTTAAAATAACGACAACGCCTTTTTGAGTAATTTGTTTATTCGGATTTATTCGGAGTTTACTATTTTATTACCTACTAAAGAAACAACAATACAAATTCTGAAAATTTATATTTTAGTACTACTATAATACAATACTAGGCAATTTTTCGCGGTGTTTAATATAATATAGGTAATTACATGTATGTACCAAAAGTTATAAATTCGTTTTATTAACTAAATGCTAAATAAGATTAATTATAAAGCTGAAACTAGCTTAATTTCAGCCTGTCAAAATAGCTTTCAGTCAGTAATAAATTAATATAAAATTTATTCTTTCAATAATATTAAAACATGTCGTAACATTCAACAAACTTTTTCCTCAAACGTGTCAGTTGCGTAAGCTATTTAATCATCGTCGATTTTATTTTGAGTGCTACCAGGTTATTTTGACAGACGAAATTTAATAAGTTTTGCGTAGTAAAGTTGGATTACTTTTTTTTGTAACATAAAATAGTAGAAAGAAGTATTACGTTGGTAAAAAATTTCATCATCCTTAAGATGATAGAATTTATATTTGGTCTATTATTACTCTTATAACACCAAATGTCGCTTTGATAATTTATATTGAAAAATATTATTAAAAAATTTAATATTATGAACCGAAGATACTTACCAACCTAAATAACCTAATATTAAATAATATAATAGAAAACTGTAATGATGTTTTGTTTTTGATATACAGTAATCTCTTGAGACTAACATTGTTATAGAAAACCAAATTTTAGCTTCTTTTATTTGATATTCACATATATCGGAATATTTTGAATATGTAAGTAGTAAACATACGTATTTATAAGATCTTGCTAAGAATATCAGAAATACATATCAAGATAAATAAAATAAAATCATATAATAATTTTTTATTATTTCAAACAATGCAACATATTATCTATTACTTTCAAGTGTTTTATTTTTTAGAAAAAGATCTACACTTTCTGATAAATTTTAATGTAACGCATTTCTATAGTAAATTAATCAAAATTTGAATATTATGCCTGTTTATGGAAACCCGATTGAAAGTTAGCTTCTTAAATATTTGCTACTGAAAAACATTATCTTATTCATGCATAGCTTATTTACATCTAACATCAGCTAGGTACATGCTGTGCTATAAATAATATACTCTATCTGGATAAATCCCTGCTAAAGCTATTTCATCAGGAACAGTTTGTATCATCAATTTATCGGGCAATTAAATTTTCATTAACAAAATTTGAGTAATTACACATAAATTAAAAAAAAAAATGTTATAGTAAAATAATTATTTTCGTCAATATTTTAATAAATTCTTATTTCTATTTTCGGGATAGTGGACTTTTAATTAAACTCTGTGTAAACGGTCTTTTTGTGGGCCTCGTCAGGACTAGAAACTGTTTATTGTAATAGAGAATATGAATTTTTTTTTTACAAATTTTACCTTATTACAATGAAGTATTATAATATTAATTAAAACAATTTCTTTCGGATTTTGTAAAAAGTGGAAGCAATGACAATATTACGTAATTTTGACGTAAATCAAACATAAACAATAATAATACAATAACAATAATGCATAAAATAAAGATTTTATAGTAAATGAATATTTTATGTATTTTGCATACATTATAAATTTTACATAGAATGATAATACAGTATAATATGGTATATTCAGTATTTAGTTGTTACGGTGCTACAAACTAAGTTTGGTGCGAGTGATGTAGTACATATTTTCATTATAATCAAGTACGTATAGCTAACTACAAAAGAAAATTCAGTAAATGAAGCTAGCGGAGTAAAGTAAATCTTTAAGACAGTAACTGATGAACTTTGCAGTTAAATCAAAGTGAAACATAAATCTTTGCTCGTCTCTTCGTTTTAGATAAATTGCTTGATTTCTACCAGTCTTTCCGCTAATTTGACAGTATAAGTCGCCAATCAAATTGATTACATTTTATTTAATTTTTTTGGTACATATACTTTTGCTAATGTTGGATAACTTAATTCAGTCTAGAATTATTTTTAAAAATGTAATTTTAGAAACTAAAATTATTCGTAACATCCGTGTTCCGGTTTTGGCTAAATTTTAATATTAACATTTTGGAAACGTAACGAATTTTAGCGCTTTCCGCAATAGTACGTTTAAAGCTTATATACTTTCAAATGGAAAACGGATTATAATACATTTGAGTTATTTGGTTTAGTTGAGAATTGAAGACGGCTAATTCTAATTAAATTGTTGGTGTTTTTTACATAACGTATTAGAATTTTCAATTCACTGCGTTGTCATAACGAGGTTAAGATAATCTTTGACATTTTTTAACCAGATACAGTTAAACTCCTATGTTAAATTCATTGTTAACTTTTAACATTAATATAATACAACTATTAATTTAAAAAACATTTAGGTATTATAATAAAGTGATTTATCGCTAAACTATACATATCACTAATTTTGTTGTTATAATTATTAAGATTTGAAAATTTATGTATCTGGAGACTCCACGCTTTTGTGCATAAAATAACTAAATAATACTGTTGTACTTTCTGGCATGGTTTATAACAGATCGCGCGCAAGTGTTTGCACAATCAGTAAAAGCAACCGCTCGCAAGTTTGTAAATAAAGGGTAGGTATATCTTATTTCCAAGTTCTTAATGTTTTTAGAAATCTTATACCCTACTGAAAAGTGCAAGATGTTTTATTGAATCGTTCGATTGTGAGATTCACCTGAAAAGAAAACAATTTAATTTATTTTTCGGCATCAAAGCATCTCACGTACCAATCTTTCCTACTTCAAATATTAGATTTGCTGTGTTTGGTCCAATCATTGCACATGACACTTTATATTCTCACGAGCATTTAAATTTAATGTTGTTAAAGTAGAAACTATCGCAAATTCACTTTTGTGCACGGCATCAAAATACTTTTTGAACTTTCAGTAACATTAACTTTAAAATTACTTTTGTACTACATTTAATTAACGTTTGAAAACATCCGTGGTATACAGGTACCTACGCACTTTGAAACTTCGTAACTATAACAATAAAAATAAATCGTTCCTTACAAAGAAAACCAATTTGAGATAACAATTAAACTCATACTTCACTACCTTAATCTCCTGTCTTAGAAGAATGCATTTATTATTATCAAAAAGAAAAATAAGATGAGAAGACTCCAATGTAATTGCCATCAGAATTGATAAAATAGCTAAGTTTAATAAATGGTAGTACATAGTTTTCTCTTTTTTTCTTATTAATTAAACGATTTTATTTATACGACTTAATTACATTTATTATAAAATATACGTAGGTACAAATTTGCTAATCAATGGATTTAATAAAACTTAAAAATTAAAATAAAAAGAAAAATCATTTACAATAATAATTTCTTTTTCTTTGCAATTAATTTCATTGTAATATCTAATATGTATGTATATCAAAATTGCGATAAATGTATTTAAACTATTGAAGTATAACACTCAAAATATTGTGTATATTTACAGTGTATTGGGTTAGTAAAAATTTGGCACATTTTGATATGGGTTTCGTATCACTGTTGGACGTTTAAAAAAAAATATCTATCTAAATATGTAATAAGTACAACCATTCCCTAAAGAATTCGTTATTCTTACTACACCTAGAATAGGTTTTCTTCAGTATTGCATTAAATTGATAAGGCCCTGATGGTGATTTTGCAACCAGCGCTGGTATTTTGTAAACGGAGGCATAGAGCGTAGATCTAAACAAAATTTTGTTTTCACTAAATAAATTCTGTTATCACTCTTGATAATCGAGTTACATAAAACTAACAATTCAGCCGCAACATTGGCACTAACATCCCGCCAAACTACGACTTGTTTGCTCATGATCACATGATCAAAAAGCTAACTTAAGTCGCAGGCGTCTCCCAATAAAATTCCGAAAGGGTTGGGCCTACACATTTTTACAAATAAAATTATATTTTATGTGCCCTCTACCATTTTACTTTTAATAAATTTGTTAATAATGCTTTTTTCAAAATAATTTGATAATAAAATAATTAATTAATTTAAAAAACTATCAACATTTTGCTGTGATCCTAAGCTAATTTTAAGAAATTTATTATTTTAAATAAGATAATAATTAATTTTATAATTAATATTATAATTTTCAATAGCTATTTAAATGAATATGCATGTACTATCCTTGCATCATGATGTAGGCTGGTGGTATATTATGAAAACCGGAAGTACTCGAGGGATACTGCAGGCATTGATATTCATCATTCAGAACTAGTTCAATTCAAGCTTGTTTAAATAAAGTTATATTCACAATACACATATCTAGATAATTGCATCTGCTAATTGCTATGTTGAATTGATTACCTACTAAAGTTTTCTAGCAATCGCATGTTTTTAAGCAATCAATGTTGGAAATGTATGTAAAATGATAATGATAAGATAATATTCAGAAATCGATAAAAGGCGATCCTTTTAAAATAACAAAAATTAATTCTAATAATTCTATTATAATAATTCCAAAATAGAAGTAGCTGTTTAGAAATAGAAGTAGAGCACTAGAGGCGAGTATTTATTTGCTGGCTAAACTTCGGTGCGGCCAAATAAGAATTTTTAACAGAAATTTACAAAATACAATATTTTTGTTGGTAATAAATAATAATTTAATTTAACTGTACATTAAAATGCATACTAAATAATTCTTTACATAACAAAATATTCTCTTTCAGAAACTCAAAATTGAAATATAACTAACGGAAATTATCAATTACAAAATCAAGAAAATTGATAACTCGACAAAGTGTTTTAATCTTATTGGAAACTTGTATTCTTGTAAACCAGGTACTTAAATGCCCGAATGATCAATAACTTTTCTTCTTTTAGTGCACTTTACTCTTTTTTAAAAATCGTTAATATATTTCAGTACGTACTATGTATTTTAGAAAGAGGTTTTTCTTTACATGAATAACCCATAATAGAAGAATAAATACTTTTCCAATTCTATAATATAAAATAAAAGTATAAAAGTCTAAATGTTGAAGTAGAATGTTAGGGTTTGAATTAATTATAGTTTTAGAATTTGTAAAACTATTTGTTGCTAAATTTTGTTCAAGCGATTATACACTTTAACGGATTTTGCTAATGTACCCCTGAGAGTAAACTCACAATTTACTTATGTGTAACTAATCGTAAAATTAGCCGTTTTAGAGTTGCTTACCTGTTACAAGCAAGCCGCTATTACTGCTTTTACATCAATTTGGCTTGAACTAATTTGAATTTTGGGTTAGGAAAATTTAGTTATGCATATTATTTTATGAGTCGTTCGCGGTTTATGAGTATTTACTAAGAGTTAATATTATACCTACCTGCTTACTCTTTTTCCTTAGACTGTCTATGAATTTGATTCTACTTCATCTAATTTAAAACTATTCAAATATTTCCAAAGACAATTAATTTATAACTTCGTTTTCATTAATTCATTCATTCTATAGGACATAAGTACCTATATTATTACTAATAATAACAGTAAATTGAAATCTTAATTAATGAACTATAAACATATAACCTAACTAATAGGTTTTGCCATAACTTTCAAAATTAAAATTTAGTAGCAATCTTTTCTAAATTTATGTTTACTAAAATTTCTTAGCTTTTAAACTAAGTATTTATAATAATAAAGTTTACTTTGAAATCTGTACTTCAATATTAGCTAATATTCACGATACACATAGGTATACTGGTATGCTCAGTAAGAAATTAAAACTCGTTTGTTCTGCGCATTGACGTCACGTGGGAGATATTTATTATAACACGATTGAATTTTAATTATAAATCTTAAGATTATTTTATAAAAATGAAAAGTCAAACAATATCAATTTCAATTATATTATACCTCATTAACAGAATAATCCTAGAAGTGGTTGAAAAACGTAAGAAATATTGCAAATTTGACATTTCCAGATCCAAGCTGACGTCAAATAGTGCGAGAAGGATAGAGCTAACCTGTTAGTGAGAATACCGGTAATAAGTGTATCGTGCTAATATTGACAATCTGCTCGATTATTTTATAACCTCAAAAAATGTTTATTACAAGTTTATAACAAATAAAGATATATGAACGTCATCAAGTCGTCTTGATGACGGCGTATAGTGCCGGAGTTACTTTGATGTTCTTCGTCTGGTGATGGAATGTCCGCAATGAAATTAAATATTGAAGTAAAATATTAAATATATAAACGTTGAACTGAGAGGGGGGGAAGGGGGTTACTGAAAGAATACTCTTTAGAACGTGTATTATGGTCATTTTGTTGTTTATCTTCACTAGGGACGGAAGAAGGACGGTTTTTTACTACTGGTGCTACTTTTGATGAAGAAAAGACGGAGATGTACTTAAATACAAATTTAACTATTTTATACTAGTTTATTTATCAGTGTATGTATATTTCAAAATAAACAAAAGGAGAGATTTTATAAATTATAGAAAATCTTAAGAGGTTGTATATATTGCAGTAATATGGTTAATAGTTATTAAAAGAATAAGAAAATGTTGTAGAACTTTTACAATAGGTATTGAAGTGATAACCAGGAACTTAATTTTTCATTTTAAAATAGAACAATAACTCTAAACTTATATGAGTGTCCCACATTATGTGTTTGTATTCTAATTAAATTTATTAATATTATTATAAAATTATTTTGGTTTAATTGTATTCTTTTCTAAAAGTTATTTAATTTAGTATTATTACTTCTGCCGTTTTATTTAAAATAATGTCCCCAAGTTGATCACGTTGCTACCTAAACTTTGGTATGACTATTAATCGGCAATGAAACGATAGTTAAGGTACCTATTGCTTGAAATCCCTCAACGGAGATGAATTGCTTCGACAATTGACAGAGCTAATTTGAGCTTATTAATTTATTTCAAACGACCAAATATTTCTACTCGTATCAAGTTAAACAACATGCTTCCATGACATGATGCAATATAAAAAATTCATCTGCTTTTATTATTTATTTATGACATAATCAAATGTAATATCTGTTGTATATTTAGTCGGTCTATAATTCAAATGATAAAAGATGATAATTTCTATAAACTACGAGAACACCAGGAGAAAAATCACTCCGTTAATAATTATTTACGTATATAATCCTTAGATAGTCATATGACCTATAACCTATAACTAAATGTTCAATTCAGAGTGAGGTTTACACGTAATTATTTTGTAATATGTCAAGAGAAAATACACGAAGAAGAGGAAGCATTTTGGTTATTCTGTATATTAGCATAATATATAACTTGGTAGAAATTAGCACCAGTATTCGAATATTTGTTATGGCTAACGGTAAGCTTTTAGTTTACTAGATAATCCTCAAGTCTCGGGCTTACACTGTGCTCGCTATGGAGCTGGAGTGCTGGAGTAATACAAGTACATTATCTTTACTTCAATTTGCAAAGCAGCTTACAAAAATAGAAACGACCATAAAGTCAATTTAATTTTTGTAAGATTTAATTAACAAAATTAAATGGAACGTTAAAATCATTTAAAATATTTTAAAAAATTTTTAATTTCTTTTATTTTACTTTTTGTTTCAGTTTTTCAGGTTCTTGATATAACAAAACTGTTTGATATTAATGCTTACTAACAAAAAGGGATGATCTATATATACTATTATATTATAATAAATTGTGTAATAAAATTATAAATCATAACATCAAGTACCTACTTTGTTTCATCTCGAATATAATAACGTTTCACGAGTCTAGCGAAAATTCAATTAATTTTATTTAGAATAAAACCCAAGATGTGCTACATCATACATAATTATTGTTTAATTTGATTTGGTTCACTTTAATGTAAAATCTCATAATAAATATATCAAGTTTATTTTAGGAATATGTTTGTGAAGTAAAATTTTATTCATTACAAGGTTTCTCTTATTCAAGCTTTAAGATAAAACAAATAATTAACAATACATGTGTTAAGTATTTGTTTTAAATAATACGGATCGCGAATCCATTTAGCTTTTACTAAATAAGTAAGTTTCAATTTTGGATTAAAAATTTGTAGTATTAGAATTGCTCGAACAAATAACGAAAAAAAAAATAATAAAGTTTTGTGCATATAATTTATATAAGGTACATAATGAAGAAAACCCCATTGGTATGAATTTTCCTAAATTAAACATATAAGAAATTTAAATCAATATATTCCTGAAATGATAATTTTAGAGCTGAATATCAATTTAATTAAATTGAGTTACACTATACCAATAAAATTAAAAACTAAAAGAAATTATAACCACAAACCTTAAAGCGTTTGTCTTTGAAATGTTACACACATATCTAAATTGAAAAGAGAAGAGGTTGAAATCAACATTAATAAAGTTTTATTAATTTTCGGTAATTTACTAATTCTCAGTAAAATGATTATAAAAATTCAATAGTTTGATTTTAAAGATTTTGTTCAAATTTTTTATTTCATAATGCAATTATGACTAAGAGGAAAATAATTATTTTAAATCACTCCCCCTTTTAGCATGACTGAAAACTTTTAAATGTTAACTTTCTTGGACAGTTTTGCCTTAAAATTTGTACATGTTTTTCATGAATATTTAAAATCACTATCTGCTGCATAGTACACATCCAAATTAATAAATTAAGCGGCCGAATTTTCCTCTCTTCTAAATGTAGGTTTTATTAATAATTATAATATGATAATCGATTTGAAATCCCCCCTCCCCGGTTCTGGATTAAAATCTATTTGAAATTTAAATCGACATATTTCTGAACGTATTATTGGTTGTTTGTAAAGTGCCATAAAAGGATGAACAAGAAATTTTAAGGTCTGAACATTTTAAAGGATTGAGTTCTGTTTAGGGAACTCTAAAACCACTAACTACTAACTTCCACCACGTGCAAGCTAATAACAGTTGATAATTATTATGTAATAAACAGGTCGTAGTCCCACTTTTTATACCTTGTGCAAATTACCAACTATGAATTATTGTTTTAGACGGCAATACGTTCATTAAAATGTTATATAATAAGCTAAGACGCAATTTTTCCGAACCGATGAGATTTAATAAAATCGAAATAAATATTCTAATATTTATTAATAAACAATTTCATTACAGAAATAAAATGAAAACTTTTATAACAATTTTGAGATGAAAAATAAACATGTAATTGAACACCGTCTAAGTTTGTGATTACAGGTCGCGTTCGTTCCTAAAGCAATTAACTCGATACACGTAATTTTGCATTCCAGACAACCACCAAAGTCGTTGTGGTAGAGCTAGAGAGACACTTAGAAATGACGTAAATCCTTTCCAGCTTTTACTCGAATTAAGCTTGATCCAGTTATACATCCCTGTCCAGATGTAAAGTTCTATTACGACTAATTGTAAGTACCAAGACGTTTTAAAATTACAATTCGCCAGAGTAGATATGTAAATTGCTTGCAAATGGTTGTTCTTATGTTGTTACCGGTGTCTCTACAGCGTTGTTATTATGAGAAAACAGGTTTTAGCACATTTACATTCATTTAATTTTAAAATCAATTTGTTTTATTTAAATTAGCTCAGGACCATTTAAAAATAAATTGAAATAAAAAGACAAACCCTGGAATGCAAAAAAGGTTAATTACATACAATTTTAATAAAAGCTAAAGATGTTTAAAAAATATAGAAATTCATTGTAATGATCGAATTTGTAATCTGAATTTGTCTGTTCTCACGATCAATATTTTAATAATACTTTTGCAAAAAACTGTTTGAATCGTAAGACAGGTCGTTGTGATAGAAGTTTGTGATATAATCGAACACTTGAACTGCTCAACTTACTCCGTTTTCCTTTTCTCAGATGCTTCACTACTATTTAGGGTAGAAAAACCTAAGAAAATCAATATTTTTCGCTCTCAAATTTTTGTCAATATTATTTTTCGAACTTTCAGTTCGTCGTTAAGGACTTGTTATTTTTTTCAAAGGAAATCCCAATTTTTGCTTCTGATTGGTTTATTAAATTTCATTATAAGGTAAGTTGTTTGTTATTCGTTGTTTTAAAGTTTAAACTAATTTTGAATATTTGTTTACGGGTCATCTTAATAAGTAGCAATGTTACATTGATTAAGAGGTTATTTTGAACTTTGAATGTAGATAATAATTTTTTTTAAAGGTACAAATTAAGATTTTTATTAATTAAATTTTTTGATTGAATTGATTGAATTCTAAATTTGTTTTTAATTTTAGGCAATTTAACTATTTTTTTCCTTTGGCAATATTTACTACAGTTTAATACTTGATTGTATACGGTATTTAAGTATACGGTATTTTAAATACGAATTTCAATATAGTCGTATCTTTTATTAAAATATTAATTATTAATAATCGATTTTCGGTACGCGACTTCTGGATGCCGGCGTTTGGGCGTTGCCGTTTGGGCGTCGCAATTTGGGTGCTGGTGTTTGGGCGACAGAAGTTTTACTTCATTAACGAGAAACATGTGGGGTACATTAGTTAAATGTCAAGTGTTATATGGAACCTAAGTATGGAACAACATGATATAATTTTCAATACTTTTTGATAACAATAGGTGATTTTATATGACCTCTCCCTATTATTGTTTAACATACTGTTTCGTCATTAACTAATTTGTTGTAATTACGTTAACATTAACACTATTGTGATTGGCGTGTGGTGTTGGTGAATTTTAGCAGCTTACTAAGCGTTACCGTTACCTATAAAAAGGAGGAAAATTAATAATGCTTTATCTTCCAAATGAATTCCAACATTTATGGCTCGTACACACACAGTGGATTTCGGCCGGTAATTAGTAGTAAGTAGTAAGTAATTTAGTCGATTGACCTACTTACCCGTGTGTGAACAGTAAAAAATTAGTCAAGTAGGTAAGTAGTTAAGTAAAATGAATTAGTACGTAGTAGATACGACAAGTGATCGTGGTAAGTTTGTAAATTTACCCGTTGTGTGAACAATAAAATTTAGGCGAGTAGTCGAGTAATTAGTAAAATACATTAGTATATAAAACCATTTAGTCGAGCGAATAGAAAATGTTCTATTTTTTTGGCGAGTAGCGTTCGCTTATCAAAACCGGTGAATAAATACATGAGATAAATATTTTGCTTTTCTCGGGAAAAATATGTAGAACCTAGATTTGAAATTAAACTTTCTTGTATATCATAAAAATATAGTTTCCAATAAAAAAACAAAATATTGATGTAATTTTATTATGGTACTGAATATTCTTCCACCTACAAAACATTTCACACTTCAAGAACTGTCAGAAATAATTTAGGGGTACTTGAATAAAATGGGGTACTTGTACAAAAACAAATATGTGCAAAGTTTGTAAAAATACAATCCCTGTGATCTCATCAACTATCTGAATTTTTTTCTTAATTTTTACTAAACTATACCTATCCAGTAATTAATTGCATGTCTAATTATATTATTGTAATATTAAATTTTTTTTTAATTGTTACCCAATTACTTTTAACAGATAATTAATTTTTGAAATTCTAATTATATTATTCTAATATTAAATACTAGCAGGTCAAGCGGCCTATCTGCCGCCCTGACCTAGTGTTTGAATAATAGGGAACAGGGAAATAGGAAATTTTTGGGTCCCTTATATTCGAGTGTAGCAAATAGCATCGAAGGCCTAATTTTTGGGTTATTTTATCAGTATTTGATAAATAATCATAATAATAGTAGGTACATAAATACTGTCGTGTTCCAAAATCCTTTTTATTTTTATTTTTATTTTCATTTTTTTAAATTTTATTTTATTATTGACTGTTTTATTATGAATTAATATGAAATTGTAACAATTTTTTGTTAATTGTTGCGCGATCTCTTGAGGACGATTTTTAGTACGCCTATGCTTAGTAAGGCATGCGCGAGGGATCGTAGAAAGCGCGTGCTGAGCTGGGATGGGGATTCTAAAACGCACGGTGAGAGAGGAAAGACGTGTTTAGTTTGGTTGGTGGCTGAAGATTATTCAGATAGGGCAGAATAATTATTAAGGAGTACGCCTGAGGAAGAAATCTGTCAGCGGATGTTGGAATTACGAAACCGTAAAACCTTTGTAATTCGAGTTAACATTGGAAACCTTATTTTGGGATTGGTACCGTGGCGCCGGAACTCAAACTGCCTTCATTTGCCTGCAACATTGAATGTTCATTTTTGGAATAGGTTTGTGGCCGTATGTTAAATCTTTCTGGTTTTTACTTACCTCGACGACTACTGGAAATAGTTCGTTTTTGTGCTACGATAAAGTTTTTGGTAGCGAAATTCTTCAAGCAGCTTCGCAATCGAGCCGTGGTTTTCATCTGCAGTAGCCAGGGGAATTCATCGAGTCAAGAGCTTGTGTGGGTTGGAATTGCAGTACATAATTGGTAAACAAGTTCGACAACATTGTCGAATTACTATCTTGTAAACGAGCCAGGCCTTGGTAAGTGTTTTTTTGCTTTACTGATTTTACTGCAATTGTGGAAACGTCGAGTTTTACATCAGCTGGCGACGTGGATGTTCCCTATTTTGTGGCTAACGATTCAAATTATATTAAAATTGGAAGTTGTTGTATTCTTTGTAATATTAATTATACGGTTATTTGTTAAGAGAGTTTTATTTTGTTCCGAGGAAGCAAATTCTAATTTTTTTTCAGAACCTACGCTCTGCCTCCGCTATAAGAGCTGGTTGTCTACCTGGGCTTCACCACAAATATATTATTACTGGGGAATACCTATCCCAGGTGTGGTGAGCAAGATATTTTTTATAAAAAATACCGAAATTGCTACAAAATGACTTTGTTTTTAAATTTTATTGTATGAGTGTTTTTAAACCTGATTTTATTTTATATTTGAATTTGTTTCTAAAAATTTATTTGTAAGTAATTTTGTGTAAATGTTGTAAATTTCAATTTGATTTTTAATAACTTTGGCTTTTCACCGTTTTGAGGCCGCAGAGTACGGACGTTTATCAGAGTTGATCTTGGGGAAAATTTTAATATTTTTGAAGTTCAAGTTTACCTAGAATTTCTTGCTTATAAGGTGTATGTACTCCAGCGAGGTGTTTTTTGGTGGTAGATGAATTTTATAAATTGAACCGCTGGGGTCATAGCAATATATTGTCATGTTTTTTTTATTAAATTAAGTTAATTATGAGCCTTTACGGTAATTTTAGTTGTTGAAATTTCATCACCCGATGAGAAGAAATTAAGTTTTAAAATAAAATAAAATAATATGTTGACTTGTAGTATAACCCTAAAAAGAGGAAAGTTTTAGTTATAAATTTCTAAAATAAATACTTACCCGATGAATTATTTGAGATCATTTCATAGTTTAGCTTAAGAATAAAGATGTTTTTAGATCACAAAATCTTCGAATGAGAGGATGATGATTAATAATGATCAGGGCTGTAAATGATAATGCATTTAGGGCCTAAAACTTAAAATAAAAGTGCTTAAAAATTAAAAAGAAAAAGTGTAACAACAAAAAATTCCTTACCGATTGAATTTGGCGCCATTGTTTTATGTTTGTAAATTGGTAATTTTGAAAATGGTAAGAACAAAATGCGCAGAATACAAAGGACATTGCGACTGAGACCACCAAACGTGTAGGTTGATTAAATTGTGTCTCCAAAAAAATATAAAAATTTAACCTGCAATCATGAAAAATTAGTTTAAATTTACAAATGTCGCAATCAACAAAACAAAGTTAATGTTACTTACCGTAAATGAAGAGTGAATTAATTAGTAAACAAGGAAGAATTTACAAGTGGAATTATCGAATAAGTGCACAAAAATAAAAATCAACACAAACAAAACTTTTAAACAACAGTAGCCGTTTTAAACGTGAGGAACAACAGCAAAATGATCACCGAGAGAGGCCGCTTCCAACTTAAGTACAGGGTGAGCGCATTATTGTGAAATAAAACTTAAACATTTTTTTTGAACAATTTAAAAACTACGTCGTGATGTTGAAATCTTTACTACTATTCAAAATTTAAGTCATTACGTTAAATTTTCAGTTAGCTACGTTGAAACAATTACGACTTAAATAAATTGAAAATTTAGCTATACGGCTTCTGGTCAGATATTAATCGTTCTTATGTAAGACAAAGATATAAAAACATCTGCACTATTTTGCTTCAATTCAAGTAAATATTGAGGATTGGATTGGTATTTTTGGAGAATTTTATTAATAATTTGAGTAATTAAATCAAAAATTTAACAACATATTATTGTTTTATTCATTAAGATTTTACGAGAGTCTCATGTTCAAAGATGTGTGCGCTCCAGCGAGGCGTTTTTCAATAGCGGGTGATTTTTGCGAATTTATACCGTTGGGGGCATAGCAATATATTATAATAATATAATAATATACCATATTATTACTATATTTAGGCCCAACCAGAGGGGGAGCGCTCGGGGATTTGTCCCCGGGGTTCGGGATCCCTCAAGGGCCCGGACGAATTATTTACTAAATAATTCTTTTTTTTTAGTTAGTTTTTGATAGGTATTTTAAATTTTTTGTGCGTAATTTTTCTTAATAAAAATACGAAGTTTCATATTTTGCTTTTTTTTTCTTTTATTTATGAAATTGTTAAGAAGAGCAGGGGGCCCGACGGGGCTCCCGACGGCCTTGATTATATTATAATACTTATAATAATTTTTATAAATAATAGTTAAAAACAAAGATTTGTTTCAAACTGTACAACGTTGCACAATAAAAACAATTTTGATTGAATAATTAATTTTTTTATTCATGTTTCAAATCTGTACTTTATAATGGACTACCTCGTAGAATAATATAATTGTTGTTTTTAAATTAAACATGACAATTCAAAAGTTGACATTGAAGTAAAAAATTGCAAAAAAATATTGTGCATATTATTTCTCCAATCTCCATTCTCCCACATTAATAACGCGAAAAATGTACTGAAGAGTTTTTAAACTGCAACCCGTTGCAAGAAAATACAGCACCGTTTGTAATTTTGTTTTGGTTGTAACTGCATATCGCATTATACATATGTATCTCTTCGCTGTATTGATCTCTAATTTTGTTTAGCAACAAATTAAAAGAATTTTCCGACATTCTGAATGCATTGAAATATTCGCCAGGATCTTCTAATTCCAGCTCTTTGAATAAAAGATTTGAAGCTCCCAGCGAATCTCACCTACCAATCCATTTCTTAACCCATAATCTCTTTGTTTCAGAAATTTCTTCTGTAATTTCTTCTGCCAAAAGTTTCAAAATATTTACTAAAGCACTATTAATTGACATCTGACGTTTATACTTATCCATCTCAAACTGTACTAAATACTAAACTACAATATCATTGTATAGTAAGTAATTAGTAGTAAGTAGTTAGTGACCTACTTACTACTTACTACTAATTACTGGCCAAAATCCACTCTGTGTGTACGAGCCTTTAGATTTTCAATTTAGTGGAACATAAAATACAAATTAATCTCTATCTCCTTTTATTGTTAAGATTATTAACAGATCACAACTTAATTTTTGTTTTATCCAAAATAGTATATACAGGGTCAACCAAAAAAACAGAAATCCCGCAAAACACAAAAACATGTCTCCATCCGTCCCCCTCAAAGATTTTGCAAATAATATTTGCATTCCACCATACAGTTCAAAATCATCTCTACTGTTGAGATTACAACGAAATAACTTGAAGCTAATTATTATTGAACCTGTAACAACATTCAAATGTTTGACATAAAATGTATTAAAAAAATTCGATAAAAAAATCAAAGGATTTTTACATATTTATCTATTTTTGGTATATATTACATTAAAGTTAATTACACTTTCATATAGTTACACTGGTTGCTGAATTACCTTGTAAATTGAAAGGTGTTAACCACGTTCTGCGCTAAAAAGTAATGGCACTTAAAAGTCAGGCGACTAAAAGTTCTGCTTGGTAAAAAATATGCAGATGCAAAATGTGGTAAAATAGTAAAATAGTAAAATAAAGATGCAATTCTTTATTTTGTCTTTAAATACATATCAGTCTTGCTATAAAGGTTAGTTGTTATGGATATTATTTTATTATTATGTATGCTGACTGAAAATTTCTCAAGTAGCCTTTGTGTCCTTTGATTTGTTATCAACCCTAAAATTGTTAAATATTAAATGTCTAAAATTAAAAATACAATGTTTGTTGTATACATTTACCGGTAAATGTATACAGGTTTCGTTGAAGTTGATAAGGGTATGTTAAATATTTTAAAAGAAGGGGCATTATCTTCACTATTTCCGGTAAATATGTACACTTTTGAATCCAAAGGTTGGTAGACTAAAAAAAGTAATTTTGTTTTCTATAATAGAAAATCTGCGGTTTAATCTAATTAATTCGCGAGTGTAATACTACTGAGGTGTTTCCCTGAAAGCTAATCATGACATTGCATAATTTAATTTATTTTCTAAATATATAATACTAACTACCTTAAATTAATCTATCAATCACTGTATTTGTTCGTGACACATACGGAGTGAAGGTGACTATAAGTAAGTATGAACGGCAAAATATTATTATGGAATATCTTCGAGGCATTTCTTATAACTACAATATTGATAAAAATAACATATTATTTGATATTTTAATGCAGGGGCTGAAATTGGGGAAACGCCTCTTTCAACTAAAAGTTTGTTTATAAATTTTAGGTGAAAATATTATGTCATTACCATTGATGGCTTCATATTGGAGCAGTGCTGTCAAAATTTTAAACACCGTACGACTACAACGGTTGAACATACTGTCAAAAATACACATACGTAAATAGCACCTGGAAAAATCGGCCTTTCAGAAAATGTGTAGTATTGTCGTGTTCCAAAATCTTTATTTTGAATTTTGAGTTTTTTATTAATAATTATTATTATTATAATTAACCCTAAGTTGCATTTTATTCCCATTTGGGAACACAAGAATTACATTGTTTTAAATACTTATTACGCAAAAAATAAACTTTCTATGCACAATGTTCTTGTCCAGAAACATTCTTCTTTAAGTTAGGCAGGCTACCAATAGATTGCAACACATAACATATCGATAATGAAGATAATCAGCTACTGATTACAAATTGTTGAAGTTATGTTTTCCTCGTTTTGAATGAAGTGTGTGTCATATTGTTAGAAAGCCTAATTTTTGAGTTAAAAAAATTGCAGTGGCTTGATTTCAGCGTATTGAAGGTATGTATACCTTGCTTTCTCCTACTTTTCATTTACCTACTTTTGCATTTTGACGTTAAGTTAAGACAAAACAGACAAAACTTTATGGATACTTTTGAACATAAAGACATATAATTTTTTTAAATATTTTTTACGTGTTACAAACGATAAAATAAACCGCATTTCTTTTCAAAAATAAAATTATGTGCAATATAGGGTTAATATAATTAATTAATATAATTATTTTATTATTTATATTTTATTATTAACTATTTTGATTTAGAATTTTTTTTTTTTAAAGATTTTGTTTTTGAAATTTAATTATTTCACCATTTTGAAAGTTGGATTTTATTTTGTATTTGGATTTATTGAGAAATTAAAATTTGATTTTGAAAATTGTGAGTAAGTATTGTAAAATTTTGAATTTGTACGTTTATTCGTGTATTTAAAATTTCAAGATGGGACGAAATTGAATAATAATTTTTGCTTATTGCCGTGCCGCAACCTTAAAAGTAGATGAACGTATAAAGTCAAGGGTTCAATAAAAATTTATAATTTGTATAAAAAGTTTGATAATTTTAGAAGGTTTTGTAAATAAAATAAAATTAAAAGTTGGTATAATACGAGTATGATGACCAGGGCTCGGAAGTTATAGCACTAAAAAAGCAAATGTTCAGCTCTTTTAAATAAGCGGTTCAAAACACCAAAATTAGCGCCACAAACGGCACCAAATATTGAAAAGTATGCAAACTAAAATTGTCAATCAATTTTGTTATTTTTTTATAAATCGATATTTTAAATATTTATTTAATAACCGCAAATCATTCAAATTTAAAATTATTTAAAAAATCCATTTATATAAAAATAAAAAAAACCATTGACAATTTTATTTTGCATATTTTTCATTGTTTGGTGCTGTTGGTGGCGCTAATTTTGGTGTTTTGAAGTGCCTATTAAATAAAAAAGCTCAAATTTTGCTTTTTTAGTGCTATAACTTCCGAGCCCTGATGATGACCAAACTCCAAAACATTATTTGTGCTTTAACAAAGATTTACTTAGTTATAACAATTAATATATTAGCTAATTTTTTAAACAACCATAAAAATGTATTATCGTCTAAAAATGAAAATATATTTAAAATTTAATTCACATAGTTTTTGCTAAATTTCAAAGCATTTTTGGTATAAAAAGAACTTCTTTGCAAAGAAGGGGAGTGTGATTTTGCATATTATAATGATCTGTTATAGTATTAATTTTATATATGTTTTAAACGGAAACACAAAATAGGGTGTAAGAGATATTATAATCAAAACTGATAACAAATTATGTATCTCATGAAAACATTTATCCATACGTGAGTGAATTTTGATTGAAATGATAAATTACTGAAACATATTTTCATTTATTTTACGATTTATAGAAAAAGCACTAACAATAGAAAACTCAAGTAGTATTGATTATCTTATAAAGCACATTTGTAAGCACGTGCCATTCCTTTTCACGATAGCAAACTCAGTAACAGTCTAATTTAAAATATTTTTATTTTTTGTAGAGAGATAATAACGCACTTGAAAAGTTCAGTATATGTCCTTAAAATTATCACAACAATCAATAAGTTTTTAATTGACTATTAGGGGTTTACAGTACAATTTTCTTCTAGATTTTGTGCTTTTCCGACTTATGGACGATGATTCAATTATGTATGTATAAGTGTTCAATTAAATAATATATATAATATACATAATATGTATGTTTTTCTTCTTTTACGAAATTCCAGATATTATGCCTAAAGCGTTTGCTCATTGGAAACTGACGTCTAGCTTAATAATTAAGAATTCAACCCAATCCAAAGCATTATTGCCTTTGTGGAAAAGTTGAATAATTAGTTTGGTAAGCTTCTAATATTACTTAATGTATAGAAGGCTACGTAATGTATCCAAATATCCACTCTTCCAAGTTCAAATCTCCAATATGATTTCAAGGAGATGACAATTATTATTATGTTCAATGCAATACGCTATAATTCGTTTTTTTTTAAGAGAATTTTTAATAATTAATTTTGGGAATTTAAAGATCTAAGATTTAGTAAGTTTTAAATGTATCTATACAATAATAATATTGCTACCCTCATCAAAAAAAAAGAGCAAAAAAAATTTAATTATAATATACTAATGAAATACTAATAGTAAATAATGTACAAAATAAAGATATATTTGTTTAGATTCCATGTCGAACAAATGTATGTTGATCGAATAACTGTTAGTCGTACAAATGCTGAAAAACAAAATTGTTAAAATTGTGCTAGAGTATCTTTCCGTCCTTGAGCGACAGAGGTTGTTCTTAATGCATTTAAAAATTACCTCTTGATTAGTATTTATATAATTGCATTTATGGCTGCAAATTTTTGCGTAATTAAGTGTAATAATTACCATAACTGGTAGCAACAAGTGTGTTGTTATCATGTTTATGGTACGGATGAAGGCTATTAAGCCAGAAACACGTACGTATCTACCGCTCATCCTTAATAATTATTTAAGTTTAAGAAATAAACATACTTTATTGTAGATACCAAAATAGATTAAATGTTTGCCTAAAATATGTTGCTCAAAACTTGCTTTCATACAGTATAACAGTGACTTCTCACATATGTAACAGATCGAAAATGAATAAAAAAGGGTTAGTTTGTTATGGTCCTGAATTTCTAGGCGAATTTTTCTAGTTTTCTACTTTAATTTATATTAAATTTGCATAGGGAGCATTGCAGTATTAATTTTATTTATTTTATTAAAACACATTTTTCCCAGTTATCTGCTTGCAGATAATTTTAACATTAGATTTCGTTTTGGTTTGTGAAATTCTCTATTAATTAGTTTGTTTTAATTATTCTCTTCTTTTCGACGAGCATATCGGTTGACGATTATTATCGGAATTTATCCGTACCGTTTGTGGGATTTTTTATCGTCACCGATTTTGGATTGGAATTACCGGCTCTAAGCATTTCGTCCGATCCGATCTTCTTTGAAGGATTCATCTGCTCCGATTTGTTACATCTAGGATTCACACCATAACTCTAATTTTCACTTTTGGACCCTCGAACATCAGAGAGTCTTTGTATGTTCCTTTCCGTACGGTTGTTTTTGACGATTGATTCAGCGTTTACGAAGTTCTGCTGACCATTTCTTTTATTTTCGTTTCGAGAATCGTTCTACATCATCGCTGCAACACCGATCTGCCGCTCCAGTTTCCATTATCCATCGACAGCCAATACGACTCCAGATTCCAGTTTTTACCTACCAGAATATTAAGATAAGATCTGTTGTGTTGTCAGATTTATTATTAATACCTTTTTTGATCATTATAAATTATATTATAATTATATTGGGCCGTGCTACTAATATTTACTCTTGCTAATTTTACCGTATCACTTTTACTGTCTTATCTTGGAGTTAATCCAGAGGCGTGTATCGATTACTGTACGCCTAGTATACGTATACGTGGTATTCACATCTTACTTGTTGCATTTTTAGTATTATATTGAGTTTTAGTAAGATTAGAGGGTAGCCCAATATATTTTGATTATTTGTTCTTTGCCCCTTTTGGGGAATTAATTTAATAAATCTGCACTATTTGCTCTCAATTTTAGTTATTCTGGGTGGTACTCTATTTTTCCTTAACCTACCTTCGCAGTTCAGGTGGTTTTGTTGCATCTGTTTACGGAGTGTCATTAACTGCGTGGCGCTCAAATCTGACTATCTTTGGCTTGCTCTCGGAGCGATTTCTCACAGCAACACTCCGTATTCAACACCAATAAGGAATAGAGCATAACACTTTTTTTTACGTTTGGGAATCCTTGCTCTGAGCTGGCCTAAAGGAGCAATTTATTTTACTTTTACCGAGCCAGTACCCTAAGTTCGATCTGCTGGCTAACAAGTTTGAAAATCATGAAATACAATACCAAATAATAAGAAGTTAGTCATTAAGAATTCAAGGATGTAAAATTAAATTAAATGATAAAAATAAATTAAAATGAAGTTTAATAAGAAGTAATTAGTAAAAGTAAAAGAAATTAACAAGAAAAATTTATTAATTAAAATTGGAATAAAATTGTAACAATTCAAGTAAAGTCAAGTTATAAATTAAATTGAAAATAAAAAAAAATAATGGAAACGGTAATTGCGCTACAAAACTGGAGCGCGTATACCTACATGATGTAAGTATTTTAATTATTTATTAACTAATAAATGCAATTAAAAGAAAATTTATTTTAATGAAAATTGAAATTGGAAAGTAAATTAGAAAGAAATTATAACAATTAACGACCAAATTTCAAAATTATTAGAATATAAAAAAATATATTTTTCAGTAATAGAAATTAATAAATATTTAATTTCAATGTTTATGCAAGTTATCTATATGGTCTGTCCCACGAGAGCTCCAGCGTGACTCGTACTTAAAAACTATCCAAAAGATATAAAATATTCATGTTTAAATGATTATTTTTACTAATAAGTGATTACTATAAGTTAGTACTAGTAAGTATATACTAAAAAAAGATTTTTAAAATATAAATATTTTATATGGTTTGGAAAGCTTTTAAGGTACGAGTCATACTCGAGCTCACGTAGTACAGACTATACCTTTGTATAATTTTTGTATAACAGTTTTAAATAAAAGTGTCCCAACAACATTTGCATCTGTTCAATGTTTATCTGGCCATATTTGACAGCTGTTGTGTAGAAACATTTAAATTTAGGATATTGTCAAAATACATTTAGGAAGATTGCAATTTCACAATTAATTGTGGAAACCTTTAACATAAAAATTTTATAGTAATGATTTACGAGCAAAGCGATCATTTTGGTTTATGTAGCCGTCCGTCTCGGCCCGCTATTGCAAATTTAATCAAAATATGATGAGAGAAGCTCTTTGCAAGTTATTGCTCTAGAAGATCAGCTAAAACCATCACCGTCATGGGTGCCAGTGTGACAAAACACTTCCAGTCATCATCGCGCCAAATAATTAACTATGTCCACATACTTTTTGGCTAGAATTGAATGGAATAGACTTAAATGACATGCTATTTCAATAGGATATTGCAAACCAAGTTACCAAGGTCATGTTATCTTTTATTTTAAAGAGTAAAACTAGCCGCTAAGAAGTTTTGATTTAATCAGTTTGTACTTCTTCTTCTGAAAAGTAAGTTCTATGTCAAGCACTCTTGGACGATTCAAATACTGTGTTGTTTTATTTAAATTTAAAACGCAAGTTCTTGTTGACAGAACAAATATTATTATTATTGGAACTTTTAATTCCTGTTTGCGACTTTTTTAAATTTTATATATAGGTAATTATAATTTAAAATGGTATATTTAGTTAAAATTGAATTTTGTTGTTGAATTTGATTAATATCCCAAATGATTTGCGAAATATTACAGCTGAAAACCTTTTGCATGAATGTCAGGTATTATAATATTAATATATAAAATGACATCACTGTGGTTGTCTTGGGGTAATTTAAATACATATAAATTATAATTGCTACTTTTCGTATTTTTACATTTTAATATAAATAAAGCTGAAAAATTTTTCCTTGTGTGTGTACGTCTTGGTGTGATATATTTTACAATATAGTAGTATTGTACAGCATATTCACTTTGTGTATTGCTAAATAAACAGGAAGCAAAGTTATTTGCTATTCAAAACAATATTTTCCGGTTTTGTGTTCACGATTATGCAATGTGTATAAATTTTGAAAGACATGTCTAAGACGGAATCTGTAATATATGAGTATTAGAATTTCACACAATAATGTCACTAATGTAAATCACAAAGTAGCTATGTAAACTGTAACTACATGTTATAAACTTTTCACTACTTGTATGGTGCATATAAAATTTTATTCTATATATATAGGTTTTCAAACAAAAAGTTGAACACCATGCAGTGAATATTTTTTTAAATTATATTTTCCTTGAAAACCGCTAAAACATGTCAGCAAAAATAGCACACAGAAAACAACAGTTGTGTGTTATACATATGTTAAATGTAGTTGGTAAATCAATTAGTGTTAATTTCTAGAGTGTAATTTAACACTAGAACTTCACAATAATGATAGATTTTAATTCGACGCTAAAATTTGCACAACGCAGAGAAAATTTATTTTTTGATAGATTTATGCCCGGTTTCACAGAAAATAATTAAGCAATTTAATCATTGATTAGCAAGTTAATCATTGATTAACTCAGAATTGGGTTGCACAAATATCAATACAGTATTTAATCAATGATTAGTATAATCAATGATTAAATCTGTTGTTAAGTAACCATTTGGGTTGCACAGACGATGATTATGCCAGGTTTCACACATGATAATTAAAGAATTTAATCATTGATTAGCAAGATAATCACTGATTAAGTCAAATTTGGGTGCAGAAATCACAGTTAATTAGTGATTAGTATAATCAATGATTAAATCTGATGTTAAGTAACAATTTGGGTTGCACAGACGATAATTAAACCTTAACACAAGTTAGATTCCCAAAATATTTAACAAATGGTTATCTAGTAATTAAGGCGATATAACTAATGATTTAGTACTTGCATAACTGTCGTGCTGAACTTTTTAAACAAGTTTTTTTAAAGAAATATCCCACTCATTTAGGTAAAATTTAAAATAATTTTAATTTAATAAAAATTAAATTTTTTATATTGATGTTTTTGAAAAAAAAACATTGAATTTTGAAATTTTCGGATTCAAGTTTCCAGTACGAAATACATTGCTTGATTGGGAAACAAAGTGGGTAATTTTCTCTCTGACGAGATCTCTGCTGACTAAAGTTTGAGGTCGGAAATTCACTTCAGGAAACAAATAAACTCTACTCCTGAGGCAAAGATATAATTTTTCCTCAAATGGAGAGTAAAATAAACCTACTAAAATCCACAATTACATTTATACATTTTTATGGTTAAAAATAAAGCTGCTGACAAATTCAGGTTTGTTGACGTTCATCGCGTCGGTCCCGGGAAAGAATATGATGGTACCAGGAGAGAAAATGGCGTTACTGGGAGTTTTCAGTTTCCCGAAACTGTTTCCTCCGAGTGAGAAAGAACTACTATGGTCCACGAAATCAGATCGCAAAGATGAGTTTTGCTCTATATAGAACGAAAATGCTTTTTTGGATAATTTTAAATTAGTTTTACTATTATTTCATATAATTTTCTTTTCAATTTATATTTGAAGAAATAAAAATTTGAAACTTTCGTGCTTTAAATTTTTAACCTTACTTTTTCTTGTTCGTTAACATTTTGTTGATTGTTATCAGTCATCACAGAATAAATAATTTACACACTGTCATATTTATGTCAAATTTGTACTATGAAGTTGACGTCTAAGGTGAAGTAAGTGTACCAACCTTATATTTGAACGCATAATCAGAGATTAACTAATTATAGATTTCAGCTAGTCTCTGAAACCCATTCAAAATTTAATCAATGACTAGCAGTAACATATGTTAGCTAATACAGGTTAAAAAAAATATGTCCACGTTATTTTGAACTTTTTATTTTTCCTATATTGATGTTTTTGTCCGACTTATCTGATTCTGATATTTCAATAAGTGACGATGAAGAAGAAATACAAGCTGTTTATTCAGGGTTATTCCCTACGGAAAAAACCCTCTCGTATTTATTATATGGTGATCAAAAATTTAAATTACGTAATAGGTTAGATTTTGCTTTTTATTTAATAGTAATAATACAAATAAACAAGATTTAGCAAGGAAATTGTAATTAAGGGGAGCAATCCATTTAGATGCCTGAAAATAAGAGAGGTCTGTAAAGTGTTCTCTCACGCGTCTTGTTTCAAAAACTGCTTGTTCGGTAACTCAAAAACTTATTGATCGATCTGGCTCAAATTTTAGGAGGCTGCAGTCTAAATTATTATTGAAAGAGTAAACCTAAATTTTTAAAGATATCCAGTAAATAAATAAGATTGCTCTCCTTAATATAAAGAACCAGCTGAAAAACATGGAGCCAGCAACTTTTTGCAATAAATCTGTCAGGGATGCTGAAGCTTCTACTCACATTAAGATTTTACGCAACTGAATCATTGTAATAGCTTTTGAGAGACAACATAAATGTGAGTAAAAGCATTGCATACAGAGAAATTCGAAAAGAATTGCAGCGTCTTTTTTTTTCTTCTTCGCTTCAAGTACTAGGCAATTTTGCCTGTTACGGAACCTATCGTTTTCTTGGACGACGTATATTTCTTTTTCTAATTCATTTACTCTTCCTACGAAGAGTGAAAGGTTGCAGTAGAATGAATAGATTGAAAAATAAAAATATAAGAAATGAACTGGATGTAATTATATAACCTAAACGAAAAGTTGGAAAGAACACCTTGACCGAATGAAAAAGAATTGATTGCAAATAAAAGTTATGAATTACAAATGCATAAGAATTGCAGCTTTAAAACTCAAATAGTATATCTGCATGCTTCCACAGCATGAAATTGCTAATATAAAAACAAAATTTTCTTATCACAACATTGCCATAGAACTGCGTGAAGATGATTTTAAAGATGTGTGGTTTACATAGAAGATGCAGATGTAGATTTTCCACTTGCTCCTCAAAATTCATGAGATGCAAATGCTAGTGCACATACTGCTTTAATTCTTAATCGGTTTTAAGTGGTTCTATTTTTAAGTAAATTACAAGTAATATTTAAATAAAACCATTATTTTTCTAAAGATTTTTAATTTTTTTTTATTTGCTGGCTAATAAATAGAATCTGTCGTTTTCGATAATAGCCTTGTCGATTTTCGGTTTCAGTTTAACTTTTAGGTCTTCTTTGCTTATTATAGCACATTTTAACTGTTTTTTAAATAAAATAAAATAATGTAAATTAATATCAACTTTGACTGTCATATGTACGTCAATTTTGAATAGGAAAGTACCAACCTAACATTTGAAATTATAATCAGAGATTAACTAATTATCGTCGGCCGAGAATTAGTTTGCCGTAAGCGCCATTTTTCACAAATGCAGAAATTGAATTTTAATGTTTAAACACATATATTGGAAAAACTAACCGATAGGATTTTCTAATTTTTTTTTTATAAATTATAATAATTATAATAATATAAAAAAGTAAGATAAAAGAAAAAACAACAGTGCTTTTTGTGTGTAACTATTCCAAAAGACATCTTTGCAGTTTTATATAATAATATTGATAAGAACTTTATACTATGCAGTAATAAAAAATATTATACCTACTAAAATGTTTCAAATCATTTAAAATTAGTTTGCAGTATATCCATTCCAATTTTAAACATACTTCAATAATTGGTAAAAACAAATTTTGACTAATTAAAATGCCAATTTTATATGGAAAATTTGACGTATACACCATGAATTGGTTTATACTGCAAACAAATTGTTACAGCAGCTCAAAACCATGGTTCATACACTAAAAAAAATTCTGAGTATCTACGCAATGAAAAAAGATAGCTTTTTTCTGATTAGTGTAATCGAAAGAGCAGGTCCGAAAACCCCTAAAAGTGTGCTTAGGTTAAGAAAGTTAAAATTGTCGTTTACGACAAACTAATTCTCAGCCGACATTATAGATTTCAGGTAGTCTCTGCAACCCATTCAAAATTTAATCAATGATTATCTTTAAACCCGGCGTCATTGTGGCCGGGTATCTCATACACGGAAAAAAAGGATTTCTTAAATGAAGAATAAATATTTTCTTGAAATTATTTAATTCATTTAAAAATATAATTTCTTCGCGCAATAAAATATGCTTGTATTAAAAATATCAGATTTCTCCCAGAAAGAATATTTTTTACTTGAAATATTATTTAGATTCAAGAAAATTTCATTTTAGCGAAGAACACTATTTTCTAAATCCATAAATATTAATATATTCTTAATCTAAGTAACTAAGATTTTTAAAAAAAATTTATAATTGTAAAACTTATATTACGAACTTGTACACACTTAATAGTTCGACTAGTATAGCCAAATGGGAAGTGTACTCTTCCCACGATTTCGCAGCTGGAAAACCTAAGTTCGAACCCCACACCGGACGAAATTTAACATAACATATAAAATAAAATATAATATCCTGCCAGAGTCCTGCGAATCCTTAACAGATGACGCCATAATACTTGGACACTCGCTCTTCGGTTACAACATAATATACAAAAACCCAAATATTTCGGAATAATTTAGTAAAGAGAACAGAACTTCTTAATTCAAAAAGATTTTTTTTAAATCAAATAAATTTTTAACTACTTCATTTAAGAATATACTTGTATGATCCAAGAAAACTTAATTAAGAATATTTTTTTCTTACAAAGAGTAAATATTTTCGTGCGGCTATTGAAAACAGAGAATTTCTTGATTCAAATGGTGCTTATTTGAACCCACTAGTTTTTTTTCAGTGTACCCGACTGTTTTTAAATCTCTAATAGTTTTAAAACAAAATACATTCGTTATTTGCCGTTCACAGTAGCTGAAGTTGTGAACCTCACTAAGCGTTTTAGCTATTTTAATTAGAGTCATTGCGGCTACGGTGGAATTTGCACGTCTGTGAAGAGCGCTCTCTTCCAGCCACAATGGCTACGTAACATTTGATCTCAATAGCGATTAACTTAGTATATAATAAATAAATATGCGTTGTTTTTACGTAATTTATAATTTTATGTTAACGTGATAAAAAACATTTATATTTTGTACTTAAATTGTTACTATTTTTTGTATTTGAATATAGTTATATTCAAAGTTATGTTCTAACAAATTGATTCATAGAAGAAGAATGTTCAAATTTTTAATGATTATAATAGGTTCATTTGGTATTATTTATAATAAATATATGTTAAATTTTTATAAATAATGTTTACAATTACCTAATACTCGCAATATAGAAAAACTAATGTGGACATAAGGTTGATTCAGTGCAGTAATGTACATGGGTATGATATACCCGGCCACAACGACGGTGTTCTGTTTGGTCGCCACAATGACGCCGGGTTAACATACATATGTTAACTAACACAGGTTAAAAAAACATTCTGTGAAATCGGGCATAAATCTATCACTGATAGTAAAAATTCGCAAACAAGAATGTGAAAACTCTGAAAAACTGAAAACTGAATTACATATTGTAGGTGCTTACTAGACATCCGGGAACATTTTATTAAAACTACTATAGTGTAAAATATTAATTTTATCTTTTGCACTGTGTCAAGAGGACATCTTTTATGTAAAAACCAGAAGCTTATCATTAACAGCTCAGAGACACCATAAAATAATAACTTTGCAATATATGTCTATTTCGAGGATTTGTTAAAATTGCTATTTGTTGATATCAGATTAATTAATTGTTCAAAATGACTTTCATAAATTTCCATCCAATAATACTGTTTAAAAGAGAGAAAAAGCTTTAGCTAAAACTTGCAGTTTCTGCAGTCAGTTTATCGTCAGTTACAATTAAACATAAAACCAAAAGACAGACTGAAAGAAATTGTGAAAAAATAATTGAATTAGAACTGTTATGTTTAATATTATAATGGAATAACTGTGAAATAACACTATTTTTCATAACATTACTGTATCTTTTTTTTTATATTTAATTATATTATATTATTTTACAAATACTAATATGTTATGTTTGCATTCTCTCATTTCATTTTTCAAAGATTTGATATTTTTCTCCTGTTCCTTGGAGGTAGGTATATTAAAGCATTTAAAGTGTCTAAAACAATTTCCATGTATTTTATTTAAATTAAAATATTTTATAAAATTTTATTTATTACAATTTATTGTTACCATTAAATTTTATAAATTCATTCTAAGTTTCAAAACGCTGCGCTGTAGAATTTTAAAAACATATCAAGATAATTAATGGTTAAATATTGTATAAGCTTAACAACGTAAGTTAAGCTAATTATAATTTTAAAACGTGTACCATCGATTATGCTAAATATCTAAATTATAGCAATCTTTACTAATGCTGCAAACGTGCTCAAATTATTATTAGAAAACGTAACCAAATTGGCATGAGAAAATATGTTAAACGCGACTACATTAATGTTGTCATATATAATATATGCCCTAAGTTTTTTTATGAATTAATAGTAAAATTCTAAACTTGACTATGTATCAAACGTACTATAAGTAAATTCAAAATAATATAAGAATAATACAATACGTAGAAAATCAAAATTCAAAAAATTTAAAAAAGAGACAATTAACACATAACAGGTTTGAATTAAGAATATTTGAAATTATGAAAAATTCGTAATACGATAGTACAATATAACGTTATTTCATGGTTATTTCCACTCTTCAGTTGCACATAATCGTTTAAATTGAAAAATAAGAAAAAATTTCGAACTAAACAAAAATATAGATTAACTTGTACAAAATTGACTTACCATAACCTCCAAAGATTATCAAAAGTGAGCTTGTTACATGAAGTATGAACAATTTAAAAATGATTTGAACTAAGAAATTCTATTACCTAGCACTGCTAGGGTGAAATCTGAAGGCACTGCCCTCTTAATATGATTTCTAAACACTTTGAAAAAATTCAAAATTCAAAAATTTTTACCACGTTTTTAACCGTGAGGCGTAAAACTAGAAAAAGAACTCAAAATAAAAAATTTAAAGTAAAGTTGTGGTTTTTAGTATGTATTTATGGTTAAATTTAAAAAAATATAATAAAAATATAATAAATATAATATACAAAAAAATATAAAAATATAAAATATAATATAACTAAATATAAATATGAAAATTTTTTCAGAATTTCAAATATTCTTAATTCAAACCTGTTATGTGTTAATTGTCTCTTTTTTAAATTTTTTGAATTTTGATTTTCTACGTATTGTATTATTATTATATTTTTTTGAATTCAACCATAAATACATACTAAAAACCACAAATTTACTTAAAATTTTTTATTTTGAGTTCTTTTACTAGTAATATAAGTAGATACATACAAACTGTACTTACAAGTATATACATACATACAACAATGTCTTTAAACTGCAATAACAAATTAAGGTATAACACGTTGAAGTATAATGTACCGAAGTTTTTATTGTATTTTCAAATACACCGAACACCAGTTAATAAACTTGAAAGAATTTAGAATAGTCTTATTGGTATAGACACATAAGCCAAAATTTGGGGGACTACAGGAATTTTTGTAAAAAACCACTACGTTGTGTAAAATGTGCGGGTGACCACTTAACATGCAACTGCCAAAGAAAAACAAGAGATCACAATGTTAAATGTGCGAACTGTGAAGGTCAGCTTCCAGCTAGTTATAGAGGATGTGCTATCTATAAACAACTACAACAGCGAAAATACCCTCCGCTACGTGCAAAAAGAATAGAAAATCTAATGTCAAATGAATCAACCTCACGAAACGAAATTCAGCCAGCCAAAAAATACACATAACAAGTAGGTGGACATGAGATATTAAGATACATCATGTACAACCAAATTTCCAACTACATCCAAGTCAAGCTAACTCCAATAATTTTCCTTTCCAGCCATTGCAGCAGTCAAACGATAACGCAGATCTTAATGAAGAAGTTGGTGGACCAAATTATGTTAAATCTGCTAACAACCGTGGTCATAAAATTGCCATACTTAATAACTATTTCTTAAAATCGCAACATAGAACGCCAACGGGCTGCGTCAACATACACAGGAATTACAAACCTTTCTGAAAATACACGACATCGACCTAATATCCAAAACCCATCTTACGATGAGGAGCCATATCAAAATACCAAATTTTAGTATTTACGACTCTAAACACCCAAATGGCAAATCACACGGTGGTGCAGGGGTCATTATAAAAAAAACAACAACATTGAACATCACGAAAAAGAAAAATATACTTTTATATAAGTATTGTATATCAAATATATCAAATATATTGATATATCAATGTGATTATCTTCAGGCTGTCAATTTGGAAGCGAGAGTCCTATTGGTCTTCTGGTGATATCAGCAATTTATTTCCCACTAAAACACAATACAAAAAAGGACAATACCTTAAATTTTTTAGTACTTTGAGTTGAAGATTTATCATCGGCTGTTATTTTAACGCAAAGTATCTACATTGGGGATCAAGGCTTTTACCCACCAAGGGAAGAGTAGGGAGAGTTGTTTCCAGCAGTAAAGACCAATAGTATGATGACCACTTCATCGGGAACACCCACACATTGGCCAAAAGTAACCAAACTAAAGCCCAGACATACATCGACTTTTATGTAACAAAAAGCCATGAATACCATACAATGTCAAGTCGAATCGTCATTATATCTCTTCTCGGACTACACCCCTGTTTTATTAACGGTGAGTTCGGAAATAGTGCATAAATGGAAGCAACTATACAACAATAAAACTGATTGGGATTTATTCAAAACCATATTGGACAAGAAAATTAAATTAAATATTTCATTAAAATCCAAAGAAGAATTGGAAAATGTAGTCGAATATTTAAGGGGTTACCCCCACTTGTAGCGCAAAAACAAAGGCCTTTTTCATGAATATTTTTAAAGAAAACTACAAAACTTTTTTAATCGATGAGTATATCATCTTGAAAAACACATCTTGAAGAACTTTCAGTAACATTTTTATTGAAAAATATTACATTGTTAAGTGGCAAATGGCCGTCAATGAAATAATGTTTTCATTTATACGGTTTGCGGTGACCAACATTGCGGCGAAGTGGATCATCTGAATCAAAAAATGTGGATGGATTTAGTCAAATAAACTGGTCTTTAATCGAAGGATATAAAAAAATATTCATTTTTCACAAAATGGCGGACAGTCAAAGGTAATGGTTCGATTTTAAGGAAAGAAAAACGGCCGTTTTTTGGCTACAAAACGGTCATTTTTTTTCGAAACAAAAAATCGAACGATTAAAGACTACATTTTTATGTACTAAATAAGCCTGCAAAAGATCGGTTCATTAGTGTTCGAGTAATCTTGGTCACCGACTTCAGAAATGCCATTTCGAGAAAAACGCGTTTAAAGTTTCAATTTCAGTTTACACGAAGAAAATAATTTTTTTTGTAAACTTTCATAGAGTCATCTATTCCGGGTTTATACAGAAATTCTGCTCAGATACTTATACTTCAAAAAAATGCAATACAAAAAAATCGATTTTTTCAAAGTCGCAAGTGGGGGTAATCCCTTAACTAAAGCCATTCAGAATGCTGCTTGACCAATATGTTTAAAACTCCTGACATTTATTTATTACGGAATTTTGAAGCTAAATCATTTTCCAGACCAATGAGAGGTTGTGAAAATTATTCTCAGACCAAAACCAGGAAAAAAGCCAGAACAATACTGAATTTATCGACTAAAGTTTACTTCCTGTGTTATCGAAGGTTTTCGAAAACCTGTTCATAAAACGACTAAAGCCAGTGCTAGGAAAAAAGCTCTTATCCCTGATCATCAGTTTGGTTTCAGAAATCTGCATGATACGATTGAACAAGTACACCGAATAGTGAAGCAGATCATCGACGACTTGGAGTCCAGGAGATACTGTTATGCGGATTTTTTTTAATTAACCAGACGTTAGATAAGGTGTGGCATGAGGACTTGCCCTATAAACTAAAAATGAATCGTCTACATTATTATTATCAAGAATTGAAGTCTTACTTGAGCAACCGACAATTTTCGGTAAAAAACGGGTAAGAATATACCAAATTATTTCCAATCGGCTCAGGCGAGGCGAGGCGCCCACAAGGTGTGTACTAGGGCCGATACTCTACTTGTTATTCACTGCAGATCTACTACAGCAATAACAGTGGCAACCTTTACCGACAATACAACGATCCTTGCGTCACACACAAACCCTGATATGGCTTCTAGATACCTACAAAATCACAAATAAAATCCAGAACTGGTTGAGATAATGGAAAATTAAAGCCAACGAAACTCTTCCCATGTTACGTTTGCGATGAAAAGAGATAGTATCTGTCCACCAGTGACACTGAACAACTGCTACCTGCCATAGTCCAGTGATGTAAAGGATCTTGGCATGCAATTGGATAGAAGATTGATCTGGCGTACACATATTTTTAATAAAGGAATACAGCTAGGACTAAAGTTTAGGCAGATGTATTGGCTAATTGGTAAAGGATTCGAGTTATCAATTGAGAATATGTATATAAATTTATAAAACCATACTGAAATTAATTTGGACATACGGAATACAACTTTGGAAAACTGTCAGCACATCAAATTTAGAATTATTTCAAAGATTCCAAATAAGATACTTAGAACTGTTGTCGGTGCTCCATGGTATGTACCAAATAACTTAATTATTTTAACTTAACTATTGCAAAAGCACTTGCACTAGAGTTACAGAATTATTCCCACGAAGTCAGAGAACTGAACAATTTCAAACCCAATGACTTATCTACACGATTTAATTGTAAATTTTCAATTTTCAAAATTAGTGATGTACATATGTATGAATGTATGTATGTAAAAAACACATGAACTTAGAAGTCAATTAAATACGAGAACATTTAATGAAATAATCTCAACAGCTCCTTTACTTAACTTTTTTTTTTCAAAACAGATTATAACTATTCATAGACTAAAAAAAATTTTTTGTAGAAAAAAATTAAGATCAGATAATTAAGAATCATTATTTAATAGTAGTATATAAATATGAAAGAAAAAGTTGCTTGAATTGCCACTTAACACTTATATGTTATAACACAACACATACTAAATGAAGCATTCCGCAAAGGATTGGTTGGCACTACTAAATACTTGTTAATGAATTAGAATTTATTATATTTTATGCTACTAACAAATGATCCATATTTGGCTCTCTATTTACAGCAGAAAACTTATTTAGCTGAACAAGTTATACGGCCCCAGTGATCGTAGAAAATAGTGAATTAATTAAAATTGGAAAATTCATATTTGCCACTGTGAAATTCGTGCTGTGGAGAAATAGAAAAATTTGAACGCACAATATTGGTAGACATTGTGAAATAGTTTTGCGGAAGGACCAGTGATTCGTTTTTTCGTGGAATTGTTCGTAACCGTTCGGTAAATTCTGAGAAAAGAATTTTTTGCGGTTTTCGGTAACATTCTTGAAGAAAATCGTGTCACTTCATGCAAACCTAAGGTCATTTCGAAAGAGTGAATTAAAGTCGAACATTTTGTTTTCGGCACAAACATTAACAAAATATGGATAACGATAAAATGGGAATAGATCGGTTGAAGCAATTTTTGGAAGCAAGTGAATTATTTGGTATTGTGGACGGCACCGAACCAGTTACTTCAAAGAAAAATTATGATACTTGTTGCGTAGAAAAAGTCAGATGCCAAAGCACGACAAGCAATTTCAGCTGTGTGTAAAAAACAAGCATTACTGCAAATCATGAATTGTGAAACTGTAGGTGAGATGTGGACGACGCTCAATAGTACTTATGAGCAAACATCAAGATCAAATATTTTGTTTTTGCATCAGAAATATTACAGTTTCACAAAAGAGCCAAGTGATGATATTGCAACATTTTTATCGAAATTAATGGAAATCGTGCAGCAAATGAAAGATCAGAATGAAAGTATCTTCGATTTGATTGTGATAACTAAAGTCCTCATGTCTTTGCCTGCTGAATGCAATGATTTTCACAGTGCATGGGAATCGACATGTGCGGATGGACAAACTATGGTGAACTTGCGTTCACGATTAGTGGCTGAAGAACTTCGACTTATGTCTCAAAGAAAAGTTAAAAGTGTTTAAGCGCTGCTGGCGAAAAGAAATTTTTCGAAGAAAAATAGTTCAAAACGTTCATGGTACCAGGGTCATTTGTCGAATCAAGAAAAAAAGGGTAGCGGTAAAAATGGAGAGCCTATTGGCAAATATTTCGGTTGTGGTCAAAACGGCCATTATAATAATAATAATCTTTATTTACGGAATAAATCTTCGGAATAATTTCTTCACATAATATCCCGAATACGATTTTTCAACTGTTCGGTTGATTAAAGCAGTTAATATTTTAATAAACCTGTCGTGAAATCATATCCGACATGTTTTCTATGAGGTTTACATCAAACTTGTAGAGTGGAAATTTTATTTACCAACAATATTATGCTGCCATTCGTGTTTTCAGGACCACCAAGGGATGGTGTAAATAAAAAAAAATTGCAGTTTTGAAGTAGCCACTCTACAGATTTTATGTAAATCTTATAGAAAATATGTGGGATATTATTTCACGGCAGGTTTATGAAAATATGAACAGTTTTAAACAACCGAAGAGTTAAAAAACCGTTTTCGGGATATGTGAAAAGAATTTTTCCTGAAGATATTACAAAACTTGGATTTTTCAATGTCTGACCGTTTATTTGTTGTTATTCTTAAGAATTTTGATCATTACTAATCATTAAAATTGTTAACTAATCATAAAAATTTTACAAGAAAATCCCATACTTTAATTTTTTTACGGGTCTTGGTATTCTGGTTTGGATAAATCGTATAAAATTTTATGATATTTAATATTCACAATTAAAATTTCGACAAAATTATAGTTGCTTTCCATTCTTTTTTTAATATCGCACGGCCAAACGCAGTACGCAGCGTTCTACCGCGATCGCAACACAACAGCAAAAACAAACGTGAGCAAACATTTTGATGTAGTACGGAAGCATATTGTGCTTCCCGTGGGAAAGTTAATGAAAGGATGGTACTAGTGAATTTAATGAATAAAAACATGGGATTTAATAATTTCGATGGTGACAAATTCACAGACGATACGTGTGGCTGTAATGATGTCATTGAAGATGGCCGGCGCTTCACTATGAACAAAGTGACCTATCTCGGTCCCTGTCACATCGATTTTGATTTTTTTTATTTTGTTCGAAAGGTATTTTTACTAGCGAAAAATTAGTAGGTTGGATGATTTTTGGTATATTTAGTCAATGATAAGTGCAATTATTGGAGTTGTCATTGATCGAACTGGAATTCCTGACTTGTGGTCAGTGCTGTATGGTGATAGCACAATCAGTCAAATTATATCAATTAAAAAGTTTAGACGTGCGGTAGAAGCATATATCCGTCCTCTGGTGCCCTGCCTTTTGGCAATGCAAAAAGATGATCTTTGCGATCTAAAGGAAATACTGCCAGGATGATGAACTTCATGTTATTTTCGACATGTAGGTACTTAGACGAATCAATAAAAAATCTTACTAGAGATAAGAAGCTTTATGGGGGTATCGCAAAACAGTACAAATATGTGAAACCACAGATATTTCAAAGATAAATTTGAAAAAGTTGTTGTCACACACTCGTATTAAAGATGAATTAACCTCCTATCTTTCACACACAATTCTAAGTCATCCCAAGACATCTGTAAAGAAATGTGTTGTTTCATGGCGTAGGTACTGAAGTTTCTGCGACGAACTGCTTTTTTGGATTGCTTAAAGAGTAATTAAGAAGAAGCCGTCACAAAAATTGTACTACATGTCATTTACACAAAAGATAGAGGTGCAGATACACTACTGGTGCTTTCTCAAAACAAAGACATTTTGGTTTTGCTATAGTGAGGCGCTATGGAAGATTTCCGGAAAACACCTTCTTTAAACCATCGTCAGGCGAAGCAATATCAGTAAAAAATATATGCATATGTTTCACTCGGATCTAGAGGCTTTCTTTTACCCGCAATTAAGAGGGCTAACTTTCAAGTATTTGTGTGATCAAAAGATGATGAACCGAATTGAGTCATAGCAAATCCAATTGAACACGGCTGATGTTTGGAAAAGGTAGTGCTTACTCCTGTAATGTGTGAAAAACCATGTGCTCCAGAGTCCCTTCTCAAACTGATTAAATGTTCGTGTGTAAAAAATATATGTTCACCACCACGCAAATGTTTAGCAAACAATATGCCTTGTACAGAAATGTGTAGTTATAATGCCTACCATTGAACTTTTGATAATTTGTATCCACCCGATTATACCGATGGAGATAGTGATGAAGATGATGAGGCCGATTTGTAATGTTATTAAAAAATATTTATGTGCCAATATAATACTTAAATTTGTTGAAATACCTAAACTAATCTAACGTATGTAGATCATATTGTTTTGTTTTGATGTAAACAAGGTAACACCTAACATTAGTTTACCATGTTTTAACTTTAAATTCAACCAGCAACCAAAATATTGTTTTTTTGCAATACTTGCAAAAATGTTTTGTTTTGCTCTTTTCATTACCTTTCTAACAAGCTTAAAAAAATTAAAATTGGTTAAATAGCTGCGATGAAAAGGCACATTGTTTATACTGCTATGGTGGTCATCTTGTGTAAGTCACCACAGACAAACACAATACTTGTGACGGTGTCACCATA
This sequence comes from Cantharis flavilabris, assembly GCA_949152465.1. Taxonomy (NCBI): domain Eukaryota; kingdom Metazoa; phylum Arthropoda; class Insecta; order Coleoptera; family Cantharidae; genus Cantharis; species Cantharis flavilabris. The sequence goes on along the minus strand of OX424436.1, from coordinate 19,528,902 downwards.
AAAATTAACAAACTACATAATTTTTCTGATAAAATGACACCATTGGCACCTTCCCTTCATTAAGATTGCCACGGGGAGCTATTTTTGTACATTTTGCTCCCGAACTAATGTTTGTAGTCAATATGCGAAGGTGCATGCGATATTATATTTGCATTGTAATAACCAGCGCGATCGCTACGATATCGCACGGCCAAACGCAAGCGAACATTCAGCTGATCGCCGTTGGTGTGCAAAGGTACATAAGCTTACATAGGTTACATTTGATCGCCACCGCGATCGCTACCGCTACCGCCACCACGATCGCTGTGGTGTGTTCGATGCTTAAGGCCTAAGATCAGTTATAAATGATATGTTTTTTTTGCAAGTAACAGACAACATAATGAATATTTTGTATTGATATTTTATATTTTGGAATTTTAGGAATTCTCCAGCGCTCTCGGACGACTTTATGTTCTGTATGTCCACGCAGTATACAAATATTGCTATATCACGATAAAAAAATATTTTTACTTGCGAGCTTCCGAATACCTTTTAGAATTTAAAAAAGCATTTTAAACAATATATAAGCCGTCATTACTTCGGAAATATATCAAAGTTCTGAAAAAAAAAACACTAACTTATCTCTTGAAAAGTAGAATTTAAATGTTTTGCTTGTAAATATATTTCTTTGTAACAAAAAATAATAATTTGTTTTCCGACTTTATTTGACTTTTTTGCAATTTCTATAAAAAGATTTACTCTCTGCGATGAAACTAGGATATTGCAAATACAAGAAAATAAGATACTTTTGTAAATTTCTTACTCACTATTAGGAGTAAAAAAGCAAGTAAGAAAGTGTTAAAATTTTTAATTAACATTTTTCTTTCACATTTACATATATATGTGTATCTAAATTTATAAGTTAGTATAACGACCGAAGCTCCCTTCGCTTCATTTCGCTTGGGTCATTACTTTCGATCATACAAAATTCTAATGCTTTTCAAAACTTTGTGAAATTGCCAAAAAATGTTGGGAACCCCTGCTTTAATTCAAACGATAAAATCCGTTATTTCTAAAATAACTCTAATAACTAAAATAAAATCTACTTGCAAACTACTGCAAAAAATTGTAAATTTAGAAAAATCTTTTTTTAATTTGTAAATCAAAACATAATATTGTAGTTTCTAAATTATTATTTTATATTACAAACTCGCACTTGACTGGTTGCGATGGTTGATCAAAAAACCTAATTATAAAAATTAATTACTGATAAATAGGTAAATTATTTGTCCACAGCAGACATTTACAAGTCTGTCAATATCATAAGCTAAATCTAACACAATGAAAATAAAAAATGCTGCCTTTTTTACTAAAAGTTTTTGCTTTTGATTACAAAACAATTAGCTATTTATTCAACTGGATATTTCTTTTTACGACTTCCTATATTTTTCTTTAGACTTCCGTCTACTATTCCATGATAATTCACTTTCAACCTCATTATGTAGCCTAATTCCGTTTTACAGAAGGAATTCATCATATAAAAGTTTGAAGACGGTATTGATCTCAACTTCTTATAACGTGTTATAATGATGAACTTGCCGCGTCTTGCTTAATCTTTCTTGAGATACCTTGATGTTTTGTCATTTTATGTTTTATAAATAAGCGTCAATTTTATGTTACTAAATTATTTTATTTATTAAATATTTACTTACACTATTAAAATAGAATATTTGCTAAAATTGATGTCAGTGTACGATTTACTATTAATTCAAACTTTCTAATTTGATCATCAGTATTATTATAGTATAAATACAAAAAATGAAATACAAAGATCCTGAATGTCACCAGTAACTTTTGATTTATCCTACCTATAAGTAAATCAACTTTGTTATAATTTCATCAAATTATTAAGATAATTTCTCAAGTTAATACCATCGCTAGTTATTGCAGTCCAACACTAACGATGACTATCGATTTGGTTTTTCTCGTGTTTAACTTTGAATTATTAACCATCTAATTTATTTATTTAAATAAGGTACTACAAAATATATCTTCAATTTATTAAGGATGCAGATGAGTTGAAAATAAGTATCCAGTGTTTCGTAAAGCAAACGACAGGGTTGCTGGAAAATAGCAGTTCCATTCCTGGTGGCGCCGAATACACTGCTGCGATCTCATTTCGGAATCATTTTTTATTTTGAAGTCATTTTGAATTCGCTGGAGGTGATTGATAGTCAACGTCCGCTGAATATTTTACATACAAGGTGGCCCATCACTAAGTTCAGTTTTGTTTTGATTACCGCATGAATGTTATTGGTCCAAAAATTTGGGACAATGAGTGAAATTTACTATTTGATCGAGGGCTGGCAACACCCTGGTCTGAAATCGTGTTTCATCCCGTGCCATACACACTATTTTACATATTACCTGCAATGCATCTGAGAGTTTCTTTAATTAATCAAACCTTCATAAAATATAAAAACTGTCACTGTCAGATAAATTGACAGTTAAAACGATATATTTATAACTGAGTAAGCGGGAAGAAACTTGACGGTTTCTGTCCTAGGGAAAAAACCAATTGGTTTCTAACCAACAGTCGCGTTGATCTGCAATTGTCGTATTTCGACTGTCTCGACAAGCAATGAAACTCGCCGTTTCATAGTAGGTAATATGTAAAAACATATAATATAGCCTAATTAAAAAAATAGATTTTCAATAATTAAATAATATTATTTAAATTATTATTAGTCGATGATGGTGTTTAACGATAAATGTTTATTATTTATAAATTAGGATTTAAGAATTTATTTAGGAATTTAATATTTATTGTAAATAAAAACCAACCGAACAATTAATTTATCAAGTACATTTTTTTCAGTAAAATTTTCCGTAAAAAGGAACAAAGCGTAAAGGTATGTACAAACCGGCCAACAAAATGTTGGCAACATGTTGACGGATGTTAGCAACATGTTGATTTATGTTGGCCCCATAGTTGTTAGACACAGCAACTTGTATCCGCATACATGTGTTCAACAGTGTTGCACGTCTAAACCAAACTCAGTTGTAAATTAAAAATGGAATTGAAGATTGGTGCTGCTGGTGCTAGTGCTGCTTTCATCATTATAGCTACCCATTCCCAAAAACGAAAATGGAGATGGTGACAGTGACAGTTTTTAACAAATGGGACAAGCTATAGCGACAACTTAATGTCTGATTTACTTTTGAACGATGGTAACTCGTTCCCCAATTTTGTTAGACTAACCCGATCTGATTTTGAAGAACTTCTTTGTTTGGTAGCCCATAAAGTCACAATAACCTGTAACGGGCAAAATCGCCCTAAGGTCTAACATTGATAGAGGGAAATGGCTATCCGCTCAGACACACAGGATTGCCGCTGGCTCGAGTCGGCGAGGTCGTGTATCGCTGAAAACAAGGAAATCCTGGGCCCAAGTAAACGAGGTTACTAAAATAATGTTCAAGAGTTGTCGAAATCGAGAGGCCGCCACTCGAGCAAATGTCACTAAATCTTACCTTGAGTTGAATTCGGCTCGAGATGGAATCTTCAACTAAATATGATTTTGGGCCGGTAGATTTAATAGAAAGATATTTCAGTGAAAAATTAATAAATTTAATGAATTGCAAGTGAATGACAAAACAATTTATAAAAATGTAGGTTGGTAAATAATTTACAAAGGTACCACAAAAGAATCTAAAAGTTGATAATAATTTTGGTTTCCGGACAAAGTTATCGCACTTAAAATTAAATGTATGATGAGATGAAGTTTAAAATTAATTTTCAATACCTGTATATAATATAATTTTTCACATAGATGTTTTTGTAACATTAAAAATTCAACACAATAAAATGTTGCCTTGGAATTAGACAACCAAAATAACACAAAATGATAATTTGATAATAGCAAAGATAATAAAACTTAAAGATGTCCAACGCTATACAAATTTATGTATATCCCAATCGACTCCCAAAAGTAGATGGCGACACTAATTATATTTTTTTAGGTTACATTTTAATTTGTTTTTTTTTAGTTTGTCATGTTTTTTGTAGGTTGTAACCATGGAAGTCTATGGGAAGTCCATGGTTACAACCAACAAAAAACATGACAAACTAAAAAAAAACCAAATTAAAATATAACCTAAAAAATATAATTAGTGTCGCCATCTACTTTTGGGAGTCGATTGGGATACACATAAATTTGTATAGTGTTGGGCATCTTTAAGTTTTATTATCTTTGATAATAGTCAAATAATTAACGTGGCAAGCATACAAAATAATACTTTGTATCCCCGACTCGTAGAGGTGTCGTAAAGAGTCTGAACGCAAAATAGTTGCAACGATAACCTCCAACGAATCAAGTCAAAGTTTTGCAGTGTTAGTAAAAGCTCTTAAGGTTGGTTTATGCAAAACGTCGACGCACGTAACGCACACACCGCACGCATCTAAATAAAGTTGAAGTATTGAATTTCTGTAGGAGGATTTATGCAGTTAGTTTACGCTTGTGATTTTTGGCGGCGTGCGCACCATAAACCCTCTTACAGAAATTCTATGCTTCAACTTTATTTGGACGCGTGCGGGTGCGTGCGTTGCGTGCGTCGACGTTTTGCATAAACCAACCTTTAAGATTAACTAAAAATAAGTTTCCATGGAGCACTTCAATTTATTACAGTAGTGAAATCAAAATTATTGTCAAGTAAAGGAATAATTAATGAAAGTCCCGATAGGACTTAACGGAGAAATGTATCGGCGGCACTAAACTAAATAACATGAAAGTTAAAAGTTAATTTCTAAAATTTAAAAAAAAATGCAAAACCGTTAAACACAGTTGCTGGAAATAGTTCAAATCAACAAAGTCACTTTATGACGTCACAACGGAAATTTTTGAGAAATCCAATTCAAAGTAGACTGTTAATTGTTTGTAAAACCAAATTTCGAGGAATGTTAAATAAAAGATTTGTAGTCAACCTACAGTTTTGTAGGTTAAAAGTGGGTTAATGTTGAAAACTATACAAGATAGACGTTGAACAACGTGGTTGAATTATGAAATCCGCAATCATCGCCTCGAGGAATTGAAAATATTGGTAGCCAACCCGGTTTCTTGATACCAGTTGGATATGTCGACAAAGGTTGATAAAAATTTTTCTGCGATCCTTTTCTTCTCGTGGTTTTCCTTTAAATTTTAAAGCAAAACACAATCGACCTGGGATTTCATAATGTTGAATAATATTTTGGAATTTGGTGTTTTAAAATTTGCAACAAGTGCTGAACGGTTCTTGATCTACCTAGACCATAAAGAACCCCAAAACTTAACGGCACAATACTTAAATTTTTTCAAGAATTACAACAAAAGGGGAACCATTTCCCATCCGCAACCTAAGGAGTCCGCTGATCTTAAAGGGATGCCTGCTGCGGTGCGCAGTTAATCGTCCAAAGGGGGGAAGGGGTTTTTTCAGGTAGCTGCATCTAATTTAATAAAACTGTCTGAAACTTAATTATACTATTAACCGAGAGAGGGCATAAGAATGTTCTTTACTAAATTAAAAGTGACAAAATTTAATTTTTTCCAGGGTTAGTGAATGTGACAATTGAACGAAATTGGTTTGAATAAAATTTTGAATGAACCTGAATTAAAAAAATGTCGATTAACATTACAAACCTAAATAACATCTAGTACCTACTAGATGTAGATTGTGATGAAAACTGTCACTAGCGACATTGACAACACCGTATTAACTGAGCGATGTTTTCTATGTGAAATGGAAAACCAGGATACAAGCAACAGGCAAGAAATTTATTATATTTCATGCCGCCAGATGTTGACGAGTATCCATCAACTAGTTGCTAGTTGACGAGATACATGTTGACAACACCAATATTAACATATTGCCAACATTTTGTTGACCGGTCTGTACTCACCTGAAAACATGGATACAAGCAACAGGCAATAAATTTATTATAATTCATGCCGCCCGATGTTGACGAGTATCCATTAACTAGTTGCTATTTGAAAGGATACATGTTGACAACACCCAATCAACATGTTGCCAACATTTTGTTGGCCAGTCTGTACATACCTTAACAGATACAAAATGTAAACTAATACATTTGATTTTTTATGTAGTACTTAGTACTTAACTATTAATATATGTGAGATAGTTACATACCGCGGAGGTGAACTAATTGTGATTTATATAAGAAATCATTAATCTTAGTTAGAATATAAACTCCGGAGACTTATAGCACAATTATAAAATAAAGAGGAACCGAATCACTTCAGTATTTTATCTGGATTTATGTAATTTTAATTACAGGATGCTTTTGTTCTTTCAAGAAACGTTTAAAATGTACTAAAAAGTTTCTATATTAATACCTATGTAATATGATATATTACTTATAAATTTAAAAAATTCGCAATTATATGCAACTGTTAGGTATTTCAGCGTTACAATTTAAATTTAAAAAAATACAATTTTCTATTAATACAGATATTAATATTAAGAGGAAATTGTATTAAAAATTTAATTTGGTATTTACCTTATTTCGACCTCACTATAAAATAGTAGTTTACGGTGAGGTAGTACCTAACACAAATTCTGATTAAAATGTGCGTTATTTATGTCAGGTTTTGGTCTTTATACTTCAGTAATTTCAGAACAATTCGTTTCAAGCAACTAAAAATTTATAAGTGAAAATTATACCTACGCTTTAGTTTTATATGGTAAAGCTAAAAAATTGTCAACCCATAAAGATATTTTAAAACGACCAATAGGAACACTTTTCAACGGCTAGAAATTAATTGACCTGAATGATGTCCAAACAAAATATTTTTAACAAACCCGAATTAATGTTTTGTAGAAATCAAACAAATTAAATCCACATTTAGATGTGCTTTAACTTTAGGACTTTCTATAATGAGATGCTTTAAAGATTACAAGCTGAATTTAAGAACAATTAAGAATAAGAATAATATCTACTCTTGCTCGAGTTTAAGCCAACAGATAACGTTTATATTCAAGTTACTTCATTATTTTTTGTCCACACTGTTTTTGACAGATCTTTTACTTGAATGTAAGCTGCTTATGAAAAATTACGTTTAAAATTTTCTAAAATAAGTATATTAACTTTAATAGTACACCAACTTTAAAACACGAACTAAACCTGCAAGTATAAAACAAAAACATAATTTTTACAAATTATATTAATAATATTGTGAAGTAACTATTTTCGTCAATATTAATATTAATTAATTATTTGTTTTCAGGAGGTTGTGGGTCTTTGCGTCACAATTATGTGTGATCTTTTTAACGGACAAAGCAATTTCTGCAGGTTTTGTGTTTGTATAGATTAACTCTAACGAGGAAAATTTTTATTTGTAATTTCATTTTATTAGTTGTAATTTACAAGTTTATAAATAACATTCGAACGTCAATCGTATAAATGATGTCGAATTAATCAGATACTATTAATACCTTCAACTGACAGGACTACAAATATTGGGAAAAATAAATTATAGTGCTAATTGTCGTTCTCGCATAATTATCGTCTTACAAAGTTGACAACTCCGATAAAATGAGCGTAGCGCTAACCGCGGAATATTTTTATCACCGTCGTAAGTACACGTGTTTCTATTTTTTTCAATTCATCATAGCCAATAACTTAATTTCGTAGTTGGAGGAGACTGAAGAACAAATTTTGGGGGTTTGATAGTGATATTTCTGAACCTATACCAAAGGATTGGTACACAACAATTAAATTCTCCGCAAACATCTCGTTGGAGAATAACACAAAATTATTTAGAGTACTTACAAACTATAACTATTTACATTTTTAATTAAGGGTAACAATGTAGATATTTCTATGTACGATTGTACGTTCTAAGTTTATCAAGCAATTAATAATGATATAAAAATAACGTGTGAGCTATTCTTGTTTTGTTATTCAAAATCTTGTTTTGATAATATAGTGCAGCTAAGAACACATATCAATTTTAATACTGTTAACTAAATATTTTTAAGTAATTAATTAATAAAATCTTTCTGGATATGTATTGAACCTCATTTATGATGAGATAACTATTGCACAATTTTGTCTCACTTAATTTTTTTTAGTGCTTAGTATCGATAAACTGATTTATAGCTTTAAATGGTTTCGGACATGTTATGAAACGTTTTTGTTGTTGTGTTAAAAATTATAAATTTTATATACTTATTAGTTATAAGGTATAATAATTTTTATAATATTGTAGAATAAAGTTTGCGCTCTTGATTGAATTAGCGCCCGTGTTCACTGGCACACACCTCACCTTGGTAGTTACGCCATTGTATACTGCTGAACAAGTTTAAGTTTATGCTGTGCAGAATTCTTCGTGTTGGAGTCTTAAATTTTCTTAGTTATATGTACTTGAAAACATCAAATTATAATTTTGTGGAATCTTTCCAAATCGTGGCTATTTTACTTCAAAAAGTTTTAAATCATTTCAAATCACTTTTCCAACAAATAATATATATACAACAAATAATATCAATACTAAAGTACCTAATATATTAAAATTTAAAAATTTACTGTTTAAATGAAACATGGGTGGGCCTCATGTTCCAGTTTTTGTTTTTGCTGAAATATTGTTGTTTATCAAAAATGATAGACCCGTATTCTGCCGTCATAAGGAAGAAAGCAGTAAGAACATTTCTTCTTCTTCTTCCACTTTTAGGCTAGGATAAATCCTGTTTGCCTACCTCGGGCTGTCTTCTATCGAAGACAGAGCCGAAGTCCCAAATCTGCGAACATATTCATTGCTTTACATCTGAGGCAGCTTGCTGGGCTCGTCTCAGATGTGCCCGTAACCCTGGATTTTTGTTGATGAGGGCAAATCATCAACCCAGGGGGACCACCGGCTTAACGTGCCCTCCGAAGCACGGAGACGATCATAAGAAATTTTAGACTCTTTCCGGATTCGAACCGGGTATCTTAGTGTCAGCAGTTATTCAGCTAACATACCAGGCTAATGACCGTCTCAAGAACATTTTATTTAAAATAGAGTTTTTTATATTTTTGAAATCAGCGTAAAAAACTACATTACACAGCCTTGACAAAAATAGTGAGACACCTTTTACAACGTCGTTATTTTGGAAACAGTTAAATATTTTCTGAAAACAACTACGGCACTGTCTTCCTAGTAAAAAACTGTCTTCTTTTAATGTTTTAGTAAATCCAAATTACGAAATTTAAAGGCGTTACGGTCTTGATTTCATCATCGAAATTTTCGGCCGCTCGTATGAGCTAAACTAGAGAGTCAATTTTTCCTACATTATGTAGTACTATTCAATACAAACAAATAAGCAGGAAACATAATTTTTCAGAAACGTACCGTTTTTGAGTTATACTCAAAATTTAAAAGTCAAAATTTCAAAATTCTTCAAATAATTGTTAATTTACATGAAAATTCAATTCAAAATCTGAAATAATTAATATTTTTTTACGTATATTGCGGTTATAATGAAAACCCCAACTTTAAACTTATAATTTGCTAAATCAGCAGTTTTTTATAAATTACCAAAAAAATTTTGATTTCATTATAACTTAAAAACGGTACGTTTCTGAAAAATTTTGTTTCCTGCTTATTTGTTTGTATTGATTAGTACTACATAATCTAGGTAAAATTTACTCTCTATTTAAGCTCATACGAGCGGCCTAAAATTTCGATGATCTAATCAACGCCGTAACGCCTTTACATTTCGTATTTTTGATTTACTAAAACAGTAAAACCAAAACTTTTTTTAGTAGGAAGACAGTGCCGTAGTTGTTTTCAGAAAATTTTTAACTGTTTCCAAAATAACGACGTTGAAAATTACCATGAAATAACGTTATATTGTACTATCGTATTACGAATTATTCAGAATTTCAAATATTCTTAATTCAAACCTGTTATGTGTTAATTGCCTCTTTTTTAATTTTTTGAATTTTGATTTTCAACGTATTGTATTATTATTATATTTTTTTGAATTTAACCATAAATACATACTCAAAACCACAAATTTAATTAAAATTTTTTATTTTGAGTTCTTTTTCTAGTTTTACGCCTCACGGTTAAAAGAAAGTGGTAAATTTTTGAATTTTGAATTTTTCAAAGTTTTTAGAAATCAATTAAGAGCGCAGTGCCTTTAGATTTCACCCTAGCAGTGCTAGGCAAAAGAATTTTTTAGTTCAAATTATTTTTAAATTGTTCATACTTCATGTAACAAGCTCACTTTTGATAATTTTTTGGAGGTATATGGTAAGTCAATTTTGTACACGTTAATCTATATTTTTGTTTAGTTCGAAATTTTTTCTTATTTTTCAATTTAAACGATTATGTGCAACTGAAGAGTGGAAATAACCATGAAATAACGTTATATTGTACTATCGTATTACGAATTTTTCATAATTTCAAATATTCTTAATTCAAACCTGTTATGTGTTAATAATTGTCTCTTTTTTAATTTTTTGAATTTTGATTTTCTACGTATTGTATTATTCTTATATTTTTTTGAATTTAAATGAGTACAAGTAACTTAAAAAAATCAGAGACCAAATAGAAACGAGTCCAGAGAACGAGCGAACAGTGACAATCAAATTACATACTAGTTTAATCGTAAGAGACAGGCAGCACGGGAAGAGGACACAGAAGATCAAAAACAAATCTCCCAATTAAGCAAACGGAAAACAAAATCTTCGACTGGAGCAAGCGAGACACTCTCGAGCGATAGAGAGCAAAACATTGAAATGGAACAGGTACTACAAGCAATTGGAGAGATGAGAAACGAGATGAGAGAAGGTTTCAGAGAGAACTGAACCGAATGAAAAAGATGAAACAAGAATTAGAAGCAATGCAGGAAAATTCAAAGAGAAGGTAAAAAATCTTGTTGAGCGAGAAACAACAGCTTATTCAAAGAATCGATGCATTAGAAAATATGGTCGAAAACCAAGAAAAGGCAATAAAACAAAATAACATCACAATTAAAGGAATTGACATGTCAAATGAGATGAACCTAAAAGAGAAAGTACAGATTTTCCTGAAAAATAAACTGGATGTGGATGCTGAGTTGAACGAAGTTTTTGAAATAGGAAGGAAGAAATAAAGAAAAGCAGTTGTAGTTAAAGTTCAAAGCTGGCAGGAAAAGATGCAGATAATGAGAAATAAAAGCAAACTGAACGGAGGCAAGGTTTATATAGATAACGATATGACCGCAAAAGAGTTACAGATACAGAATAAAATAAAAGAACAGGCTAAAAAAGAAACTGAAAGGGAAACAAGGTGAGAGTGGGATACCAAAAGCTATAAACAATAAAAGTTATAGCTGGACCTTGATAGAGGAAGCTCTAAAACACCAAAATAATACTGATAATAAATTAGAACTTGCAAAAAACGAATAAATACTAAACAGGACTACCGGCATATAATGCCGACCCTTGCTATGATAACAGAAAATGAGAAAACAAAACCAAATGCAGGAAGGATACATATGACAACAAATAAGAATTGCAACATGGAATGTGAGAACAATGATGATACCAGGAAGAATACAAAAAGTAGTAAGTGAAATTTGAAAGATACAAAATTACCCTGGCAGCGTTACAAGAAGTGAGATGGAAGGAAAGTGCTGAAATAAACGAAAAAGGCTTTACATTGTTATACTCTGGGGAAAAGAAACAAGGCAAAAACGGAGTCGCATCCATAATAGGACAGGACATGAAAGAATACGTAATGAAATTCGAGCCAAGGGACGGAAGACTAGCATATTTAAGAGTAAGAGGTGAAAAGGTACATCTGTCTATTATAAATGTTTTCGGACCCACAGAAGATTCTAATGAAGAACAAAAAGAAGACCTGTACGATAAAATTGAATTGATATGTGAACGAATACCAAAGGCGGACGCGCTAATTTTAATGGGAGACTTCAATGCACAGGTGGGTAAAGAGGAGTACTTGAGAGATATAGCTGGTAAACATACTCTACGCGAAACCACAAACGACAATGGAGTAAGACTGTGCAGTTTGGCAACAATGTGTAACATGAGAATCACTATTACATATTACAAACACAAGAGAAAACACAAAGAAACCTGGATAAAACAAGGATCCGACAAGGGAACCAGATTGACCATATAATGGTGTCAAAAAGAAAGAACTTTAAAGTGTGTGAAAAACTAATTGAAGAAAAAGAATAAAGAAAAACAAACAAATAATAGATTTGCAGTAGAAAAGCTGAAAAATGACAATGAACAACAACAATATGCACAAGCTATACGAGAGGTAATCAGCCAAAAAGATAAAAATAAAAATATTAACGGAGAATTGATACACATAAAGACAAGTACCTATAAAGAAGATTGCAGATATAGTATTAGGACAAAAAGAAAAAAGAAAGAGAAAAGAATGGTATGACCTGGAATGTGAATTGTTGGTAGAGGCAAAGAGGAAAGCAAGAATAAAGTGGATGACAACTAAAACAATAGAAGATGAAGAACAATACAAGAAGATGAGGAGGGAAACGGTAAAAATATGCAAGATCAAGAAAGAATAGCATTGGCAGAGAGATTGAAGATATAGAAAGAAATCATAAGAACCCCAGAGAATTCTACATAAGAATACGTGAAAATAGTCAAACTAACGTAATAGAACCAAAAGAAGGATGCAGAAGGAAATTTGACACTCGATAAAGAAGAAATAAAAAATATTTGGAAGGAATTTTTCCAAAACCTACTAAACGATAAGTCAACAATAAACATATCTGATAACAGTGAACGGAAAGTCGATGAAGATAGAAGCATTACTTTGCTTGTTAATGAACCAAGCTATGAAGAATTTGTGAAAACGGTAAACAAGATGAAAAATAACAAAACGCCCGGAACCGATAATATAGATAGTGAACTCATAAAGATGGGAGACGAAATATTATATGAAAGGTTACACGGGCTGATACTGAATGTGTGGAGAAAGGAAGAAATGCGAGAAGAATGAAGTATAGCAAATGTGATACCAATTCACAAGAACGACAGTACAACAGAATGCAAAAACTACAGGGGCGTATCCCTGCTAAATGTTTCGTATAAGATACTGTCAAAATTGACGTCTACATTCACGTCTACACGAATACACCGAAATATTACTAGGTGATTAACAGCAAGGTTTTAGACCCGCAAGATCGACTATTGACTCTCTGTTTGCAGTGACACAAATTCCAGAAAGAGCATACAAATATGATATGTATCTAGAAATGCTTTTTATAGACTTCAGACAAGCATTCGATAAAGTAAATCGAAATCAACTACCGAAGGAAATGAAGAATATGAAAATCCCTAAAAAATTGATACGTTTGACACGTATGACGCTAGAAAAAACTATAGCAGAGATAGTAACAAAAAAAGGAAGAACAAATAAGTTTCAAACTTACTCAGGAGTACGACAAAGTGACCCGTTGTCGGCAACACTGTTCAACATTATGCTGTAGAGAATAGTGAGAAGAACTAAATGGGAGATAAGATCATAAATAAAGAGACACAGTTGATGAACTGTGCGCTTTGAAGGAAACTTTAAAGTATCCTTCCTTCCTAGAAGGCGAGGCTAAGAAAGTTGGACTTGTCATAAATAAAAATAAAACGAAATTCGTGAAATGTCACAGAAGCAAAATCGAAACCATAGAAGAGAAACAAATAGAAGGTTACAAATTTGAAGAAGTAAGAACATTAAATACTTAGGTCTCCAAATAAATAACAAAAACGAGAGAGAAGATGTCAGTAAAGAGAGAATAATAGCAGGAAATAAAGCGTATTACGCATTTCAAGGCCTCGTGAAGAACGGGCTAATCGGTAAAGACACAAAAATAAAATGTACAGAACCTTGATAAGACCGATTATAGAATATGGCACAGAGATAATGTGCCTGACAAAGGCTCAGGAGGAGAGACTAAGAATATTCGAACGAAGAATAATGCGAAGAATACTCGGATTGGTTATAATTGGAAAAGACCAATACAGAAGAAGGAGTAATAACGAAATAGGTACAAAAGGAATTAGAAGGAGTCGATATAGTGAAGCATATTAAAGCGATGCGAATAGGCTTGTTCAGACATGTACAGAGAGCACATAAAACCAGAATGATAACAACTCTAATAAACTGGAATCCGAATAATGATAGACCAAGAGGAAGACCCAGAACAAGATGGAAGGACGAAGTATTAAACGACCAAAGAAATATGGGGAAACATGGTTGGAAAGAAATAGTTCTAAACAGATGCCTGTGGAGGAAAGTTGTGGAGGAAGCAAAATCATACGAAAAATTATAAAAGAGAAAAATGGAGAAAATATGAGGACTAATCCATCTCAGAAAAAGGATTTGTAAGCGTTAAACGATGCGGCTATATTCCGCAAGGAATGGGAAATCTGATGATGATATAGGGTTAATATAAAGAAAGATAATATAAGGTTTGCAACAAAAAGATATTAATATTAAAATTATCATTAAAATTGTCCTATGTATTTAAAATAAATATTTTTTTATAAACTATTCTTTTTAAACTTATTTATTTAAATTTAAACTATTTTTTTTTAATGGGATTAGAGTTATAAAATTAAGAATTTTGTTTAAAAAACTCCCCATATGTCTCAAACACATTAAAATTTTAGTCAAAATGATTCAGGCAATCCCGAGAAAATAAATTTTATTTAATTTTTAATATTTATTTGTTTTCCCGAAAACCTAAATCGACAAGGGTCTGAAACTTTCAAGATCTAAGATTTTCGATAACATGCATGTACCTATTGTGAAACTTATAATAAAATATCGTTAAAGGGAATTTGACCGTGCTTATCTGGCTATGGTCTTTCTTGCAACTGAACTTGAATCACCGAGCTAAATTAAATTATGTAATAATTATAACAGTGAGATGGAATTATATTTTTAGTCGAAAAAAATTAGGGCTTCGTAAATTACATTACATTATATTTCGAAACTTAGCTGCAGATACTTTATTATTAATTTTTCAAACTTTCTTTAAATCTTTTTATCGTACACGCCATTGATAATTTGATGCGTTTTACTTTAATCTGATATTAGAAAGTTGGTTATAATGTGAATTATGGTTATTATCTTAGTTTTAATTTAGTAAAACGTCAGCACTCGATAAAAAGCACTCATAATATTTTGTGTTAAATATTAGTTAGCGCGGTTATATTTTTCAAATATGAATTTAATACAGTAGAATCCACTTAAGGTGATCACTTTGGGCCAAGAACATTTTGATAACATTAACCGACTGATAACAATAAGCAAATTTTAGAATAAAACGAATTTAGAAGAATTAGATAAATTTAGCAAGAATAAACTAAACTTAAAGTAAAATGCACAATTAGCAAAATAAAAATAGAAGCACACCATGAAACGGGAAAGTTAATTAGTTTTTGTATAGAAATTAAAACGAGTGACGTGTTTTGTTAAAATATATAAAATTTCAATGACAAATCAGAATAAGATATACTTAGAAAAAGAGATTATTGTGTAGGAATTTCTCGAAAGTGAAAATAATAAGCGGCTTTTTGATCACATTATCCGGTGGTTTTTGTATATAAATTAATTAAAGCGTCCGGTTTCCTGTCAAAATGATCACAATAACCGACTGATAACATTATCCGTGATCACATTAAGCGGATTCTACTGTAAGTATAGAACAGCATTTTTTATTTTTTAGTATATTTTATAAGTTAATAGAAGTATTAAATCTTTATTTGTAAACTTCAAAAATATATATTTAATAATTTATAAATATAAACAGTAATAATGTTCAGACATAATAATTTTTCATTATTTCATTTTTATTGGTTTCGGTTAGCGATGAACGACGTATTTCGTGACGTAAAGGCACAAATATTTAATTCGAACTTGATGAAAATGTTATAAATAGTTTTGTCGAACACCAATTTATTGATATAAAGAAAATATACTAAAGTTAGAACTGCCTTTGAAATAATTGAAATTATTGGTGACGGTTCTTGAGACACTATTGAAATTGTAAAGCATACTTTCAAATTGAGCTTATATGTCATTTTTAACAAGTGATCCTGTTTGTGATATCCCAACCGGTATCTAAAAGTCCTATGAGAATTATTTCTTAAACCTACTGTTTCTAGTTGTAGGTAGGTAAATTTCCTGATTTTGCTTAATTTACACAAAAGTTAGTTTTATGTTAGGTTTATTTAGCGTTAATTAAATAACACAAATGTTTAATTAAGGAGTTGCTCAATTTTGCAGTTACTACCAATTTTATATTTAAAATATAAACTTCACTTATAAAAGTACAATTTTTCCAATTTTATAAACAATTGTGTCTAACACCTACATCAATAAGCAGGAATTTATTAAACTTAAATAAAATATAATTAACTAAACTTGTTTGTGTTGTTGAACAAAATTAGATATATCATGCGTCAGGGATTCCGGAATTATCTACTGTTTCTCAGCTGGACGTGTTTGGAATAATACAATATATCACGAAAAACCATCCGTAGAATGTGCCTTTAAACGCTTTTGCTGTATATGCAACGTTTTCCAGAAAAAAAATTATATCAAGACAAACTGCTCCCCAGAGGCACCCCGATCAAACTGCGATTTCACCCTCAACCCACATTAGATTTCCTATAGAATTGTAAAATTGTCAGCGACATTATTTATGCAAGGATATTCCTTTTGAACGACATTTCTGTTGAAGTAGGTGCATATTTGTTTAAATATTGAATAGTTGATAACAAGAAATAAGATGTTATTAAAAATAAAATTATCAATTTAGTTTACTCAACATAATATTTGAACGTTGAAAGTTGGAAAAAAACATTTTGATTCAAATTTGTATTATAACAATCCGTAAATATTTCATTACATAAAATAATAATAATATTTCATTAAATTAAAAAATTACATTTTGTTCACTTTCCACTTTAATAACAAAAAAATACAGTCGAACTTCCCTAACTCGAATTTCAAGGGACCACCAAAAAAGTTCAATTTATGGAATAATTCGAGTTGGATCTGTTCGAGTTAGGGAAGTTTCACTGCATTTGCTATTTTCTAGCATCACCTGGAAAAATGTTTAATTGATAGGCATTAAAAATGAAGTTAATATTCTTAAGATAATATTTAAATTGTTTGAACAAAATAGTTAGGTATTTAAGAGTGACCGAAATATGTTTTACGTAATGAGTAAGTATTATGAGCGATGAGTTCTGGTAGCATAGAAATCGTGTAAAGCATTGTTTCGGCACAAGACGGTTCTAAGATGAAAGCTTTCTGAAATATAGAAAAGTAAAATGTAACCTTAATGAACGGAAAACACTAACCAATATAACAATGATTCGAAAATAATTCTTTCTATACGACTAAAACAGAATACGAACATTCTGGCTCAATTTTAAATTCAGAAAATACACATTCTTTGCACCTGTTACAGAATATTTCATTCTGTAACATCCGTTACAGAATTACTATATTCTCACATCTAAGAAATATTAAAACCTAGTAGTGACATATCTATCAACAAGTTGTTTTATTGGTTTTATAACGCCAACTGTCAAATTGGTTTTCGAGTATTACAAGAAATACACCAGCACTGTGCGTCCGTCGTATAGAAAGTATAGTCTGGAACTCGTTTGGAATGGCTATTGGCAGAATATGCCAATTCCTAACTCGTTACAGAATATACTATTTCGTACATGTTTATTCAAGTTAAATATTTTTCTAGCAGGATACCACAAAACATTATATTCGGTCTGATAAATTGTACAGAAAGTGATACTTGGAGGTCTTGGAGGTAAAAGTATTTGTTATAATGTTATGTAGTTACCAAGTGTAATATTTGAAATAGTACGATTACTTTCGTTGTAATCACAGTGTATAGTGGTTTAATAATGTAATAATGTAAGAATAAAATTATTTGTTAATGCTGACTTAAATTTTTTTTAACTATACGACAAATTATTGCCAAAACAGTTGTTTTTTTGAATATATTCGAATAATTTTGATGTTAAATCTAAACATAATAAGTGCCTCTCTATGTTGTAAGATACTACACCCGTAGCTAATATTAATATTGGCACAATCTTCACTTTCTTGAGACCCCATACAGCCATCAATTCCATAACCAAATCCTCATACGTATTATTTCTTTCAAATTCAACTTCTACTTTGTTTTCCTTTTTGCAGAGGAGTCGTGGTCGAACTTGGCTGAAGCCAAGTTTAAAATTTTTTTCTGAAAAAAAACTCAAAATTCACAAAGTTATGAGCTGGCAAAGTGGGAGGTCAAAAAAAACGGGTGTCCTGGCGTGCATCTGGTCATCTGCAACAAAATAGCCGAACGGATTCTTAATTAGGTAGGTTTTACTGAACATTTCCGAATTTTTTAAACATAGTAAAATTAAAAATTTTGATCTGATCCTGATTGAGGCGATAGAGGAATGTATAAAGAACATTCACACCAAATTTCAAATTAATCGGTTCATTAGAACTTGAGATATCGTGCACGCCAGGAAACCATTTTTTTTGGACCTCCCACTTTGCCAGCTCATAACTTTGTAAATTTTGAGTTTTTTTTTATTAATTTTTAATATAATTTTAAAATATCAATATTCAAATGATAAAAAAATGGATAGTAAAAATATTTTTTGTTTCGTTTGCACAGAGCTTCAAAACCCCATCGAAATTCATGCCTCTAGACTAGAATGCACCTTAAGTAGCGTTACATTCCGAAGAATCAAGCTGCCCTTTAGGGCTTACAAAATATTGTTTTGGAAGAGGATTGGTCTTTTCACAATTTAAAGTATCATCTTTCGCGTTTTCTAAAGATTGCGATGTACTTTCGCTTCGTTCATTATATTCCTCCAACTCTCTCTGTCGTTTATCAGTTGTCTCCATTCGTTTATCCACCAAGCAGTCTCACCATCTCAATTGGAGTCTTCTTCTTGAATACTTTCCTGCCTGGACACTTTTATCAATTCATCATCATCATCGCTTCTCATTACATTATTACGTTATATTAATTTACTTGAAAATTCATATACAAACATTAAAAAAATAACGAAAAAACCGGAGAGCATGTCAGGGGTTGTGCGTTTGTAATGCAAGATAATAAAAATGCAGAATAATTTAAATTGTTCAATTCGGGCATCAAACAACTTAATTCAAGTATTACAAAAATTTGTTAAAAGGCTTGGATCCAGCTTACCTAAAGTTCACAAATACTACATTTTTATCAAAACAACAATTTTACTTAATCTTTCTAATTTTTCTTCAAATTTTGCACTACCAAAAGCCAACGTTTCGAACTAACCTTGGCCCATGCCAATGCGGACAATTCACAGCCACACACAAACACAAATCATTTTCTTTTGATCCAAGACAATTTCGGATGTTGTTCCATAATATAACGTAATAATATAAGTATTCGAGCCACCGTGGATATTTGAGCAGTTTCTGTACAATTTTAAATCCAAATTTAAAGTTAACCCAACTGATCATCATAAGTCGCTACTGCGCGCTTCCCAAATAATACTGATTGTCGATACATATCATCTTAATCCCAGTGAGTATGTTCCGTAAGGACTACACTGTTAAGTAAGCTGACAGCCAAATTGCTACTAACAACACGCGCGACTACTAATTCCAGCAAAGCCACATATCACAAATTTTACTTCCGAATGTATCTAACATTATTAATTCGCGTTACAATTACTGATTGTTACTATTTGTGAATACCGAAACGAAATCAACGTATCAAATTCAAATGAGTTCCCTGGCTTGTAGCCATTATGAGGTATCGAGTTGATACTTGTTTCCCGGTCGAATAGGTACTGTCTGCCTAACGGTCGACCCAGTTCTGTCTTCCTAAAGGGGTGTCATGACTTATATATCCTATCTTATCAATTACTCGACCCTCAAAGATGCTGGCAGGCAAATCCCACGCAACATTCACGGAAACGTACAAGCAAAATAATATTATCAAAGTAGCTGAAAGGTAAATTCCACACAATCTTGACGGAAACTGATTTAGCAAAAGAAACTATGAATCAAATTGCTGAAAGGCGAAGACCCACACGGTCGTATCGAACAAAACAATTTATAATTAGCTTTTATTATTGCGGAAGCGGATATGTTTATTACGGAATTTTTTTAATGAATAACAAATTCATGTTGCGTCAAATTATGGGCGTAACAACATGTCCCAGCCATTTAATTCTTTGTGCTTTCCTGAACCTCACCATGTCCTCTCCTGTCATTTCGTATTGTATCTCAAAATTCATTGTTGGTCTGAACCCATCCTCTACTTCTTTTGCTCCCAAGATAGTTCTTAGAATTTGTCTTTTGAATATCCTCAACATATCTTCCTCTCTTTGCGTAGTGCACATGACTGCTGATACATCATATTTACTTACACATTAAGTAAGTACAGGTCTTACAAGGTTTTGTACAACATGATTTTTGTATTCTTTGCTATTTTTTTATTTTTCAAAATGATTTTGTTTGCATAATAAACCTTATTCGCTGCCTGTATTGTTTCTTTCACTTCTGTGCTTCTGTTGTTATTACTGTTTATTTGAACTCCGAGGTAGTTGATTCTCTCGACCTTTTCAAAATTGTGTTCTCCAATCTTTATTTCTCTTCTGGTATCGTTTGACGATTTCTCACATTTCAGATATTTAGTCAAAAAGTCAGAAATTTAGATCGAAACTGATTTGTCAAGATTGAAAATTATTCTTGTTAGAATTCATTTACTAACAAGAGAACTTATGTGTTTCTCCCAAACCCTCAAAATGATAGATAATATTATTAATATACCTATAAATACCTGTGATTATTATAAACGATAAGATAAAACAAAGTACAGACACGTGTGAACTTAGCCTCGCATATTTTGTAAAAATAATTTTTAAAAGTGGTGCCAGGGTTGTTCTAGGTTTTTTCAATATTTTTCTAAATTATTTTTTTTGGAAGTGGAAAATACCCAACACTTTTAAATAAATTGTAATGTTTTGTTGTTCCAGGTGGTGGCAGATTATTATTTGATCTATGTATATTGTTTCAGAAAAGCGTAATCATACATCTAAAAATGAAGTCACGAGAAAGAGTGCCATTTTTAAAGTGATCCCCGCAATTCTTAAATAAAATACTTACATTTTTTGTTGTTCCAAATTGTTCTAAGTTTGTTCTAAATTGCTTCATAATATGTTTTCAAGAATTGAATAAATAACCCGAATAATCACCAAAAACCGGTTTTCAGTTACTAGCTATATATTTGTACGTAATATATTATATTACATTTAATCCAGTATATACCGGGTGACCGGTCGACCATCTGAACATAGGCAATTAACATAGGAAATTGCTTTTTTTTAATTCCTGCTTCCCCTCACAACGGATAAAAATAAAAATGGTATCAATTTAAAGAGATTTTTATTCCGCTTCTAAAGATACCTAACACTTGATATTTTGTTTTTTAATTACTGGTAAAAACTCACTAATAAAACTCATAAACGAAATTTTAAAAATAATTTAAAAAAAAAAAAAAACTACCACTGTAATATAATTCTACCATAAAAACTTTTTCTTCCACAGAATAAGTTTTTGCGTTCATTGTTAACCAAATTTATTGTAATCTGTCAAAGTAACTTGTTCGAAATTATTGGTTTTCAAACAAAAATAATTGCAATAAAATTCAATCAAGGCAACTAAAATTATTTTTAAAATTTTTTTTTTGCATTTTATTAGTGAGTTTTTACCAGTAATTGAAAAACAAAATATCAAGTGTTAGGTATCTTTAGAAGCGGAATAAAAATATCTTTAAATTGATTCCATTTTCATTCTTATCCGTTCTGATGGGAAGGAGGAATTAAAGAAAAATCAATTTCCTATGTTAATTGCCTATGTTCAGATGGTCGACCGGTCACCCGGTATATATTAATTAATATTATAAATACACATAATAAATTAAAGCATATTTTATGCATAATTTTTATTTCAATTATACGTAGTAATTATACGTAGTTCTTCAGTGTATTCGTAAATTTACATAAAACAATAATAACATTTAGATTTCCAACTTATGAACTTCATAAAGTTCATAAAATCGAGCAATAAATGAATATGAATCAATAACGAAAACATGTTTTCATTTAATGTTTCATTTTATGAATGTTTAAAGTTAGAAATTTAAATGTTATTGTTGTTTTGCGCATGCAAGTAGCCAAAACTAGTACGTATATTTGAAATAAAAATCTTGAGGAAAATGTGCTTTAATTTGTCTAATAGCCTTAAGGAGTTGCTTGTTTACAGCATATTATTATATTATAGATAACTACAAAACATCGCTATACTGATTTCTGTTGATCATATTCTTAAAAATTTTGTTTACAGTAGTCGTTTAACTTGTTAAATAGACAAAAACGTCCTAAACTTATTATTCCGTTTTAAATAGTTCGAATACATTTGTCTCTTGTAAGTCAATGTTTCTATATTTAACATTTATTTGTATAAACAACCTTGGCCAATATAAATGTCCATTTTAGAGATTATCAACCAAAGAAATATCTGCTACCTTACATTGATAAGACAAAAGTTGTTTTCGTTGACAGTAAATAAAACTGTCTTAAAACATACTATTATTTTACATACCAGGATACAGGCAATCCCGTAACAGTCGTATTTGTAACTTACATTCACATAATATATTATTGAAGCTCTTATTTTTAGTAAAAACTTGATTTAAAATGTAAATTCTAGTGAATGAAATATACAATCCAGAAAACGTCCTTGGTTTTGTTACGAGTATATACATTTTTTGTTGTTGAGCAAGACAATTCTCCCTAGGGGTGATGTTTCAAACAATTTTGTATTACCTTAAATATTAATTATAATATTGTCTCTTTCGAAAAATGATTTTAGAACAATCACCAATCAAATTTTAAAATGTGATCATAAATAATAAAAATTTATTGTGAATAGTTTTGATTTTCTTGAAATGTTCTTTGCTGTATTTCAGCATTTGGTTACTTTGTTAGAACTCCTTCTATAAATTTTATATCAAATAGTGGTAGTAACTTTTAGTTGAATACTTATAATGAGTTAGGTACTGAAAGTTTAAATATTATTTTTCTATTTTACGTTTAAAACAAAGTCATTTTGAAACTCAATCGCGTGGGGAATGAAATTGACAATATTTCGAAAATCAATTTTGTTAATATATTAAAGCAAATAAATATTGACAATGACAAGTTAATAAACTATTCTACGGTATTCAAACCTGTAAATTTATAAAGAAACAACAACATCCTAGTTGTTACCTACCGTTGCAAAAATGAACAAAATTTGAAGATTTGCTATTATTATTTAATAAAATGCACATTTTAAAATTTTTGGAGTTAAAAAACGCAAAATAAATAAAAATAGTAGAAAAAACTCGTTTCATAAGACGTTTTTATCACACTTATCGTTTAAAACACTCCCCGCTACGTAGGTTGTTTTTCTAAACAGATTGCGTGCGATAAAACGTGACTTATGCAACTAGTTTCTTAATATATTATTATTTATTTCTAAATTCAGATGTTGTGATTTTAGAAAATTAAGCTTTGCCTGTATTTAAAAAAAAATCGTATTCTTTCAGACAGTGAGAGAAAGAGCTAAATTATTGTTTTACTTTTTACTTCCTTGTAAAACAAGGAAGTATTGTGATACCGATTTTTTTCGATTTCCAGATTTTGACGGAAATATCCGTTTTGACCTTCCCTGAATCCATTTTGACTATTTTCGTTGTGACGTCTGTATGTACGTACGTACGTACGGACGTCTGTATGTCGCATAACTCAAATACGGTAGGTCGTAGAAAGTTGAAATTTTGGATTTGAGACAATTATAGCATCTAGTTGTGCACCTCCTATTTTTGGTTGCGATTGTCCGTGCCAAAAGTTGTAATTAATGACGCGCATGAATAGATTAACGAGATTCCTGTCCAATTATTATAAAAATTACAAGGAAGTTATGTGGTGTCCACATCAGATTTTTTGTTGTTCTAATTATTCAAATGTAGCGGTTGCGACAACATCATAATGGAGCACATATTTATTGGTGTGAATCGAGATGGCGACGAGAATACACACCTGACGGGATGATCCCTTGGTAACTTACGTAACCAAGAAACTTGTTACGCAGGACAAAACAGAGTACTTACAACCAATTCATAGAGACAACATGTATTTATGTTGACTCTCAATATGTATTCAATATAGTTAATGTAACAACCTAAAAATGTTTAGACCTTTGAAATTCGATTTAAAAAAAAAAATACAAAATTACTTTGAACCTAAACTTTACTGTGAGAATGCAAAATACAGACTAACGTTAACAGTTGGCAAGTTGTTTTCAACAATTTGTCAACTTTACAAGAATCTAATACATTCTAGATTTTAATTACAATATTCTTATTACATAGTACATGTGTTTTAATAAAGTAAAATATAAAGTGCTTACAATATAACTACCTTTTTGTAGTAATGCAATTAACCAATTTATTATTAAACAAATTTTATTAAAATATTTATCAAGTGAATTTTCGAAGAAATTCCATTTACAACCAAGCAAGTTACGACTTTATTTAACAACGTTAAGCCCGTACATACTATGTATCAATTCTTATCTTGTAAAAATTTATTTATTTTGTTTTTATTTTATTTTCTGACGAAAGGGATAAGATTTGCTGAAAGCTTAGAAATAAAATAAATTTTCATTAATTTAATTAACCTGTTATATTGAAGTTTTAATTTTATTATGTTGTGATTATTTTCTGCATTAAATTAAATTAGAGCGAATAGAAAATAAATGAAATATTCATGTATAATTAGTTAGTAGCCATATAACATAGTATATGGTTGTGTACGCTTGGTACACTATGGTGGCTTCCAATTTCCCATCGCTATTCGCTATCGACCTATAGTTTAACATACAAAGACCTATAACCCGAATGCTATATGATTGTATCACAAATAATCTAATTTTGACTGCAATGAGACATTAACTTGTACAGGGTGGCTCAATTTCGATCCTTCTTATGGGGAAATCGGTAACTATAGGAGATATCGAAAAATGGATGGCGCATCCTCGATCTCTTTTTTTGAGAAAAGTTTAATGGTGTAAACCCGAATTCTATATCTCTTTTCGTTTTCGAGTTATGGCCAAAAGTTCACTTTTTCGACTTTTCGTTAAATGTCGATATCTCGGTTGATTGTAAAGTTATAGAAAAGATATTTACACTTTCTGCAGGCACTTTTTTAAGGACATTAAAATGGGCTAAAGAGATTTTAAATATCTTACCTAATTTTCGAGTTATAATATAAAGTTTTGTTTTTTTAAATAAAAACCATAGTTGGCTATGAAATATTTAAATAGAGTTTTTTATCCTCTTTTCAATTATATGTAACATGTGGGGTCTATTATTTCACTTTCATCCCGTTATATTACAAAATGTTAAATAAAAACAAAAGAAGATCGGAAAATTAAAGGTCGACTTTTTCAAAACAAAACACTATACAAAATTTATATTGACATCTAAAACAATTGTCTCCAGTTGTTTTTAAAGAGTGTTTTTAGTACCTAATACTTCGATACCTATTTTTATTTTTATTTAGTACCTATTACATATTATTTCACAAGCGTGTCAAATGGCTTATCAAAACTATGAAATATTATAATATAAATGTATAATGGATTGTTTTGATAAATCCAACATTTAATTTTCCGATCTTAGTTTGTTTTTATTTAACATTTTTTAATATAATGGGACGAAACTGAAATAATAGACCCCACATATTATATATAATTGAAAAGAGGATAAAAAACTCTATTTAAATATTTCATAGCCAACTATGGTTTCTATTTAAAAAAACATAACTTTATATTATAACTCGCAAACTAAGTTAGATATTTAAAATCTCTTTAGCCCATTTTATTGCCCTTAAAAAAGTGTCTGAAGAAAGTGTAAATATTTTTTCTATAACTTTACAAATAACCGAGATATCGACGTTTAACGAAAAGTCGAAAAAGTGAACTTTTGGCCATAACTCGAAAACGAAAAAAGATACCGAATTCGGGTTTACACCATTAAACTTTTCTCAAAAAAAGAGATCGAGGATGCGCCATCCATTTTTCGATATCTCCTATAGTTACCGATTTCCCCATAAGAAGGATCGAAATTGAGCCACCCTGTACATAACCTGTAGGTAGGTACATATTAGGAGTTTATGAAAACTTTTTATTTTTTATTTTTCAAGACTTGTTTGCACAAAATGGAAACCATCTATTCTTCATTATTTAGTCTATCATAAATAATTGTAGTAAATAAATTTTATATTAAAAATTTTAAATTGATAATTGAATTATTATTTTATTTAAATGTAAAATAATTCATTCGACTATAGATTTTATAAATCGTATTTAAAAAAATTGTATTTGTACGTGACATAAAATGTATGGATAAAATTATTTTTCCGGCTTATGCCGTTGCATAAATCGGATTACGTTTTTAAACACATGGTATTAATAATCCTGTTGTTGATGATAAATGTTTTATGTTTGAGAAATCAATGAATTAAATAAAAAAAAGTATAAATACTGGTAATTGCTTATTTAAAATCATTTACAAATGAATAATTTCAATAAAAATCTGCAAATAATATAAAATTTAAGTAAAACCATTTAGCAATAGGGATAAAACAATAATATCGAATTACAAGTTACTCATTTATTTATTACTCACCGACTAATCGTAAACTGAGCTTTACAAACAACATAACGTGAAATGCGAACCACGGCACAGATAATTTATTAGCAATTTTTTTAAATTAACTCTTTTAATTTGTATTTTAAAAAGTTATGTCGTTCAAACATTTAAAATTAATATTTTGTTACAACAGTATAGAACCAAAAATTTAATTAAAAGGGTATATAGCCGGGTTTATATGGGAAATCTGCCATTGGGGCTTTTTCGGCTCGTACTTGAGGGATCGTTTTGGTATCAAATAAAAGTAATTCATCCAAAATTTCAGCTCCTTATCTTAAACGGTTTTCGAGTTTTTCAAAAAAAACTCTTTTTCCGATTTTATTTCTTTTTACCTTATTTTACCGCTTTTATTTTTACCGCTTACCAAATTTTGTAAAAAAATGTCTTTTATACTCCCTTATACTCATGAATTTTTTTAATTCTTTTTGAAGTGGTGAAAAAATATGACAAAAATTAGAAAGTAACTTTTTTCTGTAACCTTGCATTTAAACAAACTTTTATGTTTTCTATGGTTAAAAAGTGTATAAAATTTTTTTTACTGAAAATACTTCCTCACTAGAAAAAAAAAACAGAGAAAACCATAGCAAATTAAGACACATCCTGCTTAAAACAATTAGGAGTGTGAAACATGATTAAAGAGACGTTAAAAGAATCTTATTCCATGCTTACTAAATATATACGAGATGAAAAGAACTTTTGTCCCGACGTGTATACCGGGTGCTGAATGAGTTAACCGAACATAGGAAATTAACATGTAAACACTACGAATGATAAGAGCATTAGGTTTCATCTAGATTTTACTTAAAAAGGCAAAAAAATAGTTTTAAAATTGTAAAAATTTTCATTTATCGTACTGGCCATGAAATAAAAAATTCAATTTAATTTCAATTTTCAAAAATATTTCTGATAAATGATAAATGAAACTTTTAACAATTTCAAAAGCATTTTTTGATTTTTTAAGTAAAAGCCAAATTAAATCTAATGCTCATTCGTATAAGCATTAAATCTCATTCGTAGTTTATATTTTTTTATTATTTTTGAGTCGTAAATTTTTTCTCTAAAATAATTAGTAAAGCAGGAATTTGCATAAATAAGTTTTTACATGTTAATTTCCTTATGTTCGGCTAACTCTTTCGTAACCCTGTATACCTACTAGTTTTCACAATTTCGCTGCAAATGATAAATTACATTGGTTAATAGCTAAATAGCTAAATTTGTGATTTTGAATTTACAATAACGCGAAAACGGCACTAGATATAATAAACCGACCAAAATAATTTCCCCTCTTGTCCCACCCCGTTTACCTCAACGCCCAGGAATTTGTCGTAGGAATCTATAAGCAAAATGTCAGATCAAAATAAATAGTACTTTACTTCCGCAAAAAAGGGAGTAAAGTGACCACTTTACTCCCGGAATTGTGACAAATATATAACTATGTTTAAATGCAAAATTAATACAGAGTATTAAAGACATTTTTGTACAAAATTTGGTGAGTGACACTTTTCAGAAAGGCGTTAAAAAATAAAATTTAAATTTTATAAATGAAACCCTTTACAATTTTTAAATAATGTTTTTAATTATGTAATTTAAAAAAAATTCTAATCTCTTTTGTTTGATTTTGTCTATCGACAGTTTTGTGTTGTACTACCATAATTTAGAAATTTTTATTTTTGATTTATTTAAATGATTTCAGAAATTTTATTTCTATACGACTTATATACGAATATACGAACATTCTGGCGCAATTTTCAATTCCGAAAATACACATTCTTGTTACAGAATATTTCATTCTGTAACATCCGTTACAGAATGACTATATTTTCACATCTAAGAAATATTAAAACCTAGTAGTGACATCTATCAACAAGTTATTATTTTTTATTTTTAGCTTTGACGAAAATAAAATTTATTATTAAAAAAAAAAAATTAACAAGTTGTTTTACTAGTTTTATAACGCCAACTGTCAAACTGGTGTTCGCGTATTACAAGAAATACACTAGCACTCTGCGTCTGTCGGATAGAAAGTATAGTCTGGAACTCGTTTGGAATGGCTATTCTGCACTCTGCGACCGGGGACAGAATATGCCAATTCCCAACTTGTTACAGAATATACTATTCTAACGTTCAACATCCTTTGTTAGTATACCCGCCTAGAACATACTTTTAGTTTTACTTGTAACGTTTTAAAGCTTTAAATTAGTTGCTGGTCATGTAATTTCACCATCAGTGGCACATCTCGGATTACCTGACTTTAGTACTACTACTTATAAATATTTTGAAAATAAATATAATTAAACTATTTAAAAATATAAATTCTTAAAATTTCAATATAACAAGTTAATTATTCATTAATAAAAATCAATTTTATTTTTAATTAAATTAGCGATAACCTTCCCTGAAAGCTTAAAAATAAAATTGATTTTGATTAATGTTTAATTAACGTGCTATATTGAAGTTTTAATTTATTATAATTAAATTAAGAAGTGTTTTACATTGAAGTTCAAGTGTCGTTAACTTAAAATCAACTTTAACAATAATTATTGATATTGAAAATAATTCGTTTAAATGAATTGTTGGTCATACTAGCAGTATACAGTTTGAAGTTTACAAGTCGTATTTTATTTAAAAGTGCATCTGTACTAACAGGTTTTATGTAAAACTGATTATGTGGATGTCTAAAATAATAATACATAATGATTAATGAATAATGAATATGAATAATATAATGAATAATAAAATATGACAAAAATAAGAGTCTCCAAATTATAAGTAGGTACAGAATCTGTTGTTTTTTTAATAAAATCTTTTCAAGAATTTTGTCTTGTATGAAATAAATGGAAAAATAGGCTAATATTAGGTGTTAGCATATCGGCGGATAAAAATTAAGGTTTAAATAAAACTCATGCAATGAATATTGGTTTTGCGAAACGTCGATGGATTACAGATGAATTATTATGACATAGTAACGATACTAAGATTTCAATGTATCAAAATCAACAAAACCTAGGTATTTTTGTTCTTTGAATATTATCCCGTCATGTGTACTATTTAAAAAATTTGGTTAGAAAACTTAGCGTTATTGAAGAAAACAAAAATGAATTTATTCTGCAAATTTATTTGGTTTTGCATTACTTAATATATTCATAACAATCTTCAGAAAACTCAACAAATGTTTTGAAGAGTCGAATTAAAGTGCTATGACTGTATATGACTGTATAGTCATATGTATTTTTCTGAATTATTTTTATCAAAATAAGTCTAAGCTAACGAGTAGATCAAGTAATTTTCTGCAATACTGACAATCCAAACATATTGAAATAACGCCATGGCACTAAACGTGCAAGATAATTTGCTAGTTAAAACTAGTTAAGCTTGTAAGAAAGTTAGGATCGCAGATTGTAACTGATATTTGGTATTAACCAAAGAGGACAAGGTTGAAAATTACATGTGTCCTTGTTGTAGCTAAAAATATAACAATTATTAGTATTATACTTTATATTACAGTAGAATCCGCTTAATGTGATCACTTTGGGCCAAGGACATTTCAATAATATTAACTTATAACTGATAACTGATAGCAATTAGCAAAATTTAGAAAAAGGCGAATTTTAGAAGACTTGGATTAGAACAAAATAGAAGAAAAAAAAGAAAGAAAAAGTGGCCGGTTTCCAAAAAAATGATCACAATGACCGACTGATAACATTATCCGTGATCACATTAAGCGGATTCTACTGTACTTTTATTAGGTAGGTACTTATTTGTGTTAGTATTCATAATTTATATTAAACGCTCTAACGCTCTCTGGTAAGACGTTTTACTAGTTTGCATCGAGCAGAAATTATATACTCTTCATGTCGAAGTAATTTGAAATTACTATTTGTACAAATATTATTGTATAATAAAATGTTATTTCTAGAAATATTCACTATTTTTTGTCTAATTTTTCTTTAAAAATATGTTTTTCCTTAACAATATTTCATTGGCGATATTCCTAGTCCTCCTAGCACACTAAATAAATTAAAATAATTAATAAATTTATCTTGCATTTTTCTTGAAAATTTTCTTATGTACCCCTATGATAACTTTATATATTATGTATAGGGAAAAAACTGCAGATTACAAAAATGTTAAAAAAAAGACACGTTGCCATTTGAAAAAAAATATTCATGTTTACTTCCGGTTGAGTTTGAAGTCCAAAATAATGTACCTCCGCGGTTTCGGATGGCAAATTTCAAGTTGAATAAAAAACTATTTAAACTTTTTTTCATATCTAGTAAGATCAAAGAATTATTCACTGTTACCTCTTATCGTGAACACACTGTAGTCTAGGTTACATTTCTTGGTAGTAACTTTTTTGTTACTAAGTTGTATACAGATAAAAATTTTTAATTTCAAATTATGAAAATCGATAAATGAACTTGTTAAAATAATTGGTCAATATAAGCAAATATAAAGTATATAGGATGCTAGAACCTTCGTTCCATAATTTATTTCTAAATAAAATACTTTTAAAAACTTCTACCGTTTCCAATTAAATCCACTACTTATAATTCTATAGAATTATATAGAAGAGTATACCTACTCGTTATCTAACTTCTTCGATATAAAATTATTATCTCCCAATTAACACCTGTTTATAACTTCCGTTTAATTTTTGGAAGTGGAAAATACCCAACACTTTTAAATAAATTGTAATGTTTTGTTGTTCCAGGTGGTGGCAGATTATTATTTGATCTATGTATATTGTTTCAGAAAAGCGTAATCATACATCTAAAAATGAAGTCACGAGAAAGAGTGCCATTTTTAAAGTGATCCCCGCAATTCTTAAATAAAATACTTACATTTTTTGTTGTTCCAAATTGTTCTAAGTTTGTTCTAAATTGCTTCATAATATGTTTTCAAGAATTGAATAAATAACCCGAATAATCACCAAAAACCGGTTTTCAGTTACTAGCTATATATTTGTACGTAATATATTATATTACATTTAATCCAGTATATACCGGGTGACCGGTCGACCATCTGAACATAGGCAATTAACATAGGAAATTGCTTTTTTTTAATTCCTGCTTCCCCTCACAACGGATAAAAATAAAAATGGTATCAATTTAAAGAGATTTTTATTCCGCTTCTAAAGATACCTAACACTTGATATTTTGTTTTTTAATTACTGGTAAAAACTCACTAATAAAACTCATAAACGAAATTTTAAAAATAATTTAAAAAAAAAAAAAAACTACCACTGTAATATAATTCTACCATAAAAACTTTTTCTTCCACAGAATAAGTTTTTGCGTTCATTGTTAACCAAATTTATTGTAATCTGTCAAAGTAACTTGTTCGAAATTATTGGTTTTCAAACAAAAATAATTGCAATAAAATTCAATCAAGGCAACTAAAATTATTTTTAAAATTTTTTTTTTGCATTTTATTAGTGAGTTTTTACCAGTAATTGAAAAACAAAATATCAAGTGTTAGGTATCTTTAGAAGCGGAATAAAAATATCTTTAAATTGATTCCATTTTCATTCTTATCCGTTCTGATGGGAAGGAGGAATTAAAGAAAAATCAATTTCCTATGTTAATTGCCTATGTTCAGATGGTCGACCGGTCACCCGGTATATATTAATTAATATTATAAATACACATAATAAATTAAAGCATATTTTATGCATAATTTTTATTTCAATTATACGTAGTAATTATACGTAGTTCTTCAGTGTATTCGTAAATTTACATAAAACAATAATAACATTTAGATTTCCAACTTATGAACTTCATAAAGTTCATAAAATCGAGCAATAAATGAATATGAATCAATAACGAAAACATGTTTTCATTTAATGTTTCATTTTATGAATGTTTAAAGTTAGAAATTTAAATGTTATTGTTGTTTTGCGCATGCAAGTAGCCAAAACTAGTACGTATATTTGAAATAAAAATCTTGAGGAAAATGTGCTTTAATTTGTCTAATAGCCTTAAGGAGTTGCTTGTTTACAGCATATTATTATATTATAGATAACTACAAAACATCGCTATACTGATTTCTGTTGATCATATTCTTAAAAATTTTGTTTACAGTAGTCGTTTAACTTGTTAAATAGACAAAAACGTCCTAAACTTATTATTCCGTTTTAAATAGTTCGAATACATTTGTCTCTTGTAAGTCAATGTTTCTATATTTAACATTTATTTGTATAAACAACCTTGGCCAATATAAATGTCCATTTTAGAGATTATCAACCAAAGAAATATCTGCTACCTTACATTGATAAGACAAAAGTTGTTTTCGTTGACAGTAAATAAAACTGTCTTAAAACATACTATTATTTTACATACCAGGATACAGGCAATCCCGTAACAGTCGTATTTGTAACTTACATTCACATAATATATTATTGAAGCTCTTATTTTTAGTAAAAACTTGATTTAAAATGTAAATTCTAGTGAATGAAATATACAATCCAGAAAACGTCCTTGGTTTTGTTACGAGTATATACATTTTTTGTTGTTGAGCAAGACAATTCTCCCTAGGGGTGATGTTTCAAACAATTTTGTATTACCTTAAATATTAATTATAATATTGTCTCTTTCGAAAAATGATTTTAGAACAATCACCAATCAAATTTTAAAATGTGATCATAAATAATAAAAATTTATTGTGAATAGTTTTGATTTTCTTGAAATGTTCTTTGCTGTATTTCAGCATTTGGTTACTTTGTTAGAACTCCTTCTATAAATTTTATATCAAATAGTGGTAGTAACTTTTAGTTGAATACTTATAATGAGTTAGGTACTGAAAGTTTAAATATTATTTTTCTATTTTACGTTTAAAACAAAGTCATTTTGAAACTCAATCGCGTGGGGAATGAAATTGACAATATTTCGAAAATCAATTTTGTTAATATATTAAAGCAAATAAATATTGACAATGACAAGTTAATAAACTATTCTACGGTATTCAAACCTGTAAATTTATAAAGAAACAACAACATCCTAGTTGTTACCTACCGTTGCAAAAATGAACAAAATTTGAAGATTTGCTATTATTATTTAATAAAATGCACATTTTAAAATTTTTGGAGTTAAAAAACGCAAAATAAATAAAAATAGTAGAAAAAACTCGTTTCATAAGACGTTTTTATCACACTTATCGTTTAAAACACTCCCCGCTACGTAGGTTGTTTTTCTAAACAGATTGCGTGCGATAAAACGTGACTTATGCAACTAGTTTCTTAATATATTATTATTTATTTCTAAATTCAGATGTTGTGATTTTAGAAAATTAAGCTTTGCCTGTATTTAAAAAAAAATCGTATTCTTTCAGACAGTGAGAGAAAGAGCTAAATTATTGTTTTACTTTTTACTTCCTTGTAAAACAAGGAAGTATTGTGATACCGATTTTTTTCGATTTCCAGATTTTGACGGAAATATCCGTTTTGACCTTCCCTGAATCCATTTTGACTATTTTCGTTGTGACGTCTGTATGTACGTACGTACGTACGGACGTCTGTATGTCGCATAACTCAAATACGGTAGGTCGTAGAAAGTTGAAATTTTGGATTTGAGACAATTATAGCATCTAGTTGTGCACCTCCTATTTTTGGTTGCGATTGTCCGTGCCAAAAGTTGTAATTAATGACGCGCATGAATAGATTAACGAGATTCCTGTCCAATTATTATAAAAATTACAAGGAAGTTATGTGGTGTCCACATCAGATTTTTTGTTGTTCTAATTATTCAAATGTAGCGGTTGCGACAACATCATAATGGAGCACATATTTATTGGTGTGAATCGAGATGGCGACGAGAATACACACCTGACGGGATGATCCCTTGGTAACTTACGTAACCAAGAAACTTGTTACGCAGGACAAAACAGAGTACTTACAACCAATTCATAGAGACAACATGTATTTATGTTGACTCTCAATATGTATTCAATATAGTTAATGTAACAACCTAAAAATGTTTAGACCTTTGAAATTCGATTTAAAAAAAAAAATACAAAATTACTTTGAACCTAAACTTTACTGTGAGAATGCAAAATACAGACTAACGTTAACAGTTGGCAAGTTGTTTTCAACAATTTGTCAACTTTACAAGAATCTAATACATTCTAGATTTTAATTACAATATTCTTATTACATAGTACATGTGTTTTAATAAAGTAAAATATAAAGTGCTTACAATATAACTACCTTTTTGTAGTAATGCAATTAACCAATTTATTATTAAACAAATTTTATTAAAATATTTATCAAGTGAATTTTCGAAGAAATTCCATTTACAACCAAGCAAGTTACGACTTTATTTAACAACGTTAAGCCCGTACATACTATGTATCAATTCTTATCTTGTAAAAATTTATTTATTTTGTTTTTATTTTATTTTCTGACGAAAGGGATAAGATTTGCTGAAAGCTTAGAAATAAAATAAATTTTCATTAATTTAATTAACCTGTTATATTGAAGTTTTAATTTTATTATGTTGTGATTATTTTCTGCATTAAATTAAATTAGAGCGAATAGAAAATAAATGAAATATTCATGTATAATTAGTTAGTAGCCATATAACATAGTATATGGTTGTGTACGCTTGGTACACTATGGTGGCTTCCAATTTCCCATCGCTATTCGCTATCGACCTATAGTTTAACATACAAAGACCTATAACCCGAATGCTATATGATTGTATCACAAATAATCTAATTTTGACTGCAATGAGACATTAACTTGTACAGGGTGGCTCAATTTCGATCCTTCTTATGGGGAAATCGGTAACTATAGGAGATATCGAAAAATGGATGGCGCATCCTCGATCTCTTTTTTTGAGAAAAGTTTAATGGTGTAAACCCGAATTCTATATCTCTTTTCGTTTTCGAGTTATGGCCAAAAGTTCACTTTTTCGACTTTTCGTTAAATGTCGATATCTCGGTTGATTGTAAAGTTATAGAAAAGATATTTACACTTTCTGCAGGCACTTTTTTAAGGACATTAAAATGGGCTAAAGAGATTTTAAATATCTTACCTAATTTTCGAGTTATAATATAAAGTTTTGTTTTTTTAAATAAAAACCATAGTTGGCTATGAAATATTTAAATAGAGTTTTTTATCCTCTTTTCAATTATATGTAACATGTGGGGTCTATTATTTCACTTTCATCCCGTTATATTACAAAATGTTAAATAAAAACAAAAGAAGATCGGAAAATTAAAGGTCGACTTTTTCAAAACAAAACACTATACAAAATTTATATTGACATCTAAAACAATTGTCTCCAGTTGTTTTTAAAGAGTGTTTTTAGTACCTAATACTTCGATACCTATTTTTATTTTTATTTAGTACCTATTACATATTATTTCACAAGCGTGTCAAATGGCTTATCAAAACTATGAAATATTATAATATAAATGTATAATGGATTGTTTTGATAAATCCAACATTTAATTTTCCGATCTTAGTTTGTTTTTATTTAACATTTTTTAATATAATGGGACGAAACTGAAATAATAGACCCCACATATTATATATAATTGAAAAGAGGATAAAAAACTCTATTTAAATATTTCATAGCCAACTATGGTTTCTATTTAAAAAAACATAACTTTATATTATAACTCGCAAACTAAGTTAGATATTTAAAATCTCTTTAGCCCATTTTATTGCCCTTAAAAAAGTGTCTGAAGAAAGTGTAAATATTTTTTCTATAACTTTACAAATAACCGAGATATCGACGTTTAACGAAAAGTCGAAAAAGTGAACTTTTGGCCATAACTCGAAAACGAAAAAAGATACCGAATTCGGGTTTACACCATTAAACTTTTCTCAAAAAAAGAGATCGAGGATGCGCCATCCATTTTTCGATATCTCCTATAGTTACCGATTTCCCCATAAGAAGGATCGAAATTGAGCCACCCTGTACATAACCTGTAGGTAGGTACATATTAGGAGTTTATGAAAACTTTTTATTTTTTATTTTTCAAGACTTGTTTGCACAAAATGGAAACCATCTATTCTTCATTATTTAGTCTATCATAAATAATTGTAGTAAATAAATTTTATATTAAAAATTTTAAATTGATAATTGAATTATTATTTTATTTAAATGTAAAATAATTCATTCGACTATAGATTTTATAAATCGTATTTAAAAAAATTGTATTTGTACGTGACATAAAATGTATGGATAAAATTATTTTTCCGGCTTATGCCGTTGCATAAATCGGATTACGTTTTTAAACACATGGTATTAATAATCCTGTTGTTGATGATAAATGTTTTATGTTTGAGAAATCAATGAATTAAATAAAAAAAAGTATAAATACTGGTAATTGCTTATTTAAAATCATTTACAAATGAATAATTTCAATAAAAATCTGCAAATAATATAAAATTTAAGTAAAACCATTTAGCAATAGGGATAAAACAATAATATCGAATTACAAGTTACTCATTTATTTATTACTCACCGACTAATCGTAAACTGAGCTTTACAAACAACATAACGTGAAATGCGAACCACGGCACAGATAATTTATTAGCAATTTTTTTAAATTAACTCTTTTAATTTGTATTTTAAAAAGTTATGTCGTTCAAACATTTAAAATTAATATTTTGTTACAACAGTATAGAACCAAAAATTTAATTAAAAGGGTATATAGCCGGGTTTATATGGGAAATCTGCCATTGGGGCTTTTTCGGCTCGTACTTGAGGGATCGTTTTGGTATCAAATAAAAGTAATTCATCCAAAATTTCAGCTCCTTATCTTAAACGGTTTTCGAGTTTTTCAAAAAAAACTCTTTTTCCGATTTTATTTCTTTTTACCTTATTTTACCGCTTTTATTTTTACCGCTTACCAAATTTTGTAAAAAAATGTCTTTTATACTCCCTTATACTCATGAATTTTTTTAATTCTTTTTGAAGTGGTGAAAAAATATGACAAAAATTAGAAAGTAACTTTTTTCTGTAACCTTGCATTTAAACAAACTTTTATGTTTTCTATGGTTAAAAAGTGTATAAAATTTTTTTTACTGAAAATACTTCCTCACTAGAAAAAAAAAACAGAGAAAACCATAGCAAATTAAGACACATCCTGCTTAAAACAATTAGGAGTGTGAAACATGATTAAAGAGACGTTAAAAGAATCTTATTCCATGCTTACTAAATATATACGAGATGAAAAGAACTTTTGTCCCGACGTGTATACCGGGTGCTGAATGAGTTAACCGAACATAGGAAATTAACATGTAAACACTACGAATGATAAGAGCATTAGGTTTCATCTAGATTTTACTTAAAAAGGCAAAAAAATAGTTTTAAAATTGTAAAAATTTTCATTTATCGTACTGGCCATGAAATAAAAAATTCAATTTAATTTCAATTTTCAAAAATATTTCTGATAAATGATAAATGAAACTTTTAACAATTTCAAAAGCATTTTTTGATTTTTTAAGTAAAAGCCAAATTAAATCTAATGCTCATTCGTATAAGCATTAAATCTCATTCGTAGTTTATATTTTTTTATTATTTTTGAGTCGTAAATTTTTTCTCTAAAATAATTAGTAAAGCAGGAATTTGCATAAATAAGTTTTTACATGTTAATTTCCTTATGTTCGGCTAACTCTTTCGTAACCCTGTATACCTACTAGTTTTCACAATTTCGCTGCAAATGATAAATTACATTGGTTAATAGCTAAATAGCTAAATTTGTGATTTTGAATTTACAATAACGCGAAAACGGCACTAGATATAATAAACCGACCAAAATAATTTCCCCTCTTGTCCCACCCCGTTTACCTCAACGCCCAGGAATTTGTCGTAGGAATCTATAAGCAAAATGTCAGATCAAAATAAATAGTACTTTACTTCCGCAAAAAAGGGAGTAAAGTGACCACTTTACTCCCGGAATTGTGACAAATATATAACTATGTTTAAATGCAAAATTAATACAGAGTATTAAAGACATTTTTGTACAAAATTTGGTGAGTGACACTTTTCAGAAAGGCGTTAAAAAATAAAATTTAAATTTTATAAATGAAACCCTTTACAATTTTTAAATAATGTTTTTAATTATGTAATTTAAAAAAAATTCTAATCTCTTTTGTTTGATTTTGTCTATCGACAGTTTTGTGTTGTACTACCATAATTTAGAAATTTTTATTTTTGATTTATTTAAATGATTTCAGAAATTTTATTTCTATACGACTTATATACGAATATACGAACATTCTGGCGCAATTTTCAATTCCGAAAATACACATTCTTGTTACAGAATATTTCATTCTGTAACATCCGTTACAGAATGACTATATTTTCACATCTAAGAAATATTAAAACCTAGTAGTGACATCTATCAACAAGTTATTATTTTTTATTTTTAGCTTTGACGAAAATAAAATTTATTATTAAAAAAAAAAAATTAACAAGTTGTTTTACTAGTTTTATAACGCCAACTGTCAAACTGGTGTTCGCGTATTACAAGAAATACACTAGCACTCTGCGTCTGTCGGATAGAAAGTATAGTCTGGAACTCGTTTGGAATGGCTATTCTGCACTCTGCGACCGGGGACAGAATATGCCAATTCCCAACTTGTTACAGAATATACTATTCTAACGTTCAACATCCTTTGTTAGTATACCCGCCTAGAACATACTTTTAGTTTTACTTGTAACGTTTTAAAGCTTTAAATTAGTTGCTGGTCATGTAATTTCACCATCAGTGGCACATCTCGGATTACCTGACTTTAGTACTACTACTTATAAATATTTTGAAAATAAATATAATTAAACTATTTAAAAATATAAATTCTTAAAATTTCAATATAACAAGTTAATTATTCATTAATAAAAATCAATTTTATTTTTAATTAAATTAGCGATAACCTTCCCTGAAAGCTTAAAAATAAAATTGATTTTGATTAATGTTTAATTAACGTGCTATATTGAAGTTTTAATTTATTATAATTAAATTAAGAAGTGTTTTACATTGAAGTTCAAGTGTCGTTAACTTAAAATCAACTTTAACAATAATTATTGATATTGAAAATAATTCGTTTAAATGAATTGTTGGTCATACTAGCAGTATACAGTTTGAAGTTTACAAGTCGTATTTTATTTAAAAGTGCATCTGTACTAACAGGTTTTATGTAAAACTGATTATGTGGATGTCTAAAATAATAATACATAATGATTAATGAATAATGAATATGAATAATATAATGAATAATAAAATATGACAAAAATAAGAGTCTCCAAATTATAAGTAGGTACAGAATCTGTTGTTTTTTTAATAAAATCTTTTCAAGAATTTTGTCTTGTATGAAATAAATGGAAAAATAGGCTAATATTAGGTGTTAGCATATCGGCGGATAAAAATTAAGGTTTAAATAAAACTCATGCAATGAATATTGGTTTTGCGAAACGTCGATGGATTACAGATGAATTATTATGACATAGTAACGATACTAAGATTTCAATGTATCAAAATCAACAAAACCTAGGTATTTTTGTTCTTTGAATATTATCCCGTCATGTGTACTATTTAAAAAATTTGGTTAGAAAACTTAGCGTTATTGAAGAAAACAAAAATGAATTTATTCTGCAAATTTATTTGGTTTTGCATTACTTAATATATTCATAACAATCTTCAGAAAACTCAACAAATGTTTTGAAGAGTCGAATTAAAGTGCTATGACTGTATATGACTGTATAGTCATATGTATTTTTCTGAATTATTTTTATCAAAATAAGTCTAAGCTAACGAGTAGATCAAGTAATTTTCTGCAATACTGACAATCCAAACATATTGAAATAACGCCATGGCACTAAACGTGCAAGATAATTTGCTAGTTAAAACTAGTTAAGCTTGTAAGAAAGTTAGGATCGCAGATTGTAACTGATATTTGGTATTAACCAAAGAGGACAAGGTTGAAAATTACATGTGTCCTTGTTGTAGCTAAAAATATAACAATTATTAGTATTATACTTTATATTACAGTAGAATCCGCTTAATGTGATCACTTTGGGCCAAGGACATTTCAATAATATTAACTTATAACTGATAACTGATAGCAATTAGCAAAATTTAGAAAAAGGCGAATTTTAGAAGACTTGGATTAGAACAAAATAGAAGAAAAAAAAGAAAGAAAAAGTGGCCGGTTTCCAAAAAAATGATCACAATGACCGACTGATAACATTATCCGTGATCACATTAAGCGGATTCTACTGTACTTTTATTAGGTAGGTACTTATTTGTGTTAGTATTCATAATTTATATTAAACGCTCTAACGCTCTCTGGTAAGACGTTTTACTAGTTTGCATCGAGCAGAAATTATATACTCTTCATGTCGAAGTAATTTGAAATTACTATTTGTACAAATATTATTGTATAATAAAATGTTATTTCTAGAAATATTCACTATTTTTTGTCTAATTTTTCTTTAAAAATATGTTTTTCCTTAACAATATTTCATTGGCGATATTCCTAGTCCTCTGATGGTAATAAGGGCAAGTTGCTTTATTTTGAAAACAAAAACGGATAGTGTTTAAACATTTAAATTAATGATTTTAACTATTTAAAATTATTATTACATATACAGTGTGTTCACGATAAGAGGTAACAGTGAATAATTCTTATATCTTACTAGATACAAAAAAAAGTTTAAATAGTTTTTTATTCAAGTCGAAATTTACCATCGGAAACTGCGAAAGTAAATTTTTTTGTACTTCAAACTCAACCGGAAGTAAACATGAATCAAATAGCAACATGTCTTTCTTTTAGCATTTTTGTAATCTACAGTTTTTTCTCTATACAGACATATAAAATTATTATAGAGTTACATAAGAAAATTTTCGAGATAAATGCTAGATAAATTTATGAATTATTTAATTTATTTAGTGTGCTATAAAAACAAAATGTTACTATAGTATCATGTCTTGAACAAAATGGGTGCATCTTTGAATAATTTCTCAGATAGGTTGTTTTTTGTACCGTGATGTTGTTTTTGTTAGAATAGTATTCACGAATTTCATGTTTATTATTGTTGTATTCAATTGTTTGTTTTTATTAGAATATTCTGACGTTTTGAAATGTTATTCTAATAAGATTATTAAGTGTCAACACGTTTTATAGAGCTTCATTAAATTTTAATTTTAAAATCAGAATAAACGGACTTTTATTCAAAATAGTAGAACTAAATTCCACTTAATTACAATAGGTTGTGGGCCCCTAATGCGCATGGTGATATTATTTCGTTAAAAGTAAAGAACATTAAAAGGATATTTCTGGATTAAAATAAAATGAAATTTTAATTAAGAACGTGTATAAGAAGGTGTATCATAAGGAAAAGAATCATAAAGAACAATGACAACTGAAACGAAATATACGCTTGCAAAGTTGAATAATTCAAATTACTTCAATTGACGATATAGAATAAAAATGTTGTTGATAGAGAAAGGTGTTTGGAGTGCGTTCGGATCAGAAAAACCGGATCCAGTGACGACTGCAGAGACTGAAAAAGACGAAAAAGCCCATTCGACAATTGCTTTATCAGTTGAAGATGATCAAATTCAACATATAAAAAATTGTACATCAGCAAAAAATTCATGGGACAAACTTAAGGAATTTCATGAAAAAGATTCACCAAATAATCGTTTATTTGTCATGAGACAAATGATTACACAACGAGTTAGTGATGATGGTAACGTAGAGGTTCATGTAGGGAAAATGAACGAGCTGTTTCAAAGATTGTTAGCTTTCAATGGAGACATAAAACCAGATTTCATCTTAACTTCATCCTTACTTGGTTCAATACCAGAAAGTTATGATGGGTTAGTAACTGCATTAGAAGCTCTCAGTGAAGAACTATCGGC
Organism: Cantharis flavilabris; assembly: GCA_949152465.1. Classification (NCBI taxonomy): domain Eukaryota; kingdom Metazoa; phylum Arthropoda; class Insecta; order Coleoptera; family Cantharidae; genus Cantharis; species Cantharis flavilabris. Next base: position 19,486,191 of record OX424436.1, on the reverse strand, counting down.
ATCAACAATTTGTTCAAAATTGATCCCAGAATACAGACGTCGTAAAGAAAAAGAAAAAGGAAAAGAAAATAATGACGAAGTTGCGTTACGAGTCGGTGCTCTGGTTAAGAAAAGCGAAATTATCTGTTATTTTTGCAAAGGAACAGGCCATTTCAAAAGGAATTGTGAAAAATACAAGGAATGATTGAAAAATAAAAGTGAAAATTCACAAAGGGCAAATTTGACAGAATGTAGCGACGATAATGCTGTTACCGAAATTTCATTTTCAACATCAGTAATTGATGATGAATGGATAATAGATTCAGGAGCAACTTGTCACATTGTTGGATCAAGAACCAGTTTTGTCGATTTCAATGAAAAACATCGTGAACAAGTGTGTGTAGCAAATGGTCAGCAAGTTAAAGCAATTGGTAAAGGAAATGTTTGTGTTAATTTTGTAACCAAATCAGGTGATACAAAAACAGTGAAAATTGTAGATGCGTTGTATGTGCCAAGCATAAAGGGAAATTTAATTTCTGTAAAGAAACTGACTGATAAGGGTTACACAGTGATTTTTGATAAACGAGAATGTGAAATAAAGAAAGGCCATATAGAAGTTACATCAGGAGAAATTACAAGCAACTTGTTTAAACTGAAAACGTCGAATAAAGTTTCCATAGTTAAAAGTATTGATCGAAATTCGAAATATGGATTTAAATTCGGAATTAAAGGATAATTGTATTCATAGGGGGCACAGTGTACTTGGACATAGAGACATTGAAGCTGTTAAAACATTGGCATCAGGTGAACTTGTGAATGGTGTACAATGCGATAAATGTAATGAAGAGTGCAAAAACATTCTAAACTGTGAAGTGTGCCTTCAAGGAAAAATGAGCCGAATGAAATTTCCACAAAAGTCGAAAAATCGTGCAACTAAAGTGCTGGGTTTGATACATTCGGACATTTGTGGACTCATGCAAACAAATACACCATCAGGAAAAAGATATGTGCTTACTTTTATCGACAATTTTTCAAGATATACAGTGATTTATTTAATTGCGAATAAATCAGAAGCATTTGAAAAGTTTAAGGAATTCGTGCAGTTATGTTTGACAATGTTTAAAAGAAAACCAATGGTTATTCGTACGGATAGAGGAGGAGAGTATATGGGTGTGAATTTTGTGCAATATTTAAAGGAAAATGGTATTCAGTATCAAAGAACAGCACCATATACGCCACTACAGAATGGTGTTGCAGAAAGGAAGAATCGTATACTGGTGAAATGGCTAGATGCATGATAATAGAAGCCAAGTTTGAATACAAATTCTGGGGCGAAACAATTACTATGGCAAATTACATACAAAATAGTTTACCAGCAAGAGATATTGAGAAAACGCCATATGAGAATTGGCTAGGTAAAAACCCTAACTTTGATCGGATCAAACTTTTTGGATCAAAGTGTTTCACGCATATACCAGATAAAAAAAGACGAAAACTCGATTCAAAGGCAATTCAAGCAATTCTTGTTGGATACGATATGGCGTCGAAAGCATACAGGTGTTTTGTACCATCAACAGGAAAAGTCGAAACAACAGAAGTTCGTAAATCTGAACGGTCAAATAAAGGTGTTCCACCCGAAAGGCTGATTAAAGTGATGAAAACAGTCAATAAAGAGATAATTGAACCAAAGGGTTATAATGAGGCAATTACCTTGAATCAAAAAGAAAAATGCCCATGGTAAAATTCAGCAGTTCAAAGCTCGATTGGTGGCACAAGGATTCTCGCAAAAGTTTGGATCAGATTATGATCACGTATTCGCTCCAGTAGTAAGACAAGCAACATTCAGGATTTTACTTACAATTGCGACGAATGAACAAATGAAAGTGATTCATCTTGATGCGAAGGCAGCATTTCTTAACGGGAAACTGAATGAAAGAATTTACATGAAGCAACCACCGGGATTCAAAGTTGAGGAAAAAGATGATCATGTTTGCCTCTTGAGGAGGAGCATATATGGATTGAAACAATCAGCAAAAAATTGGAATAGGACAATTCATCAGGTGTTGGTTGATGCTGGATATATTCAGAGCAATAACGATCCGTGTCTCTACGTATGCACGATTGAAAGTAAATTTTGCTATGTTTTAATATATGTTGATGATCTGATCATTTCTAGCAAACACGAAGAGTTATTACTGGAATGTGAACGAATTCTGGGTGAAAAATTCAAGATCAGTAATCTGGGTGAAATTAAAAATTATCTTGGACTACGAGTTAACAGAAACTTTTAGGGAAGTTTAGCATTAAATCAAACAGCATACATAAATAAGATCGTTAGTGATTTTGGCTTGACGGATGCAAAATCATCTGATCTTCCAATTAGCATTTCATATGATAAGGGTGGAGGTTCAGAAAAGCTACCCAACAATGAAAATTATCGACGATTAATTGGCTGCTTATTATATTATGTTTCGGTGAATACTAGACCTGATATATCAGCAAGTGTATCAATATTGGCACAAAAGGTTTCTGAACCAACTCAAGAGGATTGGATCGAACTGAAACTCTTACTTAAATACTTAAAGAGCACTGCAGATTTCTCGTTGATGCTTGGTTTTGTTTTCATAGCACACTAAATAAATTAAAATAATTAATAAATTTATCTTGCATTTTTCTTGAAAATTTTCTTATGTACCCCTATGATAACTTTATATATTATGTATAGGGAAAAAACTGCAGATTACAAAAATGTTAAAAAAAAGACACGTTGCCATTTGAAAAAAAATATTCATGTTTACTTCCGGTTGAGTTTGAAGTCCAAAATAATGTACCTCCGCGGTTTCGGATGGCAAATTTCAAGTTGAATAAAAAACTATTTAAACTTTTTTTCATATCTAGTAAGATCAAAGAATTATTCACTGTTACCTCTTATCGTGAACACACTGTAGTCTAGGTTACATTTCTTGGTAGTAACTTTTTTGTTACTAAGTTGTATACAGATAAAAATTTTTAATTTCAAATTATGAAAATCGATAAATGAACTTGTTAAAATAATTGGTCAATATAAGCAAATATAAAGTATATAGGATGCTAGAACCTTCGTTCCATAATTTATTTCTAAATAAAATACTTTTAAAAACTTCTACCGTTTCCAATTAAATCCACTACTTATAATTCTATAGAATTATATAGAAGAGTATACCTACTCGTTATCTAACTTCTTCGATATAAAATTATTATCTCCCAATTAACACCTGTTTATAACTTCCGTTTAATTTTTATTTTTATAATTACTAAACTATTTTCACAACTAATTAAAAGAACATTTTATAAACAAATTATTATCTGTAATTTTATCAATTACACTAAACTTTTATATTATAATAAATTTCTTAAATAACTAGCAAAATCAAATTTCTTTCTCTCCATATTTTTCTTCCCCATATTGGGAAAAAGTCTTTGACATATTTGCTGGAATTTCAAAATTTAAATTTTGATTAATTTAGTAGTTAAAAACCACTACCTACAATTAAGGTTGGCTGCACCTACACATGAAAATGCATCAAATTGTAAGTCAATGCGTAAAATTTCAGTTAAAAATGTTAAGTGCAAGCTACGATGTTAATTTTTATCTAACCCACTGTACACCACTATTTTCTATAACGCCCATTTACACGGTTCAAGTTGATAAGTGATTTTGTTAGATTTAACTTAATCTACAAATTAGTTTTAACTAAATTTTACGAGTAAACCGTTCATTTAAGTTGTTTAATTTGTTGTTCAATTTTAACTTAAAAAGTTAATTATCAACTTGAACCAACTGTGTAAACAAGCCTTAACTATTTTTTATATTTTTTATAATGTTCTGTTAAATATACGAAAATGTACTATAATAAAGATTCAACAGTTCGTTAAAGCGGAGACAGAAAAGTGAGCTTTGGCTTACCACTTTTCCTACTTTTATATCACTCTTGAGAGAACGTCAAGCATTTAACAGCCCATATGTGTTAGAATAAACAAAATTGGAAAACAAAAATTCAACCGTTTTTCGAGAAAATTAGAAACTGAGCAGCTTCTGTGTCGTTTTGTAATATTTATATTTAGTACTTATCGTACTTATTTGTATCAAGGGAATATACCACAATATTATTTGTTAGAATTTACAAAAGGTGCACAATTTAGCTTTGAATGCTTAGTTTCAAAACCGTGACTTTCTTTTTGAATCGCAGAATTCGCAGTTGCGTTAAATAAATATCTTCGAGTGTATTGGTTGTAAAGAAACGCTTGAGCTTTTGTTTATACAATATTCACGGAAACGTTTTGTCATCCAACAGCCTCCCAAGAAAGTACGCCAGCTGAAATAGTATTGCTTTGATAAATTTGCATTGGCTATAATAATAGTCTTTAGGACACAAAATTCTAATATTAAATGATACGAAGTCAAACATATCAAACAAAATAGTAATGGTCTGAAAATAAATATTTTAATTAAATTAAAATTGCTTTTAATATGATTAAAATGTTTAAAAACATTTAAACAATGTTTAATTATGTAATTATACCATAATAATTATTCTGAATCTCAAATGAGATTTCTAGACATTGCAGTGCTAGGAAAATTATACCACATTTATCATGCAATTAATTTAAATAACTGAAATGAATTAAAAAAATTTGAATTTCAAGTAAATTGTGTGAAATTTTGTAGATATGTATTGTAAATATGTACTAATATATAATATTTAACAAAATTAAACAGAACTTTTAACTAATGCAATTTTAAAGCAAAGTATTCATTTTGTAGGTAGAAAATTATTATTTTATTTTAATTATCATTATTCATTAATAATAATAAATTCAAAACTTTTGACAGACTAGAACTAACAATAACATATTGTAGTGCTCTTGCTCTCTTATTAAAATGGGTCGTTGATTCTCGAAAAATGGTTACATGGAAGACAATAAAAAACTGACGATTTAAAGAATAATTTATTTGCAACCTAAACACAAGAAACAAACTTATAAAAGCAGGACTCACACAAATTCGCCGAGCAGCACGTAATTCGGGATCTTCCTTCTAATCTCTATCCACAAAATTCCTCGGCTAAATTCCACCTCCACACCAACTCTTGGGCTCTCAAATTAAGGCACTTTAACACCAGTTTGCCACTTGGACTCTCAAATTATTAAGACTCTTTCTCACCAGCTTGCCACTTGGACTCTTAAATTATTAAGACTCTTTAACACCAGCTTGCCACTCGGACTCTTAAATTATTAAGACTCTTTAACACCAGCTTGACACTCGGGCTCTCAAATTATGACTCTTTGACACCAGCTTGCCACTTGGACTCTTAAATTATTAAGACTCTTTAACACCACCTGCCTCTCGGGCTCTCAAAATATGACTGTACACCCGCTTGTTTCTCGGGCTCACAATTTAAGACTCTTTAACACCAGCTTGCCACTCGGGCTCTCAAATTATGACTGACGTGACCCGCCTCTCGGGATTTCAATTTCAGACTGCCCATTTTTCTTTTATTTATCAACCCATCTCCTTGGTTTTTCGCTCGTGTTCCCTTTTTATTGGTCTTTTATATTTTCCATTTAAAAAAAAAAAATCAAGATTAGTATTTTGTTTTTGTCCTGCTGCTTGCTTGTGGTGTACTGCCCAGCTGCATTTGTGTGAGTCGCTAAACAAAAAGAAAATAGAAATACAAACATTAAAATTTAGACAACAATGAATTAAATTACTGGAACAACGAACTTAAACTAAACAATACAACTTAAACTAACGAACAACTTAACATGAAATAAAAACAATTTTTGTAAACGAACAAGAGTCCTGCCGTTATTGTTCCTCAGGTTGCAAAGTTAGTTCTTTATTTCTAAATTACGCAACTTACTTTCCATTTTTTTATCAGAACACAACAATATTATACTAATCAAATAGATTAGAAAGAACAGATAATGACATTATTGATCGATCTAAAAGTAACCTCTTTGAAGAGTTACCTAACAACATCTTTGTAACGGTGCCGGTGTGACCACACCATTTGCACATTTTTATACAGGGTGGCCGTTTGAAAACGAAACAGACGGGATAGTGGCCAGCAGAATTTTGTTTCAAGAAATGCAAGAACACGTCAATTTCATCATCGAAGGGAACAACTTTTGCCACCAATTTCGCTCCCGTATCGTTTCATCTGTTCGCGCTGTGATGACAGCCCCTAAAATGTTAATAGAGATGATATGGCAAGTGATACCTTATTTGAAAGGTCTTGCTTTCCTGATTTCGGCGCAATAATTTTTTTGAAATTTTATCAATGTTTCAACAAAAAAATTGAAGCTGCAAAAATGCGAAATAAATACGATATTTCAAGATATTTAAGAATAAAAAAATGAAAAACGCTTGGACAGGTTGATTTTAATTTCAAGGGCGCTACGTTTACTGCTATTCATAAACATTAACAGTTCAACCCTTTTAAGGTTAAGAGCAAACCACCCTTGGAATTTTGAATGAAAAAATGGGTCCGATAAAAAGATCAGCATAATCAAATTAGATGTTCAACAATTTGAACAATTTTTTAAAAAAATTTAATTTAAAAAAAAATTCTTTTTTTAATTTAAAAAAAATTTTTTTTTAAATTAACACCACGCAACCGGTTGTCTATATAAATAATATTGATACGTCTGTTTTGAGGAGAAAATTTTTATTTATTTCTTACTTTAAAAATTACACCTTATGTACTAAAAGTTAACAGAAGTTCTTGTAGATATTTGAAAACATTTTATAAAATTAGTTGGATAGCATTAAAATAAGGCGAAAGTCAATAGAAAAAAATACTTATTGATTTAATACTCTGTGGTAACAATTTAAAAGAAATTTGTAAATACGTCTGTAAATTGTAAAAAATAGCTAACGGGAATTTATTGTTGTTTTGTTATTAATTAAATGGTTGACCGGCTGTCGCGACCGTTAGTCCACAGAAGTTAAGGTTTTTATTCGGAATAAAACGAACAAAAGATTTTAGTTGTTTTTCCGTTATATTTAAGGGTCTTGATTATTCTCCCAAAAGTCCCCGGTGATAACGCATGTGCTTAACTTTTAAGAGTGGTTTGAAGGTGAAAATTGGTTTAACCCGTAAGTAGCGAGGTGGGGTGTGAAAGCTCCCAGAATATTTTGAAAATGCCGTCAGTTAACGATATCGATAGGTGTAATCATTGTATCATCGGACTTCATGTACCCCTCGGGCATGTGTGTTTCACATCGTCTGAGTGAATTTATCTCTTTAAAACAAAATTCGGGTAAACCACCTCATTTCTTGTGCGACAAGAAAACCACCTCGCTACTTACAGGTTGAAATCGATTTTTTACAAATATCTCCTAAAATATCAACTGTATCACTAAAATACCTATTTACTAAATTAAAGCTGTTGAAATTATCTATAAAATAGTATTCAGACCGTTAAGGATGTTCAAACCACCCTCAAAAGTTAAGCACATGCGTTATCACCGGGGACTTTTGGGAGAATAATCAAGACCCTTAAATATAACGGAGAAACAACTAAAATATAAAACTAAAAATTTTGTTCGTTTTATTCCGAATGAACCCCCTTTTTTCGCCCTACTTCTGTGGACTACTTCTAGTGAATGGATACAGGAAAACTCCAGTGAAGTGCATTCCGATTGGCGTGGATGCCATATGTTAAGTTAGATTGTTTCTAACGTACGATTAGTTCTAATGTTTATTATAATATTGTTATTTTCAAAATTATGTGTGTAAACCAAACTTGACGATTAAGTTAGTAATTCAATTATGCAGTTCATAATATGATGCGATATTCTGAAGTTATGTCTGTATACAACAAATGTTGGAGAATATAGTAAGTAGTAAGTATTCTGAACGGTTACAAGTCGACAGAGTTAAAGTTAAATTTAAGTAGAAATCAAATGTAAGTTCTGAATTTTTAAACCAATCTTTTTAAGTCAACTTTTACATAAATATTTTTAATAATAAAGTGATGTCAATGTCTTCATCGTGCAGTTTTTGAATTTGTTGAGCACTTACCTGAAGATTAAATTTCAAATTTGAATGAATTTCACAATAATAATAAAACTATTTTAAATATATAAATCTTAACTTGTGAGAATTATACATATTAAAAGCTTCAATATAACAAGTTAATTCAAGTAATGAAAGCTTGTTATATTGAAATTTTTAATGTTATCAAAACTATTTAATTTACGTTTATGCGTTATATAATAATTACTTTATTTTTGCAATGTTGGAAATAAAATACAAACTGCAGTCATTTAAAAAAAAAATTGCTATTAAACTTAGTAATTTTTTCAATGAAATGTATTTCGATAATTTCCACATTTTAATAGTGTTGGTAATAGAGTAGGATGGGCCGCCGAGACATGGGCGTCTATGAGAATCTCAAATATTTCTGTTAAGGTGGGTTATTAATTTTATTGCTCTGCTCCATCACTTTTAGTTGACCGTTTGATAAAATGTGTTCGTTTGTCCTATAATTTTTGCCGTGTGCAATTTTTCATTCTCAATCCTGAGAAAGCTATCTAGAGATTTACGTTTATTTTAATGTTAATAAAATAGGCTTACTTTTGGATGTAATACAAACCCTAAATTTTACTAGATCTACACAAAGTTTTTGTTTAACAGAAACTTAATAAACTGATGTGTAAAAGAAATGCCAACGAAAATTTAGTATGGTGAAATACTATTGGAGAAAACAATAACTTCATCTAATTACTTATTTTGAAGCGAACAGCAAAAACTTAATTTTAATAAATGAATATTAGTTTTGTAGAGCTAGAGCTTTGTTCAAAATAAATATAACTAACCAATCTCGAATCATTAAAGAAACCAACGGAGAAGAAAATTTAAATTTGAAAACAAATCAACTGAACAAATTGTTAATATTAATTTAATTGAAAATATAAAAAAAACAACCTATGCAATTTTCGTTATATGCAATCATTGTAAAAATACAAAAAATAAATTTGGATTGCTATTTGCTACAAGTTGTTCGCAACTTACTGGTTTTACTGAGGGTTCTACGTAAGTTCCCAAATAATTGCATTCCTATGAGAATGCACACATACAAGGTGGGCTTATATAAAATTTTGAAAACAAATGGTTATGTAAATGAAATTTATTGAACTACAATAATTTTGTTGAACTATACAATGATACAAATAAGTGCCTATCGGCTGCCATTCTTTAATCTTTAATCGTTTTTTCTGAATAACCAATATTTTCAAAAGTTGATAATGCCGCCTTTGATGCTGGACGTCTTTTTGTAAGAAGTCAAAAGGTATTAGAAGTAATTTGGAACATGAAGCCTTATGTAAAAACTGTTTATGTGTTGAATGAAACACAAAAAATTTCAATTTACAATCAATTTTAGTTTGTTGAAACTGCAAAGAAATGAAATAAAACTAGTAGAAAATAATCAATAAAATATATTATAAAATAATTCGTTTAATAATTTGTTGAAATTCGATTTCAGCTGTTTCAAAATGCAGTTTTTTTAATTAAAATGAATCTACAAAAATAATTGTTGAATTTCATTGAATTACGAAAAAGTTAACAGAAAGTAGGAGTCCAATAAATGTATATTATTGAAAATTAACAAAACAAATTTAAATGTTTAATCAGTTGGAAAATTGAAGAAATCCAAATAGAATAAATTAAAATTAAAAATATAAAAAGTAAATATGTAGTACATATTGAAAAAAGAATTATTTAAAAGTAAGAATAATATTTTTTTTTACTAAGGGTGGTACGTTTATGTTGGAGCTGTGAGTAGAGAGCTGTGAAAAGAGCTTTTTGTCGCTCTTGGTTGTATTTATGTTGAGGCTTCTATAGTAGAGAAGTATCTTAATCTTTCCGTGTGTTTATAGCAATAACTTTAATCGAGCTTATCATTTCTAGAAAATGCAACGATCATTTTTGCGCGGTGCATAGTTCATTTATGTTGTTAATATAACCGATTTGATTTTTTTTTATGAATGATCTATTATAGAATTGCTCTATTAAAAGTCTTGAATAAATTATCGCTAATTTATTGAATAAATAGCTTTTAAAATTGTAATTTAAACCATCTATGCGTGAATGCATCTAGTTTCACACGCTCTTTTTTCGCTTCCATCCCCACACATAATATTTTTACCCCTAACTGTTTTTCAAAAACATAGGATATATGATTATCCCTGACTGTTTTTCAATAACACAGGGTATGAAGTTACTATGTACAATGTTTGTTTATATATTTATATGTGTGTGTCACCATATCTCCCGAACGGTTACAGGTAGCGACATACTTTTTTGACAGCATGTTTGTAAAGATCGGGAGAATGTTCCTTGCTGGTTAAATACAATTTTCACCCACTCCACGGGAAGAAATTCTATTGCAAAAAACCATCTCTATCCCCCCCATCTGTTCTCTATATTTATTAGATTATTCAGGGTCAAATTCATATCATTGGCTAACTATTCGCGTACCACATCGACTGACTGGATCACGAAGCGGTTTAAAACATATCGGTAGTATTCTGTTTCTCTATAATATACTTCAAAAAGAGTGAAATAAAATAAAATATAAAATTAAAAATTTTAAAAACCCCTGACCGTAAAAGCACCTCACTTTAAAAACTATTGTTCCCTTTGAAAAGGAAGAAATAAATTTTTCATCTTCACTCAACAACATAAACTCTCGAACACTTAACTCGAAAAATTAGCTTATCGTCCTCTGCCCCCCCCCCCCACTACAAAATTTAAACATTAATTTTGAAGTCAGGGGAAACGGAGATTTGTTCCACTTACAAAACCTGTTTATACATTCCGTATTAAAAAATTCTCTGTTTCCCCTGACTTCAAAATTAATGTTTAAATTTTGTAGTGGGGGTTAATTTTTCGAGTTAAGTGTCCGAGATTATGTTGTTGAGTGAAGAAGAAAAAATTATTTCTTCCTTTTCAAAGGGAAAACTAGTTTTTAAAGTAAGGTGCTTTTACAGTCAGGGTTTTTAAAATTTTTTATTTTTATTTTTATTTTTTGTAGAAGTTTGAATTAAAATTAAATTATTCCTAACGTCAGTTAATTATTGTAATCATATCACTAGAACTAGAGGTATTTATTTCATTTCGTAATTTGTAAACTTGAAATTTTTGTCAATTGTTTTGTATGCTTATGTTCTTTCCAAACATTTCCAAAATTTTAATTTAAAATTATTTTCTATGTTATGCACACTATATTTAATTTAAATAAAATTTATTTAACTTTTACAAAATCAATGCTTACAAAAAATTACAAAGTGAAAAGAATAAAACCACTATTGCAATTAGGTAAATAATCTATTGTGGTGATTTTGGTCCCGTTGGTCCCACAAATGAGGTCTCTTAAAAATCGCGCTAATTAAATGTTCTACGTCCATGCTGCTAGCGTTGAATTCAAATTGAAATGCTTTCTTTGCTCGTATTGTCAAAACAAGTGCATTGCTATTTATATTGTACTCCTCAACATAAACAGTACCATAAGAATTATGCATTTACTAATCTCTACTAGCTAGCATTCCTGGCTCTAATCACTTATCACATCCCCAGCATAAACACAAAAAGATTTCATAGAAGTTGCTGTGATTTCAGTTACAAATACTGTAAATAATATGCGTGTGAGAACCGAAACTTCGATTATATTCTAGTGAAAATAGCAAGACAAGCAAAATTTAATAAAAATTAGTGGTCCAACTAATTAGATTAATGTTAAATTTCCGGTGAATATAGCAATATTACAAATATAAACCCTACTAATATGTTACATTTCATAATAATAAAAATCAGACAGAGATTTTAGTTCCACAAAATAATTCTCTTAAAAATTTCGCTTAATAAATGCTCGCCATCGTAATGCGGCGAGCAACGATATGCAAATAAATCTCTTCTTTGCTCGAATCGTCGAAACGCCTGCACTGCTTAGCGTCGATGCTCTCTTCAACATAAACGGTCCTTAAGAATCAATGCATTACAAATCACTGCTTCGCTAGAATCACTGCTTAGAGCTCCAACATAAACGCAGGGCCGGCGTAACCATGTCTGCCGCCCTAGGCAAAAGGGCGCATTCGCCGCCCCTCCATTACCAATCTCCTATCGACCTCCCTAACGCAAACACAACCCATCCAAAGTTTTTAGTTTTTTTAAATTGACGATACCACTTAAAATATTCGCAGTTCGTTAACTGAACTGCATATTTATAAAAAAAAAAATGCCGATATAATTTTTTCCCTTTTGCCGCCCCTAAAAAGTTGCCGCCCTAGGCGGTCGCCTGACTCGCCTAATGGGTCCGTCGGCCCTGCATAAACGTACCCTAAGGGCCGGTTCCACCAACTCTGATTAAATCGTTGTTTAACTAATCACGGTTAATGCTTAACCGTGATTAGTTGACCGACATTAACTTCAAAGCGATCCACCAAGAATTTTATATTTATGATTAGTTAATCATGGTTAAATGCTTGAATTTCATGTATACTCGGTTTTTCCTTGCAAAAACTCTTCTGGTTGGTTGATGATAGTCACGTGAAACTTCAGTTTAGTAGGGGTTTAGTGAAAAAGACAGAAATATACCTGGAATTTTATAAACTAAACTTGGAAATTATTATTTCAATTTTTTATTTTGAAGTAAAATAAAATGAACACCTAAGATTAGCCTAAAGGTTGATAATGAAAAATTGCAAACCGATTTATTTACTAAACAATTATTATAATAAAAATAAATTTTATTATAGGTTTATTAGTTTAAATAATTTATTATAAAATTTTTTTTTTATGCTTTTCTAAAATCGTCTACTGCTGTATTTCCGAAAGTAGATCATTTTAGTTAGGCTAAAATGTTCAAAATGTCAACAGTAGTTACATTTTTTACTATAAATTGAAAGAAATGTGCATGTACCGACCATTAACCATGATTAAACTCGTCTAATCGCCCAAAATCGGTCGATTAGTTTGAAGGCTGTTTAACCATGCTTTAACCATGATTAAATAGATGGTGGAACACTCTTTTACATTTAACCGTGATTAACCCCAACTAATCATGATTAAAGTATTTAACCAGAGTTGGTGGAACCGGTCCTAAGACTTGAAAATTTTTTTAACATACCTAATGAATTCATTTTTAAAAATAAACAAGCAGGTACGTATATTGGAAATAAAACTTTTAACTAGTATATTTAAGTAAATAACAGTTTAGCTTAAAAATGATAAGTTTCATATAATCCAATGACAAATTAATTAAAACTGAGAATTTTCAAGAAATCACTTCATTAAACTAATGCAGATGGTGTCGTACTGTATAATTTAAATAATTTACATTTCGTAAGTCAACAATAACTTAAGCTAAACTGCGCCATATATTAATAATAAATAACAGAAAATGTATAAATTTATGCCAATGTTACCCATATTCATAACTATTTCTTAATTCAAATATCTCATCTTCTCATGACATAGCGTAGAACCAATTTGTGATTCTATCCTGAATCGTCCTTAAAAAAAATAAGTTCATGTTCTCAAATCACTAAGTAGGTTATCGAGAAACAACTTGGCAGACTTTTGTGTACATCTGCTCAACTTTTTATCACTTATCAGTATCTAAACCGCAGGCAAGACTCTGTTAACTTTATGTGCAAATAAATTTCCCTAGACATTAATATTTTCGTATTTGATTTATTTCCTTTCCGTGAAACTTCATGATGAAGTGAGGGTCGATGCTTAGTTACTTTAAAGCAAATACTATATTTAACTTAAAAAAATATCAAGTAAAGTTAAAAAGACGTCATCTTGAAGAATATTATTTTAATTAAAATTTTTGTAATTATAATAACAACTTTAGTTAATCCAATTATAATAAATTATAAATACCATTGTCCACATATTATTGTCGAAAAACTTAAACTACCTATATAATAGTAACTGGAAATAAACAAATTTACATAATATTTAAATGAACGGTGACTTAGGTTAAAGAGTTATATATATTTAATGTTTCGTGTTATCCTAGTTATAATACGTTATTCATTTTATCCAACTCTCCTTTTCACGTCATTTGTATGTTTTTATCGAGTTGACGTGCTAAGACTACACGTACAACGCACATCTGACCCTTATCTATTCTATTGGCACAATTTTGAAACCCTTGGCGTTAATACGAGTTACATACAAAATTTATAATTGAATTATTGTCCTCGAGTAGATGAGCTGCTAGCTGAAACCTCTATAGGGCTGCCAAGCTCTTAGCAATCTCAAACTATACATATATAGGTATCCTTAACCTCTAGAATTGTAGTTTCTCCTGAATTCTATCAAGCTTCATGTTCAAAGTTTACTAACTTAGTACATGAAAATGCTGCCGATAAAGTTTTGTCTAAATAGATTATTATCTACAAACTTCTATAATTTTTTTAGCCAACATAACATCTTATTGAAAGTTTTTGTTTCGTGACGCAGAAAAAAAAAGATGTTTAGGACGCTTGTTATTAAATTAGCAATATTCTAAAATATCCGTTCGGAAAAAGTTTATAATTCAATTATTTATGAAATTGACAGCATTACAAAATAAAAATTTAGGAACTGGAAAATAAAAGAAATCATCTAAATTCTAAACTGAAAAATCAAATCCTTTTTACAGATACATCTAAGGGTTTGCAAGAATGTCTCTGAGGGTTTATTACTGTCATTCAATTTTCAATATACGCTTCATTTTCACACATGAAAAATTAAAATAGAAATTTTCACTAGATATTGAAAATTTGAAGAATCACTCAGTAGTCCCTAATTTAATTGCATGCTTTGTTTGAGTGTTATAAATTTGTACAGGTTTAAACATTATTTTTTGTATTAAAAGCTTTGATGAGTAAAATGATGAAAAAAATATTGATAAGTCCGCATTGCATTGTAAAAAGTAAATTATCTAAATATTCTCAGTTTATTATTTACCAGAGACCTTATGTTTACTTACTTGTTTAATCAATTCTGCAAAGAAATAAGCTACCCCTTTAAAAATACAATATATATATCCGCAGAAATGTAAAAAAAATCACGGTAAAAAATTAAAAAAAATACTAAATGATATTTTGTATTGTGTGGTTAAGCTTTGCATCTGACATTTTCTGATCTACACAAGTTATAAATTTTCTTCAAATTAAATCGGAACACTAATACTGTCTTTCTCCAGTGAAGTACTTCTCGGCAATAATGGGATTTATATTTTGGCAGTCCCACAAGTTGTTCTAAAATTATTGTATTGTATAATATATACTAGTAAATTGTATTACCTTTTTTGACAAATGTAATTTCAAATACAAAATTATGATTATTGGAAATTTAGAAATAATTTTTTTCGTTTGAGAACAATATAGCAAGTTTATTTGAAAATTTAATTAATTAATTTAGATACCAATTAATTTTTCGAGCGTTTGCAATACCTGCAAATCTTTTCAGTGGATACCTAACTAAAATAATTCAAGCGCCGATGGAAAAACATGTTGAAAGAATGGAGAACCAACATCTGCTAAGATCTATAAGGTATTATATAATCTAGTCCAAGACAGAGAAAAGACGTGAAACGGCTAAGAAAGTTTTGGACTGATTAACTGAAGAAGTTAACAAGTTAACTGAATAAGCTGGATCTCTTTAATTGCTGTAAGTATATATTATATCTAATTTAAAATAGTATATACACCAAAGTTATTGGTAATTCATTTTTAAAATGTAGATAATTTTAAATAAAAGAAAAACAACTGTATAGATAGTCCATTGGATCGTTACTGATGGCATTGTCAGATTTTAGGTAAGATAATTTACATAAATTGTAAGGTTCAGATAAAACGCAAATCTGATATTTTCTAAAAATTCAGTGTTTCCAACTATCCCATTTTATATAAATAACTTGGGGCAACTAACATCGAGAGCAGATAGATGTGAACATTGACAGGATGACATATAGATGGCTAAAAGATAGATTACTTAAAACACAGACTTTTCTTTTTATATAACGATATTTATATTATAAATAATAAAACTGTTATTATGTAATATTATATTAAACTGAATTCGTTGAAATGCATTTTAGCATTTTAATGAAAAATCATTAAAAAGCATAAAAACAAAACCGCAAATAATAAATAAAATATTTAAATAGTCGATTTTTTGTACAAAAAAAAACAATAAGTAATATAAAATCAATAGCTTAAAGATTAAATTGTAAATGTTTACGAACTTGGAGATAAATAAGATGTTAAATTATAGTCTACAATGAAAATTATTGTGTGAGATAACTAGGGAAAACATTAAGCAAGCATATTCTAAAAACTTAAACAAGTTCCTCATTATATTCTTAGTTTTCTCTTAGAAAACTTCAGTTTGTTATTTTACAGACCTTTGTACTTCCTCTTTAGTCACAGCAGTGAACATTGTTATAATTGTTTTGGTAAAGACAAAATGGTAACATAATAATAGACAACATAAATATTTTATTAAGTAGTAAAATAATAAAGTCGTTTTGAATTTTTGTATTGTTTGTTACAAATAAATTGTAAGTTTTAGTACAAATGAAAAGTATTTATGTTAGATGCAACATTTTATTTCAGCAATTTACGCAAGAAAGAATCAAGTGAAGTACCTACTTGGAAGCTATTGAATTTCTTTCTTATTTCTACTGTAAGCTATGGAACTATATTTCTAAACCTAATATTTGTCCTTCTTGAAAGTATTATTGCTTACGTGACGTCAATATCAAACATTGTGCTTTGTCTTTGCCAACCCATAGACAAATGTAACTTTTTAAACTTTTTATTTCGAATACCTTAAAATGTATTTTCAACTAAGTTTACTAAAACATAATTCCAATATGTTTACATTTTTATAAAAAAAAAACTTCATATTATAAGAAAACCGAAAGAAATTATCTGTTTTAAACAATCGATGGTTTTATGAAATATTTATTGTCTATGTTAAATAAGTTGAAATTTACTTTTCTGTTCTTACAAGTTGAGAGATAGAGAAAATTGAGATTTCAAACAAGTGTTCAAAATAATTGGCAAAATCTTCACATAACCTATACCAATTACATTTTAATTATATGGTACAAAAAGGGTTATTTAATGAATGTTAAGGTTAGCTGCTAATTAACGTTAAAGTAATAATAGATATTAAGAGAAATTTGAATCAAATTAAAGAATAATAAAGTTACCTAAATAATTAATAAAAAAAACCTAGATAGAAATTATGATTGCATAGGTTACAAATAGGTTTATAACAACAGATTTATCTGTAAACATGAAAGGGTCTCACAATTTGAAAGCATAAAAACATTTAGATAATCGCAAACTAAAAGTTTATGAATGGTATAATATACGTAAGAATGGGTATAGGTATTTTGATTTGATTGTTCTTGTAAATTTTTACAAGCCCACAAAACAATTAATTACTTTGTAAATTCCACTTAAAAGTAAAATAGGATCTTCCAGGATGTTTTTATCAGAAACTAAAACAGTAATGTTTTTATTAAGCAAGAATGAAACTTGAAAAATACAAAAAATAAGAATTCTATTATAAAAGTGTTACAAAATATTAAACTGATATTAATATGCGGTATTTATGTAAATACCTAATAATGACATCAGCTTTCACTATATGCAGGATGCAACTACTGCATCATCGCATCGAACATGTTTAACTTAACTAACATCCTATTGGGGTAGATCGTTAATTATTGCCGTTGTCATGAAATATCGTATATATATAGTATACCTATACTATTCCGCAATATAGCGTTAAATTAATGGCAAAAAGCTATTAGAGAAAATTTGACGGAAATGCAATAAAACTTTAAATGAAACGTAATTGAATTTTAAACTATAATATTCAATAATAATTCAAGTATTATATTACATTAAACAAGTTAAATACTTTCACGTTTAATAATAATTCATTAATTTTGTAAAAAATTGTAAAAAATCTAGACGAAGCAATCTGCAAAAGTTCTCACAATCCATCGCCATCATTTAGATAGCTGTTGTACTTTTTTATATCCATAAGTAACTATATCGAAGTTTGTCGAATAATAATATTAGAAGCTTGCAAAACAATAATAGTAGAAACTTAGATAAAAACCTCGGAATATGTGGATTATGCATGAATTTCGATGCGACTTTTTGCAAGTTTACCACATTAAAAATCTTGCTGTTTACTTTTTCTGTATTTAACACAATGTACCCTATTCTGATCATTAATCTCTTCACTGAAACTGTCCATCAGTTGCCCATCTCAACGGGAGTAAGCAGGGAACGAGACAATAAATTACTATAACGCTTTTGAAGTGGGTGTCAGAGCAATGAAAATAATAGACAAGCAAATTTCGAAGAAGCGAAATTAAGTAAACAAGATTAAGTTGTGTATCTCTTGGTTGTATAGGTACAGCAAAATGAAAATTCTTGAAGATATTGTTCCAATAGATCCCTTACTTCTGCTTCAACGGATCTGCGTTTCAAAACGATAGGACGATGAGTTGAAAAATTATTTACAATTGGCAGGCATGCTTAAAACTAACAGATCTTCATATTTCAATAAATTTCCGCCTTTAACAATAAACCTTAAATAAGTGGAAAAATTCATGTTTATAATTCTGTGGTCGGCACTTAAAAGGTCATAAGTATATAGGGAAACAATATATACTTATGAGCTTTTAAGTGCCGACCATAGAATTATTGATAGAGGAATACGATTCTGCACCGCGATAAATGGCAGTTGGAAAAAATGAGAGTATCTGATACCTACTTATAAAAGAAATTATGCAAACAATATCGTCGTTGTTTCTGATGGCTATGATGAAGATGTAACAAAATCTATTGAAGCAACTCTCTTTTTCAAGAAAATTCTTGAATTTAATTTTAGGTTTGATGAGAATATGCCATTAAAAATCGAACAAGAAAAGCATTTTCTGGTGTATAGCTTTTAGGAAATCCCGGGAAGTTTGAGGAAGTCCGGGAAAGTCTGGGAAAGTCTGTGGTAGTCTAAGCAAATATGAGGACATAAAACCAGTGCATGGGAAAACGAGGGACCTCTTTTTTAGGGTTTGACCTGTCTTTCCAGATAAATCAATAGTCACATCAGTAAATTTAGAAGTCCGGGAAGTCTGAGGTAGTATGAGGAACTAAAACTAGTACAAGCAAAGACGCGGAACCTTTTTTTTAGGTTTTCACCTGTCTTTCCAGATAGATCAATAGAACAATAGTCACATCAGTAAATTCAGAAGTCTGAGGAAGTCCGGGGAAGTCTGATGAAGTCTAGGGAAGTCCGGGGAAGTCTGATGAAGTCTAGGGAAGTCCGGGGAAGTCCGCCAAGTTTGGGGAAGTCCGCCAAGTTTAGGGAAGTCCGGGGAAGTTTGGTAAGTCCGAAGTAGCAGGAAGTCCGGTGTACACGATTTTTGACCGTGATTTACCCCTCGATTTTGTTTCATCAAGTTGAAAGTGATTCAGATAGACCGATAGTTACCCCAGCTATTGATATCGTTAGAGAAAATATAGCTGTTGTAGCTGACGATATTGACGTTCTTATTCTTCTGATAGTAAAGAAATTTATTATTTGAAACCAGCTAAAGAAAAAGTAGAGGAGAAAATATTTTCTTCGAAAAGTTTAAAGAGAAAACTACCAAACTGTTAACAAAACATACTTTTTCGTCACACACTGACAGGATGTAACACCATTTCAGTTTTTTACAATAAAAGAAAAAATACATTTGCTAAAGTATTTGAAAAAAGCATTGATCTGCAAACCCATGCACAAATGTTTAAGGCGGAAGATCGAGATATAACAAACCTAATAAATACTAGGGTCACATGAATTTTTGCGAATGCGGGGCACCTAAAATAAGAGAATCATTGAACAAATTTTGGTATGTGTATATTTCCCACTCTGAAGATAACTATTATTGAAACGGCACATTCGTCTTAAAGAAACAACGTTCTGATCTTGATCAAAATTTTTTGGATCTCATTATTTTTATTATATTTTTATTTATTAAAAATTAGCTGCTTTGCCGCCCACCAATGATGCATCATCTGAATACTTGATGGAAGTTCAAATCCAAGTTCAATATTGTAGCGTGGAAGTAACATACCTGCACAGAAGTTGGGTTTAAAATGTGATTGAAAACTTTTGATGCTCATTAGAATGAACCTATGTCAAACCGACCCCAGAAAATATATTAAAAACTCATTTTTGCAACATGCCGAAATGGGTGTGTAAAAAATATTTAAAAAAAGCAAGTGTTCTCAGCTGGTAAACTTAAATTGTATTAAAGCTGGTTTACACTATGAGATTTCTCATGTGACTTTATCGTATGAAAAATCCTATCTAAAATTGTAAGCAATGCGCATTGCTTTTTTTTTTAGTTTTTATGTTACTAAATACCAAAAATTGTATAGTGTGAACGTAAAAATATTTCTAATATGACAAGTCGTACGATAAGTCACATAAGAAATCTCAAAATGTAATCCAGCTTTTAGAAAGTGATTCCAAAAAGTTTCATTCAATTGCTTTTGGGATCCACGTATTTTGAGCTTTTTACGTTTTATTATCTAGCGCACCGCGACTATAAATCGGTGCAATTTTATAAGCAAAGTTATAATAGTTATTTATGTATCAAGGGCATTATGACGAGTAGCGTCATAGCGACTAGCGGCCCTCGACCTTTTAAATTGGTTGCCCTCGACATAAACATTGAGTAATGCCTGTGTTTCACACAACGTTTTATATTACACTGCATTTGAACTTCAGAAAATTTATAAATTTTGAATTTAAATTTGCTAAATTTCCTAGTTTGCCGTGACTTGTGTATAGGTATAATTGCGATGAGAGGGCATAATAAGCGGGCATTATGATTTATACGCCCTAGGGTATTATAGCTTACTTAATATATTTCGTTGTCAAGGTATAAAAAACAAATAATGATTCAGTGTAATATAAAGGTAAATTTCATTATCAAAATTTTGATTATTCATTAGAGATTATTCATGCACGTAACAACAGGTCTGGGGGGGAGCACCTGTCACATTAAGATCCAGGTGGGTGATGAGATTATTTGTGATGCTGGTATTGTTGTCAACCTTTTCAACGATTATTTTATTCGTATTCATATTCGGGATATGATTCCGCACGTTGAATCTAAGTTGGATGATATAAAGATGAGCTTGCATACGATGGCGGTTGTGCCTTTTGATGAAAGGGAAACTCTTGCTATCATTGATCGCCTAAGTAGTATACGAGTGCTTGTGGTGTGGATGGTTTTCCAAGCGACTTGATTAAGCGACATAAATACAGCCTTGTGGCTCTATTAACTTATTTAATAAATCAGTCTCATACTAACGGTATTTTGCCTGCGGTATTTAAGATTGCTGCGGTGTGTCCTGTATTGAAAAAGGATGATCCAAAGCTATTGTCTAACTATAAGCCCATATCTCTGCTATCAGTTTTCTCAAAGATTTTTGAATATGCAATGCATGATAGGATTATGGCATTTTTACATAAGAATAGTGTAATATCTGATAATCAGCATGGTTTTTTGAAACATAAATCTACTACATCTGCCATAATGAGCTTCTATAATTGGACGTTGTCTCTTTTAGAGAACAACAGACAGACCATTGGTATTTTTTGTGATCTCAGCCGCGTCTTTGACTGTGTTCAACATAGTCTCCTATTGGCAAAATTAAATAGATACGGTATAAGAAGCGTTGCCTACTGCTGGTTTAAGTCCTATTTGTCTCGGCGTACTCAGCGCGTTGTGTTAAAACAGACAGGCTGTAACCGGAATAGAGTTTTTTCTGACGATAAGCCTGTTGATATGGGGGTCCCACAATCTAATCTGATAAGATTTATTCTTGAGGTAATCATAACGATGTACGCGGATGATACTTCTATAGCGATGGGTGATGTTGATTTGGATAGCTGCCTTGGACAGGCACAAGAAATACGTCATATTTTGTTTGAATGGTTTTGTGCCAATGGTCTCTATTTGAATTCAGAGAAAACCGTTTATATGATTTTTCATGCTGATCAGGTTTTCAGAGGAGATGTTACACATCTTAGATTACAAGATTGTGACTTTTGTCAGGTTGGATCCACTAAGTTTTTGGGGCTGCATATTGAGGAAACTCCGAAGTGGGATGTTCATTGTACCTCAGTTGCTAGGAAGCTTGGTTCGATATGCTTTCAAGTGAGAACGCTTAGGTCGGTGTTGAACCTGTCAGTTCTCAAGTCTTTTATTATGCGGAAGTTCAGTCGCGCTTGACATATGGCCTAATTTTTTATGGAATGTCTGGGAATGCAGAGCGTCTTTTCATTGTTCAAAAGCGTATTTTGCGGTGCATTGTATGTGTGGGTGGGTTGGAATCATGTAAACCCATTTTTCGAGAACTTGGTATCATGCCTCTGAATTTGTTGAAGAATTTGTCTGGCTCTGTGACTCTATTTAATGTGCACGGTCGTGATACTAGATTTGGTCACAAACTGTTGATTCCTCAGCATCGCCTGCATCTCTCTGATTTAGGACCTAGATGCATGGGGATTAAAATTTATAACAGGCTACCTGCCGATATTAAAAGTGCTGCGTTGTTGTCGGTTTTCAAGCGAAAACTTAAGGAAATGCTCTTAGAGCAATGCTTTTATAGTATAAAAGAGTATCTGGCATAGTGTTGAGCTTGGCTGGCTCTCTTGAGTTTTCGTGTGGTTGTCATTTTATGTATATGTGCTTTTGTTATTTTTGTTTTTGTGACTTGTTCATCCATTTGTATGTGATGTTTAATAAATTGATTTTGATTTTGATTTTAAGACACTAACTATTTGCTCTAATGGTATAATGTATAATTGACTCCAATATTTTTTGCCAGTACTTACTTTACCAATACATACTAAAAACTGAAACTTTTTAAATACTATTTTGAAAGATATTTACCACATCTATAGCTTCTGTTAAAGGAAGATCTATTGTTTCTATCTAATACCTAATAGATGAACTAATTTAGCTTAAATGCGCTGTAACAGTTCAAATCAAGTTAATATTTTATTTAAATTTTAGTGCGGTCCTTATTTCTTTTTGAACAATTTTCGAAGTTTTCTTCATTAGTTTCGTTCATTTTATTATAGGAGGCATAAGTATTTGGAATTTGATATTAAATACATATAAGTAATATCTAGGAGATACAGGTGTGAGTTTAAGATATCGTTTTCTGGGTGAATTCTTGAATAAATTAACTACGTTTTGGTAATATAATCTCCAGTTAATTATTGTGGAACTTATCTTAGGCGAATGTTTTTATTAGATTTGTGATTTCCATGCCAAGTAAGTATTTGGTATGTAGTTTTCCTGCATATTTTTTTTGAGTTTTTGGAAGCACCGGCTTTTTGCGAACCTTTTATTCGAACTTCAATTTGAAGGCTTAAGTTGTTCCATGTTTTTACCATCAAATTTATCGCAATTCACCACCAATAACTATTTTATTGTGAGCCTCGTACAACTGAGATATGTTTGATTTTTTTGTAAGCGCACGTAATGGTATCTTTAACTTTCGTTTTAGGGTCTTTAGTTTTTGTATAATTAATACCTGCCGATTCATCTTGAATTGGATGTTTATTCTCCCTTTTTGGACCGTCTCTTTCCGTTGCATTATTTGTATCTGTTTGATAACGTTGCCGTGGAACGTTCCTCACACCATCTTGAAGTTTCACTTCGTCTTCCCGTTCCAGAGAACATCATCTTTCCGAAGACAACGATACCAGATAAGCGTTTTGTTTTTTAATTACTATTTATATTTTATTGCCAGTAAACCCGTATTGGGCCGTCGTTATTGTTACACTAGATTTTTCTTCAAGTCACAGTTATTACCATTATTATTGTCATATCCTGGTTATTCCAGAGGCTTGTACTACACTGTAAGCTAAGTATACGTATACATAGATTATACATAGATTAAATGTGCTAAAATAAGCACTAAAAATGTTTAAAAATAAATCTAAACATAAAAGCCATAAAAGTATCAAAATAAGCATATAAGCATACAAAAAATAGCGCTAAATGGGTTATTTTTATCAAATTCATAGACATTTATAACAATGACACTTCTGCTGTAATTATATAAGTATAGCTTTGCTAGAAATCCTTACTCTAGTACTTAGTATCAAAATCAATAATTTGTAATTCAAAAGGCGTTTCAACAACTTACATAGAAGTAGATAAAATGCATTTTGTCATGTTCTTGTTGTACCGTATGATAAACATCCCAGGTTAACTATTTAATTTAATTTGTCGCATAATACAATGCACAAGTCAATAACATATTTTATTAATTTACATATTACATACTATGAAACTGCGATTTTCATTGCTTGTTGAGACAGTCGAAACACGACAATTGCAGATCAACGCGACTGCTGGTCAGAAACCAATTGGTTTCTTCCCTAGGACAGAAACCGTCAAGTTTCTTCCCACCTACTCAGTTTTAAATCTATCGTTTTAACCGTCAATTTTTCTGACAGTGACAGTTTTTATATGTTATGAAGGTTAGGTTAGTTAATGAAACTCTCCGATTCATTGCAGGTAATATGTAAAATAGTGTGTATGGCACGGGACGAAACACGATTTCAGACCAGGGTGTTGCCAGCCCTCGCTATTGCTCGGGCAAGCAATCCTCACCCTGGTCTGAAATCGTTTTGTTTCGTCCCTAGCCAAACAATATACTATTTCTGAAGTTCTGGATGTCTTATTTTACAATATTTTTAATGTTTTGTTTGAATTTAAATAATAAAT
Source organism: Cantharis flavilabris (assembly GCA_949152465.1). Lineage (NCBI taxonomy): Eukaryota > Metazoa > Arthropoda > Insecta > Coleoptera > Cantharidae > Cantharis > Cantharis flavilabris. The sequence continues at coordinate 19,461,333 of OX424436.1, read as the reverse complement.
ATAATATATTGCAAAGTCATACAATTTATATATTTATTTAATAAATAAATTTTTGACAGAGCTACAAATGGTTTTTTCCATAAAATTTGAAGATCTAGTAACTTATTTTTTTGAATGTCATTCCTATTCTGTATCTCCAAAAATCTAACTGATTTCTTTAGCTAATGGGCATTACTCAAAGTCACCTGAAAAGTTTCTCAAATGATATATCTTTTGATATAGTATAAACACCAATAATTATTATGTGACTTACTGTTACCATAATTGCAACTTCCATATGTAGTTGGGTAGCAATTACTAGTATTTTTCCTCTTTGCTGATTAGTTTCATTGAAGCTGTTATTTTGGATTTTATTATTATTAATTATAATTAATCAATATTTGATATTTAAATAAAAGCGTATTTTAGCTTTATAAGTTGTAATCAGTATACACCTAAAAAATTAGTAATCATGCAATGTTGTGCTAGGGTTGAAGTTTTCTTCAATAACACATACATTATGACAATACAATACGTATGTACCAATAATTAAAATTATTGGTCTACGGCCCTATTACTGATCGCAGGTTTTAGGTACGTATCGGCCAGCAAAAACAGATATCCGGAGCGAGGGTATAGCTGATGTTCGCTATCGTGGATTCTTATTAAATAAAAGGTGGTACGACGTTTAATGATGGTTACGATGTTAAATAAAGGGCACCAGGAACCCCAAGACAAAACACTAATCCCAAGAGGATTGAAGGGGTTTCCACTTGGAACTCCACAGAAACAGAAAATGATTTGATATTGAACAGAACTCTAAAATTTAACCGTCGCAAAGAATGGATAAGGTAAACACAGCAAATTAAATTCAAATAAGAAAGAAATAAGAAATGATAAATTTCTTAGCATCGATAATCAACACAAATTTGCCAAGCACTGATGTTATCAAATACTTCAATCAAATTTAATTAGAAATTAAATTTAATATCACAGAGTCAAAAATTGCGACCGCACACCTTCCATAAATTATCAGAAAGCCCTCTCCCTTTTCACTTTTCCCGCCTTACCAACCCGCGAAAGTACGAATTTACTATTTTAAAACCACGTACAGGGTTAAACAAAATTTATGGATTGCTACACGTAGAAAATCAAAATTGAAAAAATTAAAAAAGAGACAATTACCACATAACAGGTTTGGATTAAGAATATTTGAAATTATGAAAAATTCGTAATACGATAGTGCAATATAACGTTATTTCATGGTTATTTCCAATCTTCAGTTGTACATAATCGCCTAAATTGAAAAATAAGAAAAATTTCGAACTAAACAAAATATTGATTAACATTATATAAAATTGACTTACCATAACCTCCAAAAATTATCAAATCTAAGCTTGTCACATGTAGTATGAACAATTTAAAATAATTTGAACTAAGAAATTCTTAATCTGGCTAAGCCAGTGTGAAATCCGAAGGCACTGCCCTCTTAATTTGATTTCTAAAAACTTTGAAAAAATTCAAAATTCAAAAATTTACCACGTTTTTAACCGTCAGGCGTAAAACTAGAAAAAGGACGCAAAATAAAAATTGTAAGTAAATTTGTGGTTTTTAGTATGTATTTATAAATACATACATACATACACCCATACATACTAAAAACCACAAATTTACTTAAAATTTTTATTATGTATTTATACATTTAATAAACGGTAATACGAAGCCCAAAAATACATATTCTGCGGTGGATACGAAGCCCGAGACCTACTTACGAAGCCCGACTTTGGGCTTCGTAAATTTTTGCGTGTATATAGCTCTATTTAGATTAATAATGCTAATAGACATCAGATGTCGCTTTTTTGTTTTGGCTCGTAAAGTCGTTTTATATCGTAAAATATACAGGTTTAATTCGACGATATTCCGTATAGGGGGCGTATTGGTCGTGGCGTATACACACTGTATATGTAGACATATGTTCTTTCAACATTACGAGTCCTTACATATCCTACACATCTTCCGAAGCCTTTAAAGCTGGCAACACTGCAGCGAGTACATTATTAATCATACATTATATTTTATCTCAAGAGCTATGAATTTATTCCATTAAATTATGCTCAGCACCTTTTTGTTTCAATTTTAATTTTGCGATTTGCCAGAAAGTAGCCACTAAGTTGACCATGCAATTTAACCAAAAAATCAAGATAATTGATTGAAATAACAATTTTTATAAGTAACTATAATTTAACCACTATAGTACAAACCTTTATAAGTTTTACTTGAGGAATTAAATTAAACAAATTAATAAATTGAAGCAATTTGATATAATATATTTCACGTAAATGGTATTACATCATTTTTATTTTAATACAAAATCTATAACACTAAACAAAAAAATTAAAGGAACGCTATATTTAATAAATTTTTTGAACATTTTAGAACTATACACGTAAAACTACGTAAAAATTAGAACTACACTAAGCAAAAAATTAATGGAACGCTTTTAATACAATGTTTTTGATAATTTTTATAACGTTCTTGTTTTTCTGTTAGTATATTATTTGTTTTGGTTGATGGAAACTCCAAACAATTTTTTGATCGAAGGATTGTAAACTATCCATTTTAAGATGTTACAACGTTTCAAAAATTATTAAAAAAATGTATTAAATTTAGCGTTTTTTAATTTTCTTGCTTAGTGTAATGGTTCTAACTTTTACTCCGAAAAGTATTGTAAACTAAGGTTTTGATGTTGACCCAGTTAATATTTGCAAAAGTATCCTGCTGTGTGGAAATCAACTGTTCACATTCATGCTTTTTTGGAGTCACTTTCTTTTTGATATGTTGTTCGAAATATTTTAATACCAGTTTTTTTTCTTTTTCTGACCAACGATGTCGCACTGATTTTGGAGATTCTAAAAATAAATATATAATGTAAATTATAATTCAATACAATAATCAAAGACATACTTTTTTTAGTAGTAATCACTTTTCTAGTTATATGTCTTGGACGAGAAGTTGTTTGAATGCTTTCAATTTCTGCTTTTTGAATACTTTCGTAACTCTCCTCTAAATTCACAGTGTTTAACCTTTTTATTAATGCCGAGTTTTTAATTTTACCTTTTTGCATCCCGGTGTCGTCTATTGCTTTAGTCGAAGAGAAAGCAGCCGCACGTTCTAGAACACGTTCTGACAGAGGTTTTGAATCATCTTCTTCGTCGTTTTCGTCCGAATCGGAATTGAATATGTCGCCTTCCAAGTTGATATCATTCAAACTTTTTCCTTTAAATTTATCACCCTTTCCTTTTTCAAGTAACAACAATACTTTTGCAACTTTTGAGGTTTGATAAATATCCTGGGGTAATCTAGAAAAAAATACATTTACATTGTCGTTTTATTAAAATAAAAAGTACCTATAAAATTCTTCATGGGTCTTCTTTGTATGGCCCATAAATGTGGCAACCTGCTCCATTTCATTCTCCTCCATGTTTAACAACTGCAAAGTGGTGGCAATGTGTTTTCTAAATCTTGTAGATGTTAGAAGAGTTGCATTTTTGGCACCACATTTATTAGCAAATTGTTTCATGATATTACATCCATTCATCCACCTGTTTAAAGAACCTGGATTGGCAAATAAGTAAGGATTAGAAGGCGGTACTATGCTAGTTTCGGTTCTAATTTTGATTAAGCAACTTATAAATTTCTGTAGTCTTCCAGAAAATAAAATAGGCACTGGCCTCGACCCTTTTCCACTCGTAACTACTCGTTTAAAACTTTGACTTAATATCTTTTCTACGGGTGTTAGTAATTTAACAAAAGCTTCTTCGTTAATTGTATTGATGTTAGAAGTGTAAGTGTCCATTTTCAAATATTGCACGTCTCCTACACGTTTTCTGTTAAACATGATTGTTAAAGTTAAAACACACTGAGTTAAAATTTTATAGTTTTCTTTCAAATTTTGAGGTTTTGCCATACTTAAATTTCCATATGCTGTATCTGCACAACTATTTACGTATGTTTGTAATGCTGCAATATCACTTGTAGACGGTAATTGTATTGGTTTTGACCAATGTTTTTCTTTTAAAGTTTTCAAAGCAAGACTTGATAAGTCGTTGCACCAGTGCCCCTCTATTAATTTTTTAAGTTCTTTTATTTCGTTTTTCTTTTCTTTTCCATTTTGCCAAGTAATGTTTGGAATATTTCTCTTCTCTACGACTAATTTTAGAGCAACGTCACATAGGATTTTCAGGCCGGTGCCAATATGCAAAGCAAGGGAGGGAGCTTTAAAATTTTTTGTCTCCACGTCATAACCACTAATAAGTTTTGCGGCTGATACAAGTGATCCAAAATACTCGGGCTTTAAAGCATCAAACAAACCATTAATTGATGTTTCGATCGATTTTAGCGAAATTAATAATCTTGCCATTTCTCTAATTTTGTTTGAAATTACAGTAGATATTTGCTGTCTTTTATGTTTATTTAAGAGAGTTTCCCCGTAGAGACAAATAATTGGATCATTTTTGGCTACTAAACTGATATCATCAGCACGCATTTGATCGAACACTTCTTTTCTTATGCGCGAATTTTTTAAGTATTCGTGATTTTTAGCAATCAATAAGGACGCAAAAGTTTGTGATTTTGACAAACAATTTTTTCCTGTATTCGAGTCATCCGTCGGACGTGACTTACACGTTTTTACATGTTTATATAAAAGTTTTTTGCTATAATATCCTAAGCAATAAGTACAAACAAAATAGTTTACCGTTTCATTTTTCGAATTTCTAACAGGATTTAAAATTCCCTTTTCATTTTGTAAATGAAAATACCCTTGTTTTCTTAATGAAGCTACAAGACCAAGCCGTTCTTTACTACGTGGTTTTAAAGTTTTTAGGAGAAGGACTTCTTTACTATTTTTATGAAACCTTAAAAGATGACGCGTAAAATGTGTAATTACATCTTTAAAACAGATAGGGCATATTGTTGGTCTTTCCCTTGCTGATGGTTTTTTAACATACTCTTGATTAGTTTCCTACAAAAATATTTGATAGATATATGAATTTAAATAAACTTTTAGAACTATTACCAATAAATTAGTTGGAGTAATATTAGAATTGACAACTTTTACGTTTTTCTCTAATGAAGGCTCATGGGTAGTTTTGTTTGGGCTAAGGTGACACTATAAGAAATTAAATTTAGGACAAAGAATTAGAATACTTAGAAAAAGAATTTGTGTGTACAGCCTTTGAGTAGTTTTTATTGTGTCAATAGTTACTTTCAAGCAACAAATTTCTATATTAGAAATAATACTGACAGAAGTTTACGATAACAAAAATAAAAGAATCCGATTTATGACATTAAAAAAAAGCACCAAAATATTAAGCAAATTGAAAAAATTTTTTTATAGTTTTAGTATTTATTAGTATCAACTTACTTGCTGATCATTTCTTTTATTTGCAGGCTTAATTGTTATCGAAGTAAACTGAATTTTCTGTTTAGGAATTAATGCTAACTCGTCCTCCATTCTATTTGGTAATTCATTTTCACCTCTGACATTATCCTCAGGTACAGTAATCTAAAATTTAATAACTATTCATTAAATAAAATATCCACGACAAGAATTGCTTACCTGATCTATGCAAGGTATTCTGATAGATTCTGTTATTGAAGATATTGATTCATCAGTTTCATTACCACTGTGATAACTGCTAGGGGGTATGTAATCACTTCCCGAACTTTCAAAATCTTCAAAACTACTATGTCTCTAAAAATAAAAAATAATAAGTTGGAATAATTATGCTTCTACCTAAATTAAATCACATCTTCTGTTGAGTCGATATCGTTTTGTAATGCTTTAGAGACCTGATCCATATAAGGTATAGATTCTGCTATTGAAGACATTGATTCATCAGTTTCATTACTGCTGTGATACCTGCTAGGGGGTATGTATTTACTTCCCGAACTTTCAAAATCTTCAAAACTACTATGTCTCTTAAAAATAAAAAAAATAAGTTTGAATAATTATTATGCTTCTGCCTAAATTAAATTACATCCTTTGCTGAGTCGATATTATTTTGTAACATTTTAGAAGCATTTAAAACAGTTCCTACATCTGTAACAATCACTGTAACAAAAAAATTAATGTAGACGGTTGTTTTAATTGTGATTGTAATTTGAAAATCTTACCATATCTTTAAATATTTTGATAAATTATAACTAGAGTCCGGATAAAAAAGGATACAAAATTAAAAAAAGTGCTTAAAAAAGCATCAAATAACTATTACAAAGAAAGTATCAATTTTATAAAAAAAAGCACTATTTTATAGAAAGAAACATGAACATAAACCAAACAAAAACATTACTGAAGTAATTTAATTTTTAAAATAATTGTTCCAAATGTTCATGAGCAAAATTCGTTTTTTTAGCGCTTAAAAGATTTTTTAAAACCAACATAAGTTTGAAGTTGAAGAACTGAAGAATAAAAGTTTGAAGTGGCATTTTAAAATTTTAGTAATAAATCGAGCGATTTTGTCAAAGGTATTTAATGCTTCTTTAAGTGCACCAATAAAAGTTTTGCAAATGATGCATGAATTTTAAAAAATAGTCAAGGTTTTAAATATTTTTTTTAAATAAGACTAAAAAATGCAAAAAGACTTATTAAAACTTTAAAACTTATTAGTGTCACAAATGAATCCTTTTTTGATAAATCGCTTAGGTTATTTAAAAATTTTGAGCTGCTTTGAAATTGAAGAAAATGCATAATAGCTACAAATTCGGACTCGAATTATAACCAAATGATAACTAATTTAACAAAAATTACTTACCTGTTTGATTACGATCTGCTAGTTTCATAATGAAATTAGTTCGATTCATTTTAACTATAAAGAAACAAACACTTATGTTGCTGTAACGAAAATGACTTTCGCGCGCTTTACACAATACATAATGTTTAATCTTAAGTTTAATTTTAGATATGCTGAATTTTCAGTTTGAAAACTGACAACATTGCATGGCTTCGTAACAACCGTGTAATGTTTAAAATTTATACAAATAGGCTTCTCATTGTACGTAGAATATGTCGGGCTTCATAAAACCTTCTTAATATGTTATTAATTGTATGTGAAAATAATTTACCCCTCTCATGTTGCCTCTCCTAATTTTCATTTAATGTAGTCATTTCTATATAATATACATTTGTAACTATCAAGAAAACCCTGGGCTTCTGAACGCCTGTGGAATATGTTGGGCTTCGTATAGGTATATAGACACGTAAGAATAAATACATACATACATACACCCATACATACTAAAAACCACAAATTTACTTAAAATTTTTATTTTGAGTTCTTTTTCTAAAAATAAGTATATCGACACTCCCAAGGAACAAAGCCATAACTCAGTTTAACCTGTTTTATAGGAGAGCGATTTTAAAGTTTTGAAAAGTACCTAAGTACACATACAACATATAGGAAATACAAATTTTGTCTTACTGATTATATCTGGAATTATTGGTCGTAAGCTAATTTTTTTTTACAAAAAAAGCTTTTGCTCCGGTTTACAGCAGTAGTCATAACTCAAAATGCTGGTAACTCCAGATACGGCGTTGTTCTTTGAGGCCGGGTGTCGATATGTCGTCATATATATAAAGCTGCTTGGCTTCACTGACTGACTCACTGATTCATCATTTCGAGTGAAAATGTTTGACCTATTCTGGATGTCGTGGAAAGCTGAAATTTTGGCAGGGGATAGGTTTTGTTGCACAACCACCCAGAAAAATCGAAAAAGTTAAAAAAGTCACCCCCGAACCCTTCTACGAGGGTTTAAAGGGTTTTTCTAAATGCGGTTGCATCGCCGTTATTTGGCGTCGGATTTTGATTATCTAAAAAGTTTTGAAATCGTCGTGTCGGTGGCTTTCGATTTGTTGTTTCAAAATTTCAAAATTTTTGACCTTTGAACTATCGTTTTTGCTTCGAATGTTTTAAAACTTTTTTTAACCGCGCCGCAGCTAATCCGTATCGGACGGAAAAATTGAAAAAGTTGTTGGAAAGGAAAAGTTGAACTGAATAAATAAGATGTCTTTCAATTTTTGCGTAAATTCAATAGTTTACGAGCAAATGTAAAATTAATTTTTCATGAAAATACACCTTGAATGAATTTGACAAATTTATTTATAGTTCGGGATTTCACGTCGGAACTCGGACGATTCAAATGCACGTGTGATGTTGTGCGTTACAATAGAAATACAAAAAACAATTACCAGTTTACTTATTAATAAATTATTAATCTGAAAAATATTATATTTTCATCCAGTAATATTATCTACATCATATAAACAAATATTTCGGGGTTGCAAAACTGCATATTTGTAATAATAAAAGCGATCGCCCAATAGAAGTCATAATTTGACATGAGGAATTACGAATACCTATCGAATTTAAATTCACGTTTAAAATAATGTTACAAAATAGAACGAAATATGACTTTCAAGTTAGTATATTTATTATCGTTATTAAAATATGTTAAAATAATTAGTTTGGAATAAATAAATTGTCGACCGGTGACAGTTACATAAAATGAACAAATTGATAAGATTGAAATATCATTATTAGAACACTGAAAGTAATGTAGTCGGTAGTGTAGGGGTAGACGTGAGGACTCTCGAACGTAAAATCGACGTTCGAATCCAGTTGGAAGCAAGTTTTTTTTTATTTTTTAAATTTAAGAATCGTTAGAATATATTTATATTATATTTTATATTTTCGTTATATTTTCTCAAGCGAAAATTAGTAACAATAAAAATCTGTCAATATAATTAAATTTCTGTAAATACGTGAAATTATCTCATCAATGTTAATGCTGTACACAAAATCAAAATGATTATTATTCTTATTATCTAAAATAATATTTTTTTAGCATAAAATAGTTGTCCACCGTTTTCTAACATGACGGTGATTGCAAAATTTAAAAATTTGCATACGCATCAGCATCTATATATAATAAAGAATTTTCTGAATTAAAAATAGGAATTAATAAAAATTCATAAAGCAATCCACGGCTGCTAAA